>JALIGW010000002.1:29506219-30106219 GCA_023053685.1 Diadophis punctatus similis | reverse complement strand
AGAGTTTGTTTTGCATTAGGCCGGCTTCACACATTGGAAATACAAATGATTTCTTATTCCAGGCTTCCACACTTTCTTAAAATCTTCAGGTAAAGTTATACTGAAAAAAGAAATTCACAAAAATTTAGAATAGTGTTTAGATTTAAGATGCCTCCAACTTTTAGTTCTAACACAATTACAAATTTTTTTAGTATCTTTATATTCATGTTTCCTAATTGATCCAAACCTTCCATTTAAAAAAATTATTTAGCTATATAAAACATTTTGTTTTTACTGCATATAAAACAAAAATGATTGCAAATTTAGATTACAAAAGCCTATCACTATAAAACTGGGCTTTGCTGGCATAAACACACCCAGGTGCTTTGTTTACTTAAATCAGAGAAAAAACAAAGCATTGGTTTTCTTAAGGAGTCACCAATTGTAGAAGGGGCACCAAGTTATATGTATCTAATTATGGTACAAAGCATCCAGTTCTACATTTAAGTGCTTATTTTTTCTACAAAAGAAAATCTGATCATCAAAGTGCTGTCAGCAGTATGACCAAAATTACAAACTAGAAATACCCAATGCTTTTCAATACTTTTTTTCCTGATAACTTTTTTAAGTCAATCGACATCATCTCTATTGCTTTCCCTTTAATTCAGTAAAGCTATCCTTTTTCTACAAGTAATCATTACGGGAACTAAAACCATTATTAACAGCATGCATGCATTCATCCTCTTCATATTACCCCATACTTCTTACAACTTTTACTGAAAGTTTGATTCTTTGCAGATTTAAGCACAATTAAATAGGTATTGATCGGTTAACAGATATTCATATATTACACAAACAATAACCCACAATTTATTAAATGGCCACATTCACTGTTCTCTATGCATTACCAGACTCTTTTCTTTTATCCCTAGATAACATAAAACCCATTTTAACATTTAATGGGCTACGACAGTAATCTACCAGTAGAAAGGATTACCAGTACTGATTATATTGTCATTTCGGTAGGGTGCACCCATTCTGCTTCTATATGCATTTTTAAACCTTATTTGTTATATGTAAAGTAGCACTTCATTTGTTCGGAGCAGGGCTCCGCTGTATCTTATAAGCACCTTGCAACCAAACATTCAACAGGTGCAGTTTTGCCATCACCTCCACGATGACCAGAATTAAACCTGTTCCTTGTCCTTGATTACTCGGTCGGGAAAGACAGCCAAACGCCCACTAACCCAACCCAGTAGTAAGCTCCTGAGAGGTATGCAGACCCGAATGCATTTGAAGCCTCCGGCAGAACACGACACGCAAACTCTTCCACACACTCCCTTAGCAGGCCTCCCAGACGTTTCCTATTATAAACGGACGGCAAGCTTCCACAGAGCCAAAGCCCCGGGCTTCCGCCTCAATGTGTTCCTCGCTTTCTTCCTCTCCCCTCGACGATCCCGGCGCCCCGGAGCTACCCGTCGCGGCTCCCACACGAAGATACAGCGGGGAGAACCAGCTCTCTCTCTCTCTCTCTCTCTCTCTCTCGCCCACCTGTCCGATACGTCTCTTTCCACTTCCTCCTTTGCCAGCCCAATTCTGGTTTGCGCGGCAGGGTCCTCCCTTCCTCCTCCCGCAGGGTAGAGCTTCAACTTTAGTGCGGCTTTTGACCGCAACGCCTCCGCCTCCGCGCTTCAAGGTGGAGCGCTTGCTCACTTGGCTGGATCCAACAGAGGCGGAAGCAGGTTCCTGCTCGCGAAGTCAGGGTCAATCCTCTGCCACAAACCACGTCAGAAGACGGAAACAAACACGAACAAATGTCCTCGACGGTCGAATAGTTATTCCAGTTTGATGGACTACATTATGAAGGAAATTTTGGCGGCAACTTTAAAAGAACTTCATAAGTCTTAAAGAATATTGTTCGGCTCCATTCTACTGACTCAGATAACCGGTCGATTTCTCTCTCTGACTGACAGCGACATTCCCCCCCCCTCCCATTCTATCCACAGATGCTCCCGAGTTTTCCTACAAACTGTGCACCGAATTATTGTATTTTCCGCTATATGGCATATGTTTTAAAATAGTTTGCAGAAAAGAATTCAAGGCTTTCTTCTCTGATGGGGTGAGGAGGAGCAACATTCTTACCAGATCTCCACCAGGGAAATCAATAACCAAAGCTACAAACTTAATTCTAGATTTAATTATATAATAGGATATCTGAAATTACTTTCATATATGGTAGGTTACTGAAATCTTACATAAACTTTTCTTTAAACAACTAATATACTAGTACTAGAAATAATACAGGTTCAGGCAGATGTCTGTGAAATAATGATTTTGTAATTAAGCCATAGTTATAAAATAAATCATAAGTTTAAATTTGTATTGCATTATGTAAGTCACTGAGTCAAATTGATTGCATTGAGATGGAAATGAAAGTTATTAAACCTTTGCCTTTTGTGTTTTATTTTCAAAAACATTTAAATCTTTGTTCTTAATTACATACAGAAAAATGTAATATGAAAGAATGTAAGAATTATTTTGAAAATAATCTATATAATACAGTACCAAATAACAAAAGAGGCATGGTCCGAATTGTTGACTGCTCAAAACATTATTCGCTAAATACTGCAATATTTGTAATAATCAAAGACAAGGTTCCAAGAATCATTATGCTTAATATACAGAAGGTAAATTAATTGGCCAATTGCTTTTCAGATAGTGTGAACACAACACCTAACAGAAGTGACTATTTTCAATCAGTTCAGTTGCAATCTAAAAATATTTAATGTTTAATTAAATGTAACTTTGTCTGAAAACTCTAGTTTCAGACAAATGAAGTACATTTGTACAACTCAGTCATTAAGTGAAGCAGTCAAAAGTGAAACTACTACTATGCTTATCGTCTTACTTCAGTTTTGGTTTGCTTTCATAAGTATAAGAACTGGTCATGGTTACTGTTTCATCACAATCATAACTGCAATAGCTGTTGACAACTACCTATATTACTACCACTATAGGAATACTGTAAAGTAATATTATTGACCCAGTTTAGGAATGGAGAAGGAAGTATGTGTGACCCTATTCCCATCTCATGTTGATTCAATTTAAGGGGGATTGGTTACAGTGGTGGGATTCAAATAATTTAACAACTGGTTCTCTACCCTAATGACTGGCTGGGTAGGCGTGGCCAGGTCAGCATGTGACTGGGTGGGCATGGCCAACTCAATGCCACTCATCACACCCAGCCCCGCCTCCCGGCCACTCTCCCTTTCCCCAGGCCTTGAGCCTATACGCAACATATCCAGAAATGAAAGGGTTAACCAACCCTGTTTCCTGGTGCAAATCCCACCCCCCCAGTGAAAGGATGGGGAGAGACCAGCAAGCATTCTGCTCCCATCACCAAGGAAAGTAAGACATTGGAGGCTGAGCTTATTAAAAAGCAATATATTGTGTCATAACAGCCAACATTTCACACCTGAGGTGGCAGAGGCAATAAATCCCATTGACTCCTCAGATGCAATTTACAATTAAAGCCCATTTGTACCCCAAAAATAATAAATAGCAGAAGGATTGACAATACTTCTGTGCAGGCAATTCTGAAAGAGACTAAACTAAAGCTGGATTAACCCCTTCCTTGTCTCCTTCCTTCTCATCCCATCTCTTTCCTTCCTTCCTTCTTTCCTTTGCTTCTCATTCCCATCTCCTTCCTTCTCCTCATTCCCATCTCTTTCCTTCCTTCCTTCCCCAGCCATTTTCAGGCAGTTTTTCAGCTGGGGCCAGCCAGTGGTGAGATTAGCCAGTTCGCCGAACTGGGTAGAATTTTAACCGGTTTCCCAGAACCTGTCCGAACCGGCTGAATTGTTAACCATTTTCAGAGTGTAACCAAAATAGAAAACTGAAGGCAATTGTGCTTCCAATAGTCATTTCATTTATAGTACAAGAGGCAGAAGAGTCTATATCCCCAAAGCTCCTCCTACACAATCAAACATTGCTTTGGATCTTGCATGGGAAAGAGAAGAGAATCTGAATATTGTCTTTTGCTCATACTCTGGATGGAATCCAATGATATATGATTAGGATTAAAATTGTAATTTATCGATAATTTAATATCAAATTTGGGAGCTGCTAAGAAAAATGTATACCGTATTTTTCAGAGTATAAGACGCACCTTTTTCCTCCCTAAAAGTGGCTGAAAATTTGGGTGCGTCTTATTTTCGAATGCAGCTTTTTTTCCAGCCCTAACTAGATGCTAATGATCTTCCTAGCTCTTACTGGCTTACAGGCTCTTTCATTGTTACTCTCTCAGAAGAAGGTTTTTTTAAGTCCTAGCCAGGGGATAAAATGTGCTGAAGCTGACCAGACTAAGGATGCTAGCCAGCTGAATACCTGGTAGGCAGATTGTTTTCCCCTATTTCCCTCCCCAAAAACTAAGGTGCATCTTATACTCCGGTGCGTCTTATACTCCGAAAAATACGGTATATTTTATGTACCTTATATAGGCATTTTTTTACATGACAAAAATGCACTTTCTTACCAATCAGTGTTCTCGTCTTTTCACTATAACTTCACTTTTTATTAAGTTACTCAATATTTAGAAAAAATAAGGATAATAAATTCTGGTAATATTTATTATGAACCACACTAGCGTACAGAATAGAAAAATATGATACAAGCAATAGCATCAGACACTTTTTGGATCACTGTAGTTATGGCCACATGTAACCTATTTACTTGTTTCAAAAATCTTGTAAAATGTCATCAGCATTAATTCAGAGAGAGATGAGTTCATGAATCTGGGGTTGAGGATGCCTTCTAAACTGAACAAAAGCTGAGCAAAAAGTAGTTTAACTAAACAGCAACAAATCTTATAAATAACAAAAACATACAGATACAAATTTGCATGTTAATAAATTAATAACCAAAATTATGTTCATATATTAAACTGCATGGTCCCACATTTAGAAATGAATCACAAAAGATCCGCTGCATTAAGTCCTTCGGGAGTTGGGCGGCATATAAGAATAACAAAATAAATAAATAAATAAATAAAATAAAACTTTGTACAGGAATAAGATTTTGACAGCTACATTAACTAGGGAACTATATTTTTCATCTTTTCAAATATTTTTATTATTGGATATTGGATACCCAATTTAGTATAATTTCATATTTTTAAATTCTTAACCTTTTAATGTCTGATACCTGCTTTCATAAAGTTTAACACCACAGCATAAAATAGAAAATTCAGTGGCTTCGTTAATTTTCACCTTGAATGAAGGAACTATTATTGTTTCTTTAATGAATGAAAACACAACTTCTATTTATCACTGTAAATATGATTTTTTCAAAAATCAGTTGTTGTCTTTTATCCACTGTTCAATCCACTGTATAATTTGATCTAAATTCTGCTCCATATCTTCTGGAGTATTACTAGGCAACTGATGTACAATTTCTTCTTTATAGGATGACATTGCTTCTTCATAAATTGTCTGAAAGATTTCACACTGAATATTGTCTTGAAGCTTTTTTCCTTTGTAACCTCTAGAAAAATATAAAAACAATGTTATTTAGGTAAAAATATTGAAGTTTGACATTATGCATTAATAAGGTTTGTTTTAAACGGAAACTTAACTTTATTTAGTTTTGTGACACTGACCTACCTGTTTTCTAATCTGCTATACAAAAAAGAGTTTTCAGTGCGAAGCACAAATACTATGTTAAACCAGCGTTCAGGAAAGAAGTCACAGCTGTGATAATCAACTATGACACCTCCACCCTTCATCTTATCTTCCATTTCATCAATAACCTATATAGAAAATAATGCAAAGAAAACTAAACAATGGATTCTTAGTTACAAAAATTGAATAATGAAATTCTTATTTCAGTTTAAACTCACTCTGTCTTCATCTAATATTGGGCATTCATATTCTTCATCAAAACCTTCGTACAGTTCCCCTGATTAAAAAAATGTTATTAATTTATAAGTTATATTTATTTAGACAACTTATTCTCAGAAATCTCATAGTTAGTATGTTCTAGATGAGTGTTTTTCAAACTTGCCAACTTCATGAAGTATTCCCCAGCCACAATCAAATAATTTCAATTACAATAGTCAACTATTTAGACAATGAATTTCTCATTCATTGCTCTAGAACAGGTGTCAGCAACCTGTGGCTCTGGAGCCGCATGCAGTTCTTTGGGCCCTCTGCTGTGGCTCCGTCGGGTGATCCCATCACTGGCTGGTAGGCATGGCTTGGGGGGGTGTCATGTCACTGGTGGAATGTGTGATGTTGAGTTGGCTACGCCCACCCAGGTTTTGTGGCTCCTGGTGTTTTATTTTCTGTGGGAAACGGGTCCAAATGGCTCTTTGAGTGTTTAAAGTTGCAGACCCCTGCTCTAGAATTATAGAAGACCTTCCCTTCATCTATTAGATAGCATCCACTTGGTTTTTGGGAAAAGAATTATTTCTTCAGCTTGATTTTTTCCCACTGATCGTAGTTGATTTTCATATTTGCTTTTTCTCTCATTTGTTGTACAGAATTCCACTTTAGAGATGCTTCTGGAATGTCAATATTATTAAAATATATAGTTAAACTAATTATAGATATACTTTGTATTAAACTATACTAATGGATACTAATGTATCCATGTACATCAAAAATTGAAATATAAATGTTAATAAGCTTGGTAGATACTGTGAAATTTTAAAAATTACCTTCTTTAGCCATATCCCCCACATTAATGTATGTAAAATCTGTTCTCAGAGCTATCTCTTTGCCTAGTGTAGTTTTCCCAACACCAGGTGTCCCTACAAAAAAAACCAAGGCATAAAGAAACAATCAGGAAACTACTGTAGTAAATATTAATATATATAATAAGCGTCCATTTCAAAATTGACCTGAAAGACTAAACAAATATTTATTGCAACAGGTGCTTCTTTGTTTCTATAAATGTGATCACTTAGTCTTGCATATAGGACATACATACGTGATCACTTTAGTCCTAGCATATAGGACATACATACAAATATACATACATAGATGCACATGCACACACACACACATATCGGAGAACAAGTGCTTATTTATATAAGCCCCATTGGTTAGTCCTGGCCTTCACATGCAAGAGGTGCTAATGTTTATGGAGTAACACAACCACTTCCAACTGAAAGTAGGTAATCGCATTTTCAAATGCTTCTATATATTAAGTTTAACGCAAATAAAAAAGCAACACGAAAGGGTAATTTTACCTGATGTTCTTGAGAGTGAAAGAGCGATGCATTCAAAATGTGAAGCCTGAAAGCAAAATTAGCTTGCTTTAGCTAATTTTGCTTTCAGGTTTCCCCACGTTTTGAATGCAAATCTCCGATTCAGTCTCATAATAACACAGATCCCAATGCTGCCGCGATCAAAATCGATGATGGGAGAGCAAAAGTTTGCTTTGCGTTATGCTGTTTGCTTACTAGCATAACGCAAAGCAAATGAAGCTAACTTTTGCTCTCCCATCATCGATTTTGATCGCGGCAGTATTGGGATCTGTGTTATCATCCTGGCATGAGACTGAATCGGAGATTTGTTTACGCTCTTTCAAACTCCCCATTTGTTTCCTTCCTTTTGGAAAGCGCGACTGCGCTCGATCTATAGCTGTGCTAACCCGGACGACCTCCCGTTGTTTTTCTCCTATTTACGGACCCTTTCGGTGTTTTTTTTTCCTTTTACCTGTGAGTAAAATGTTAGGCCTCTTCATAGCCGCTCTATTGCTCCTACAGCCACTATCCAAGTTGTCATCAAGAAGCCACGTGCAGCAGTTCGCGGGGACCTGAACCGTTCTACTCGGATGGCAGCAGACTAAGACGTCAGACGGGCCCTCCTTCCTCTCTTGAGGTCCAACGGTGGGTGGAAAAGCGCCGACTGGTAAAGCCGTGTAGGGTTTCTTTTTTTCTTCACCTGGAAGTTTTCTCGGTCATATTTACTCCTTCTCGCAGGGCCCGACTAAAAGCTGGAGAGGGGACAAAGCAGGGGGCCGTATTAAGGCGCTCGGCGAACAGCTAAGCGCCGAAGAGCATGAAAGGCCCCAATCGGAATGGAGCTGGCCTGAAATGAGAGAGGGTAGGGAGAAAGAGGGGAGTGTGAAGGGCTGGGTGTGGTTTTTAGTGACGGAAATAAGTGGGCTGCAGCCTGGCAAGAGCTAAATGGTGCCCGTGCACTACAGCTGCTGGATGGAGCCGCTGTCTTGGGGTCGAGGCCGGGCTTCGTGTCTGAGCGCAGTCGGGAGAGTTATTTCAAAAGTGCATGGCGGCTGAAGTCTTCTTCCACCTTGGAGGTGTCCCCTGTAGAATAACAAAGCCTCCCACCCCGACCCCCCCCCACTTTGCTGGATTGCTTATTTATTTTATATAGCTGCCCATCCCACATACGTGACTGTTGCTTATAAAACCTACCGCATGCCTTTTTCATAGAAAGGGGGTGTGGGGGAGTTGGCTAGAGAAGCGCACACATACTACCAATCGTTTGCCATTGAATCTTGAAGTCCTTAACAAGTACCCTGTCAATATTAGGTGGCCATTGGTTAAATCGTTATGTGTCGTGTGACCTGTATTCGATTTTTGTTACTTTTAAATGCTTCTCCTTTAATTGTATACATGTTTCTTTTGCAAGTAATCATGATTTTTTTCATTTGCCGGACTCCCAAAGATATAACTAGTTTTCAAACTTGTCAGCTTTAAGATGTGTGGACCAACTCTCTGATTTCCAACTGGGCAATTGAAGTCTTAAAAAGTTGAAAAATTTGAAAAACTCTAGAAATCCTATAACATAACTCACACTATGTGCAGTGTTTGTCAGAGAAGGTGTTTGCCGCCTTCATTTCAGAGATGTAATATAAATTGTTAGAAACTTTGTCTTGCTATCTAAGATGAACTGTACAATTATCTGTATGTTATTCATTATAGGTTTTACTTATGTGTGCAAATGTGTAATGGTGACACTATAAGAAGTAATGAAGTCCTGGCTGTTCTACTTTTGAATTATTAGGACAGTATTCTGTTTTTGACAGTAAGCCCAATAACCAGTTTTGTAGATACATTGTCAATCTGCTTATAGTTTTATCAAATAGGTTACAGTGATGTATCCTGATTAGGAGCATGTTTAGATTAGGATTCCCTTAGCTGATTAGTTTCAAAATAAAAATAGCTTAATATACAGATAGTTCTCGTTTAGCAACTACCTCATATAGCAACAGTCACAGTTACAGTGGTAATAAAAAGTAGCTTTGTAACTACTACTTCACAGATCTGTAAAGCAAAAGAAAACTGAAGTAAGATTGTAAACTCAGTTGTGGTTTCACTTAGTGACTGTTTCACTTAACAACCGAGTTGCTGGTCCAATTGTCACTAAATGGTAATCTTCTTACTGACATTGTTTAAGTAGATTCAGAATTAGAGAGGAGATTGTAGATATAAAGCTATGCAATTTCAATTTGCTTATGTCACAGGGTAATTTGTGTAAATTATTGTACATACCAAGACATTAACTCTTTGTGAAAAATTAAATATGCAGGTTATCTCATACATGTGTAATAGTATTATAACATGTACATTATTCTATTTATAGACTAAACAGATGTTGCTATAATTGAAAATTTTAGAACTACAGTATCTTTGTCAAACAGAAGTGTGATCTCTTCAACAGAGGGCAGCACTTTAGGGACTTTGGAGGTGGTGCATTCCTGTTCTGTAGCCAGTAAGAATAGCTTTAAAAAAATTAAAAATATAAAAGTAACAGCATGTGGAAAAGAAAAAAGAAGCTATACAAAATGAGAAACAAAACAGATGTAAGTCCTCTTTTAGTAATTATCTTCAGGGCTGCAGACTTCGTTAATATAAAAGTTTCTTTATCTTTTAGCTACTTTATTTTTAAAGGCATTTAATCATACATTTTGGATGGAAACTGCTAAGGCTGATGATGTCAAAAAAATCTTCAAAAAGAAAGACAGCTCCAAATAAAGTAAGTTATTTATGTATTCTCTTAAATTATTAGTTATTGCATCATGTGTTTAATTCAGGCTGATGCAGGCATATCAAAACCCTTGTAGCCAAGTGGAGTATTTTGAAATCATTATAACTTTAAACTTTTAATTAAAAGACTAAATTGTGTAATACTGAGTGTGGAGAAAAAAAATCTGGGGATTTTTTGTTTGTTTAAATTGAATTCAGCCTGTTTAAAAATTGCACTAATTTTTTTATACTAAACAAGATTGAAATGTAAGAACTATTAAAGATAAGCAAAATGTTAATAAATGTTTGGAAGTGATTTATGTGTGTTTAAATTTTTTTATGTTCAGTAAATGATTGCATTTACTGCATTCACATATATTGTATGATAGTTTACTTCATGTTCATTTTATTAACTACTAAAATATTGGTTACTGTATATAAAGGCAGTAATAAAATAATAACTGGTTTAAGAATTGATAATTTGTGGGCTGCAATAATTTCTACATGCTTATATTATCAGGAAATTGACTGGGTGGAATCATCTTTTATTGATTTCTGTGAGACTGCAAAACTGTCATCTAGTGTTCTTCATACAAAATCGCTCACAGATACTGACAATTATCACAAGAGCAAAGAGCATTTTCCTCTGCTTGAAAATTACAAGTGTGGGAGAAAAATAAGAAAACCGTTTTCTGTAGATGACAAATATAAACACTTCAAACAAAATCACAGTCAAATTGAACCATGGGTAGATAAATACAAACCAAAAACTCAGGTACAGTTCTATACAATTTAATATGTGGTATATAGTAGTAGTAGTAGTATTTGTATTAATATACTGTATATATATTAGTGTATATTTAATACAATAAGCTATTTTGCTTGTTAAAATAATACGTCTAAAGAAATATACAAAATACCATATTAAAGGTTATTATAAAAATGTCAGGTCCTGATCATAAGTGAAACTGTAATTTAATGGATCATTTGTAGGAAGGAGGATGTTTTATTCTCAATTGTCTGTTAAATTAGAAGGTCCATGATTTTTAAGTGATTGATTGATAATGTACCATCGAGTTACTTTTGACTCCAAGCAACCACAGATTTTTTAATGACAATATATTCTTTCAGATCTCCCAGTAGTGCCTTCATCACCACTGTAATTGAGTCCATCCACCATGCTGATAGCCTTTCCTTTTCCCTTTTACTTTCCGTTTCCTCTTTCCTTTCCTTTCCTTTTAGATATAATTTTATTAAAAGATTTATAAAAAATATAAACTAATGCAATCTAATGCAGAGTAAGGAAATGAAAAGAAAGAAATCAAAGCTAAAAGTGCAAGGAAGAGAAAAAATTAAAATTGAAAAGAAAAAGAATACAAAAAAAGTGGCTTTCTATCTTCTTTACAGCAGTTATAAATACAATTATAAATTTACCTTTTTCTCTAAAGTTAGACATTGGTTATTCTACCTGTTGTCATTTGGCCTTTCTTATATTTAATTTTAGTCTCATTTTTTCACTGTGTTCTTTGACGTTAGTACTAAGTTAGTTACCGGTAGTACTATGACTTGCAGATCATTTGCATTTTGCTGTCTGGGTAGTGTCATCATCGTAGCATAAGTTGTTTCTTCTCCAACTTTAAAACCATTCTCCTCATCTTCCATCTCAAGTTCCCTTATATATTCAGCATGTAGATAAGATAAGGTATGCTATACATATGCTATTGGTTTGCAAATGAACAAAATTATATCATTTGTATATCATTTTGTAAGTGAAGTAATTGTCATGGAGATTGGATCCTTCCCTAATATTTTAATTTGTTACATCTGGTATATATGCTAAGAGAATTCCAGTATAGATAATGCATAATTTAATGTTTTGCTACATAAATATGTCTTATATGCATATTTTTGTCTGTTAGAGTGACCTTGTCATTCACAAGAAAAAAATTGAAGAAGTTGAAAGATGGTTAAAAGATCACATATTTCAAAATCAGCCAAGACAGGTAATATTATGAACCTAATACTTTTATCTGCCAGTTTGCTAATTTTGAAGCTTTTATTTAATTTCAATCAATAGTTTTATTTTAATTTTACCAATTTTATTTTGATGAATAATTAATGAAGTGAGATTAGAATATTATCAAAATCTTATATAATATAATTTTAGAACAACATTTATTTACTAGAATAAAATAAACTTATTTGTTGGGATAGATAAAGATAAAGCAAGTTGCAAAGATTGCCTTGAGAGAAATTATTCAGTTTGTGTTTCTTTTTTTCTGAATATCCTGAGGTTTTATGTCTGCTTACTAAATGAGTAAGCAGGTTGGGATTAATCTATGCCCAAATTTCCATTAAGGAATACCTGCTTCCATTTAGAGAACATTTGACACCACTAGGCCAACT
Source organism: Diadophis punctatus similis (assembly GCA_023053685.1). Classification (NCBI taxonomy): domain Eukaryota; kingdom Metazoa; phylum Chordata; class Lepidosauria; order Squamata; family Dipsadidae; genus Diadophis; species Diadophis punctatus. The sequence goes on along the minus strand of JALIGW010000002.1, from coordinate 30,093,840 downwards.
GAACTGCAGTCCAAACAATTAGTTTGAATTAAGTTGTACAGCATAAAGGAAGTGGGCTACTCTAATACTGAATACTGAGAATATAACTATGGCTATTATATTTATTGGAAATAATAAAAAATGGATATTATTGACACCAACGTTCTATTTTGTTTTATTAAGAAACTCGTATTGTTTTTTTCTTTAAATATTGTACTCAGTTTATGATAAGTATCTTGTTATAGGGAGGCTCCATCCTAGTGTTAACTGGCCCTCCAGGATGTGGAAAATCGGCAACTGTGGAAATATTAGCCAAGGACCTTGGTATTCAGATACAAGAATGGATAAATCCTGTATCGCTAGACTTCAAAAAACCCGACGACTTTCAAGTTGCTTTCAATCATGGTAAAATTTTAAAATGTTCACTTCTTCATTGTTGAGCAATTAGAATATATTTTTTGGCATATCTATTTCTGGTAGGATGAACATTAGAGGGTAGCAAATTTCATTAAAATAAACGGAACTAACTTCTAATTAATTCGAAAATAGGTTGTTGAGGAAATTCCAAAGGGTTTACACACAATGCCTGAGAATAAAGGCATTCTTTATTCTCAGCTTCCTCTATATTAGGATTTCCTGTGTTTTAAAACTGCTGCACTTTAGACTGATAGGAGATTTCAGTCAAGTTGCAAATACAAGCTGAACTCAAAATTGTAACTGCAGGCAGTGTCCAAGACTACTTTCAATCCCTAGGCATATGTGCTCCTTGTTCTGTTCTCCTTTCTGCTAGTATGACTGCAAGGAAGTTCTAGTCATATGTCTGAATTCTGTCTGAACCATAATTTATTCTTAGCTATATTTAGTAAGAAAAGCCAGCTCTGAAGATAGGGGATTAAACTTGGTTTGCATTCATTAAAAATATTTAAGATTAATTGCAGTTTATTTGATTTCAGTTGGCTGATAAACTGCATTTTGTCTAAAACCCAAGTGAAAGCTTTGTTCTACTCTTGGGATTAAACTGTTAGTGTTCAATTCCATTGAACACTATTCTGTGTTCAGAATAGTGAACTCCATTCTGAGCTTCTCCCCAGCCTATATGCAAACTACCTCTTCACCTCCTACTCCCACTTAACACTTCCCTATAATGTTACCTCTAATTTCTGCTATTCTGTGTACAAAAAAAATAAAGGTTTTGTGCAGCTTGTTCCAAACCAAGTACAAGTTTGTGCACCACAATATATGCAAATGCATATAACAGCTATATGTTAAAATATGTTTTGGAAAGATGCTCTGGGTTCAGGGAAGGTCAGCTACTAATGCAAAGCTGTCTGCCAGCAGTCCTGGGAAAAAGGCGCAAGCTTGCTGCCTCAGCTTAATTGCAGTATCTAGGTCACTTGGTCCTGCTACAGCACAGTTTGAGAAGGAGTATGATGCTCCTGCTCCATCCATACTAAACAATCTTTGTTATTGCAATTAAGGTAACTGGCTTGACCTCATGAGCCACAAGTCCAGAGTTTTATGGTAATTGGTGAATAAATGTATTATTGTTTAATTTTAAAATGTAATATTATCTATGTTTAATTGAATTTTCTTTTTCTTAGTTTCTTAAAATACATTTCCCCGTTGTATTTTAATCAGGTTCAGGCTGCACCCAGGAGTGCTGTGATACACATATATGGCCTGTGTGCTGCCTGTTTGACAACTCTGATCTAGATAATATGACTGTTATTAAAGTAATGATTAATTTTCAGTAGATTTTTTTCCCCCTAGTTTTTAAACTTTAAACTTTCAAATAAAATTCAGGCAATTTTTTTGCCCAGAAATGTAGCATTATAACGACGGACAAGCCTTCAGTGCTAAAGCACATCTGATTTTTTAAAAAAAATTCAATTCAGTACTTGATTTATCTGGCCCAGTGTTTCAAAATATATACTAATATATACTAAAGTAGTACTTTTCTTAGTACTTAGTGCATATTGTAAAATAAATATTCCTTTTTAGAACCGGATTTTAAGATACTTCCTTATCAGAGCCAGGCACATATCTTTCAAGAATTTCTTCTAAGAGCAAACAAATATATCAAGCTTCAGATGGTTGGAGAGTCCATGGAAACTGACAAAAGACTTATTCTTGTCGAAGTAAGTTGAAGTAGTTGAATTAACTCCATTAAGGTGTTTTAATAATTAAAATTAAATGTTCTATTTTCTCCCAATTTTTAAGTATAGCAGTTTTAAGTTAGGTTTCCCAGATTTAGTTGCTCAGTAGTAAAATTTCAGTTTTCTTCAATAGTAACTAATAGCTTATTTCAAACAGACCTGATAATCTTTCATGAAAATTGCTTACAAATATAAAACAAATATTTGATTTTATTTCAATTAAGATTTTAAAACTGCAGCTTTCAGAAAGTGCAAAATAATGGCCTGAAATCTTTTTTTCATTATGTTGAGCTTTATTTTATTGTCAAGCATTTTGGAAAATTTTGTAGTCTAATGGTAGAGCATTAGGTGTGAATGCTGGGTTCTAAATTCAATAATCAACATTTCTTGGTGCCCAAAATACCAAAGAGTAATTATTTTTGAATAATTAAATAAGGATATTCATAACAATGGCATTTCTATTCTTTGTTCTAAAGCTAGTCAATGTGGGCAAAAGCAATCCCATATCTATTTCTGTGATTTCCAGATGCACTTTGAACTTATATGAACAAAAGTATCTACCCCCTTATACGTTGGACTTCTTTTTTAGGCATGAAATAAATCCAGAATCTATTATAGATAGATAAGCCCAAAGCATAGACTCTTACTGACAGATAAGTAGTTTAATGCAGATAATGCCTTTTAAGGCCTGCACAGATGTGTGTGTTTGTCTGTCTAACTAGGCTCATGGTGTTAAATCTACGCTTTTTATTTCCATTTTTCCGAGTTAAATACTATTTCATTGCTCTCTACAAAGCTGATGTAAATTCTTTGTTTACATCAGCGATTCTCAACCTGGGGGTCGCGACCCCTTTCGGGGTTGAACGACCCTTTCACAGGGGTCGGGAGACTTCGCCTGGACGCCGCCATTTGTGTTCTTTTACCCTCTGTGCATGCTCATGTGCAGAGGGTAAAAGAACCCAAATGGCAACAGCGGGGCGGGGGTTGCAGCAACGGGCGTGGCAGCGGGGTGGAGCGCGGGGGCGGGGCGCGGCATTAGGAAGGTTGAGAACCACTGGTTTACTTAATAACTTTTTCTGGCTTGAAAATAGCTTTCTGCCTCTCCAACTTCAACCTTGGCACCATATTGCATTGGGTTCATCTCATAAATATTCCATGTTTGTAACATTTATAAATACCCTTAATGCATAATCTTAGGCTCCAACAGATTTTAATTTATCAGATATGTTAGAATAACAACATTGTATTTCCTTTTCAACAGGATATGCCAAACCATTTTTATCATGACCCTAGCAGTTTACATGACATTCTGAGGTATGTTCAGTATCTCATTTTGCCAAAGGATCACTCAGAGAAATTAATGGGTATGGCTGGAACAAGCCTAAAGTTCTCCAGTGCAGAATAGTCCACTACCAAAATACAAAGTTCAATCTCTTTCTTTTGCTGCTAAGTTGGGGGTGGTGAATGAATGAAGATGGCATGTTGCAAGTTATGTACCTTTTGCATTTTTGCTAGTGCAATTCTATTGATTGCTGGTCAGAATTGATTAAATTCTCAAATTGTTAAATTTGAGCTGCTAATTTTCAATTTTTCATTGTAGGAGTTTTTTGCGGACAAGCCGATGTCCTCTTGTATTTATAATATCGGACATTTTCAGCACAGGCAGCAGCCAAAGGTCTCTATTCCCAAAGGCAATTCAGGAAGAGCTGTGTATAGCAACCATTAGGTAAATAAATTGACAGCTACATTGGCCATGATGAAATGCTCATATTGACATTTATCTTGACTTTCTTGACTTTCTTTTTTCAATTTTCTCAGTTTTAACCCAGTGGCACCAACACTGATGATGAAAGCCCTAAATAGAATAATCACAGGGGAGATCAGTATGGTAAGATAAATGAAATTACAATATTGTCATACTGTAAGGAATACAAAAAGCAAAAGTTGGTAATGGAAACATTATTATTACATTTCTTCTGAATGATATCTTAGAAGTTTTAAAAAATGTGTTGTATAATAATGGTTGACAGTATTGATCTCAACAATCTTTGCTTAGTTCTAAACATTAGTGAGCGATTCATTCATAATTAGCATTGCCCGTCCAACTTTAATATAAAATTGTTGTGAAAGTAAAATAGGGATAAATCATGGAGAGTTTTGAATGATTCTGTAGAAGTAGTGAAAATATTGAGTGATAAATGTCTTTTCCAAAGTGGATAGGAAAGTACAGTTCAATCTTTGGAACTTTTGGTACAAGGGAGAGATAGAAATGGAAGCAGGAAGCATCTGGAAAATATTATTTTTTGAATGCTTTATGTAGAATTACTCAAATTAGCTTTGAATTTTTTTTCAATTTTCTTTGTAGAGAAGAGATACAATTGATGTCCCTGACAAAGCCTTATTAGAACTGATTTGCAGTGGATGTTCAGGGGACATTAGAAGTGCAATAAACACACTTCAATTTTCTTCTCTAAAAGGTAAGAAAATATTCTTATTAATTTAAATTGTGCTTAGCACTAAGATTTAAAAATAACTATCTTTGCTCTTAGGATTTTTTGCTTTTGAATTTGTCAGAAAAACATTTTATTTTGCAATATAGAAAAAGCTGTTTCTTCTTAGCATTACTAATACTTAAAATTGTGGGAAATAGTAGTGGATGAAAAAAACAAGAATTTTGAAGGGTAGCCCAGTTAAGGAATGCTTTATTTATATCTAGTTAGTTTTAAATTACATTATTATCCTAATTGTTTTTCTGGATGGACTGAATATGGATAGTTAAGATCATTGAATTCTTAAAATTGCAGTGTTATTTTTATATTAACTCAGATTGATTTTTTTAATTTTTTTCCTTTTTGCTATCATTTTTTCTTTTATCACTATTCTTGTTTATTATGTGTTTTCATTCTGTTTTTAGCTAAATTCCCACATGGTATATTAATGTGGAATTCTAGTATTTTACACTTATTGCACACTAATGTCTTTCGGATATTACAAATTAATTTTTTTTGTATTTGTTGTAAAATTATACCCAGTATCACGCCAGTATATTAGTAGGCATTATTTATTACAATACCATAAATAATTCAAACAACGTAAGAAAGCATAAAGGAAGACTTTTTAATTTCTAAAAAAATTAAAAAGTCCTCTTCACATATGCAGTACATAAAAAGTAATTAAAAGAATCAAAATCACGGACACATGGAATAAAAACAGTTTCCCTTTGGAAGAATTTCAAAGTTTTGAAAAATTAAAAGCATTTTAAAAACAATATTTATATAATTTTTTTAGTAATCTCAAAATGTGCATGCATTTTTACCCAGAATAGAATGAAATAAAAGTAATATATGTTCTTTCTAGACAGAACTTTGCTGTAAAAGTTATGTTGTTTCTTACTACTACTATTTTTTTCCTTTTTCCTTTTTTCCTTTTATGTACACTGAGAGCATATGCACCAAGACAAATTCCTTGTGTGTCCAATTACACTTGGCCAATAAAGAATTCTATTCCGTTCTGTTCTATTCTATTCTATTCAAGACAAAGTTTTCAATTTTTCCTATTTATTAATTCCCTTGGGTTTTTTTCAGAGAGGCCATCAGACAAAAGCTTATGGTCACAAAGAAAGAAAAATTCTGTTTTAAAATGTGATACATCATCTAAAATAAAGAAAAAAACCCCATTCAATAATTTTTTAGAGGACCAAGAAATACCAGCTATTGGTAGCAAGGATGCGTCTATCTTCCTTTTCCATGCTTTGGGTAAAATACTTTACTGCAAAAGTAAGAGAATTTACTTGTCTTTATTATATTATATATCTAAAAATTCTAACATTTATTTTATTAATTTCTATATTTGACTAACTAAATATATGCATATATCTGTTATAACTTTAAAAAAACCATTTCAATAATTTTTGTCCTTAACTTGCCCTGTCATTGTAATGAAACTCATGTAATTATCAGTGGATCAAAACTTCTGACCCACCTATCAATACCAGATACAGCAATTAAATCTTCTCCACTTTACATTCCTGAGCAGATATATGAAGATGAGCTAAGTAGATTCAATTACTGTATTTTTCGCACTATAAAACGCATCTAACCATAAGACACACCTAAATTTAGAGGAGGAAAACAAGAAAAAAATCAGATGGAGCCCGAGAGGACCACAGATAGGTGTCCTCTCATGTGCCAGCTCTACCTATTGACTCCTGCACTGCGGAAAAGAGACAGAAGATGTGGGCAATAACAAAGACAGAAGAGGCGGGGTTCATCACTGTAAAAGGACCCCGCCACGGTGGCCCGGCTGCTATTCACCAAAGGACCGGCACCATTTCCACCCACTTTTGGGGTGGGGGGGAAGTGTGTCTTATGGAGTGAAAAATACAGTATATAGAAAACAAGGGAGCCATACATTTGAAAAAATTCTCCGTATAAATCTTGCCATCTATATATGTTAGTCGCCAGTTTTAAGTTCCAGACTTAAAACATAGGACTCGTCCTATGTTTTTGAGTCCACAGCCTAAAGCTATTTACCTTGCAGCTTTGAAGATTTCTGGCTTCTGTCCCCAATTTACAAAGCATTTTCTTTGACATTGCAGATCGCTTCCTCACCAGCTTCAACTGTTATTGTATCTGCAGATATTCATAAGTTAGCCCATGTACTCTCTGCACTAACAAGGCCTTCCATGCAATAATCATACACATTAGACTTTCTCGGGACCTATTGCTCATCCCAACAGATGGACACTTTGGAATAGGATGTTGTCTAATTATTTCATGTAACTACTAAAAAAACAAAACCTATAATATAATGGTGAAAATCTTCAACAAAATAGATGTGCTGCGTTTTTGATACAGGCTAATTCACCAATATATTACTTAGAATTTAGATAACAATATACATATTAAGCAGTGCAAACCATGTGAGCCAGGATTGAACTATAAACTATTTCTGAAGAAATACCTGTCTGTATTCCCAAGATTGTTTTTCAGACATCTGATGTTTGATGAAACTACAGTTATCATTTAAATAATTTTATAGGAGAACCAGCTACAGAGGTGGACTTTCCTCGGTTACCTCATCATTTATCAGAATATGAACGACAGCCCTTGCTTGTTCAACCTGAGGTAAAACTGTTTGCTATTTCTATAATATGTATCCATGTACACTTAACAAAATTCTTAATTTAAAGGAATACGGATAATTTTTCTATGTGGTATGATATTCTGTGTATATTTTCTTTTATTAGGATGTCATAGAAAAATCACATATGCCTGGGGACTTATTTAATGTATACATTCACCAGAATTATTTGGAGTTCTTCTCTGATATCGATGATATTGTAAGAGCCAGTGAATATTTAAGTACTGCAGATTTTCTTTGCACTAACTGGGATGTAAGTTTTTAAATATATATATATATTTATATTTAAATATAACCAAACATGTGACATGCATACTGTAATTTTTACAATTTGGAATCTTACTAAGAAATAAGACCATTAATTATATTTACTGTTTATAGTCTTATAAACAGACTGTTTACTGTTTATAGTCTTATTAAGTCCTATAACTTAAGCAAGACACAGTTGCTGTTTGTTCATTTGTCTTTTCTGACATTATCTCTGAGCTGTTGCAGACACAGGTTAGCACTGTGTCTGGACCAGCAGGCTACAGCTTTGGAGTCGTACTGAATTAACAGGGAAATGGAAACTCTGTCCAGGTGGGAGCTTTGGTTATGCATGGGTGCATAACCTTAAACACTCAAAAGAGCCACAAAGGTCCTAACCGGAAGCCCCCCATTTAATTCTGGAGCCGACCGGAAGTCCGGTTTCCCCATCATAGAGTCTCCTCCTAGCGTGGCGTCCTTTTTCCTCTACCTGTCCTAACCGAAAGCCCTATCAATTGTGGAGCTGACTGGAAAACCCTCCCCTTGCCATAGAGTCTCCTCCTGGCGCGCCCTGCTTCTCCCCACCATAACCGGAAGCTCCTCTAAAAATTGTGGTGCCAACTGGTGACAGGGAGCCACAGCAGAGGGATGAAAGAGCCACATGTGGCTCCAGAGCTGCAGGTTGCTGACCCCTGGGTTAGTGGAACAGTTGTGGCTAACATGGAGCACAAGGACTTTCTAACAGTAACTGCTGCTTTCATCATCACTAAGTGAGACTGCTGCAATGAACTGTACACGAAACTGCTTTTGAAAATCATCCAGAAATTTCAGTTGGTCCAGCATAAGGCTGTCGGGGTACTGACTGGCATGAGCACATAAAATCAGTGCTGTGGGTCCTGCCTGGCGCTCTATTTGCTTTTGAATAAAATTCAAATTGCCTGGATTTAACCTAAAAAGCCATACACTGTTTGACACCGGTATATTTGCAGGATTGCCTTTACCAATTACCATGTCATTTGCAACATATAACATCCTGGGAGAGACAGATAGTGATCCCCCACTTTTGCAGGTATAGGCTCATATGTGCTATTTTCCAATAGGTGCCTGTACATTTTAGAACAGCTTTCCTCCATGTTCCTTTATTATGTGATTTTCTTCATTTGTTTATACTGTGATGCTTCATTATTTGTAGTTAACAGCAGGAAGAAAGCCAATAAAAAAACACTAAAATGATTATTCCAAAGGGATATCTAAAAATATTTTCCCTCATAATACTTATTCCACAGTAAAGCCCAGAGTTTATCAGTAAACCTTTGATTATAGACAGGAAGTAGGTTTAACTATGCTATTTACATATTTGTACATTTGAAGCTGAACTATTTTTCCATCATATAGTGCAAATTGATTTATTTGTTTGATTTATCGGACCACCTGAATCCAGTTAGACTTTATAAAACTTTCAGCATTAAATAAAAATGAATACAATAAAAAAAATGTACAAATCCAAAACTAACAATGTTTAAAGCATGCCTTGTATTGCATTTGGAAACCTACTACCGGTAGTAACCAATGCTGCTTGTCTAATATAAGTGTAACATGGCTGTGTTACACTAAACTACTAAACACATGTGTGCTATATTCTGGAGCAGATGAAACTTCTGGGTATTCTTCAAAGTCAGCCTCATATAGAGTGAATTATAGTACATTAATCAAAAAATGCCAAGGACGTGAATGTTCTAGGTAAGGCCACAGCTGATGCATCAAGCAAAACTCTACAAAAGCCTTTTTGGCTACAGTCCACCTATTCTTCAAGCAGAAGCTGTGAATGCAGGCCTCCATATTGTAAATCTGTGTTTTGCACTGTAGCAAGGTGAATCCAACTCATAGCCCTTGCAAATTCTCTAAAACAATATTGTGGTCAATAGTACTGAAGGCCATTGAAAAATCTAGAAGGAGAAATATGTCCACATCGTCTCCACTGAAGCCTTATCAAAGGTCATCCATGAGTGACCAATGCAGTTTGAGTCCCGTACACATCTGAACCCAGACTGCCAAGAGTCCAGATATTCCATATCTTCCAAAGTACAGGTAGTCTTCAAGTTATGACCAAAATTGAGCCCAAAATTTATGTTGCTAAGGGAAATATTTGTTGTGAGTTTGCCCCATTTTACGACTTTTCTTTCCATAGTTGTTAAGTGAACCATTCCATTTGTTAAGTCAGTAACATGGTTGTTAAGTGAATCTGGCTTCCCCCATTGACTCTGCTGGTCAGAAGATTGCAAAAACTGATCACATGACCCCAAGACATGGCAACTGTCATAAATGAGTCAGTTGCCAAGGATCTGAATTTTGATCATATACCCATGGAGATGCTGCAACAGTCGTCAGTGTGAAAAACGGTCATAAGTCACTTTTTTTAATGCTGTTGTAACTTTGGTCATTAAATGAACTGTTGTAAATCGAGGACTACCTGTAATCTGTAACCTTAAGCTTCATCAATTTCTCAATAACAATCCCCAAATTACTCAAAGGAGAAAAGGTTAGAGATAGGGTGATAGTTGTCGAGTTTGTTAAGTGCAAATCTGGTACTTAAGTTATGAGCAAACTAGTGATTCTTGGATCTCTGGCATCTCCCTGTCTTTCAAATACCGTATTTTTCAGAGTATAAGACACATCTTAGTTTTTGGGGAGGAAAATAGGGGGGAAAATCTACCTACCAGGTTTTCATCTGACTAGCTTCCTTAGTCTGGTCAGCTTCAGCATGTTATTTTATCCCCTGGTTAGGGCTGAAAAAAACCTTTTTCGGAGGGAACAACAATGAAAACAAGCCTGCAAAGACTTAGGGCTGGAAAAACACTTCTTCGGAGGGAGTAGGTATGAAAAAATCCTGCAAGCTGGGAAGATCGTTAGCACCTCGTTAGGGCTGGAAAAAACTTCAAAAAAGCTACATTTGGAGTATAAGACCCACCCAAATTGTCAGCCTCTTTTAGCGGGGGAAGGTGCGCCTTATATTCCGAAAAATACGGTAGGCACTAATTGCAAACCTCATCCAACTCCCACTCCATTCGTTGTTGCTTTGGTCAGATGTGGGGCATGGGTTCAATCTCATAGGCTGAGCTGAAATTCCAAAGACACTGTCCATCTCCTTGGGATCCAGAGACTTAAAAACCTCACAGATATTGCCATAGGACATCCCCTCTGTCTTCTCAATACATTCTGCCTGTCCAGCTTCCAAGTTGGAATGAATGTGGGCAATTTGTCCATGAAATGTTTACACAGATAATCAAAACTTAGTCAAACATTGACTAAGTGTTCCAGTCCATCCTTCCCAAAAGGATCCAGGACATTTTAAATTGTGTAGTTTACCAGGATTCTGGAGTAAGTGCAATGATTATGCTTCACTGTATTTTATCAGAATAAGCTCAAACATAGACTCTTATTTTGTCCAATTGCATTTGCTTCTTGTTTTCAGTCCGTATCCCTCCAGACACCTTTTTGCCCTGGTTCATGAAAATCTTCAGTAAGTAAAGAACTGCATGAGATTTCACAGATAGAAATAGAAGATGCTCTGCATGATCCTTTCATGTGTCTACTTGCCCCTGTATTCCAGTAGTCAATAAATTCCATGGAGCATCCATGAGGAAAGTTGCTGGTTTCATCAGATATTTGGGGCAGATAATCTTAGTAGGTCCCTCATCTCTGCATGGTCGGTGCCTCAGTTAAACCTACAGTTATGAGAAAAAGATTTATCCTTGATAATGGACTGATGTAAGACTACATTTTAGTGAGAGAGAAGTTCCCTGAGGATGGCTCCAGCATGAGTCCAAAATCTCAGAAGACTAAATCTCTGATCCTGGTGACTGACCCATATTGGATCCTGACGTAAAATTTCTCCGGAATCAGATCATAATACATCTGTTCCAGAATGAATTCTAGATTTTATACATGGCCAGCCATGAGTGTTGTGGCCTGAGAACAATCTGGGACCTAACCATAACTTCATGGCTATCATGAATTCCTGAGTTGTCTCTAGTCCCAAGGAGGGGATGGTGCAATCTGCCATTACTAATAATCTGGACAAATTTACAGCTAGTCCTGCAATGATATTGGCCAGCTTGAGGAATGTGTTTATACAGCTGCAAGGATAGTACAATTGTAGCACCTCCAGTTTGTCCTTTCAGTCCAGCATCATAAGCAATATCTCACATCTGTTACCTGTGAAATAGCACTCCTTGGAACTGCTAGTGTCTCCTGGTATACAACTGTTATACCACTTCTGCCTTGGGGTCAGGACTGATAGAAAACTATACTGTCTCTCCTTCCAAACAATGTTTACAACAGTTATAACAACAAATATAAGCATTGGTGGAATAGCGATAGCACTTAGACTTATATATCACTTCACAGTGCTTTATAGCCTTCTCTAAGCGGTTTACAATGTCAGCATATTGCCCCCAACAATCTTTTTACCAACCTTGGAAGGATGGGAAGCTGAGTTAACCTTGACCCATTGAGAATTGAACTGCAAACTGCTGAACTACTGCCAGCAGTCAGCAGAAGTAGGCTGTAGTACTGCATTCTAATCACTGCATCACCATGGCTTATTAATAACTCCACAATCTGAGTAATTCTATATTTTAAGAACTTTTAGCCTTTGTATTTAAAGATAACGTGGGCAGTATCATCCAAGAAATTTTGCCAGATAGTGTTCTGCTCACCATCTTGACATACTGTGCAGTATATCAGTTTTTGTCTGTTTTAAAAATAATTCTCAGTTTTAGACCTTACATTGTTTTTAATGACAAAGTAGAAGTTTGCTTTTTAGATTTAACAGAACATTTTTTTCTTAATGATGGATTTACTTGGAGATTGTTCAAATGGGAAGAAAACGATGTTTCTACAATCAAGCATATTTATGGAACCAAGATTTTGACTGCTTTATGGGATGTACAATTTGTTATTTCAACAAGATTTAATTTATATCTGTAATATACTAGTAATTTACATCTGGTCCTCTGTACCTTGCTTTTAAGTCTATTATGGAGCTCTTATATCATATTTTAATTCTGAAAATTCCTATAGGCACGAGCTACACTTCAAAAGTATAGTGCCTCTGTAGCTACAAGAGGTGTGATGCACTCAAACCGAGCCAGAGCTTTTGCACAATGCAAAAGAGGAATGGGCTTTAGACCTCTCCATAAACCACAATGGTTCCTAATTAATAGAAAGGTAATTAATAACCATTTACTTTTTCTCAATTACTAATGTTATTTGCATCAGTCTAAAACTGAATCAAGTAAGAATCCATTTTTACTGCTCTCATGGCAGAATCATTAGTGAAGTAACATTGACTTAACATTTGTATTTGTGATGAACATTATTACAAGATTAGGATTTATACAAAGATTTAGGCTTCAGTTAGAAACAGCCCTGCTCTTACTAGCACAGTAAGATATTTTAAATGAATCAGTAAAATATAGCACTAAGTTAACTACAAAAACCATTTTAGAGAAAATATATTTATGGATTACCATGAAGCATTTTTTGATCTGAGAAATATATCCATTACTTCAGGGTGTCAAACTCGCGGCCTACGGGCCGGATGCGTCACGCGCTGGCCACGCCCATCCCCATTTTAGCAAAGGGAAAAAGTTGTGATACGTCATGTGATGATTCATCGCAAGTTTGACACCTCTGCATTACAGTATCCTCTAAAACAGTGGTCCCCAACCCCCGGTCCGCGGCCCGGTACCGGTCCGCAGAACAAATGGTACTGGGCCGCCCTGCTACTGATTTAGCGTTCTAGTCACTAGAATCCAGAGAGTTAAAATGTTAAATTAAGTTATATTAATTTTGTTGTAACTGTATTTTATTTTGAATACAGTTTAAATACAATTAAATTAAAATTGTTTATATTTGAGATTGTTTTGATTTAATAATCAACGCGACACCGCAAACCCCCCCCCCCCAGTGGGCCGCGGAAAAATTATCAAATGTTGACCGGTCCACGGCAATAAAAAGGTTGGGGACCACTGCTCTAAAACATTAAAATGATCTTACAACATCATTTAGATTGTATTATCTTTAGGTAAAAATGAGTTTTATCAAAATTGGAATGACCCATTTAAGTACGGTAATATATAGAAAACTAATCAACAGTCAGACAGAAAATAAATAATTTAAAGATTTAGGATCTTGCAATTAATTGGGTATTTATTACATCAGGCAGCAGCAATTTTACAGAACAGTTTAATAGAATAACATTGAAATTAGATTGTTAAATGCAGATGATTAGGGTGTGTGTGTGTGTAAATAGAAATTCTGTAGTTTAATGGATAAAACTGAAAAAGTGCTTTTGCATATTAGATTTATATTTTCTGATTCCTTACAGTATCAAGAAAACTGCTTTGCTGCAAAATCCCTCTTTTCAAGTTTCTGTTTATCACCATTGTGTCTTCAGACTGAGCTAATACCTTATCTTACCATGCTGACTAATCCAATGAGAAACCAAGGTATATTTAACATATGCAAAATGTTTCATATTTCTGTTTCTGCTTTAGAAGAGCAATTAGTCATAGAACAGAATATTATTCAGTGTAATTTCAGACTATTTACTTAGAGGTCCCAGTGACATAAATGGGATGTATCAAATATTTTATACTTGTATTACTTGTATGCTGTGCATTCCCTGCACCCTGTAGGCTGCTAACAATATAAACATATTAAAACTCCAAGAAATCCCATACACATTACCGTATTTTTCGGAGTATAAGACTCACCTTAGTTTTGGGGGAGGAAAACAAGGAAAAAAGGCCTCTGCCTCCAAGCAATTTGCCAAACAGAAAACAGCACAGATGATATAGTTTGCTGTGTATTTCTGTGCATGCATAGAAATAGCAAAGAATTGGAGAAATGTACATTATGCCAGAAGGTTTTCTTAAATGTAGTCACACTAACTCTTCCCAATTATTTAAATAGATCTACTCCAAGGTAACTAAACTCTAATACTAAACAGGACACTCTTACATTTCAGACTATACTTGTACAGAGCTGTTAAAATTAATTAAAATTTCTGGAAGTATACATTATTCACTATTATTTAAAAGAAGATACAATAGCACTGGGCCTCTTCAGAGCAAACATTTATTTTAAAAAGCTTCTTTATTTTGTTAAGTTGTCTAGATTTCTAGGGATCTCCAACCTTACAGGGATCTCTAACCTTGGCAACTTTAAGACTTGTGGACTTCAACTCCCAGAATTCCACAGCCAGCAAAACTAGCAAAGCTGGCTGTGGAATTCTGGGACTTGAAGTCCACAAGTCTTTAAATTGCCAAGGTTGGAGACCCCTGGCTCTAGAACAATAATAAAGCAGTCTTTAAAAAATAAGTCAAATAATTTGAACAATCTACAGACATTTATAGTTATTCACTTACCCCCTTGCATGCAGTTCAGCAGAAAATAAAAATCTGCGTGTCTCTCCCAGCTATTTGCCTCTTTGCAAGCTAGTTTCACTTTCATTTTCCCACGTGGCAAATCAGCTGTACGTCGGGAAGCTGCTTGTGACTTGCTTGGCTTTACAGGCTCTTCCCTCTTTGCTGCAAATAGGTGAATTGCTGGAAGACAGAGGCCAAAGGGTGGGGGTGGGTGGGTGGGTGGGTCTACATTTGGTGTATAAGACGCACCCAAGTTTTCACCCTCTTTTTGGGGGTAAAAAGGTGCGTCTTACACTCCGAAAAATATGGTAAGTAATTTTTTAAAATAAAAAACAACTAACCAATACAAATGTCTGAAAGATTTGTTGTTTCACATTCCTGACATATTTGGGGTCAACAATCCAAGGGTTTGACTTTGCATGTAATGCCAAAACCATAGATGTGTCTTTCTGCATTGTTCAAATGTTTCTGTTGGTGGGAAAAACAAATGAGCACCATACACTACTCTTTGATCACAATATCCAGAATTTTAAGTAATATATATTGCCTGTAAACTGGATTGATTCTATTATTGCTTGTGTAACTCATCATAGTACTTAAAAAGTAAACAGTATTTTCAATTCTTATGTCAGAAAGTATGAAATGTTTTGGATTGTATAGCCTAGCAGTATGTATAGCAGTTAGAATTTGGCTCTCACATCCAGCTCAACCTTGAAGCCTGGGTAAATCAGTTTTACCTAACAAACAACTCATCTCTTACAGTTGCTTGGGAAAAAAAAGTGGTATCTTTTATGCAGAATGTTTACCCTAGAAGAAGAAAAAAAAGATACTCATTTATATTTCCATACTTTTCTTTCTAGAGGAAGAAAGAGGAGATGGCACTGAATGTATTAAATGTCTCTGCTTTAGAGAGAAGTGAAGTACCATGTTACATTTTCAGTTATCAATGTTATGAATTGAGTGTACCAGCTAGGGCAGTGATGGCGAACCTATAGTACGAGTGCCACAGGTGGCACGCGGAGCCATATCTGCTGGCACGCGAGCCATTGCCTAGCTCAGCTCCAGTGCGCATGTGCGTGCCGGCCAGCTGATTTTTGGCTTGCCCGGAGGCTCTGGGGGGGCGTTTTTGGCTTCTGGAGGGCCTCCGGGGGGACGAGGGAGGGCGTTTTTGCTCTCCCCATGCTCCAGGGAAGCCTCTGGAGCCTAGGGAGGGCGAAAAATGGGCCTACCGGGCCCACCAAAAGTTGGGAAATGGGCCATTTCTGGCCTCCAGAGGGCCTCTGGGGGGGTGGGGGGGGCGTTTTTGCCCTTCCCGGGCAGTGAATTATGGGTGTTGGCACTCACACATGTGCGATAGCACACACGCATGCACTTTCGGCACCCGAGGAAAAAAAGGTTCGCCATCACTGAGCTAGGGTCTTTAAAAAAAAAAAAACAACTACTGCCCAGTTTCCTTTCCCAGCAACAACCCCCGCCTCCTTTTCAGGTTGTCTGAGAATTTGCTGCTAGAAGAAAATAGCTTATTTGCTTCCTGCAGCTGCCTAAGCATTTTCCACCTGCTTGTGTGGGAGGGTGGGATTGGCTTAGATCCCAGCAGAAATAACTAAGTACATTGAGGGGGGAGAGCTTTAGATTTCAATGCTATATCAACTTACTTGAGAGAGTAAAACAAATTGATCTCAGTGGTACTGTGCGCAAACATTTATATATACTGTATATAATTACTTTGTAAATGTTATTTTGCAACTTTCCTTGAAGTAATACATGTATTAGCTTGTTTTCTGAACATATACTACTAATCTGGACACAACTTGATGGTATGTTTTGTATAGAAATAATTGTTTTTTTTAATGTGACTTAATGCTCTTATGAAGCCCTTTATGAATTTCAAAAGGATTTATATTTTAAAATCTAAATCAGTTGTTGTGATATATTACCATATATATTACCACTTTGTATATATATAGGACTAGTTGTCAAGTCAAACTAGAACAGAAATATATTTAAAAATAGCTACAAAGTACATTCTATATATAGAGTGAAATTACTTTTAGGAATAATTTTTGTTTGGCTTTTTCAGCTCAGATTACCTTTATTCAGGATGTTGGGAAACTTCCTTTAAGAAATCACTTTGGAAGGTAACTTTGATATTATTCATAAAGCTTTATTGAACCCAGCCTCCCTGCTGTCATTCTCCAAATCTCAAGTAAATAAAGATCAAAATGGCCCCTGACATTGATTTTTAAAGTGGAAACCTATCCATCTGTTAAAATCAGGGGTATCAAACTGGCGGCCTGCTGTTATAACTTAAATGTCTAAAGCATTTGTTTTCTCTGTCTTCTACTGGGATCTGTCTGTATACACACAGAAAAGATTCGACTGATATTACCGTATTTTTTGGAGTATAAGACGCACCGGAGTATAAGACGCACCTTAGTTTTTGGGGAGGAAAATAAGGGAAAACAATCTGCCTACCAGGTATTCATCTGGCTAGCATCCTTAGTCTGGTCAGCTTCAGCACATTATTTTATCCCCTGGTTAGGACTTAAAAAAACCTTCTTCTGAGAGAGTAACAATGAAAGAGCATGCAAGCCAGTAAGAGCTGGGAAGATCGTTAGCACCTAGTTAGGGCTAGAAAAAAACTTATTCAGAGCAAGTAGAGCAATGAAAAAAAATTCTGCAAAGTCTTAGGGCTGGAAAAACATTCTTTGGAGAGAGTAACAATGAAAGAGCCTGCAAGCTGGTAAGAGCTGGTAAGATAGTTAGCACCTGGTTAGGGCTAGAAAAAAAACTTATTCGGAGCAGCTTCAGCACATTATTTTATCTCCTGGTTAGGACTTAAAAAAACCTTCTTCTGAGAGAATAACAATGAAAGAACCTGCAAGCCAGTAAGAGCTGGGAAGATCGTTAGCACCTGGTTAGGGCTTAAAAAAAACTTATTTGGAGCAGCTTCAGCACATTATTTTATCCCCTGGTTAAAAAAACCTTCTTCTGAGAGAATAACAATGAAAGAACCTGCAAGCCATAAGAGCTGGGAAGATAGTTAGCACCTGATTAGGGCTAGAAAAAAACTTACTCGGAGCAAGTAGAGCAATGAAAAAAAATTCTGCAAAGACTTAGGGCTGGAAAAACATTCTTTGGAGAGAGTAACAATGAAAAAGCCTGCAAGGTAAGAGCTGGGAAGATCTGTTAGCACCTAGTTAGGGCTGGAAAAAAAAGCTACATTCGAAGTATAAGACGCACCCAAATTTTCAGCCACTTTTAGGGAGGAAAAGGGTGCATCTTATACTCCGAAAAATACGGTACTTTAAGAAACACCAGTTTTGAATTTAATTCCTATACTCAGTGGTCTCATTTGCACAACACACTCCAGTTAAATAGAGGCTTTCTTGAGAGCCATTGTTTCACCTGTCATTTCAGTTCCCAGATGGATCGGTGGAGTGAAAAATGAGTAAGGCAATGGATACCTCCTTACAAACTGTACACTGATTCTGACATAGATGGGCCCAATGGGAGAGCTTTTTTTTTCTTTAGTTTTTTTTAAAGGAACTGGAATAGGAAATACTAACTTCCCTTACACTGGCTAGGAATTTAAACATGGTTGAAGCTCAGAAGACACTGCCATTTCATATCACAAGTTGCTGGCCCACACAAATGATTGAACTGATTGGCAGACGGAATTGCCAGGCAGAAGGAGGAAAATATGCTAGTAACTCTTGACTTTCATTTATTTACACAGAGAAGTATACACAGCAGAACAGATACCAAGATTGTAATTTTCTCAACACTCTGCCCTACTCTACTGTTCTCCCCTGAGGAAATGCAGCTTGTAACAGTTAGTTGCTAGAACCCCAATAAAATGAATTGTCTGAGCACTAAGTAGTGACAGGAGCACCTTTTTTGTCCAAACATCCAGCGTGATAAATTATTATGAGAGAATTGGGTGTCTTAGTTCACTCCAAAGAAGAATAAATTTCTGATGTTGTATTGCTGTTTGCAGGTTGAAACTTGAAACTCTTACTGATAAGGATTCTGCAATACAAATCCTGGACAATGATGATGAAGAGTTTTCCGAGAAGCAGCCTACAATTCTGCATGTCCAGGGGGAGAAAATAAAAAACAGTGAGGAAAACGAACTGGATGAATTCCTTCCTATTTCTAGTCAGTGTAATGAAAACGAACTACCAGCCAGTCAACCTCAGCCAGTTGCAGCACAAGCAATAATGGAAGCAGATGACCTAAATATAGAAGAATATGACAGTGAATAACATAAATAGCAATTCCAAAGCTGTGATAATATTTAAATTATAATTTTACTTTTGTTTCATATTTTATATCCAAATGTACAGGAAAGATAGAAATAGCTTTGTTATTTCTGCAAGCTGTTAAAATTGGTCATGAATAACAATTAATATGGAGGAAAATGAGTAGAAAGTCTTTATATTTTTAAGCCTATACTGAAAAGCTTCAGTTAAAACTCAAGGTTTCGCTTCTCATCCATGCAGAATAATGGAAATAAATGAGAAGAAATATATTTACTTTGATATTTTATTATTGTATTTATCTTGTAGATACTGAAGGCATTGTCAACTATTTTGTTACTGTTTCACAAGTTTAGATATAACTTGCGATAATGAAACATTGCACAAAATGTTTAACCTGGGCTGTGTAATATTTAATATGTAAATAAGTCTCTGGATGCCTTATTAATAAATTGTATCATTATAGTTTCTGAAACAAAAATGTTTTGTTTCATATGTTTTGGACAATTGTAACTTAAAAAGTATTAACACTGATCTAGGAGAATAACATGAGAGTTTTTAATATTTTGTAAAGTTAATTTTTGAACTTTATTTTCAAATCAAATTATTTCAAATTATTTTTAATAATTTTATTAAATATTAGAATTTCAATAGTAAAAATAATATAATTTATTAGAAGGGAGGGAGGATAATAAAGAAATAGAAAATAAACATATAGCAATAGCACTTAGACTTATATACCGCTTCACAGTGCTTTATAGCCCTCTCTAAGTGGTTTACAGAGTCACAATATTGCCCCCAACAATCTGGGTCTTCATTTTACCAACGTTGGAAGGATGAGTTAACCTTGAGCCGGTGAGAATCAAACTACCTGGCAGCTGGCAATCAGCAGAAGTAGCCTGCAGTACTGCATTCTAACCACTGTGCTACCACAGCTCTCATAAAGAAGTGACTTCCAATCTTCATCACATGTATAATTTTAGTAACTTTTCATCTCTTAATTTATAACCAATGATTTCTTCATCGCTTGTCTCCTCTCATATATATACAAATCCATAAAACATCATTTCAGCCCTGGTGTCAGCAAGATAGCTATTGCCTTGTCTCTAGGCTAGACACTGGTCCATTCATAAGTTGATTTTGCATGTTTGTAAGGTATGGCAAGTTCTGCTTCTGTATTTTTTTCCAAAGAGATATCAGATCTTTTCTACAAATGGGAATAATGTGGATGGTTTTTGTTGTTGTTTTTTGTATTGCTGAGTTGTCTGTTATTACTATCACCCTCCTGAAGTTCCAGAATCATCTCTCTTTCCTTTTTTAATTTATAAGCCAACCACCCTGCTAGTTTATTAGCAGGTACAAAGTTCTTTTGTTTAAGCTGGTTCAATTTATTCTCTAGTTTTCTGACTGTACATAGATAATTGCTGCTGAAGAAGTTTAATTTGATTTAGAATATTTATCTTTGTAGGTGATTTCTTTAATTCTTTTTCTTTATTTTTAATTTCCTATAAGATCTCACAGGTTTTTCCCTGGGCTTTCTTTTTCAATTGATTGAAGAACATTGAAGGTACTCTAATCTTGTTTGTGTATTAGTGATGATGCTGATTGTGTAGATGGGACAGCGTAGACATCCGAGTTTGTTGCTACCATAGACTAACTGTAGGAGAGGGAATGGCAGAACCTGGAACTGGAATCAAAAGAGGAATCAGCCTAAAATCTCTACATAGCCACAACAGATGAAGTCCAACCCCCTCCCCCCAATTCCATTAATCCTTATGTTGCACCAACTAACCATTAGTTGAATAGATTCCAATGCATAGGCATGAGCAATAAATCAGTTTTAATTAGACACGTGGTCCTAGTATTCATGGCTGATATTGACAACTCCTCAGTGTATGAAGGAAAGTACCGGCGCTGTAATCTGTATTCGCAAGAATACTTTCAGATGCACTAATTGCCTAAGTTTTATCAATTTGCTCTCTGCAAAACATGTATTTTATGACTGACTGCTAGGTCTATGCAATGCTTCAATGGGGCATTTTATTTCAAGCTAGCTTTTGGCAAAGCAGTTTGCTGCATAAAATGAACTGTAAGTGATGCAACAGAGATGCTATAAGACCAGACAAAAGTAGGCAAATCACTGACCACGGATGTTATCTGTGCCCATGCACTGAAGACAGCCAGCCTACCTTACTTGACACTGATTGGAAAAAAATGTCTTTCCTTTTTTTTTTCTGTGACAGGTACTACTTTGCACCAATAATGTACACTGAGAGCATATGCACCAAAGACAAATTCCTTGTGTGTCCACACTTGGCCAATAAGAATTCTATTCTATTCTATTCTATTCTATTCTATTCTATTCTATTCTATTCTATTCTATTCTATTCTATTCTATTCTATTTAGCCTCAAAACAGCTCCTTGGCTCAAAATTTAACAATTTTAATCTTTTAAATAAGAGATATAACACAGTCTATAATTCATAAGTAATGATAGATTGGAAAAACTAATATCTGACATTTTATTGGTTTACTTATTAGAACTTTATTTTTTTTAAATGTGTTTTATACTCTCTAAAACAGGGGTGGCCAAACCGTGGCGCATGCGCCAAACGTGGCGCATTGGATGATTGCAAGTGGCGCATTGCAATCATCCAACAGACAGAAAAGGCTGACGCTTATTATGCAGGAAGAAGGGGATCGGACAATAAGAAGGTCGGAATCACTTTCGCTCGCTAAAATTTAGCGAGCGAAACTGATTCTAACCTTATTGTCCGATCCCCTTCCTGCTTAATTCTGGAGAGAGCGCGCAGTTCAAACTCCGGCAGTGACGAAACGAAGCGACAAAGTTGGCTCTTCTATGACTTGTGGACTTCAACTCCCAGAATTCCTGAGCCAATCATGCTAGCTCAGGAAGTCTGGGAGTTGAAGTCCACGAGTCATAGAAGCGAATAGCAGAGGAGGAAGTAGTCAGTCACAAGCGCCGGCCCCCTGTGGAGCGTCTGGAGTGGGATCCATTTACACCAGCCACCCGTTTCTGAGGAGCAAGCTTCAGAGAAGGGACTTCTTGGGAAAACTGCCGTTGCTGCAGAGCAAGCTTCAGAGAAGGGACGTCTTTGGAAACCTGCGCTTGGTGAGTTTCTTTTAATTCGTTGTTGTTCTTGTGAAAGTATGGGGTTTTGAGTGCAGTATGGGGTTTGAAATTACCCAATACCTTTGCACACTGAGGCATGGCATAAAAAGAATGGAGCAGTACATGTTTCCATAAAAGAATCCAACAAGTATTTTGCACAGGACTTCCCCATAATTACATTCTCTTCTAAAACATCCAAAATATATTGCCAATTTCTTGTTCCAGCAATTTTTTAGTATCACTAAAAAAACTCACTGGAAATTAGAGGGAAGATTTTAAAATCTCAATACATATACAAACTTTTAAATATAAACCAATGACTTGATAGAACATTATTATTATTGATATACATTTCATATTGCTATATTATTTTCATAATGTAAATTACTGAAAGAGGTGCATAAGCATATTGCACATGCTCCATTTGTAGTAATTTTACTTCCAAAGAAAACATAAGAGGTAGCCCTATGAATATAAATAGAGCTAATATTAAAAACAATATTCTAGAAATATAAGCAATCTCATACTATTCTTTTTTAAATTAATCATTTCTGATATATAATAGTTAAATGGACATTTGTAATATTTTATTTCTTCCCAGCTGGCCTTAAAACTGGCTTTGCACCATTACTAAGCACTGAGCTAAAAGTCTGCCCTATTTAACTAAACAATTTTCATTGAAGAAACAAAAAAGGAAAGATCTGTAAAGTAATGAATGATCCTATTAGTTCCACCAGACTAAAATCATATATTCTATGTATGACTCAGGGGTGGCCAAACTATGGTTCTTTGAGGACCTGTGGACTTCAACTCCCATAATTCCTGGTTATGGGAGTTGAAGTCCACAGATCCTCAAAGAACCATAGTTTGGCCACCCCTGCGATAGATCCAGTTGTTGCCATTAATATGGTAAGCAATTTTCAGAGGGAACCAGATTACGAAAAGGAGATCTGCCAGAGCCAAATTAGCCATATAGTGATGGATTCCTTGCGCCTACTTATTTTTTTTAAATAGGTGTCATAACTGAACCCATCTTAATATTTTCAACACAAAACTGATCTCAGTTCAGTTCGTACAGCCTATGCTTAATTTCCTGTTATCCATTACAGTGCAAAAGAAAATGACCAAAAGAAGCCACGAAAGTGATTGTAAGCGTGAATTCAATGAACAGTGGGAAAATGAGTTGCTATTTATATCAAGTTCATCAGGAAAACCGTTTTGTATTGTTTGTGAAAGTACTCTCGTCCAAGAGATTATTTCTAACTATTGTAGATTGGTGCTCCAATAAACGTGTCTTTGGAAATGGCGTAAATTAATTAATTGAATTGCGTGATTGAGTTATTCCTTTTCTTCCCTTAAGCAAAGCAGATCCTACCCCTATCCCTATTTTACAACCCCAAACGCAAAAGTAAGAAGGTAAAAAACGTGCTTGAGTTGTATGGCCGCCCTGAGTCCTACGGGAGTGGGGCGGCATACAAAAATGACCAAATAAATAAATAAATAAATAATGGCGGATCTGACCTCATCTGCGAAAAAATTTGGCGGATGGTATGCTTAAGGTTGGCCACCACTGCTCTAAAACGTCAAATTAAAAAAAAAACCCTCTGTTTCCTACCACCACACCAGCTGGATCTGCAATGGCAACCATTTAAATAAACTTCCACGAAGTTGGAGACACTTGGGTGAGATTATTCTGCATCCTATCCCGCTTCGCATTTCTTGCCAACTGCTAATTATTTCTGGCCGGTAGTAACTCAAGTCTTTATCCACATTTGCCAGTAAAGCTGTCCTGCCCTAACAGTCTGGTTTTTTTGTTTCCTTTATCTTTTGAAACTTGGACGACGTCCTTTGAAACAGATTCGTTCCCCGCGGTGTAAAATCACAAAACCGATTACGATTTGGAGGGGACGGGAGGATGCCAACGAGGTGTGCAGCGCAGAAAACGGAAGCAAGCCACCTGTCGCCCTACCCAGGCCTACCTGGAGCGAGCGAGGCAGGGAGGGAGGGTAGCGTTTGCAGCCCGAAGGACTTCGCGCATGACCAGATGGGCGGAACGATGGGTTGCGGCTGAGACGCCCCCGAAAGTAACGCCTCCGGGAAAGGGAGACGGAAACGGGATTGTTCTTCTGGCCGTTGCGCCTCCGTCCGTAGCGGGCTATTTCTGCCCGCCCTTTTGTCTGAAAAAGTG
Source organism: Diadophis punctatus similis (assembly GCA_023053685.1). NCBI lineage: Eukaryota > Metazoa > Chordata > Lepidosauria > Squamata > Dipsadidae > Diadophis > Diadophis punctatus. Next base: position 30,069,301 of record JALIGW010000002.1, on the reverse strand, counting down.
AGTGGGGCATTTTATTGTCGGGTGGTGGTGGGGAGGGGGGGGGTGGAGGTAAATCCGGTCCCAGCAACGGATCGGGCGAGACTGGCGGGGTCGCGGGCAGAAAGGCGCCGCTTTCTATCCCGCTCGGGGCTTTGGGGTAAGGGCGGAGCGGGCGCAAGGTGTGGTAGCGGCAATACGCGCAATTTGCGTGATTTGCGGGGATCAAAAGGAGGGGGGAATGGGAAGCAGTGCGGAATTGGGTGGGAATTCGTGACGCTTCTGGTGACACCTTGTGGATATTTCCTTGGAAGTAAGGCCCGCTAAGTTTAATGGGTTATGTAGGTCTAAGGTTGTAGATTTAAAAGTGCACTTTGATGCTGGAAAGTAGTAGCTACATAGGTACCTATGTGTGAGATATCTTTCCCCCTTCCCTCTCTCTCTTTCAAGGCAGCACAAACTTTTCTCAACAACCTGTGATTAAGGGCAGGGTTTCTTAATGTTATTTTATTTTTTATTTTTTGCTTATTTACCTCTCTATAAACCCTTCAGAGTTGCTAGTTGATCTGGTTGTTAGCTGGGGGGAAAAGGGTCCAGTTTGGTTTTCTATCCACACAGTTTATTAATCTAAACTGTATCATATAAAGAGGGCAAACTTTTAGAAATATGGCATGACATCTGGGGAGGGTCATATACAGCCCACATTGAAAATCACTGTAATATCCGGGAATTAGCGCTTGTGGACATTGTTTTCTTTTCTAAATTTTGGCCACTGTGTTTCTTTTTCCTGTTTATATATTTTGGATTCTCTCAAACTATCCAAGCATCACAGTGTAGCAGTCTGGACTTTGAACTTGTACATGAGGCATTACACTTTTTGCATTTTTTACTGTTGTGATGTCACAGAGTCTGGACGAGGTTCAAGCATTAAATTATGATAAACCCAATATCAAACTTAAAGCAATCCAAGTGTCTTGGCAGTTCTGAACTGCCTTACTATGGAAGAGGATTTATAGATTGCATGTTAGATTTCTCCCCCCTGACTCTGAGTGCAGAAATTTAGTTGGTTTTCCTTTTTTAAGGCTTCACTTGAACTATTTGTTCCCAATTTTCAGTTTTTATTTTTATTTTTATTATTATTTTTATTATTTTTATTTTTATTATTATTATTATTATTATTATTATTATTATTATTATTATTATTATTATTATTATTATTATTATTATTATTATTATTATTATTATTATTATTATTATTATTATTATTATTATTATTATACAATTGTATCACAGCGGCCAGTTGTTTCGCCGGATTTGGCATTGATTACTAGTCGAGCCCCACCCAGGGGCCTAGGAAGTCGTAATGTATTTTCGAAGTATATGTGCGGAACCGAGCAGTGCGGCTTTCTGCATTTGACTGATGGTGATTTTGTCAATTTTGAGCTGTTTTAAATGTAATTCCAGTGCTTTTGGGATAGCACCCAGTGTTCCAATCACTACTGGAATTACCACTGCTGGTTTGTTGTTATTATTATTATTATTATTATTATTATTATTATTATTATTATTAATTATTATTATTATTATTATTATTATTATTATTATTATTATTATTATTTTCTGAAACAGGGGAAGAGGTCACAAATGTCTTCAAGGAATACATCCCTGGAGCACAGAAGTGGGCAGCAAAGTCGTTCTGTCCATTATGATAAAGTATATTTGGATTCCTCTTCCACAGAAGATGCTGAGGAGATATTAAATTCGGAACCTTTGCCACCGCCTCTTCCATTACAGCCACCATTTGGACCTGAATTTTATCCAAGTGACAATGAAGAGTCGGCTGAAATGCCTGATCTCAAACCTGTGAGAAAATTCATTCCTGATTCATGGAAAAACTTCTTCAGAGGAAAACGAGGTGATCCAGAATGGAATAAGCCAGTATCTGCCATTTCAGATGGAACTCAATGTTCTCCACCATCATCTCCAACACTTACTCCAGTGAAAGCGGACCATACTTCAACACCAAGTTCTTATCAAGATCCATATGGAGGATCAGGAGGGACTTACAATTCACAAAAAGAAGCTGAAGATATTCTCCCCCCAGATCCATATGGCTCTCTGGGAAGGCACACTCAGGCTCTGACATACAGTGAGAAAGTAGAAGCTTTTAACCTGAGATATTCCTACATGAAATCTTGGGCAGGATTGCTTAGAATCTTGGCTGTTGTTGAACTGCTCTTAGGTGCAGCTGTATTTGCCTGTGTCACAGCTTACATTCACAAAGACAATGAGTGGTACAACATGTATGGCTTTTCACAACCATATGGCTATGGTGCAAACAGCATGTATGGTGGTTATTATTACAGTGGACCCAAAACTCCTTTTGTTCTTGTTGTAGCAGCACTTGTTTGGATAGTGACTATCATACTTCTAGTACTTGGTATGTCAATGTACTACAAAACTATTCTTCTGGATTCCCACTGGTGGCCTTTAACTGAATTTGGAATCAATGTGGCCTTGTTTATTTTATATATGTCAGCTGCTATTGTCTATGTAAATGATGCAAACAGAGGAGGACTTTGCTCATATTCATTATTTAACACACCACTGAATGCTGCTTTTTGCCGTATAGAAGGGGGACAGACAGCAGGAATTATTTTTTTGTTTGTAACAATGATTATATATCTCATCGGTGCAATAGTTTGCCTAAAATTATGGAGACATGAAACTGCACGCAGACATAGAGAGTTCATGGAAGAGCGGGTAAGTTTCAAGTACAGCCACAAAGCTGTACTTTATGTGTGTTTCTAAATGAACGATGAAGTATATTGCTTCCATAAAGGTTATTTCCTTCATTTTTTCTTTCTTAAGATTCAGAAAAAAACTGTATCAAACAAAGACAGCTAGTGAGAAATAGAGCTTTTGGAAAGTTAAAGAACATTTTCAATCATTACAGATCCCTAGAAAAGTTTCAATAAAGAGGTAGAAAGCTATTTCTTTGTAATGTTTGGATTTAAGGAAAGGCAGAAAAGATTCCTCTGTAATTACTTCTTCCCACAACAATCCTTCAAATTTTATTTTAGGGTAATCTGCAAAATAATTTTTTTAAACATTCTCTGCATCGATAGATGAAAGCAAAATATAAGTATCTTCAGAACCAAGTAGATAAGTAACTGGTTTTTTCTAGTAGACTTGCCATTGTTGCTTTATATATGAGTTCTTAGCCAAGAGTTGTCGTTGAAACCAAATATGTTTTAAAATAGAACTCTAAACATAAGCCATATGTATTGATTATACTATGTGAGTTTTCATGTAGAGTCTCACAACTTGTTTTTTTTCCTGAATTGCTCTCTAGTTTTAGAAAGTGATATCCATAAGCTTGCTATCAAAAGATTTTCAACCATTTTAATTTCCGTGTACAAGCATTTAATTATTATGTCAAGTTCCTCAATTCCTATGTAGGTAAAGCTTTATGGAAATCACTCCTTATTCTATCAGTCACTGAATACAGCAGCACTGGATAATAAAAATAAAAAATAGAAATTTTGTAGTTAAAACAAAATATGCATTAAAACAACAATAAAACCCCTCAGGGTAGCCTCCATCCTTGAGAAGGGCAGCAAATAAATTTAATAATAAATAAGATAAAATAAAAAACAGTTAACATTTCAAAAGTCTGTCTAAATAAAAATATTTTTTTGTTGGCAGGCTAAAGTACCATCTGTTTTTGGAAGATAATTCGCTTTCATACCAATTCTCTGCACAGGTTAAAAAAGGCATATACACCACTACAATCTATATTCTGTCAATACAAAATGAAATGAATTTGCATAACAGCATTATCAGCAGTTACAGTCTGAATGTATACATTTAATACATTTAATACTGTTATTTCTGTTTCTTTTATTAGATGAAGTCACAATCATTTGCCCCAAAGAGAATGGTAAGAACCAGAACTGCATATGTTATGTTTACTTTGTAGTTACTGAATTTGAGTTACCTCACAAAAGTGTCTGTTTCAAAAAGACATGAAAAATATTCTTACAAAGAAAAAATATATATGTTTTAATGAAAATTCACAAATGTTGATTTGGTGTTCTACTACTAACACCACCTTATTTTCCAGTAAATTATTTCCATCCCTGATGTTGAATTTTTACAGCAGTATCTTGCAGATATTGCTGCCTGCAAAACCCAATGGAAAAGCATGAAAGATTTGATCTTTTTATGGGTTTTAAGAGGCAACATGAAAGTTTTCAAAGTATAATTTGTTTCCCAAGTCATTCAAATAGGATGGTTTGGGGTAGGGCACCAGGTAGTACCTTAAGCCTCTGTAACAACAGTATTATACAAGATGCCAGTGGTACTATTTTGGCTGCAAAATTTCTTGTCCAAATGAATTTAGAGAGTATCTAACACAATTGTTCATTTCAATAAACTAGCACTAGAGAATTGTACTTTTAGTTACTTAATTCAAACTTGTGCAAAAGTAAAACTTCTAAAAATTCTTTTTACATAGTATGAAGATCATGAAAATGGCACACCCAAGGCAGCAATAAAGATACTGAAGGGTACAGAAATGAAGCCTGAAGTACTTAATGGCCATATACCAGCAGGACATATTCCTAAACCAATAGTGATGGCAGATTACTTAGCGTAAGTATATGTATTTTTAGTATGCAAAACAGCATTTAAGATCACCATTACGTTAAGCCCTAAACCACAATTTACAAACCATACTGGCTTGATTCCAATAATAAACTAAAAACAAGGCACATTATAAGATTTAAAAATGCAATATATAAATCCAACAAATGCAGTTTACTGTGAAGGTTAGCCTGTTATTCACAATTTATTCATTTTTATTTACCGCCTTTATTTTTACAAATAACTCAAAAGTGGTGTACGTATGCAACACATCCTTATCCTCCTATTTCCCCCCCAACAACAACTCTGTAAGTTGAGTTGGGCTGAGAATGAGATGAGCTGATTTTCATGGCTGAGGCAGGACTAGAACTCAGAGTCTCCCAAGCCTGGTGCTTTAACCACTAGACCAAACTGGCTCTTTTCTTTAAAAGTTTGCTGCTTAAGCTGTAATGCCACAGCTTGGAAGAAGACTTCCTAATATTTTTTAAAATAGAAAGGTACATTTTTGATTTTCCTTTTTAATTTTTATTAAGCTTTGGAGTCAGACAAACTGTAGTGTGGCTTATTTAGATTTTGTCTTAGTCTTTATGTGAACTCAGCTATTACTTTGTATCTTAGGGTTTATATCTTAGGGTTTATATCTTAGGGTTTAACCAATGGTCACTTTGTCAGATCATACTTTAATCATATGATGTGTAAATCCATGAACTTATCGGAATGTTCAAAATATCTGATCCAGTCCATCTGATCCAGTCCATTCCACCAAATGTTTTCCAGATAAGTGATTGTCCTGATTTTTGCAATCCAAATATTGTATGCCAAAGAAAACAATGATTCTAGTGTTATTGATGCAATTTTTAATGATCTGTAAAGAATTTTCCATGTTACACATTTTAAAGTTAAATTTTCAGTATTCCATAATACACACATTTACAATTTACTGAATTGTTGACATAGCACTAATTGGAAACTTATTGCTTATAGAAAATACCCAGCAATTCGGACAAATGAGGAAAGAGACCGTTATAAAGCTGTATTTAATGATCAGTTTTCTGAATATAAAGAACTGACTTCCGAAGTTCAGGCAGTTTTGAAGAAATTTGATGAGTTAGATGCACTTATGAGGAAGCTTCCTCAGCATCCTGGAAATACTCTTGTAAGTATGGGTTTAAAGTTTGTATTTGTAAGTAGATGTTGAAAGATAAGTTACCTGATCAGTGGTCTAATCATGATAATCCCTTCATTTTTGGAAGTCATACATATTTTATATTTCTTACTAAGTTCCATTACTTGTTAGACATGACACAAAGAAGGTCTTGGTTACTGTTACATAACTTTACACGGTTATCAAACAATAGAATGATTGGAACTAGTAACCACTATATACCTGGTCTACTTTCTTGGTGTTTGTGATGCAGATGCATCTGTCAGAGACACCAGCTTCTAACAGAGCTTGGTGGTTATGCAGTTCTTACCAAAGTTGATCGAACAAGCAAATGGTCTCTTTATGGTAACATTCAAACTTTGCCATAAACAAGTTAAATGTTAGAATAATTTAATTTAATTTAATTAAAAGTTCTTATAGGCCGCCCAATCCCGTAGGACTCAGGGCAGCATACAACAGAAATAAGAACGATACAATAAAATAATTTTAAAACATTTCATTACATTTAAAAACCAATTCATACTTGGGGGAATCCGCTCTTCTTCACCCAGCCTGCCGGAAGAGCCATGTTTTCACAGCTTTATGGAAGGCCAGTAGAGTGGGGATAGTCCGGATCTCTGGTGGGAGTTGGTTCCAGAGAGATGGGGCTCCCACAGAGAAGGCTCTCCCCCTAGGACCCGCCAGCCGACATTGTTTGGCTGATGGGACCTGGAGGAGGCCAACTCTGTGGGACCTCACTGGTCGTAGGGAGGTATGTGGTAGGATGCGGTCCCGAAGGTAACCTGGTCCTGAGCCATGTAGGGCTTTAAAGGTCAAAACCAACACCTTAAATTGCAACCGGAGACTAATAGGCACCCCCCTAGCCACAGCTGAAAGATGTTGCTCCAATTTTAGCTGTGGGTCTAGGAGAACACCCAAATTGCGAACCCGTTCTGAGGGAGTCAATTTTTCTGCCCCAAGAACTAAGGAGGGGCAGTCGACATAATCTCTGGGGGGAATATCCACAGCCACTCAGTCTTGTTAGGGTTGAGTTTGAGTCTGTTCACTCCCATCCAGACCCTCACATCGTCCAGGCAGCGGCACATTACATCAACTGCTTCACTGAACTGACACGGGGTGGAGATGTACAACTGGGTATCATCAGCATACTGCTGATACCTCACCCTGTGTCGTCGGATGATCTCACCCAGCGGTTTCATGTAAATATTAAACAGGATGGGCGAGAGGACCGAGCCCTGTGGCACCCCGCAAATCAGGGGCCTAGGGGCCGACCTCTGCCCTCCTGTCAACACCGACTGCGTCCTATCGGAGAGGTAGGAGTAGAACCACCGTAAAACGGTGCCTCCCACTCCCACCTCCCCAAGACAACGCAGAAGGATACCATGGTCAATGGTATCGAAAGCCGCTGAGAGGTCAAGTAACACCAGGATGGAGGAATGACCTCCATCCCGGGCTCGCCAGAGATCATCCATCAGAGTGACCAAAGCAGTCTCCATACTGTAGCCGTGCCTGAAACCCGATTGAAAGGGATCCAGATAATCAGTGTCCTCCAACAACCGCAGTGTCCTCCAATTACCGCTCCAATAACCGCAGTTGGAGCAACACCACTTTCTCAATAACTTTACCCACGAAGGGTAAGTTGGAGACTGGACGGAAGTTCTTTAAATCCGCTGGGTCCAGGGAAGCCTCTTGAGGAGGGGCCTCACCACCGCAGCTTTTAAGGGCTGCGGGATGGACCCCTCAAAGATGCGATCACAACAGCTTGAAGCCAGCCGCGTGTCACCTCCCTACTGGCTGAGACCAGCCAGGAGGGGCACGGGTCCAATAAACAAGTGGAGGCGCTCATCGCTCCTATGGCCTTGTCCACATCATCAGGAGTGATAGGCTCAAACTCATCCCACATAACAGGACTAAGACTTGAATAGAACACATGTGGCATTGAGAGTTATTGCTATACACTTCAAGTAGCTACCTTGTTTAATAACTTTTCACGAATACGACTAATTTAAAAAAAAACGTTTTCCAAACAGTGCGAGCACTTACAAACAAACCATGCATGCTGAAATAAGAGTAAAGGCTGGTGTGATTGTTATGAGAGAACTTTATCTAAATGAGACAGCAGCAACCAATAATCTTTACAGTCTCTTTCTGCCATGTTCTCTTAATGACCATTTTGCTTCCAATTTAAGGAAGGAATTGCAGTTGCTAAATGGGGAGAGGTTATATTGCTCTTTCTGGGAATCTATCATTCTTCTTTGTTGGTTGTAAAGTTTTTGATTGTTTATAATAGCAATAGCACTTAGCACTTAGCACTTAGACTTATATACCGCTTCATAGTGCTTTCCAGCCCTCTCTAAGCGGTTTACAGAGTCAGCTTATTGCCCCCAACAATCTGGGTCCTCATTTTACCCACCTCAGAAGGATGGAAGGCTGAGTCAACCTTGAGCCGGTGAGATTTGAACTGCTGAACTGCAGTGCTGCACTTTAACCACTGCACCACCTCGGCTCTTAATATTATCATATATTGTCATTATGGTGTCAGAAAGTAGCAATGTTAAAAAGTCAAGAAATAGTTAAACATTAATAGAACAAAACATTGTACAAAATAGAAAATAAAACAGTTATATAGAATATTATAAGTTTAACAAGTAATTGAAACGTATTGATATTTTACATGTTTTCTTTATTAGGAACACGATAGAATCGCCAATGTTCTCCAACAGTATAAAAAGAAAAAGAATGTGAGTATTGTCTTATTTATGTATTCTTTGTTGTCAATGACTTTGATGTCCAGAGCAATAATAAAAACACCACCAGGGATCTATGAGCTTTCAGAATTTACACCAGTTTGCTGATATTAAAAGAGCCATTATTGCAAAGAAAATCAGCAATGACGTAGGTCCAGTGGTGGGTTCCTACCGGTACGGTCACTCTACTACACCGGTAGGGGCCGGCCGATGACGTAATTTGTGCATGACACCGGTCAGTCGCCTTCACCGGTCCGTCGCGCGTCGCCATCTTTTTTTCAGAATTTTTTGGCTTTTTTGCTTTTGCGGATGCGCAAAAGCAAAATCGTGTGAGGGGCACCTGCGCGTAGCGTGGCACAGCGCACCGATAGCAACTTTGAGAGGAAACCTCCCCTGCGTAGTTCCCAAATTAAGTTCTTGACATCTTCAAAGAAGTTTGGAAAAAATGCCTGTCTGTAATTCTATTGTTCATACTGTACCAGATGGACTCATTGTCCTACTCAATGAAAAATGGCTTTTACAAATTCCTGTGTTCTGTCATACTGAAATCAGTGGAATGATTAGTCTTTACTCCATTTACTGAAAAATGGAGACAGGATTTCAGCATTAGATATATTATTATTATTTATTCACAAAAAATGTAATACACAGCAAATGAGATTTATATGCTGGATTTCGTATCACTATATCACAAGTCGAACACTTCCCAAGCGTCTAGGACTGTGTGATGTATTTTCATATGATGCGCGCAGATCCAAGTACGGTGGCCTTTTGCAACTGACAGATTGTGATTTTGTCAATGGTTATTGTTTTCAAATGCCGGTTAAGGTCTTTTGGCATAGCACCCAGTGTGCCGATTACCACTGGGACCACCTGTACTGGTTTATGCCAGAGTCGTTGTAATTCGATTTTAAGGTCCTGATATCGGTTAAGTTTTTCTTGTTGTTTTTCATCAATTCGACTGTCACCTGGTATGGCGACATCAATGATCCACACTTTTTTCTTTTCCACAATTGTAAGGTCTGGCGTATTATGTATTATGTATTATTATCATCATCATCATCATCATCATCATCATCATCATCATCATCATCATCATCATCATCATTATTATTATTATTATTATTATTATTATTATTATTATTATTATTATTATTATTATTATTATTATTATTATTATTATTATTCGCACTTGTATGCCGCCCACTCCACAGAGACTCTGGGCGACTCACAACAATAAAAAAATCTACATGCAAACAAGAAATCTAGAAAAAACATTAAAAACAATAATTATTAAAAGCCTTAAAAACAACAATTTAAAACCCTATACAATTCAATTCATTCATGGGACCAAGGGTTCACGATGTTATATTGAAATCATTGGCCCCAGGCCTGTCGACATAGCCAGGTTTTCAGCGCTTTTCTGAAGGCTGGAAGGGTGGGAATAATGCGGATCTCGGGGGGTAGTGTATTCCAGAAAGCCAGTGCTGCCACAGAGAAGGCCCTCGCTCGTGGGCCCGCCAGCCGACATTGTTTGACTGACGGGACCACCAGCAGACCAACTCTATGGGCTCTGATTGGTCTTAGGGAGGTATGCTGAAGAGGGCGGTCCCGGAGGAAAACTGGTCCTAAGCCATGTAGGGCTTTAAAGGTAATCACCAACACCTTGAATTGTGCTCTGAGACCTATGGGCAGCCAGTGCAGCTCGCGAAGGATGGGTGTCACATGGGTGTATCTAGGGACACCCAACACCACACGCGCCACCGCATTCTGCACTAGCTGTAGTCTCCGAACGTTCTTCAAGGGTAGCCCCGTGTAAAGCGTGTTGCAGTAGTCAAGACGTGAGGTAACAAGGGCGTGAGTGACTGTAAGTAGTGCCTCCCTGTCCAAAAAAGGGCGCAACTGGTGCAAAAGACGGACTTGTGCAAAGGTCCCTCTGGCCACAGCTGTTAGATGTTGGTCCAGTTTTAGCTGTGGATCCAGAAGGACCCCCAAGTTGCGAGCCTGTTCTGAGGGGATCAATTTCCCCCCCCCCCAGAACCAAGGAGGGACTGATGTCAAAGTCCTTGGGAGGCAACATCCAGAGCCACTCAGTCTTGTCCGGGTTGAGTTTGATCCTGTTCACCCCCATCCAGACCCTTACAGCGTCCAGACACCGGCACATCACATCAACTGCCTCACTGAACTGGCATGGGATGGATATGTACAGCGTACTGTTGGAACCTCACACCATGCCTACGGATGATCTCACCCAGCGGTTTCATGTAGATATTAAAAAGCATAGGGGAAAGAATCAACCCCTGAGGAACCCCACATACGAGGGGCCTCGGGATGGACCTCTGTCCCCCAGCCAACACCGACTGTGACCAGTCAGAGAGATAGGAGGAGAACCACCGCAGTAAGTTGTCTCCCACTCGCAGCTCCCCGAGCCGGTGCAGAAGGATATCATGGTCAATGGTATCGAAAGCCGCTGAGAGGTCAAGTAGCACCAAGATGGAGGAGTAACCAGTTATATCCAATAACGGCTTGGCTGCTCTGCCATGCCTGAGGTGTTTTATATCAAACGAAATCACAGTATATTTTAAGAATTTTCTACAGTGGCTTACATATTTGAGCCAAGGATTGAGCTTTCCTATGTATCAAGTGCTCTCCCAATAAGATAGGGATTTAATATGCATAAAATTAAATAATATACTTTGTGTATGAAATGAACATCAAAGGTAAGAAAGAACTATTAAGGATAAATTCCTAGGATAATTTATTCTTCAGAATAAAGTTTTCCTTAGATTTTATTTTCATTCATCTTTTATTCAGGCTATATAAATACTAATTTCATCAATTGAATGCACTGCTTACAACATTCCAAATGCAGGTAGTCCTCAACTTACAGCCAATCGCTTAGTGACTGCTCGAAATTACAGCGACATTGAAAAAAATGACTTGTTTCCTTTTTTCACAATTATGACTATTGTAACATCCCCATGGTCATGTGATCAAAATTTGAATGCTTGGCAACTGGTTCATATGTAGCCATGTTCTGGAGTCATGTGATCACTTTTTGAGAACTGCTGACAGGCAAAAACAATAGCAGGGGTGGGTTCCACTTACCTTCGCTACCGGTTCGCATAGTGACGTTTTGCGCACGAATCCTCACTCTGCTCACGCACGCTTATCCCCTCGTGCAATTTGGCTTGCGCGCATGCTCAGAAGCAGGAATGAGCCCGAAACACAGCTGAGGAGCTCCTCAGCTGTGCTTCGGGCGAAGAAATAAAGGTCAAAATTCACCCGCGGGCGGGTCGGAGGGCCATTTTTCAAGTCGCGGAAGGGGAAAGTTCGCACACAAAAAAAAATGGTGGCTCGCACGGAACAGCACCGACAATGACGTCACCAGCGGGTCGCTACCGGTTCGGGCGATCCTATCCGAACCGGGAGGAACCCACCCCTGCAATAGTGAAGCCAGATTCACTTAACAACTATGTTACTAACCTAACAACTGCAGTGATTTACTGAACAATTGTGGCAAGAAAGGTCACAAAATGGGGCACAACTCACTTAACAATTGTCTCATTTAACAACAGAAATGTTGTTAAATGAGACAATTGTGGTTGTAAATCATATATTTTATTACTTATCCAGATAACCCAAAGGGATGAACATTGTAAATTTACTTACTGAATCATTTGTATTTCAGGATCCCACATTTCAGGAGAAGAAAGAACGATGTGAATATCTAAAGAACAAACTTTCTCACATAAAACAAAGAATTCAGGAATATGACAAAATTATCAATTGGAAAACTTAGAAGAACTTTAATTTTACCAACAAGATTTTTTTTACCATTTTAAAATATTTATTGCCATTATTATATATTTTTCTTGTAAAATTAGTAACTAAAATCCAGTATGTATATTGTGAACTAAGGAAAAGATTCATCTACTGTAAGCTGGAAAACGTTCTAAGAATGTAGTTAAACCATGTGCACTGTTGATGATCCTATTCTAAAATAACAGATAAAATTAGTATTTTTTACTTTTTAAATTCAAAATATTTGTATTTCTGTCACTGAGATATTTTCCTAAATATGAATATGCTGTAAACAGGTATGACTTCCTTAATTCCGTGTGTAGCTCAGTTTCATGAAATGCAGTTTTTCAGAGATCCATATGTATTAAAAATTGCTTTATATGCTAGGGCAGTGATGGCGAACCTTTTTGGCGTTGCGTGCCAAAGCGCGAAAGCGCTGTTCCCCTCGCAGGTGCCAGCACCCATAATGCAATGCGCACCCCCATTTGTGCATGCACGCATGACCCCTGTGCATGCACCCCGCACTGCAATCCATCCACTGCACATGTGCTGGCTGTGGAATTCTGGGAGTTGAAGTCCACAAGTCTTAAAATTGCCAAGGTTGGAGACCCCTGGCTAGAACAATAATAAAGCAGTCTTTAAAAAATAAGTCTAATAATTTGAACATTAGACAGACATTTATAGTTATTCACTTACCCCCTTGCATCCAGCAGAAAATAAAAATCTGCGTGTCTCTCCCAGCTATTTGCCTCTTTGCAGCTAGTTTCACTTTCATTTTCCCACATGGCAAATCAGCTGTAGGTTGGGAAGCTGCTAGTGACTTGCTTGTCTTAACAGGCTCTTCCCTGTTTGCTACAAACAAGTAAATTGCTGGAAGACAGAGGCCAAAGGGTGGGGGTGGCTGGGTGGGTGGGGCTACATTAGGTGTATAAGACGCACCCAAGGTTTCACCCTCTTTTGGGGGGTAAAAAGGAGCGTCTTATACTCCGAAAAATACGGTATATATCATTGAATTGTCAACTAATCTCCCCTCTTAAATTCAGATTGCAGGAGTGATTATAGCTGACTTTTTCTAAACAGCAACTTAAAATGTTGATTGGAATGGCAGGTGCAGAAAAATTATTCAGGGCATTAAACAGCATCGTTTTTTAATACAGCTCTTGGAAAATAGAAATTGCACAAACTTATCTTTTTATAAGTGAGGTGGGAAGTTCATATATCTTTCTACATTTCTATATTGTATCACATCACATTTTTTTACAGAAGAACTTAGCACATTGTAGTGAATTTCTATTCTAGGTGTAACTTCAAAACAATCTCCTTTTAGCACATATTTTTTTTTATTAAAACTGTTAAACAAGAAGGTAAAAACAACAAATACAGAGTAAGGAAAAAAATAAAGAAAAAAAATTCAAGAAAAAGAAGTTGAAGAAACAGAAAGGAAAAAGATAATTTTCAAATAACATGTACTACAATGCAAGTCACTTCTTTAGTTTCTTTATAGCATTAAGTCATAACGAACCTTCTGAAATACTGAACTGTATATTTTCATAAAATAATGAATAAAACTTATACTAGACAATCCATGATCTGTTGTGTCATCTTTTCAGACATATTTACTTACCTACCACTTGTGCACCCTCACACATCCTCCCTGATCCAAGTCATGCGCTCACACATCTATCTGCACCCCATGAAACCTCCCTAACCTGTACAGTGCCTCTCACATACTCTCACTCCCTTGTGCACCCTCCCCAATGTGTACAGCACCTTTTGTGCCCCAACAACCGACACTACATCTCTCACGTCCCCACACCCTTCTGATCTGCACTCCCTCTTGTGCTCCCTCACACATACCAACCGATGCCACACCCTTACACACCTGATCCTTGCTCTTGCACACCTGCTTACAAGCGGTGCATCCTCCCTGCTTCCTACGCGGCACCTCTCCTGCACTCCCAAACACACCCATGCTCCCTCTTCCACCCAGTAGCAATCACTCACCTGCCTGTCAGCCTGGAATTTCCAATTTCCTGCCATTTTCTCCGTTGACCTTTCTTCTGGGAAGCTGGCAGGGAGCAAACCACATACTGCCTTAGCACATTGTGTAAATGCAGTCACTGAGTATTTTCACATAAAATCTCATTCTGGTTATGCAGTTGAAGTGACACCTGCTCCAATTTGGGTAACATACTTAAGAAAAAGCTACATAATGTTAATGTTTCAGAACAGTTGCAAGATGTATTCTATTTAGCAGATCAGAATGACTTTGTATGTAGTGTGATTTGTCGCAATCTTTTGCCTTTTATTTTCTACTGCGTATAAGGTGAATATAGACAACGCAGCAGGTATGTATAGTGCAGTGCCAAATATGGGCAATCATAAATGGTAATTGCATTCTACAATGGTTTATTATTATTCATTCAGTTTCTTTCTTTTGCAAACTCATCCTACCACACTTGCGTTTAAAATTCAAAAGTGGCAAGTGTTTTGAAGTGATTATATTCTAACCATCACCACTAAATTAAGTATTAATCAAACCTGCATGCGTTTGAGGTTTGTGTCCTGAGGCAGCAAACAGCTTTATATTATATTCTGTCATTGGCAAAATTTTTGTGTTAGCAACTCATTTAAATGCTTGACATCTGTTTTTTCAAGATAATTGGTTCAGAGAAAGATACTTAGGATATTATTCCATTGCAAGGCAGTGGAATGTGAAGTGGAAAGAAAAGATTTAAACACTGTAGAAGGACAGCAACCTGAACCTATCTATAATCATTGGGATATATCAATCTCTTTCATTCATTATTTTTAATAAATGAATCATAGAATGGATAGAGTAAGTGTGCTGACTGGAGAATTCTGGGAGTTGGAAGTTCACATATATTAAAAGCTGCCAAGTTTGAAAAGCACTGTACTACACCAAACAGGTTCATTTTTTCGGATGTCAATGTCTTCCAGAAAATAATGTTCTGATTGACAGTATTGTATCTTATCTCATTGGGTGGAAATATTATGTAATTAGATCCAATAATGGTTCTAAAGTTGTTGTCATTGTTTATCTTGGTTATATGTATGCTGCAGAGTAAGAAGTATCTCTGAAATTCAGAAAGGTGCTACGCTGAAATCAGAAAATAGATCTGTTGCTATGCGGTTCACCTGATTGTGCCTGCCTTGTGGGCAAAGCAGGTAAATTAGTACTAATTGGGCTGTGCAAGGCTTTGCATTCAAGGCCAAATTTATTTGCCAGTTCTGGGCAAAGTACAAAGTATACTAAATTATCTTCAACATGCTACATTACTTAGATCCAGATTATTTGAGAACAGAGTTTTCTGTATGCACTTCTATGCTTACTGAGAATTGCCATTGTAACAATTGGTGAACAGGTTTTGTCTGTTGCCATTCAAGCTGTTTGGAATGCATGCCCTGCAGAATCTGGGCATTTACTGGTTTTGTCTATTGCGCTAATTCCTAATGACTCCTGGTGGTTTAGGACCTGAAGGACCTAAGATCTTTATGAGCTTTTTAAAAACCTTCAAAACACATATTTTTGTACAGACTTTCAATTGCTAATTTGAACAATTATTAATTTCACCTGCTATTTGTTGTTATTTGTCATTTTATTTTTTCCTTTGTAAATGGCTGAGACTATTCAACAATTGGCAAGCAGTATAGCAAGTTACATTAAGAATAAATAAAGAAGATGCTTTGGAGCAAATGGAAGTTTGAATGAAGCATCTTCTTAGAACTTTTAATAGAAGCTACCTCTTTTCCTGGGACCACACAGCTACCCTCATGTACTTTGAGGTGCCTTTTTTGGAATAGAAAAGTGCCACGCAGCCCTGTTACTATTACGAAGCTTGAACATTGTTAAAAGTTCCCAAGGGTATATATTCCAACATTTCAAATGCTCCTTAAAAGAATAATTCTCAACCCGTGACCCAGGATGATATTTAATACTGTAGGGGTCACTGATTTGGCCCAAAATTAATTGATTTAAAATACCCATCATGTACCATAATATTGGGCAGTTTACAAATAATAATAATACAATAAAAAGCATAAAACAACACTCCAATGCAGGAAGAGCCAGGTCTTCAAACCAAGGCTTTCCAGAAGGCTAGGAGGATAAAGATCTGCCAGATTTCATAGGAAGAAGCAAGGGCTGCTAGTGATGATATGGTAATATTTAAAGGAAGGGACCTGAATGCAGCCATCCTATTGGACTTGGTCCAGTGGCAGATAACCTCAGGGAGAGGCGTTTTATAAACAACCTGCTCCTGTGCCACTCAGAGCTTTAAAAGTGATATCAGAATCTTGAATTACACCTGGAAAAACTAGAAGCTTGTGCAGCAACTGTATAACATGGACAAACCATGCGTTGCCCAAAACCGTCTGCATTGCTGCACTCTAGACCAGTTGCAATTTCCACATGGCCTTCAAGGGAAACCTTCTATCAAACATGTTACAATGATTCAACCATGACTAGGGTGTGAATGACTGTGAGCAAGGCCTCTTGGCTAGTAATAGGAACTGTGCACAGGATAAATTGTGTGAATCTTCCCCCCTACCCATGGTTGCAATCCTGGCCAGAGTCAGATGATACCTCACTGGATCCAGGAGGATCAAAACCCAGAGCCACTGCATTTTGCTAGGGTTAAATCAACACTGGTCCTTCCCCATTCAAACCCTTACAACCAACACTGGGACACTGTTGTTTGATCAGCTGTACCCAATATACAATTGGGTATCATCAACATATTGATAATATTGCATTCATGGATGAGCTTTCCCAACAGCCTCATATAGATGTTAAAGAGGAGGGGTGAAAGATCTGAGCCCTATCTAAGCCACTCTATATCACAGAGGCCTAGGGTTTGACCTATCCCCCACTACCCAAACCCAACTTGAACCTGACACGAAGGAAGAAAATCACTGTGCTTCCAGTCCCAGCCCACAGAGTAAGGAAACTATAGTCAATGATATTGAATGACACTAATAGATCCAGGAAGATAAATAATAAATAAATAAATAAATAAGATCACAACAGATGGACTACCACTGTCCTGAATCTGTCAGCCACAAGCCTGTTAACCTTGTCCCAGTGCTATAACCCAAGCTGAACCCTGACTGATAAGAGCCCACTTCATTCAGCCCACTACTCACTCAACAATCTTTCCTAAAAAGAAATTGGAAACTGGTTGAAAGTTGTGCAATGACTTTGCCATTGTTCTGAGGGTTAATAATGGTAGGTAGCTTTTACAATGGCTGTGTTGAATGTGATGTATTGGTTGGATTTGCTAGTGTCTATATGGTTAGTGTATGTGTGTGTGTGGTTTTTTTTAATGTAGTTTTTATTGCATGTCTTATGTTTGGTTTTATTGTTTTTATTCATTTGTTTTGATTTCAATGCTGTTTTTATTGCTAGGTTCCACCCAGAGTCACTGAGTGATGCTGGATGGCTATACAAGTTGAATAAATAAATAAATAAATAAATGAGTTCCAGAAAGTACTGAGTGATGGCACAACAACCCTGAAATTGTTTTCTTTCATTTATATTTAAAATTAGACATATCTCTTCAACCATGTATTAAATATTTCTCTTCTGTCACACTAAACAATCAGAGTTTGGTAACATTATTTGGTGTGTCTGCCTAGGAGCCACTTCCAAATTTCTCCAGGCCACTTGATGTGCACCTCTCCTTACAGCAGTGATTCTCTTGCTGAGTGGGGAATTCTGAGAGTTAAAGTACGCACATCTTAACCTTGCTAAAGTTGAGAAACATATAGCGCACCTCCCATCTTATAATTCTGAGATAGGGGCGGTCTTCCTGAAGATGAAAATTCCTTTTCAAGTGTGTGTGTGTGTGTGTGTGTGTGTGTGTGTGTGTGTGTGTGTGTGTGTGTGTGTGTGTGCGCGCGCGCGCGCGCGCGCGCACACACACAGTACATAGTTGTGCATTGTGACTCCAGTGATAATTACAAACAAGTAAAGAAGATATAAACCCCATCTGAAACTTTCGATCACCCAAAAAGGTGTGTAGCACCAAGTTTTCCGAAGTGGCTGTCCCCGGCGCGCCTCTTCTTTCTTTGAGATCTCGCCTCCTCGGAAGCCAGGCAGGAAAATAAATTGCTTCCCCTTGGAAGCTCGCTATCTAGATGGCTACAGTAAGAGGAAAACGCTGGACAAGCCTTAGTCTAATTATTTATTACCCTGGCTGCTGGTGCTTGTGGTTGAAACTGTCAGACGGCAGCGAAACAATCCCTGGGGAAAAAAAATCCTCCATGCGTTAAAGGGACTCTCCCGCCTTGAAGGACTCATCCGACCAACCTACGGGTTGCCCGCAGGCGAGTTTCAGGTGTTTGGGCCACACGGAAAGACAAAGGCGCTTCTCTTCCCATCTCAGCTTCTTGGGTGCCTCCGCGCCCCGCCCCCGAATTGGCCTGGAAGAAAGCGCTCGGCCAATGGAGCCGAGCTGGGCGAAGGCGCCTCTCCCCTCCCTTTGCCCAGGTATGTAAGTATTGCGCATGCCCTCTCCGGGCTTGGGTGTGGCGCGCGCGCGATAGCCTGCCTGGGCTGCCGAAGGAGGCGATGCGCCTCTTAAAGAAGTGCGAAACCTCAACAGGTGGCTGGAGTTTCGGGAAGGCGAGGTAAGGTTGCCTTTCAGCGGAGCTGGTGGTCAGGGCTGAGCAGCATTAGAGGCGCTCAGAGGAGAGCGCGTAAAGGGGAGCCCGGGAGGAATTCTTTCCCTAATTGTTTTTGCTCTGAATTGACTCTGATCTGATATAAGTGTGCATGTCGCAGTCGCATTAACTTTGGGGTTTGGAAAAGTATGTCGGTCCCACGGCCTCTGAGCCGCATACCTCTGATCTCTCTGGATCAAACTAGTTCGTTCAGGCTTCTCCTAAAGTTGAGCAATAGTGGCCGAGGAAGTGGGGGGGGGGGGAGAGCCGAAAGGAACGCAGGAAATGGGGAGGGGGGTGGAGTGTCTTGGTTTTCTCTTTTATTTTTTTCCTTAAGTTTCAAGGGATATTTATCTATTGATAAGGATCCCTCGAGGATATTTATGCTAAGTGACAACCAACTTTATACCTTTTAAATTTGGAGGCTACGTTTCAAACTGCATTTTTTTTACTTCGCTTGATGTGTGTGCTGAACCTCAATCTGTCTACTTTTCCTCTGGAAAGAATTTCTGTTAAATATCCATTTATCAAGACTTACCGTGTTTCCATATACCAGTTAGCTAAGCTCTTTAGTTGTAGCAATTATAGCTGCATTGCTTAGGTGACGGAGATTGTTTTTAAAAGTTGGCAAATAAACATCTCTGTAGTTATTCTATTGCTCAGTGTATTTTCAGTGTAAGGGTGGGGGGGGGGAACCAAACAGTGAGATATCATGAGAAGTGACAAAAAAACCCCTACATGTTCCATAGTATTTTACGATTGAGAAGATTATGCCACATGAAAACCTTGTCAGGAAGCGTCCAAAATTGTATGCTACCTTAAATTTTGTACTATACCTACTCTACATAAATTTATTGATAGCAGTTTAAGCATTTGATAAACACAGTACATACAAACTGATTCCATAACCAGTTTTTAAAGTGCTACTGTTTTCTTCTACTGATACGTTGAAAAGCATCTTCTAGTAATGTTAATGCCTATTTTCCTTTAGTATTAATTTGACTTACAAGTGTGTCCAATTTAAATATATATGGCAGGTACTTGGATCGTTCTGCTCTTTGCAAATGAAGTCGTTTTGTATTTTACACTGAGCTGTGTTTTCTAATCTATGGTTGTGAACATGTTTAAGTTTGCTCTTAAAGAACTAAAGACAAATCTTCAAGAAATTTGCTAAAAAATGAAGTCTTTAGTATTAGGCTGTGTTACCTAGAACAACAACCTCAGCTTCTTGCAATGTTGCCATTCTGTCCACTAATGTGATTCCTTTAATAATCTTCCTGTTTAAAATAATACAGTATATATGTTATTCTGTTTTTACTTTTGTTTTATCGTAAGTGGAATGCCAAGACAATTACACTGTATTCAATATATTTATATGTAAACAATAAAAATATATCTTTAAAAAAATATTTAATTTATTCAGATACGTTCTAAATAAACACATTTATGTGTTGATACTTTGGTGTATTAATGTAATATAGCAATTTATATGTTACTATCATCCTAGTTCTGATTCATAGTTGTAAAACATTCTGCACAGTATTGGTTTTTTTTACTACATTTTATTATTTAAAAAACTACAGCTGCTTTGAGAGCAAGAATATTTTTCAATAAGTTTGAACTATTTTTCTGTTCTTGAGGTTACCCTTAGTAAATAAGTGCATGCCTTGTCTGTAGTGTGATATGATAAGTTTTTTCTGATTGTTACTTTTCTTGAAAGAGATGAAAAATTGTTTCATTAATAAAAGGAGCATTATGAATGGAGCTCCTTTGTCATTTCCTGCGACCTCCTTATTTATAAAATATGTTCAGAATGTGAAACTGCAGTTTTTATCTAGACTAAAAAGACTACTTTAAGGAAGCAGGATCTATGATGCATATTTCAGTGGAAGGGTACATATGTTTGAAATAAACACCAAAGAATGCAGAAGAATTAATCTCCAAATTATACCTCATTTAGGAAACTACCTCATTTAGTTACCATTACAATGGTGTTGAAAAAGTAACCTTGCAACCTATCCTTGCATTTATGGAACAACCTTTGCAGGTGCATAAAGCAAAGGAGGTAAGAACATGAGCACAGTTCAGTTTCACTTAGAGACCACTTCACTTACGAAGTGCTGGAATAATTGGTCTCAATTGTGGTCACTGAGTGAGGAATGCCTGCATTTCTGCAAGATTGCATAGTGAATCTAAATAGTTGTCTGAATTACCAAGGTAAATTATACAATTAAAAATACATAACTGAAAATAGCTTATTGTGATATAGAGAATTAATAATTTAACTCACCATTCCAGGTATTCTTGGCTAAAAGATTTGTGTTGCGCTCTGAACTTAATCTTGAAAATTAGCATTTCACATAGTTATTCGCATTTTGTTTCAATTAAGTTAAAATATTAAATAACCTATTGGAATATTTTTCTTTATAGGTAAAAACGTCACAACCCAAGTTCCACAATGTCACCCAAACCTTTTGAAAGTCCTCCACCCTATCGCCCAGATGAATTGTAAATATCTATTTTATTTAATATAGATAAGTAAAGTACACTATTAAAATATTTTTAATATTTTCCATTGTTGATATAATTTCTTAATTCTTTACAATGACAAAGCTATTAAAATGTATGTATAGTGATTAGTGTATTATATTATGACTAAAGCTAAGATACACTGTAGCACCTGCTCATTTTATTAAAAAAGTTTATATATTTCCAAAATAGTTGAATATTTCACAGCAGGCACACAAATGTTTGGGAGCTTTGAATCTCATGAAATACAAATCTGAGCTGAAAGGGAGGTAAAATGTGCTTTACCTCCCTTCCCCGGTGACAGAAATATCACAATAGCTTCATTTAACCAGAGTATTTATTTTAATGGAAGAAATATTAATTGCTGATCCAGACTGATGGTTCAATTTAATGAATATGTTAATAAAATATATTTCCCACCTCATTTTCTAATTTTCTTCCATATGTCTAAAAAGTACCATTTATGGAAATGACTTCCATCTCACCACAGTTTAATGAGTATTGCACATGCACATAATTCCCTACTTCATTAAATCTTTTGGTCAGACATTAGCAGCTGAACACTACTTAATGATAAACATTTTTTGGAAGCAGCAAGAAATCTTATGGACTTTCTGCATGCATATTGTATTTGATCATGACAGATTATATGTGTGAATATGTAGCATATATAAATATGTTTTGGAGCAGTATAAAGAAGTAAACTTGATGTTTAATGTTATTTGCTTTGATAAAATAGTGTCTAATAGTTTCTTTAATCTTTGTAGCGTACCTTCACACTATTTACCAAGCAACAATACATTTGGTGGTGAATTCCATTCTCAGCTTACACACTCTCAACCAGCATATTCTTATTATCCGGAAGATGAAGTGCAACGTTTCTACAAATGGTCCTCCCCACCAGGAATAATCAAAATCATGTCAATTCTCATACTAGTCATGTCCATTGGGGTCTTTGCTTGTGTTGCTTCTACTCTGGCTTGGGATATGGAGATGTATGGACTAGGAACTGGTTTGGGGTATTCTGGCTATGGAGGTTATGGAAGCAGCTATGGTGGATACATGGGCAGCAGTGGTTTTGGAAGTTATGGTGGATATAATAGTGGATACCTTGGAGGAAATTATATTGATCCAAGAGGAGCAAAAGGCTTTATACTTGCAATGGCAGCTTTTTGCTTTATTGCTGGATTGATGGTTTTTGTGACTGGTGTTACAAAGACTAAGATGGCCAGGACAAGGAAATATTTTCTATTTGTGATAATAGCAAGCTCTATATTGCTCTTCTTGATGTTCATTGCTACAATCGTATATACACTAGCAGTCAACCCAACTGCACAATCTTCTGGATCAGTGAACTACAATCAGATCTATATGTTGTGCAGCCAGTTTTACACCCCCGTAACTTCTGGGCTCTACGTGAATCAATACTTATATCACTACTGTGTGGTGGAACCTCAGGAGGTATGTAAATAAATTGGTATCATCCTCAATGCAAAATATTAGTTGTATTTGATGTAAAAATAGAATTAAAACTTAGTTTTATGCAGAAATGATTTCACTAGTTTGTCCAGGACACCGAATTTTAGCCACCCATTTTTGCAGCAGTATGATTTTTTAAAATTCTTACTATAGGGAAACAACAACAAAAATGGAAACTTCTTGGATCTCATTCCTTCTAAACAGATTCTGACACAATGCTCGCTAGATCTTTTGGGGGGAATCTTGGTGCTTTGTAAGCTTGGTTGTTTTTTTGCAGACATTTCATGACCCAAACTAGATAGCATCATCAATGCTCCAACATTGTTGATGTTTTGGGCTACAACACCAATAATACCATTTTGCCATTAACTATGTGATTATTGAAATTATTGAAATTCTAGTGCAGTTAATTAGGAAAATACCACTTCCATAGCTACCAAGTTTAGATAAGAATTAACCTATAAAATGATGAGGTGGAAACTAAAACTAGCTTTATTCTACCATATAAGTGGAGGATTCCAACAATGATTTGACTGCATTTGTATACCATTATATGATTGTATCTGTACATTTTCAGTCCAACTCTATGTCCCCCAATTAAAATTCTACATATATAAAACGTTTTGCTAAATATATTGGCTGTAGTTGTTTCTATTTGATTAGACTAACATGCTATGGCCAAGGGAAATTCTGTAAATGGATAAGAATTTTAGATATATCTAATGCATTTGTGCAAGCTTTATTCTTTGTAAGCAAACCAATATGAGTGGGGAATGTGGAATTTATCTGATCATTAAAAGGATTTTTATAATTTTATTGACAAAAGTTAACTTTATTACATATTTTATTACTATATTCAAAATGTATGTATTTGACTGGGAAAATATACTGTAGATTAAACATGGAGAGGATTAGATTCTTTTTTCCTAAATTGGTGTTCCATCAGACTGAGTTCAGTAAAATAAATATGAGGGACATATTTATTTATTTATTGCATACATATTATTGTTAAAATAATGCATGCTGTGTGCATTCATATAAATAATAATGCTTATTTCTGTGTTTAAGAAGCTCTTCCCCACTTTGTTTAGTTTTCCTTATACCGTAAATCAAAATTTCCCTATATAGTGGAAACAGCAGGCTGAATACATTTTTGAATTAGTTACCATATAAGGATTCCATGTTGTTTATTTGTAATTTGAAAAAGACAGACATTCTATTTAAGATTATTTGTGGTTGTAAAAGCAGTAGTCTAAACATACTAATCTGCTTTTTCCCCAGGCTATTGCCATTGTGTTAGGCTTCCTGATTGCTGCAGCTTTGGCTATAATAATATTTTTCGCAGTAAAGACCCGAAGTAAAATAGGTTACTATGGCAAAATGAGTATACTCTGGGATGACACAAAAGGTTATGATGAAACTCCTAACGTAGAAGAATGGGTAAGTTAACTATTTAATATTTATTTGGGACTGTTGCAGCATTTGTGTTTGTTTTATAAATACGTGCCATGCTGAAATATGCTTTGCAGTAATGTGCAGGTGTTGATGGCACTTAAAATAAGGCAGAAATATTTTTTATCCCTACTGGAATTACATTATAGCCAATTGTGAATAGTCATCAATTTCAGTGTTTCTTAACCTCAACAACTGTAAGAAGTGTGAACTTCAAGTGCCAGATGGCTGGGGAATTCTGGGATTTGGTCCAGGCTGATCTACGTAATACCGTGTTTCCCCGAAAATAAGACCCTGTCTTATATTTTTTTGAACCCTGAAATAAGCGCTTGGCCTTATTGCCATGCACTCAAAAGCCCAATTGGGCTTATTATCAGGGGATGTCTTATTTTGGGGGAAACAGGGTAGTTATTTCTCCAATAGTTGAATTGTTGGAGGAGGTTTATAGAGAAATAAATGAGAGTGAAAAGAAGAGAATGAGTAAATATGTAAAGAGCTGCAAAGATTGCTGCAGAAAAATGTAGTTGTCTTTAGGATTTGTCTCAGGATCAGCTGTCGCTTTGTGGGAGCATATATCCTGGCTGGCTCCTTACTGATTTTAGTCCTTTTGATAATGGCTAAATCAAAGCTTGCTCCTTTCCTTCTCTGCCAATTATACCTTAATGCATGTCTGTTTTTCTCTGCTGGAAGGCAGTTGAGAATGTTTCTACATTAATGGGTTTCTATGAGAGAAAAATAAATTGTATATGAATGAATGAGTTTTTATTACGGCCTCTGGCCAATCAGAATAATATATGCAAATAAGCAATTGCTTTTATAAGTAGAATTTGTATGTTATTTTATAGGTAATTCATTTTAATAAGTAGCTATTTAATTTATCTTGCATCTTGGCCTTGCCTCTATTTAGAGGAGGAATGTAGGTTTGGGCAGATGTCAACCTATCTATACATCCATCCACCTGCATTCAAACGTTTCAGCATATCTGTCAAATTGTCTGTTTCAATGGATTCCTGAGTGAAAAGAAGTTGATACAATTCCACATGACACAAAATTAAACAGGCCATTTTTTACTATTTATGTACAGTTTATGAGCCCCAGATAATAAAATAATTAATATGAGAGAACACTTTATCCACTTCATTATTTTATTAAAAAGGTAACAGTTCTAGAGAATGCTGCTTAATTGGTTGTTTCATATGAGAAGCCACATTTGCAGTTTAAAACATAAAATTGATGGGTGAGGGTTTTCAGTAATCCACCTGTGAAGTTCTTAAAGGGGGAAAAAAACTTCAAGGGACACAAAGTGCCAGGAATGCCCCTCACCCTAACCTGTGGTAGCACAGGGGGTGTTGGCCACAGGTTAGGGTGAATGGCATTCCTGGCACTTCGTGCTGCAACCAATAAAATGATGGGGTTAGCCTTGAACAATTCAAGTACATCAGCCAAACGGACTACAGCAATTGAAGCACCATTGGCAGGGAAATGTGCCTGGATGTTGTGTTCATGATACCCTGGACAGTCGGATCCATTCTAACAGATTAACATATTAACAGAGTTGGAAGGGACCATGTAGGTCATCTAGTCCAATCCCCTGCCCAAGCAGGAGACCCTACACCATTTCTGACAGATGGTAGTCCAATCTCTTCTTGAAAGCTTCCAGTGATGACGCTGCCACAACTTCTGAAGGCAAGCTGTTCCATGGGTTGATTGCTCTCACTGTCAGAAAATTTCTCCTTATTTCCAGGTTGAATCTCTACTTGTTCAGTTTCCATCCATTATTCCTTGTCTGGCCTTTGGGTGCTTTGGAAAATAGCTTGACCCCCTCCTTTCTGTGGCAGCCCTGCTGTGCAAAACTGATTATTGGCCTAAATGAGGCAAGATGCCCCTGTAGACAAGCTCTTAGGTAAATCCAATTTTTCTTCCACCCCCATGTTATTTCCTGTGCCACTGGCTGGCTCACAACCTCAAAACATAAGAAGCTTCCCTCCCTGGACTTAAAAGGTTCGCATTACAACTTTTTCCTCTAAAAACAAATAGGCATTACAGATTGAAATCAAAACTTTATAGTATTAGAAATAATAAGGTAATTTACTTTCTTAGTTGTCCACTATATAGAGAACTTGGAAACTAAAAATAGTAGCATAAATCTTGTATATAAATTGCCTATTTGTGTTTGTACTATTCACCGCATCCTGGCACCTTATGACTTAAAATGCGACATTGCTTTTGCATTGACCTTCATCAAGAAGCTTATTGTAAAGGGACTGATTACTTCATCTAGGGCTTTAAATGAGACAAAGTGAATGTTTCGGTGAGGCAGTTTCAGGGCGTGTACTTTATTAGCTAATGAACTTGTTTACTCATGTTTCACCTGATAGAGGAGAGAGTAAAACCGAACAGCAAATCAAATCCTAGTGAATAACTTGCAGCTGTGTTTTTTTTGTGTTTATCACAGAACAGTAATTTGTATTTGTGCGTAAGTGTAGACTCTTGATTAATTCCTCCCCTCATATTATGATTTTGGTCTTGGTAGTAGTTTTCCCTCAATTCTGTTGACACTTTTGTTCTTGTTGTTTTGCTTTTTGTTTTGCAAAATAAATAGGGAAGAAAACCACATTCTGGTGACTAACTTTTACTTAAGGTTTATATGTTTGTCATGGACCAACAATTTTTTCACGGAAGTCATAGCAAAGGCTATGTAAAGAAACGTTTTGGAGAAAATCTGTCTGCCCAGGAGGCTTGGTGGAGGGTGGGAGGAGCAGTACTGCTTCTTTGCACTTGTGTTGTTATTTTTTTTTTCTCTGTTTCTTGGAGGACTTTGAAATGTACATAACAACTTACTCAGAATTACTCAGTATGCAGAGCCATTTATAGGACATTAATCCATTTCTCTTAGATTATAATTGCTAACCAAAATTGCCTGAGGATTAAGCAGAAGACCGCAAGATTGATGTTGTCTTCTTTGTGTCCACTAAATGGCCTTGGTTACAGAGACTAAATACAGTTATTGTAACTGAGCAAAACATTAAATGGTTTCAGCAGTGCTGAGTGTGTTGAGCTGTAAAACCTGGGGAGATGAACTGTCACAGGATTTGCAGTAGAGATTGTCAAACCATATAAAGTGCTTTATGTGTATCTGCACAAAAGTCATTTCCCACAGTTTGGAGCTGACTATGCCCTGACAGCTTTTGAGCCCAAAAGCAATTGAGGCAGAGCCATGATTGACAGGTCAATCTGAATCTGTGAAGCTGCTGGAAGTTGCTTCTGAAATGTCCAAAATCATTCTGAGCCCCTTAAGCAGGCTGGTTGTTGTTTTTTTGGACATTGTAATTTCTCTATAGCATTTTCAAAGCAGAATGGAGTATCATTTAAAAAAAAACAGAACACTCTCTCATTGAGAAGTGTCAAGCACTGTTACTTGCCTTAGTTCAAATAAGAGTGAGTAGTTTTCACTTGGAAAGGGAAAAATGTTTCTTTGAGGATAAGAGCAAACAGAATATTCTTCTATTTTTTTCCTTGCATCAAGTAATGGTAATGCCTTAGTTTCTCTAATGCATTCCCTTGGTGCTGAAAAATACCTTATGAAAGTGAGACTGTTATCTTTGCTGATAACAGAGCAATCTTTGCTCTGCGTCCACAGAGATCTAATATTGTGTTTATATCATATGAAGAAGGTACATCCCCCTTCCCCCAAAACCAATCTATGTGACCTAGTGTTATTTCTTAGATATTGTTCTGTCTGCAGCTAATGCCAGAATTAGTGAATCGCTATAATGCTAAATTATACAGGGCCATTGTGGTTTTGTCTGTAAGGCGTGTCTAACTTGAGG
Organism: Diadophis punctatus similis; assembly: GCA_023053685.1. Classification (NCBI taxonomy): domain Eukaryota; kingdom Metazoa; phylum Chordata; class Lepidosauria; order Squamata; family Dipsadidae; genus Diadophis; species Diadophis punctatus. The sequence continues at coordinate 30,040,988 of JALIGW010000002.1, read as the reverse complement.
CCCATGGGTCACATGCAGTTCTGGACAGCTAGTAATGTGGCCCCATAAGATCGTTATATATATATATATATATATATATATATATATATATATATATATATATATATATATATATATATATATATATATATATATATATATATATATATATATATATATATATATATATATATATATATATATATGAAGTTTGTTATTTATATACATTAACTATATTATATATTGTATGCATGGCCCGAAACAATTCCTCTTTACTCATTGTGGCCCAGGCAAATCATAAGGCTGGACACACCTGAAATAAAAGTATTAGATTAAACCAGGGAGATCTAGATTGAAATTCAGTCTCAAGCATGTGCCTATGCCGGCAGATCAATGTATCATACAAGGATGTCATTGTTGAACTACCATATACACCATCTTTGAGTTCCTGGGGGGAAGGGCAGGATTTAAATGTAAAAATGGTAGTCTAGCAATACATCTAGCATGTAGATTTATTCTAATACTACTTACTGACTTAAGTAGTCAATAAAGTACAATTTTCAGATTAGATAGCTCATTTTATATATCACACTAACCCAGAATCAAACCAAGCCTGGTATGCTTTAGCATAATACAAGACCTCACCAGAGCTGGCTGCTTCTATTACTGTGCTCTGGAAATCTAAAGTGCTGTCCTGTGTATGTGAAACTTGTACGCTATTAGCAATTCCTTTTCCATTTAAATTTGTCTCAATTCTTTTTGAGATGGTAATGTCAGGAAACAGAGAAGAATGTCAAGCACTTAAAAATACCTTCCCCTTTTTCTTTGAAAAAATATTTCTACAAAGCTTCATAAAAAGCTTGAAAAACCAGTTACACTATCTTTTTTGTTTTCCCTTTCTGTTCGAGGAAATCCTAAAGTGAACCTAGACTGATACCAGTTTGAGAGTTAAGTCTATATAACACTGAATATTAGCTGCAGTTTGGAAATATGCTTTTGTGGTATGTAGTTATAACATACTGTATACTAGCTTATAAAATATACCATATTTTTCGGAGTATAAGACGCACCGGAGTATAAGACGCAACTTAGTTTTGGGGGAGGAAAATAGGGGGGGAAATCTACCTACCAGGTATTCATCTGGCTAGCGTCCTTAGTCTGTTCAGCTTCAGCACATTATTTTATCCTCTGGTTAGGGCTAAAAAAGCCTTTTTCAAAGGGAGTAGGAATGAAAGCAAGCCCGCAAAGACTTAGGGCAGGAAAAATTGCTTCAGAGGGAGTAGAAATAAAAATAAATGCAGCAAGCCAGGAAGATCGTTAGCACCGCATTAGGGCTGAAAAGCACCGCTTTTTCAGAGGGAGTAGGAATGAAAACAAGCCTGCAAAGACTTAGGGCTGGAAAAAACATTCTTTGGAGGGAATAGGAAGCTGGGAAGATCGTTAGCACCTCGTTAGGACTGGAAAAAAAGCTTCGAAAAAGCTACATTTGAAGTATAAGACGTACCCAAATTTTCAGCCTCTTTTAGGGAGGAAAAAGGTGCGTCTTATACTCCGAAAAATACAGTAGTAGGCTAAAGCCATATTCTTAGTGGTCTCTTAGGTCCATGTACATATTAAGCAGCTATTGAATAATCTTAACCTAAGTACTGTTGTCAGCAAGAAATATTTCGCCCTGTGAGAACACAGTTGAAACGTCAGTTACTTACCTCAGGAGATTCTTGCTCTCTAGAGAAAGAAATTACTACAATAGTTTTTAACTGACAACCACAAATTGAGCCCAGAGTTTATACGGCTAAGCAAGACAGTTGTTAAGTGATTTTTTCCCATTTTACTTTCTTGCCACAGTTGTTAAGTGAATCAGTGCAGTTTTTAAGTTAGTAACACGGTTGTTAAATGAATCTGGCTTCCCCATTGGCTTTGATTGTCAGACGGTCGTAAAAGGTGATCACATGACCCAGAGACACAGTAACTGTCATAAATACATGCCAGTTTCCAAACATCTGAATTTTGATCATGTGACCATTGGGATAGTGCAGTGGTCATCACTGTTTCCTCTAAGCTGCGCGGCTGTGCGGCCACGCACATAACGAGAGAATGCCGCGCGGAAGTTTCTAACTTCCATGGGGAAGTTTCTAATGGCAGAGGCTGCGTGCCTGTGCAGCCGCACACATGAAAAGAGAACGTTGCACGGCAGTTTCTAACTGCCGCGTGCCGTTTTCTGATCTTACAAGAAACATTGGTGGTCATAAGTATGAAAAATGGTCATGTCATTTTTTCAGTATCCTTGTAATTCTGAATGGTCACTAAATGAATGGTTATAAATTGAGGACTACCTGTATCAATAAACGGACATCTGGCAATATGTTTTTGTTGAAAATATTTGGCACAGCACAGTGCACAAAAACCCTAAGCCATTATATGATTTGTGTAGTATATTAATCATGTATTTGGAACCTGTTTTTTTAACTTAGGCAATTGTGATTTGTTCAATAATTCTTAAACAATGGTTTACATGATAGATGAATTGTAGCTCTCTTTTCATGGAGAGAATATTTTGCCTTTACAGTTTTGTGATAACTTGTTTTATACAATATTAAGAAACAAAAAACAGCAAGGCTTCAGGATTGTTGCCTTTTTGTAATTAAACATTTAAATAAAAAATATAAACTAGAAAAATAAAGGAATATTTCACTCTAAAAAGCCCTAAAAATCACTATTAAGCTTCAAGCTTACTTATTAGGAACCATAGTCAAGAGAGTGTAAATCATTCTTAATAATGAATTAAATGAATGCCAGCATCTAATTTCCCATAAAGCAGAACCACACATTATATCTCTTTTCTCTATATTAAATTCTATACGTTAGAAAAACAAATTTGTGGAGTGGTATATCTATGAAGTGGAAATTTGGTTTCTGACAGAAAGCCACTTGAAGAGGCTAAAAGCATTTGAAATGTGGATTTACAGGCTGCTGTTATGTATAAGTTGGGTTGACAAAATCAGAAATGAGGTGATAAGCCGCCTGGGAAAGCCAAGGGAAATCATCGCATAAAAAAGCGAAAGTTTTGGAGATGTGATGCGATACCCAGAAAAATACAGCATACTTCACTTAATCCTCCAAGGAAAGATTGAAGGCAAACGAGGTCCAGGCAGAAAAAGAACATCTAAGGGACTGGTTTGGACAAAACTGAACAGTTATTTTTTGTGTGGCTGTTGAAAAAAATAGGATCGCCAACATGATCGCCAATGTCCATTGACTGATATGGCACAAGAAGAAGAAGAATATATATGAAACAATTAAATTATAATCCAGGGATGATTTCTGATTACAGTAGAATGAAATTCAGATTTACTTTAAAGACACACAGTTATTCTGAAGATTGAAAATTCCTCCACAGTTTGTTACCATTTTTCCAAGGAAGGAGTAATTTTCAGCATGAAGCTCATAACAGTCTTACAGCAGTTAACATATACAAATCTACCTCAGTATACAGTGGTGCTTAAAAGTTTATGAACTCTTTTGAATTTTTAATATTTTTGCATAAAGATGACCTAAGGTGTGATCTATTCTCCACACAAGTACTAAATCTAGTTAAAGAGATCCCAATTAAGCAAACTTATTAAATCAAAATCATTATACTTATTCACTGATTTTAGAGGGAAATGGTCCAAAGCCACATAATTGTGTGCGGCAAAGGTAGATGAACTTTTGCTTTCAGTACTGGTTTAGCCAACCGCCCCTCCCCCCTCCCCCGGGGCAGCAATACCTGCAACTAAATGTTTCTGATAACTTGATTGGCCTTGCACATCAGCTTGGAGACATTTTAGCATTTACAGAACAGCTCCACCTCAGGAATGTTGATAAGCTTCCTGAGGAACTCAGGTCCTTCCACAACATTTCTATAGGTTTAAGGTCAGGACATTGACTCTTGGCCATTCCAAAACATTAACTTTCTTCTGCTTGAACCATTCTTTGGCCATACAACTTGTGTGTTTTGGGTTGTATGACACACTTTCTCTTGAGCTTCAGTTCATGGACCCTGACATTCTTCTACAGAATTTGCAATGTTTTTAACTCATTTGTTTAATTGGGTTCTCTTTATCTAGTTTTAAGATGAGTGTGGAGAATAGATTGTGTTTTAGGCCATATTTATGCAGAAATGTTGAACATTCAAAAGGATTCACAAATTTTTAAGCACCGCTGTACCTTGAAGGAATATATGGATCGCTGTCTTTAGATAGCAGATATCGCTTCAGCCATTTGGTCTTCTTAGCCTGACGTTATAGCACATTATTTATCTGACCATATCTATTTCTGTGACATCTTGCCATGCAGTTAGCATTGTTAATCATTCTTGTTAACAAATTCTTAATATTTTGGGCTGAACATTCCTGAACATATAAATGTGTCACTCTCACGTTTTCCTGGAAATTCTTTTCGAGTATGACTTATTGATCTGTCAATCTGTCCAGTCCCCATTAATACTTGAGTTGGGCTTGTAGGTGGATCCTTAAGTGAAAGGGAAATGTCCTTAAGTTCTATTTTGAACACTGAGTTAAAACAGGTGCAGAATTAGGTCTTCTCTGTTGAATGCATTTCAATAGAGTGCATTTCCTGCTGGTTCTCTTTTTGTTGAAAAATGTGGCAGCTCTTAAGACCTTTTTTTCTCTTCAATTGGCTGATTGGCATTTGTGTTAAGCTTTTAAACAAATGACTGAAGGCAAAGACTACCTGTAATCCTGGAAAATGCAAGAGCTGTATGCTACATTGAAAAAACCAGGCAACCATAGTGCTTGTGTAATTTGTTTCTTGTTCAAAGCTTTGTATGAACCCAGAGACTGGGTAACTAATGCACTGTGTAAATTAATCATGTGTAAGTACCTCATACTGATACACAATAGTTCCTATGATTGTGCAAAGTAGGAAATCTGTTCGCCAGACATTAATGAATCATAGTGCCGAGCCACCCTAAACAGTATGACCAATGGTGAGGACTGAGTGAGTTTTACTTCAGCAATATTTGAGTGTGTCACTCAGTCCCAATCTTTCAGTTGTAATCCTTGCATGCAATTGCTCACACTAAGAACAGAAGTTTTACTAGAAAGTTTTCTTCCTATCAGGTAAAAAAGGAGCAAAAACAGACATTTTCTCTCATTCATTACCACATGACAGCATGTGAAGCAACAACATCTCAATTAAACCAGTGTAAACAATTATCATGCTAGGGTAAGAAAGCAGCAATCCAACAAAAGCTCAGTCCTCCAGGACACACATGCTAATTAAAAGCATTGTTTAATGTCACTTTAAAGCAGTGCTTCTCAAATAGTGGGGTGGACCCCCCTGTAGGGGCTTGGACTTGGAGCGATGCCAGGGGGGAGTGCGTGTGACCCCAGGGAATATGTGTGGTACCTCTCGATCGATTCCCCTGGACGGAGAGTGTTTTCCCAGTTGCATGCTGCTTCGAGTCTGGAAGAGAAGGCGGCGGGGTGGGGCAGCTGCGTGGGTTCTTGTTGTTCTCGGCGGGCGCCGTGGTAGCCATGAACGGCATGGCGAACCTGCTGCTGGACAAGGAGGAGCATCCTCTGCAGCTGGGCGAAAGCTTTGAACGGCACCCTAAAGCCTCCTTCCACACCATTCGCTGTGAGTGCCTGGCAGAGGCTGCGCTTATGGGCCAGGCCGGCAACCCCAAAACATCGGCTTGATTAAGCTGGCCTGGCCCTGTGTCAAAAGAGGGCCCTAACCACAGTAGCCTATGCCTGCCTAACCGAAAACAGGCTCCACTGAGTTCAGTGTGACTTATTCCTAGGTAAGTGGGTAGAGCAGCCTTCCCCAGTCAATAGTTTGCTTGCAGCATATAATAAGTAAAATAATAAATATTAACATTAAAATTCCATTGGGGCCCAGATCGGAGAGTTGGGGGCGCACGATATGTTTACTTCTTCCTAGGGGGGGGCGTAACAGAAAACAATTGAGAAGCACTGCTTTAAAGCTACAGCGGCCTTGGAAAAAATGATTTACAATCACTTGTTTTTTTATTTGCACTTACAACTGTTGTATCACCCTCGTAGTCACATGATCACAATTTGGGCACTTGATAGCCAGCTTGTATGTTCGACCAGTTCAGTGTCTAGTCAAATGATCATGATTTATGATCCTTTTGACCAATTTCTGGCCAAAAAAAAAGCCCTTTGAGGAAGCTGGATTCACTTAATGACTGGCAAAAGAATTGTTGTAAAATTGAGTCTGACTCAACTTACGAGTCCAACAACTTACAGCAGAAATTGTGGTCACAATTGTGATCATAGTCAAGAATTACTACATGCTTTTTTCTAACTGAAGCCCATATGAAAATTCCTAAGATGACATCAATAAGTGCTGCTTCTCCTAGAATAGGTTCCCCAACTCCCAGGCTGCAGCCTGCTACCGGGCTGTGGCCTGTTCAGAACTGGGCTGTGCAAGCGGCAGGCAAGTGCGCACGCTTGCAGCTTCACTTGTGTGACTTGCAGGTACTCGCGGTCACGCGTGCCTGCCACTCACGCAGAACTACCACCTCCCCGCCCTTGCTTGGCCACCAGTGGGAAAGTTTGGGGACTGTTGTCCTAGAAGAGGGGTGTCAAACTCGATTTCATTGAGGGCTCAACAGGGTTGTGTTTGACCTTGGGGGCCGCCGTGGTGGGCGTGGCCAGCTCGACGTCACTCCTGTTGGGGGCGCCTGTGGTGACCCGAGCGCTCTGCCAGCGAAAACAGGCTCCCGAGCTCTGTTTTCCCTGGCAGAGGGTTGCAGGAGGCCATGGCAGCCGAAAATGGAGCTCGGGAGCCCGTTTTTGCTGGCAGAAGCACCGCGGGCTGGTCCTTCGCTGTTTCCAGGGCAACCCCGCAGGCCAGATCTAAGTACCCCGTGGGCTGGATCCAGTCCCTTGGCCTTGAGTTTGACACCCCTATCCTAGAAGAAATGGTCATGATGAATGAAGGGAAAACCCATCCTGTCCACTTTGTCACATCATTTCATCAGATGGAAAGTAGAAGTAGACAATGAGGTTATAGAGATGGCAGTCAAGTGTTCTCCTGTGGCTAGTATTCAGAGCGGTGCTACTTCTGATTCTAGAGATAGTAGGTATAGCCATTATGACTGAAGCCATTGTTAATCTTATTCTCCATGAATGTTGAAACTCCATTGGTGGCCAATCCCATATAGAGTCACATAAAACTGAAATGGGCGGCTATATTAAACAAACAAACATTCTTGTGTTTATTTCTTCTGCTAAATTGCAGTGATTCCCGTTTATTCCTGTTATACCAACTAGATTAGATATGGGTCTCCCCCCTTGATTGTGAATATTTTGTACATACAAACTTTTGTATGTTTTTTAATGACTGTATTTTATATTTTGTAATGGATTCCAATATGTTGTGAGCCGCCCAGAGTCCCCTGGGAGTTGGGCGGCATAGAAATCCATTTAAATAAATAAATAAATAAATACCAAAGAAAACTTAGTGAAAAATTACATTTGGAGCACAGTGGCCTATCACTGGAACCCCATATCTTTGTTTGTGGTGTGCTTCTATTGCAGAAGCTAATACCGTCTCTGCATTCCACTAAGTTGTTTTTGTTTGTTTGTTTCCTGATAGTGTTATGTAATATTTAAACATACGAAATCTAACCAATTAAAACCTGAAGTACTAGATTAATAGTATCCCTTTCAATGTTAAACATTTATCTCGTGTGTGCTCTTCCAGGTTAAGAATGTACCACCAGCAGCTTCCCCAGGGACTGACTATCCAGATCGAGTTGCCAGTTCTATGGGATACTCAGTTTCTGATGCTCCTGCACATCAGATTCGCAAGGACAACTACACAGTTAGTCCGTGAGTAATCATTCCTATTTTTCTGCTTGCTTGAATAAATGCATGAGTGTATTTGAAAGACAGGGCAAAAACATGGATGCAAGCAATATGAGAATTTTCTCTTTCCTAGAGCAATTTTACAGACCATGAATCCTCATTATATAGTTGTTGGTGAAACTTTTAAAATCAGTGTTATTCATTCTAGCTTTCAGTCCTTTCAGAGATTTTTTCTGCTACTAATTGATTTACAAAGTATCAATTTTACTTTTGCTCTTTTTTCTAATTTTGTAAATCATCCTATTCTTCCTTTATAAGAGTAGCATATACAGGTAGCCTTCGAGTTACAACAGTTCGTTTACTGACTGTTCGAAATTACAGTGGCACTGAAAAAAGTGACTTATGACTGTTTTTCACATTTATGACCGTTGCAGCATCCTCATGGTCAAGTGATCAAAATTCAGATGCTTGGCAACTGACTCAGATTTATGACTGTGTCCTGGGGTCATATGATCACCTTTTGCGACCTTCTGAAAGCAAAGTCAATCGGGAAGCCAGATTCACTTAGCAACCTTGTTACTCACTTAACAACTGTAGTGATTCATTTAACAACAGTGGTAGAAAGGTCATAAAATGGGGCAAAACTCACTTAATAACTGTCTCATTTAATGACAGAAATTTTGGGCCCAGTTGTGGTAGTAGGTACAGGTAGTCAAGGACTACCTGTATTCCAATAAATATTAACATGCTTGCACATGGGCAACCCAAATACTTTAACAATTTTAATAACTGGCACTAATAAATATAGATATTAATTGGCCCTAGTCGAGGTGGCGCAGCAGTTAGAGGCAGTACTGCAGGCTACTTTAGCTGACTGTGATCTGCAGGTCAGCGGTTCAAATCTCACCGGCTCAAGGTTGACTCAGTCTTCCATCCTTCCGAGGTAGGTAAAATGAGGACCCAGATTGTTGGGGGCAATATAAATATAAATATACATTGCTTACTGGTGTAAACCGCTTAGAGAGTGCTTGCACTGTAAGGCGGTATATAAATCTCACAAAATAAATAAATAAATTCTAGAATGAGAGGCTTCCAAGGTTTGCCAGACTGTAGCTAGTTGAAAACCCAATGAAGGCAAACAATTTTGTAATGTTTTCTAAGGAGAAAACATGGGCATCTCCACATTCACCAGGAATCAAGCTTGCCCTGAAGAATCATCTTTTGTTTGTTTGTTTGTTTAAATCAAACACTTGTGCTTGATTTATTAACTGTAGTATTTAAAATTAAGTCCATAAATTGAGTTATACATGGTACTCTACAAGCATATTCAATTCACGGAAAAGTTATAGGTTATGCAGACCTAATGACCAATTTTTTTAAAAAAGTTCTAAATAGGGGTCGGGGGAACTGCAGTCTGTTCAAATGTAGTTTTGTATTAATGAAATGATTGTCTTAAATGTATGTTCCAGTTCTAATCTTTATTTGTATAAGATAGCCATTGTTTGGATAAGAATAGTCAATTTGCCTTTTGATAACGTAGTATATAAATACACAATTACGGGCGAACCCTGTGCTCTGTGAGATTGCCAGGGTTAGGTAAGAAAGTAGAGCTGAGACAGACAGCCTTGCGATCCGGGATCAACATAACCGCCTTTGGAAGTCTTGGGGGCAGCCACCAGAACCCTCCCAGAGTTTGTCACACAGTGGTAAATGATTACATTTAACTTTTCCCCCCTGGCTTTAATTTTGGCTTAAGTTGCTTTTTGGAACCCCCGTCTTTCCACCTGAAATAAGTTATACCGTCATGGTATTGTCTTTGTTTCTTGTAGTATTTTCTACTGCAACATCCGTCTTTGTGTTGCAGTTTAGATTGAATAATATGATTAAAGGGAGCTATGATGAAAGTTACAGTAAACAGAAGGCATAAAGCCAATATTTCTGGGTCTTAAGGCAATTAATCTACTTTGGCTTCCTGATTGGCAGTAATATTCAGTTTTCCTTCATTTGTCTATAACTTAATGGAAAGATGATTATCTGTGAATTGAGAATGTCATCCTGATTTGTTGTTTGGGACTACATGCCTGCCAGATTTGACTAGTTCTTTAATCCTTAACAAGATGTTCTATCTTACAGTATTTTTTTCCTGTCGTTATATCTTCCCATCTCGTCCCATCATTTCTACCCAATTTTGTCTCCTCCCTTTTCACTGCTTTCTTTCCAGCAACTTTTCTTCTCCCAGCTCCATCCTATTTTTTTACCTCCTTTATACTGTTTCTGTATGTCAGAGAGTGTGTGTTTGTGTATTTCTGCAGAGGAGGCTGATTTGTATGTGAGAGAGGCAGAGGTTCTTTGGTGCAGAGGCCAATTAGTTTTCTAAATGAGATCATTTGAATCACCAGTAGTTAATACAAGTTTAACCCTTGAGTTAACAGCCTTGTTTAGTGGACTTTGGATGCTATGAATAAAATCTGTAACTTGTAATTTCCTTCAAATGTGTAGAATCCTGTTTGCCATTTTATGCATGCATTAAAACCTATTTCCTATTGTATGCATATATAACTGCCTGAAATATGCACACTTAAAACGAATAAAATATGCATGCGTAAAATTGTGTCCGCATGCATAAAACATTCACGTTTACAGTATCATTTGGATTTAACGGTCATTCTTTTCTTGGATACTACTTTCCCGTGTTAGTATGTTTAATCCAGGATATAGTTGTAATTCAATTTATGTTCCCCCACCATCACTAGTTCTGGCTCTTCTTTTTTTCTTAGATAAGCTTTTGACGTGTGTGTGTGTGTGCACGCGCGCATGTGTGCATGCATGCAATATATAAATGCATGCATGTATATATGTGTGTGTGTGTATATATATACACACACACACACACACACACACACACACACACACACACACACACATGCATGCATTATGCAAATGCAAGTGTTTCACATGCATGTATTTTTTACAGAAAAAGATTCCAGAATTGGTTTCAGTGGGACGTGGTGACCCTAAATTAGTAAAGGGGAACAAAACAGATAATGCACAGGATGTCTAAATAAATATTTCTTGCTGTTTACTTTTCCATTGGAGATGGAGGTGAATTTGTCGTCCTTTGGGATAAATATGATAATGTTAGAAAGATTCTTTTATTTCATTTTTTCCCATGTTTTTAACGTAGTATTTTTGCAAGAGCCATTATTTGAGAAACCTCAGTAATTTAGATTATTCGAGAGATGCAGGGCTTTTCAAAGAGGTATATTAAGACATTGTCTTTTGTTTACAAGCCTGGCTTGCTTTTTCTTAGTTCCATTATTGGCTTTCTAGTAATGTATGCTGTACTGCCAAGAGGCATCTATACGAGTTTGCTTTCTGATAAGAAGTATTTTGAGAGTACCATGGAGCTATTTTGTAAACAGAAAGCCCTGCTACTTGCCCTACCAGTTTTTAGAACACTTTAAAATTTTCAGATTTGCCTACTGATCTTGCAGATTCCTGGTGTGTTGCAACATTTTCATCAGGGATATGCAATTTATATATATCTTTGATATAGTTGTCAGGTCTTGTCATGTGCTACACCAGAGGTCTTCAAACTTGGCAACTTTAAGACTTGTGGACTTCAATTCCCAGAATTCTGGAAGTTGAAGTCCAATAAGTCTTAAAGTTGCCAAGTTTGGGGACCCCTGTGCTACACTGTAGCTGGTATAGCTGATGTGTCAAGGTTCGAAGTAATATGTCCCCAGAATAAAAATCCAAAGCATCCATTTTTCTTCAAAGTCTGTTTATTAGGAACATATCAAATTGGCAAGGTCTTGGTGCAATTCCGACTCTGGCCAGACTTCGGAATTACACCCAGTAAAAAGCAAAAGTTTGAAACTCCCCCCCCCCCCATAGTCAGAATCTCCAATCAGTTCTCAGTCCATAGTCCGATGACTCCAAACTCCACCTTCCTCCAGCTGCAGGCATCATCTCAGTTCCCATGGGAAGGAATGCCACCTAGCCATAACATTCCCCCCTTATCTCTACAACCCCCCTTCCTGCTGCTAGAATGTGGCAAACCTAAAGCACTGTTAAATTCCTTTGCGGAAAACCTAAAGAAAGCTAAGAAAAGAATAGACAGAAAAGAATAGATAAAGGTTACACTAAAATATGGCTACACACATATGTCAGTTTCAGGGTCCACACGATGTCCATTTTGAGAAGGTTTTAAGGGATGAAATAGGTAACCAAAAATTTTAAAACACTTAAAGCACGCAGTTTGCTTTTTTCAAACCCACCTACTGTAGATGCTCCAAATTTTTGATGCACATGGGGGCGGGAGGGAGGGCATGATCACATTTTGCCTCCCTGATCTATATGATACAGGGGAAGGTTGAGATTTGCTTTTCATATGGTAGATTGTCAAAACACTTGGACAGGGTTACTTGAATAGTAGAAAATAAACAATATTTCCCTTTCCTTAGCTTTTACAGTGTGAAGCTAGATAAAGAAGCATTATTGTTGTTTCTCTAGAGAAGAGAAAAAGACCAGGGTCTAACTAACCAGAGTTTACAATAAAATCATTTTTTCAAGTAAGCATTAAGTTGTACTTAAAAGGATTGTAACTTGGAGACCGCACCTTGATTCATGTCATTCATTAGCTTATAGTGTGTAGTACATTTATTGAATAGCCCGAAGGCCGTTTCAAAAAAATAAAAACAGAACAAACAGATACAGAAACAACCGTACAAAAATATATATGGTACATGACATCAAAATTCAACTATATCAAAATTCAATAACTAAATTTCTAAAACTAGATAACCCAAATAAAATATCTCGTCTCTAACTCAGCTCATCTTTCTTACAATCAATGAAATTCTTTTCAATGTACCGTGTTTCCCCGAAAATAAGACATGTCCCGAAACTAAGCCCCACAGGGCTTTTTCGGGACATGCCTTTAAATAAGCCCCCCCTGAAAATAAGCCCCCCACTACTTCCGGGGGAAAGGGGGGGGACATGCTGGGAGCCGCTCTTTTTGCGGCGGCACTCTTTTGGCCCCGAAAGAGAGAGAGAGAGATCTCTCAAGAAGTTTCCCTGCAAAGACCTGCTGAAAAGAGAAGCCGCGAACTTCCAGACGCTGGTAAAGTGAGCGCCTCGCAGCCCGGCCCTCCCCTGCATTCCCCCCCAAATTGATTATCTTACCAGCGTCTGGAAGTTCGTGGCTTCTCTTTTCAACAGGTCTTTGCAGGGAAACTCCTTCAATGTAAAGGAGAAGTTCTCGCGAGTGCAACCAATTAACAACTTTTTGCACTCGCGAGAACTTCTCCTTTACATTGAAGGAGTTTCCCTGCAAAGACCTGCTGAAAAGAGAAGCCACGAACTTCCAGACGTTGGTAAGATAATCAATTTGGGGGGGAATGCAGGGGAGGGCCGGGCTGCGAGGCGCTCACTTTACCAGCGTCTGGAAGTTCGCGGCTTCCCTGTCACCGCCTTCCTCACTCACGTCGCGCCCCGCCCCATCCCCCGCCCGGTGGTCAAAGTCCTTCAAAGCATTTTAAAGGGATCCGTTTTGCCTGCCATGAAGGGAACCAATGTTCCCCGAAGAAAAGGAGGCAAGCATTGGTTCCCTTCATGGCAGGCAAAACGGATCCCTTTAAAATGCTTCGATGGACTTTGAAGCATTTTGAAGGGACACCCTCCTACCTCGATCGCGTTCTTCGATCTTCTCTCCACGGCAGCCCATTCTGAAAGAGAACGCCTCACGAGTTGGAGAACTTTGAAAGCCTCGCGAGGCGTTCTCTTTCAGAATGGGCTGCCGTGGAGGGAAACCCCAGAGCTGTCAAACTCCAGTAAGTGGTGCGTTTTGCGGTTCTGCGGAGTTTGGAGCTTTGGGGCGAAGGATGGGGCGGGGCAGCGAGCGAGCGACCGAGGTGGCGGCAGAAGGGGCAGCAGAAGAGCGCGGAGCCCAAGAGCGGGTCAGCAGGAGCCCCGAGTAGAAAGCGCCGGCTGCTGTGCCCAGGCAGAACGGCTCCCCCTTGAGTTCGGAGCCCAGCGAAAAGCACTTGAGACCCACCGGGGCGGCACTCAGCGCGCAGGCAAGCAGGAGGTAGCTGGAGAGAGCGGCGCAGGCTCCACGGACACTCCACTTCATCCTCCGCGTCTCCTCCGCTGCCTGCGCCGCCTCCTCCCTGCCTCGCCTCCTCCGCCTCCCTTCTGTCCTCCTCCTCCCGTGTCCTCCTCGCCGTCATCGGCCCTTGCCGGGGAGGTGGCCGCCACGTGTTGCGGGAACATAATGCTGGGGATGGCAGTGGCGAGAAGGGAGAGTCCCGAATGCGCCGCCACCGGTGCCGCCGTTGCTCTGGCTGCTACCGGCACAGCGGCCGCCGCTGTCACCGCTGCTTCCTCTCTGCAGGCAGCCGGCAAGAACGGCTCACGCACCAGCTTTTTCCTCCCCGCCCTGCTTCCTCCTGCTCTCTCTTATTGAAGCGGCTGCTGCGGCTGCTGCTCTCTTGCTCGCCGCCGCCGCTACTGCTGGGAGCCGATGAATTATTGATGGCAGCAAGTTCGAGGCAAAAGAGGGGCTTAGCTTAGTCGGGAGGATCTCTGTGCTTCTTTGTAATAACGGGTGTTGACTCCTGCGTTTTAAAGCCACCTCTTGCCAGTCGCCCTTTGGCACGGCTGGCGCACAGAGATCCTCCCGACTAAGCTAAGCCCCTCTTTTGCCTCGAACTTGCTGCCATCAATAATTCATCGGCTCCCAGCAGTAGCGGCGGCGGCGAGCAAGAGAGCAGCAGCCGCTTCAATAAGAGAGAGCAGGAGGAAGCAGGGCGGGGAGGAAAAAGCTGGTGCGTGAGCCGTTCTTGCTGGCTGCCTGCAGAGAGGAAGCAGCGGTGACAGCGGCGGCCGCTGTGCCGGTAGCAGCCAGAGCAACGGCGGCACCGGTGGCGGCGCATTCGGGACTCTCCCTTCTCGCCACTGCCATCCCCAGCATTATGTTCCCGCAACACGTGGCGGCCGCCTCCCCGGCAAGGGCCGATGACGGCGAGGAGGACACGGGAGGAGGAGGACAGAAGGGAGGCGGAGGAGGCGAGGCAGGGAGGAGGAGGCGCAGGCAGCGGAGGAGACGCGGAGGATGAAGTGGGAGCCTGCGCCGCGCTCTCCAGCTACCTCCTGCTTGCCTGCGCGCTGAGCGCCGCCCCGGTGGGTCTCAAGTGCTTTTCGCTGGGCTCCGAACTCAAGGGGGAGCCGTTCCGCCTGGGCACAGCGGCCAGCGCTTTCTACTCGGGGCTCCTGCTGACCGCTGGGATCTCGCTCTTGGGCTCCGCGCTCTTCTGCTGCCCCTTCTGCCGCCACCTCGGTCGCTCGCTCGCCGCCCCGCCCCATCCTTCACCCCAAAGCTCCAAACTCCGCAGAACCGCGAAACGCACCACTTACTGGAGTTTGACAGCTCTGGGGTTTCCCTCGGCTAGGGGAAAAAATCTTGCATAGTGCAGAAACTCTTCTCGCTTCGAGAACTTGCTAATTCTTGCGAGAAGAGTTTCTGCACTATGCAAGATTTTTTTCCCCCTAAACAGATTAGCCGAGAGACCACGGAGCTGCCGAACTTCAGTAAGTGGTGCGTCGCGGCCTGCCTGCACCCCAAAAATAATAAGCCATCCCCCGAAAATAAGGCCAGGGGCATTTTTTGGGGGTCAAAAAAATATAAGCCCCTGTCTTATTTTCGGGGAAACACGGTAGTTGGCTCGTATTGCTGTCATCCTATTAAGATAGCGAGTGATCATTAGCTTATAAATAACACACAAAGAAGAGAGAAAGAAGTAGTAATGGGGAGAGTATGCAATTATTTGATTTATTAGCTCCAGAAAGTGATGATTATCTGCCAGTTTTTTCAAACTTGACAACTTTATGATGGTGGGATTCAACTCCCAGAATTCTGGGAGTTGAAGTTTATACTATACATCTTAAAGTCGCTAAGTTTTAAAACTGTTGTAGGCTGTAGGCTTTGCAGACTGGCCATTATGTAATGGGCAACAATTGTATTTAGTCATTCAGATTCTGGAAGTGACTTGCCCAGTCATTAATACCAAGTAATTATATTTCAATTTTGTAGAAGCCTATAATAATCAGTTAGTTATAATAATCACCTAGTGTTTTTTTCATTCTATTTCAATGTTCCAAAATATAAATATTTCCAATACAAATATAATTCATATTCACAATTCAGTACATTATTTTGCTTTTCTTTTTATTATTAGGCAATTACAAACAGAGGAATAACTTTAACACCTATTGACTAAAGTATAATTACAATTCTAATTATTAGATATACAACTAATAATTTGTTTATTATTTGTGCCTTTGGAAAAGGATATTGGCTTATACCATAAAATAGAATATAAACAATACAGATAACAAGACTATTTGCCACTGAAAAATTGCCATGTTGTCCATCTGTAAATCCATGTAACATAGTTCTTTTATACCATTTTTTTCCTGCATAATCCAATTAGCCCCCTGTATTGTTGATGTTTTTGGTATGAACCTGAGAACTAATTATCTTTACTTTTTAACAGGGTACCTGAAGTTGTTGCTCCCTTAACAAAAGACCTAAAACAATCCCAGTATGTGAACACCAGCAGTTACAATGGGTCAGCTAAGGAGCCCCAACAGAAAAAGAAAAGAGGAAGAACAAGAAGAGCCAACAATGATAATTATGATGCTGATTATACCACAGGTGGCGAATCTTGTGATGAACTGGATGAGAACTGGGACAGGTATTGGCTACTCCACCTATTTGGCTGTTGTTATAGCACTAATAGCCAGTGAGTTCTATAGGGCAGTAGAAGATTTTAGTTCTAGCAATATCTATAACTGTATGACAGTTGATGATACTGATGCTGGGGATGATGATGATGATGATGATGATGATTTAAAGGTATATGCTGCCTGATTCCCAGCAACTTTGGGAGATGTTTATGTGCTATGGAAAGAGGACGGAATAAAAATTGGGGTTCAGTCTCACATTAGGAATCATCAGCTAATATTTTGACAAAAAATGGATGAAATACCTTTCCTGTTACCAAGAAAAATACTAATCCTACCTATGATTGAGATGAAGCTCATGCCTTTTATGAAAGCAGGTGCGCAATAATTTAAGGTTTTTTAATTCAGTAGAAAGATATGGTAGGTGCAGTTGCTGTATTAGTAGTGTGTCAGAGTGCGCATAGTGTGACTATTTTGAGACAACCCAGGAGCAAAATACAGTAAACAGAGGTTTGTCTTTCAAGGAATATATACATACAAGTACTAGGCAATATATACATACAAGTACTAGGCAAAGTCAGGCAATCAATAATCAACTATAGCACGGAAGCACACATGTAGAGAGAGAGACGCCCTCACAGGGCCTCTCTTATATATACAGCCTCTTAAAGTTGTATCAGTCCAAAAATCTTGCTGACTCATTTCCTGCCTTATATCATTGTAGCAGCTGGTCAGCTCTTAAAGTATTTCCCTGACATAGTGTCATTTGATATCAACCTATAACTATTTGTGTATAAGTGTAGAACAGTGAAGAGAAATGCAGCCAAATATTATATACTGAAGTGCAGTCTCTGAAACTGTAAGACCATCAACTTTGAGATGCTGCTTGTATGTATCAATATCTGATTATAGTATTATGGTGAGGATGTTTCAGTCTGCCCTTTGGCACTTTTTTTAAAATTTAAATTTAAAAAGTCATCCACAGAATCTGCATTTTTTAAAAATCTTTTAACTGGCTTGCAATATTTATACTATTTATTTATTTATTTATTTATTTATGGTTTCTTATATGCCGCCCCACTCCCGAGGGACTCAGGGCGGCTTACAACACAGGAAAAATACAAGAAAACCAATAAATTCAATTTAAAATCAAAATATAAAAATTAAAAATTTCAATATAAAAGCACCATTCAACCGCCAGACATACCCGGGGGAGAGTGTAGATGGAATTAAGCTCTACCCCCTGCCTGCAGGAAGAGCCATGTCTTAACGGCTTTTCGGAAGGCCAGCAGGGTGGGGATAGTTCGGGTCTCTGGGGGGAGTTGGTTCCAGAGCGCGGGGCCGGCCACAGAGAAGGCTCTCCCCCTAGGACCCGCCAGCCGGCATTGCTTGGCTGACGGGAGCTGGAGGAGGCCAACTCTGTGGGCCCTAACCGGTCGGAGGGAAGTATGAGGCAGAATGCGGTCCCGGAGATAACCTGGTCCTAAGCCATGAAGGGCTTTAAAGATGATGATCAACACCTTGAATTGGACCCGGAGACTAATGGGCAACCAATGCAGCTGGCGGAGTATAGGTGTCACGTGGGTGTACCTTGGCACACCCACCACAGCACGCGCAGCTGCATTTTGCACCAACTGGAGTCTCCGGATACTCTTCAAGGGTAGCCCCATGTAGAGCGCGTTGCAGTAGTCCAAACGGGAGGTGACAAGGGCATGAGTGACCGTGAGTAGAGCCTCCTTCTCCAAGTATGGCCGCAACTGGTGCACCAGGCGAACCTGTGCAAAGGCCCCCCTAGCCACAGCAGTGAGATGGTGTTCCAATTTTAGCTGTGGGTCTAGGAGGACCCCCAAGTTGCGGACCTGATCCGAGGGAGTCAGTTTCGCTCCCTCGAGAACCAAGGAGGGATAGTTGTCATAATCCTTAGGAGGCAATATCCAAAGCCACTCAGTCTTGTCGGGGTTGAGTCTGAGTCTGTTCCTCCCCATCCAGATCCTAACGTCGTCCAGGCATCGGCACATTACATCGGCTGCCACACTGAAGTCAGACGGGGTGGTGATGTACAGCTGGGTGTCGTCAGCGTACTGGTGGAAACACACCCCATGTCTGCGGATGATCTCCCCCAGCGGTTTCATGTAAATGTTAAACAGGATGGGCGAGAGGACCGACCCCTGAGGCACCCCGCATAACAGGGGCCTAGGGGTGGATCTCTGCCCTCCCGCCAACACCGACTGCATCCTATCGGCGAGATAAGAGGAGAACCACCGTAAAACGGTGCCTCCCACTCCCAACTCGCCGAGACGATGCAGAAGGATACCATGGTCGATGGTATCGAAAGCCGCTGAGAGGTCAAGTAGCACCAGGATGGAGGAATTTCCCCCATCCCGGGCCCGCCAGAGATCATCCATCAGAGCGACCAAGGCAGTTTCTGTACTGTAGCCGCGCCTGAAACCCGACTGATAGGGATCTAGATGGTCTGTTTCATCCAGAAGCCGCAGAAGCTGAGTGGCCACCACCTTCTCCACAACTTTCCCTAAAAAAGGCAAGTTGGAGACCGGACGATAGTTCTTCAAATCAGCTGGATCCAGGGAAGGCTTCTTCAGGAGGGGTCTCACCACCGCAGCTTTTAATGACTGCGGTACGGAACCCTCCCCCAAAGAAGCGATGACCACCGCCCGGATCCAGCCGCGTGTCACCTCCCTGCTGGCAGAACCAGCCAGGAGGGGCACGGGTCCAATAAACAGGTGGAGGCCCCCATTGCCCCCATGGCTCTGTCCACATCCTCAGGAGAAACAGGCCCAAACTCCTCCCACAACGGTGGACTAAGACTTGCCCCTGTCAACTCCATGGACTCTGCCCAGCCAGAGTCCAGGTTTGACCGAATCCGAGCGATTTTATCCATCAGAAACTCGGCAAATTCCTCAGCTCTGCCTTGCAAGTGCTCCTCGCTCCCCCCTTTCGCAAGGAGGGAGCGAGTCACCCTAAACAAGTCCCTCGTTGGACGCCTTTCCGATCTTTGTTAAAAGCCGCCAGAACAGCTGTCTGGCGGCTTTGAAATCTCTTCCCCAGGCAAAGGGGAGAGATGAGAGCCTGACAGGTGGGGTAGAGCCCCCCCAGCGCCCTAGGAGCCATCTGGTAGGGCGCGAAGGGAGAGCTCCCCATGCAGCCTGTCTCCAGCTCCGAAGATCAGGAAACCTCTGCTTTTGCAGAGCTAGATGTCGTGACCAGCCGCTGCTTCAAGAATGGGATTTATAATTATATTTAAACTACAGAAGCAGACAGAGAGAAACAGGTGTGAGATGGGCAAGTACTGAAACCTCTTTTTTTCTTTTTTTTTCAACTCCTGGGCAAGCTTTCACTTCGGCAAGGGAACAAAGGAAACAGAGTAACAATATGGCGATTGAGAAGTGAAAGTGACTTTCGTTTTCCCAGAGGCTTTTTTTTTTTCCTCTCTCTCTCTTATGGAAACTTTTAACTTGGAAAAATGGTTTTTTCTCTCTCTGTCTCCTAACTCTGGATTAAAGTTATAATAGAAATATTTCCAATAATAAAAGACTATCTGATTTTTAAACTGGAAAGAACTTTAATCAGGCATCTGGCTTTCTTTCTTTTTTGTACTCTTTTGAAACACCAATGGCTTCAAAGTCTGGAAAGATTGTTTTGACTGAAAGAAATGACTATTCATCTGGATATATTTCTAAAATGCAACTTAACACTGAGCTAACACCTCCACAGCTTTTGACACCTGAAAATTTATTAAATAATTTAAAGATTATGAAACATGAACTTACTTTGGAATTTAACCAGAAAATAAGTGAGATAGACAAAAAAATGCAGGCTGCTTTGAAGAATATGAATCAACAACTAAGATTTGATGTGTTAGAGGTTTGCAAAGGCTTAGCAACAAATATTGAAGTTTTGGCAGAACGTATTGAAACAAATAAACAAGCTTTGGCAACTTCGGTGAATTACATAGATAAAATCCAAAATGACATTGCAAATTTTGAAAAAGAGGTCTTAATGACTCAGTTCAGATCCATGGAAGTTGCTATAAGGATTAGAGGTTTGAAAGAAGGATTATATGAAAATTTAAAAGGCAGGATGGTTGACATATTGGATCAGGTGTCTGGAATTTCTAAAGCGGAATTGGCTACACAAATCGACAAAATATACAGAATCAATTCATGGTACGCTAAACAAAAGCATTTACCAAGGGATATTGTCATATATTTTACCACAAGAGCTCTACGGAACAGAATTATACAAGCAACGTTTAACAATAATCTTATGGTGAATGGTCAGGAACTAAAGATTTGGAAAGAAATCCCCTCTAAAATGCTTAAAGCCAGAAAAAGCTATACTTTTTTGATTGATGAATTTAAGAGATTAAATTTACAATATAAATGGGAAGCGCCAGTTGGAGTAGCAGTGAAATTTTCTGGAAAAAGATACCGGCTCAACACGATAAAAAAAGCTACTGAATTTTATGTCAATGTTCTAAAGGCTGATATATCCAAGATTCCAGAGGAAGGATGTATGAAAATAAAAGAGGAGGAGGAGGGGAAGCCATCTTTGATGGATCAAAAGGAAATAGATTCAAAAATCCAAAAGGAGTGCCTGAATCAGATAGCTGGGGAAAAGGAGATGGAGGTTTGGGATTAGACGGGAGACGACTCGACAAATTCGAATTTATTGAACTATTAAAAGATGAATTATCAAGATACAAAACGATGTGATGTTGAAATATATTGGACGGATAGAGACTAATATGATTGTATTTTATCTTTTCCCTATCTAATGATTACTTATGCAATATTTAGTTAAGTTTTATATAATTTTGAGGTTATTTTTAATGTTGATAATATTAGATATATATAGTTTGTTGAAGATTTGTTTATTCTTCTTTTATTTTCTTTTTTTGTTTATTGAAGTTAGTTAATTAATTTAGAATAATATTATCTTATTAATATCATGATGAAATTTAATATTTGATGATCACTTATGTAACATTTAGTTAAGTTTTATCTTAGAGGTTATTTTTAATGTCAATAATATTAGTTTAAGATTTGTGTATTTTATATTTAGTTATTACTTATGTAACATTTACCTTGTATAAGATAGAGGACTGAAGGGAGGAGGTAGGAGGTTTGTTTGTTTGTATTGTTAAAGAGTTTTCTCTTTCTTTCTTTCTTTTTTTTTCTCTTTTTTGTATCTTTACTATTGTATACAAATGCGATATATTAGCAGTGTATAATTTGGAGTTGACGTTTTTTAAAAATAGTGTTCTTTTTTTCCTTTTTTCTTTCTTTTTTTATTAACAATTTAAATTTATTATTATGCCCTGTATTATCTCTGGGAAGTCCGGGGGGGAGGTGGGGAGGGAAGGGGGTGGGTTTGGGGGGGGGGAGAAAAAAACAAAAATGTTTGTACTTTATATTTAATATTTTGCTACTACTTATGTAAGTTTGTACTAATAAAACTTTTTTGAATAAGAAGCAATGGGTGGAAACTAATCAAGGAGAGAAGCAACTTCGAACTAAGGAGAAATTTCCTGATAGAACAATTAATCAGTGGAACGGCTTGCCTCCAGAAGTTGTGAATGCTCCAACACTGGAAGTTTGAAAGAAGATGTTAGATAATCATTTGTCTGAAGTGGTGTAGGGTTTCCTGCCTAAGCAGGGGGTTGGACTAGAAAACCTCCAAGGTCCCTTCCAACTCTGTTTTTCTATATTCTAATTGGTGGAATTTGGGGCAAATTTGGAGTGTTTTAAGAACAAACTAAATACAAGTTTCTTCCTTTAAAACCCCAGATATTTTTTGTTTAGGTACATATTGCGTAATTTCAGTGTAGCCCTCCAGCTAATATAAGCTCTGCCTCCATTATAATATGTATTAAAGATGTGGAATTGCAAATATCTGACGAGAGCTAAGTAGCTCGAAATAGATCTATAGTAGTCTCCCTTTATTTTCATTTATCAGCAAAAAATGCTACACACACACACACACACACACACACACATATATATATATATACATACATACATATACATACATACACGCACACACACACACACACACACACACACACACACACACACACACACACACGAAAACCACTCATGCTACGATCACGAAATCTCCAGAACAGTAAAGTCTGCAAACTTGAAATTTGGCACGTATATTCATCTTGGCTTCTAGGTGCTCGCTAAGAAAGGATTTTTCAAAACGACGATCAGATCATTAGTATTTCTTATATTATTATTAACACACTCTGATGCTAATTAGACATTCTACTCCCCCTCCCAACCTGAAAATAACTCTGGAGAGAATGGGATAGCATAGGAGAGGCTTCTGTGGGGAAAGCCTGAGGGAGAGAAGGGGATAGAAAGCCTGAGGGAGAGAAGCGGATAGGATGGGGGGGCTTCTGTGGGGCAAGGCTGAGAGAGAAAAGGGGATAGGATAGGGGAGGCTTCTGTGGGTCAAGGCTGAGGGAGAGAAGGGGATAGGATAGGGGAGCCTTCTGTGGGGCAAGACTGAGAGAGAAAAGGGGATAGGATAGGGGAGGCTTCTGTGGGGCAAGGCTGAGGGAGAGAAGGGGATAGGATAAGGGAGGCTTCTGTGGGGCAAGGCTGAGAGAGAGAAGGGGATAGGATAGGGGAGGCTTCTGTGGGGCAAGGCTGAGGGAAAGAAGGGGGATAGGATAGGGGAGGCTTCTATGGGGCAAGCCCGAGGGAGAGAAGGGGGATAGGATAGGGGAAGCTTCTGTGCGGCAAGCCTGAGGGAGAGAAGGGGAGAGGAGAGGCAGATCCTAACTACTATTTAATTTCCAAGCTGTAAGTGTCGATTTATCAAGTCCGATCACATTGTTTCATAGCAGAGCACAGGTATTCACTTAATTGTTATTATAAAACTCCATGTTTGTACTTATGTGAGTATTAATAGAAAAGAGTATTCAATTAAGTGTGTTATAGTGGAGAGCAAAAGGGAAAGGTGAATTTAACTCCTATGTTAATATACTTTTTTTTTGCAAATGCAAATCAATTTATTTTGAGTATAATCTGACCATAGTTATGGACTGAAATCATTTCACAAAATCCTTTTTAAATTCCTTGTCATCTAGAGAGTATCCATCTGTATCATCAGACCAGCAAAGACAAGCGTACAAGCGAGATTTTGATGCAGGATTACAGGAATACAAACGATTGCAAGCAGAACTTGATGAGATCAGTAAAGAACTCTCTTGTCTTGACAAAGAGCTGGATGACTACATTGAAGGCAGTGAAGAATATAAGGTAGCTTCTTTATTTAAACTGATATAAACATATAATTCATGTATTTTCCATTTTAAATTATATAAGGAAAAGGATTATTATGTTTGTAGTTAATGTCCTAAAGTTATCCGAAAAGTTATCCCTAGAGTTGATCCTAGACTTAAGGATGTTGCAACTGCTTTTTATTCAGGTCATGTCCAGAAAATAGGTTGAAGTAATTTGCAATAATTACCCAAACCTTTTTCAGCTGTCTCACTGAGTGAATCACCTTCAGACTCATTTAACATGACTGGGATTGCTTCACAGCTTCCTATTTTTGTTTTTTGAAATGTTCTAAAACATGAAGCAGTATATACTTTTGCAAAATCAATAATAGGGTTAAAGACTATTAAATTTTTTTGTTTTCAGATGTTTATAGGATACTGAAGAATTAAGATGAAAAAAATCATTTATAAACAGGGCCCGGGGAAAAGCACATTAACATTTATAACCACTATAATTTTGTTTTCTAGAAATTATCATACTTTAAAAGGCTTACAAGCATTTTTCTGTTTATGAATTTTACAGAACAGTGGAGTTTATATAACCAATAAGTCTGCCTGTGATTAAAAGCCTTTCTTTTTTGAGCAGCAGAATGGGTAGCAATCTCTGATCAACCAGCCAGCAATCGCTGATGGGAGTTGGAGTCTGTCAGCATTTGATATAAACTCTGCCTCCCTGATTTAGAGGAAATGGCATTTTAAGGAAACTTTTAAAACTTGTTCAGACAATAAGGTCCATTTGCTATAGTGATTAACAAAGTAAAAAGTATTCAGTAGTTCAGCTTTCACGTGAGGAAGGTTTGTGTCTCAATACTGATTGCTTTTTCCTCCCTGACACATTAAAATCTTAACCTTCTTAAAGATCAACTTCATATTCTGAGGTTAATCTGAGAATATTGTCTCTTTTCACTATTTTTTGGTTTAGACATTCTTCCATTCTATTCAACAATGGTTAAGAAAAATGCTTTGGGCTCCTTTTAAAAGTGTAGTTTTTCTTGTTCCTCTCTGCTAATCATCTTTTTTGGGATGAAACTTAACAGGATTGTTAAGTCTGCATTACTATTACTATTAATCTTCTCATCGTTCCTATCATCCCTCTCCTCCTACTTATGACTGTATGACTGTAACTTGTTGCTTGTATCCTTACAACTTATATTGTTTCCTAGTATGATTTGATTGCTTATTTGTACCCTATGACTATCATTATGTGTTGTACCTTATGATTCTTGATAAATGTATCTTTTCTTTTTATGTACACTGAGAACATAGGCACCAAAGAGAAATTCCTTGTGTGTCCAATCACACTTGGCCAATAAAGAATTCTTTCTTTCTTTCTTTCTTTCTTTCTTTCTTTCTTTCTTTCTTTCTTTCTTTCTTTCTTTCTTTCTTTCTTTCTTTCTTTCTTTCTTTCTTTCTTTCTGTGTCTGTCTGTCTGTCTGTCTGTCTATCTATCCATCCATCCATCCATCCATCCATCCATCCATCCATCCATCCATCCATCCATCTATCTATCTATCTATCTATCTATCTATCTATCTATCTATCTATCTATCTATCTATCTATCTATCATCTATGGAAAAGGATTGGAAAGTAATGAACTACTACATGCATGGTTGTGTAATTTGACACTGAGTCTTTTCCCCCCACGTAGGTTGCAGCTGATGAATACAACAGATTGAAGGATATAAAATCAGTAAGTGGTTTTAAGAATTAGGGTGGCAAGACTCAATTTTTAATTTTAAATGTTCATTGTTGAATCTTTTCAAGTCCCTCATTTACATTTCAAATTATTTAGTTTATTTTCCTCTTTCCTTACTCATTCTTCATCTCCAGGCTGCTATGTGAACTGCTCATCATAACTCCTGTTTAATAGCAACTTCCCATTTCCCAAACACTCCAGATAGATAGGACCATTGAAATGTCTTTGAATATTAGTAGCTCAGGTTGGTAGTTATGTTGTTGGTTTGAGCTCCAAGCTTGGCGATGGTTTTGTCCCCATTCAAGGACCAAAAAAAAAAAAGGCTCTGAGAGTTGTTAATCTAATCTTGCGTAGCTTCTTCTCTGGCAATATTACACTGCTAACCAGAGCATGCAAAACATTTGTTAGACCAATTCTTGAATACAGCTCACCTGTCTGGAACCCACACTGCATATCAGACATTAATACAATCGAGAGAGTCCAGAAATATTTCACTCGAAGAGTCCTCCACTCCTCTGCTCGCAATAAAATACCTTATTCCACCAGACTTGAAATATTGGGATTAGACAATTTACAACTACGTCGCCTCCGATCTGATCTAAATGTAGTTCATAAAATCATATATCAAAAAGTCCTTCCTGTCAATGATTACTTCAGCTTCAACCGCAACAATACATGAGCACATAATAGATTCAAACTTAATGTAAACCGCTCCAAACTCGATTGTAGAAAATACGACTTCAGCAACAGAGTGATCCATGCCTGGAATGCATTATCTGACTCTGGTTTCCTCCCCAAACCCCCAAAACTTTAACCTTAGACTGTCTACAGTAGACCTCTCCCCATTTCTAAGAGGTCTGTAAGGGGCGTGCATAAGCGCACCACTGTGCCTACCATCCCTGTCCTACTGTCCTCTATTATCGGTACTTTTTACTTATGTTTATACAAACAACTACTATCCTATACATGTTTGACAAATAAATAAATAAATAAATAAAATAAATAAAGGAGACATATTCAGTGTCCTTTGAATTGTACTTGTCTGGGGGAACACTGGCCTTTAAATACCTTTCTGTGTCCTGATCTGATTCTGGGTTGTATTGGCTGGCTGTAGTTACTGAGCTGCTGCTAACACCAGCACTAATTTACATCACACAGATGGTATTTAAAACCAAGGACTGTGACTCAGCTACTACAATAACCAGTCAATAACACAACTCAATATCAGACCCGGACTCAGAAAGGTATTTAAAGGCCAGTGCTCCCCCAGACAAGCACAATCCAAAGCGCATTGAAGATGTCGGCTTGAATGGGGATGAAATGTTTGCAACCAAATTGCCAAGCTCGGAGTTCAAACCAACAACAGATAGGACCATCTTGTGGGAACAGTCTTTGGACCGGCCAAAGAAGGCAGAGGCACTTTCCCCAGAGCCAATTCTCTGTCTACTAGGGCTTTATGACACTAAACATTAAGAAACAAGTCAAAGTGAAGAAAGATGTATATAGTAGTCAAATTTACAATAATCACAGTGATTCAAGATCTAAGAGTGCATAGACTGATCACAGCAAATCTTATATAAGATTCAGAGAGAAAGGGCAAAAGAACAGTTTGATCTTCTCATAGAAAGAATTTGCAACTACCAGTAGTAGGAAATGCAGATGGGTTGCCTTAGGAATCCTGACTGTTGGGGGAAAGAATATTCTTATTCCTAGGGCACTTTGCTTAACAATAATACAATTGTCATGCTAATTGCTGTGTGTTGTTATTTTAAGAATTGACCCTCAATCCATCTCAGATAGGGAAAGCTGCAAAGGCATTCGCTATCTGCATCCTTAAGGGGATGTGGTTGTAAAGACCATCAAAACCTTTATTCAGGTTCAGGGAGGACATGCCTAAGGTAGATGATTTAAATGTATAGAGAAAGCTGCCACAGATAAAGCAATTGCGATAGATCTTGTATCACCAGAAACAGAAGATAGGAAATAAATTCAAAGGTTCAAGTGATGGAACTAATACAAGTGATGGCACTAATTCTAATAAAGGATAGAAATATAGGATCAATATGTGTACCAACTTATAAAATTAAAAAGGGCTCAACTTTGCCTGTGTAAAATGCTAAATGTAAAATTAGCTCCATAGTCAATAAAATAGTTAACTGTATAGCCTTTCTTGAAGATACCAGCATATCAGAATAGCTTGGTCTTCTCAATTTCTGATATTAAAACCACAGCAAACAAATATTTGTTGTTTTTTTTACCTCTGTCCCTAATAAATGTTGAGATTTCTTAATGCCTGGCCTGGCTGACAAAACACAAGTTAGTCACAAGAAAACACAAGTTCATACAGATCTGTAATAGTAGTAAGCAGATTTCTAATTTGTAAGATCTGTCAGAGCCAGATTTCAGGTACATAAACTAGAGTTAAAAGCTGAGAAATTATCAGAACTAAATGGCACTACAAGTATTTCAAACACAAATTCAATTCTGGTTACCCCAAGTCTTTCTTATTTCAGTAATGTAATCTAAATGAGTCAATTTGTTGTTACTGTAGGAAGTTAATACCCACCCCCTCCTGGAAGGGTGAAATACCCTGGGAAATGTTGAAAGGCAGAATATTATATACAGTGGAATATCCCTTGAAACATGCTTCTAAGCAGACAAAAGACTCATCTGGTGTGCCACCTCACCCATTCCTCCCACCCTTGCCAATGGGCCATCAAGGAATGGCCTGGCCCAGCTCATTCCCCCCACCCAGCCTGAAACAGTATTTTTACATGACAAGCACCTACAGCAGGGGTCGGGAACCTATGGCTCGCGAGCCAGATGTGGCTCTTTTGATGACTGCATATGGCTCGCAGCAGGGGTGAAATCCTCCCGGTTCGCCCGGGCCAGTCCTTCGGCATATAGCCGATGGAACTGGCGGCGGTTGCGGCGCGGAGCTTCTCCTGCCCGCTTTCCCGTCCCGGCTGAACACAATCACCGCTTTCCCGTCCCGGCTGACCACAATCATTTGGGTTATTTTTCCCTCTGTGCATGCGCGCGCATGCACAGAGGGAAAAATAACCCAAATGGCGGCGTTCAGCCGGGACGGGGGGAGCTAAAAAATGGCCATGGCCACATCCCCGCCGTTCTCCAGCCAAGCGGCTGAAGAAGCCCCGGAGCCCCGCCGCCAACCTGCGTCTCCTGCTGGGAAGGAGCCTCTGTCGCTGTCTCTCGCGGGGTTCCAGCCACCCGACTGAGTCCCTGACCGCGGCACCGGCAGGGTTAATGCGTATGGGAGAGGAGAGAGAGCGCTACCGCCGCCACTGCTGCTTTCACCGCTCCGATATTTCTTTGGTGGGCGCGCGCGGGAGGGACCATGGAGCAGAGGCGCCCGGCAGCTTAAGGCAAGAGGCGGGTGGGAGACGCGGGCAGGAGCCTGTCGCCGCCGCCGCCACTTCTGGCATCCCCACGCCTCTCACCCCGCTCGCCGGGTGCCTCTGCTCAGCGGTCCCTCCTGCGCAGGCCCACCAAAGAAATATCGGAGCGGTGAAAGCAGCAGTGGCGGCGGGTAGCGCTCTCTCTCCTCTCCCATACGCATTAACCCTGCCGGTGCCGCGATCAGGGACTCAGTCGGGTGGCTGGAATCCCGCGAGAGACAGCGACAGAGGCTCCTTCCCAGCAGGAGACGCAGGTTGGCGGCGGGGCTCCGGGGCTTCTTCAGCAACCCACCCACCTACCTCGCTTGGTGCGGTTCCCCGCACTTGACGTCTTGGAAGAGGGCTGGGCGAGGGAGAAAGGAGCCACGGTGGGGATTGGTTTGCAGAGAGAAAGAAAGAAAGAAAGAAAGAAGAAGAAGAAGGGAAGGGAAGGGAAGGGAAGGAAGAAGAAGAAGAAGAAGAAGAAGAAGAAGAAGAAGAAGAAGAAGAAGAAGAAGAAGAAGAAGAAGGAGAAGAAGGAGGAGGAGGAGGAGGAGGAGGAGGAGGAGGAGGAGGAAAGAAAGAAAGAAAGAAAGAAAGAAAGAAAGAAAGAAAGAAAGAAAGAGAAGAAGAAGGGAAGGAAGGAAGGAAGGAAGAAGAAGAAGAAGAAGAAGAAGAAGAAGAAGAAGAAGAAGAAAAAGAAAGAAAGAAAGAAAGAAAGAAAGAAAGAAAGAAAGAAAGAAAGAAAGAAAGAAAGAAAGAAAGAAAGAAAGAAAGAAAGAAAGAATCATTACCAATGCTATGATGGAAATCACCAACTCAAAGACAAATATCACTTTGGAGCAAGGAAGCTGCTACAGCAGCAACAAATTAAACAGCACAAAGACAGGGATTCTCTCAATATCCCATTGTCCCTATTGACATTTAGTTGAATTCACTTTTAAAATATATTATATGGCTCTCACTGAAATAAATTTCAAAATTTTTTGCTTTCATGGCTCTCTTAGTCAAAAAGGTTCCCGACCCCTGACCTACAGGAAAGGAATCACAAAGCCTTTTCATTAACCACATGGGACCTGGTGGGATTCCATCAACCGCGCACCTGGGATTCAGGACAGCCCACAGGAGATGCCCCGGAGTGCCCTGTGAGTCTGACAGCCAATGGAGTGCATTTCTGGGTAGGAACAGGAAACAGTTGGGGAGGGGCTCAAGAGAGAGTATAAAAGCAAGGGACTCAGCATCTCTCCCTCCCTTTTTTCTGGACCCAGCACCTGGAGACGTGTGGTCCGCCTTTTCTGTTCAGGAGCTCATGCCATGTGCTCCTGTTCCTTTGTTCTCCATTAAAACCTTCTTTCCAAGCAACTTCCATGAATCCAGTGTTCTTTTTCCCCACTTGGAACTGAACCCAGAAGAATATTACTTCCAACATTACTCTAAATCTAATAGAACCTGACCTGGTTTCATCCCACTGTTGATTTATAACATCCCTGTTAGGATAAGAAAATAAATCATAGAGGTGACGAATCTTTCCTTTGGAAACCAATTCTTGATAAAATAAAATGCGAGTATAAAAGTCTAAATAATAAGATATTTATTTCGGTACAAAAGAATATAAAAACACTAAATCTTAATAATTACATCTTGACAACCTAAAGGACCTCCTTCCAGGGAGGCCAGCAGCAAGAATAATAATGGAGGATGAGAAATGGAATGTGACATCTGCGCAGTCCATGCTTCACGTGACTGCTCTACTTTGTTAAGAATCTCTGGGTCATAATGTCTGACATATAAATACATATGAGTACAGCTGACAATCAAAAATCACCTCATGACAATCCCAGAGAGCATATTTGGTCCATTGTGATGGAGTGCTTCCATTAATAAAAGAGAACTGCTTTATTTTATATAGCTACTTAATTTGATTTTTAAACTGCAATTCTGGATCTGTTTATTTCACAATTCCATAAAAAAAAAGCAGGAATTACTTATCAGGTTGTAATGTGTAAGACTAAGATTCCAAACATTGTAATGACTCTTCTTGGATGATGCAAATTAACTCACACATTTTGTAAGAACAGAGCGTAGGTAGAGATATTTTTTTTTGCTTGTTTTAAGGCAGTACAATTCTTCGGATTCAATTTGGAAAAAAGGTTTCATAATGCTCAAGAGCACAAATAGGACTTATTAAAATAACTGAAGTGGGATTGCCCAGTTCTAGAAATAGACCCAGTTGCTTCAATAATTCACAGCACATTCTGCTTTCAGGTTTCTCTGCATTCTGAAGCATGTAAAGACAAAACAGTTTTAGTTTGTTCAGCACATTGTCATCTAAGTACCTTTTGTGCCATTATGGCTGTAGAAACTATAATTTCTTAATTTTGAAATATAGGACAATTTAATTTTATTACTATTCATTACTGTTGTGAAATAGCCTTTTTCAAGTCAAACCTCATTCCTGGCGATTTCATGGATGCATAAATGTTGTTGTTTTCTTGACCTCAAAATAAGAATGAATTTTCATTGTGTTCTTTGGGATGTTTTTATGACTTCCCAGAAGCCCTGGGATGTCCTGCTGGTTTCTTTCTTTCTTCCCCCCCTTCATGTTTTATTTACTTTATTTGAATAACATATAAAAATTCCATTTCAATCAAACAGTGTGTTGTCTGGGTAAAGTTGTTTTTAGGCAATCGTAATCAAAATGTTTACAATAACATTCATCACAATAACATTCAAATAATAATAATAATGAGGAGGAGGAGGAGGAGGTGTGGATCATTGATGTCGCCATACCAGGTGACATTCGAATTGATGAAAAATAACAAGAAAAACTTAACCGATATCAGGACCTTAAAATCGAATTACGATGACTCTGGCATAAATCAGTACAGGTGGTCCCAGTGGTAATCGGCACACTGGGTGCTGTGCCAAAAGACCTTAACCGGCATTTGAAAACAATAAACATTGACAAAATCACGATCTGTCAGTTGCAAAAGACCACCATACTTGGATCTTCGCGCATCATACGAAAATACATAACACAGTCCTAGACGCTTGGGAAGTGTTCGACTTGTGATATAGCGATATGAAATCCAGCATATAAATCTCGTTTGCTGTGTATTACGTTTTTTGTGAAATAATAATAATAATAATAATAATAATAATAATAATAATAATAATAATAATAATAATAATAATAATAATAATTATTATTATTATTATTATTATTATTATTATTATTATTATTATTATTATTATTATTATTATTATTATTATTATTATTATTATTATTATTATTATTATTATTATTTCATCTATTTTAACAAATTTCCATTTTAACGTTTATCCTTTTTATGTCCCTGCATTTCTAACTTCTGTTTTTATTGTCTAACCATTGGTAAAGTAAGTCCCATGTCAAAAAGTATTCAGTTTCTTCTTTGTCCTTAATAGTAAATCCTGGTGGTTTCTTAATCAGGTCCCACTTTGCTTAGCTTTTTAAAAATCAGCTAAAATTGGCTAGCTACTGCCATCTGCTGTGATTATTTTTATGGATTAAAACAGGAGTATTGGTTACATTAGCATTGTATTCTTAACATTAACTTTTAACAAGCTTGACATTAATACCGCTTTCACGTTGTCCTTAGTCCACAGATTATAAGAACCGAAAAGCACACTGCAAGATGCTGAAGAGTAAACTGTCCCACATCAAAAGGATGGTCAGTGATTATGACAGTCGGAAGTCATAACAAGAAGGAAACAAATCAGGTTGCATAAGAATGCCAATTTTCATTAAGCTGGAATACCTTTCTGTTGGACAATAGTGGGAGAGATCCTTTGTATACTTTTATATACTTCATAATATTTGTGCCATGTTTACCATGAAATAAGAATTCAGTATATGGGATCTTTTAGAGTTTCACTGAGTCAAGGAATTTTACCACCTATGTTTTCAGGATGACCAGTGGCCATCTTGAGCTTTTGCTTTCCTTTGTCTTTGCTAACTCATTCCAAATTTCTCAGCATATTGCAATCTTAATTTCAGGGGAAAAAATTGATAAATGTTTTTCATTACATCTTATATAATATAAGCTTTGTCCTTTATCCGAAACGCCTGTCTTCCTCTCTTATTCTTAACCAATTTTATGTATCTAGGTTTCTTGTAAATAAAAAACTAGCAGGCTTTACTTTTAAATGGTGTCTAAATGGACCCATTGCTGATCAGCCAGTATAATATATTTTTATTGACAATGTAAAACTGAATGTAAATTTATTCTGTTAAAATGTCAACTTGTATTTTAAGGATCATTTTATTACAGAAATATAATTTTTAGTACTAGTGTGTTTGACTTGACTGTCCAATTTGTAACTCTTATAAAAATGCCTGTATGTTATATTTGACTATATAAGCAGCTAAAATTCTATACAAACTTAATGGGAAGTCCCAAATCAATGGGGTTTATTTCTGATATTGTATGCACATTTAACCGATCCTTTTAAATTGCCAAAAAAAATCTAGACTATTCTGTAAAGACATATGATATCATGGCCAAATGACAAAACAGAAGTAAAAGCAAATGTATTCACATTATGAGTAGTCCTTGTGTAACAACCACTCATTCAACAACTGCTTGAAGTTACAGTGGTGTTGAACAAGTGGTACTTTTGACCAGTCTTTGAAGTTTTGGCTGTCCCAACACCCCTGTAGTCATGTGATTGCAATCTGAGTGGTTGACAACTAGCTCACACACTTAAATGGTTGCAGTATCTTGCAGTCATGGGATCGCCATTTGAAACCTTCCCTGCGAGTTTCCCACAAGCAGAGTCAATGGGGAAGCCAACAGAGAAGGTTACAAGTTTCCCTGATAGATTGCTCACGTCCTCCCCCACCCAGCAGAAACTTCCTCTGGCCCTGCCATGTTCACACCATATGCCCTCCCTGCCTGCTTGCAAACTGTCTGGAACTTGCTTAATAACTCGCTTAACACCACCAATGGGGGAGCGTTGTAAGGAAGTGATGTGGTCGCATGACATTGCGCTTTATAACCACAGTGGTTAGCAATGGAAATTCCGGTCCAAATCACCATTGTTAACTGATGACTACCTGTAACATATTTAATGTCGTAATGCAATAATAATATTGAAATATTAAAATATATTAAGTAATATAAATTTTCCCATGAAAACAAGTACTATAAAGCAAGAGAACTTAACTTTTATACTAATTCTAATTCTCTGTTTTAAATATGGGCACTCTTTTGACAATTATCTCTGGTGATAATTGATTGAACACTGGTGCTGATATCGAACCCTGCAGGTGATGGAAAAATTATAAGCACTGAATTGAAAAACCAGATGCATTCATTTTGGATGTGTTCCAGTGTTGTACATCATGAATGGAACTGGGAATTTATTTTCTTTTGGTGGGTCCCTAAATCTGCCCGATTTTAGGTTTCTGACAGTGGCTGCATTCAGAATTCTTTTAGATTAGAGGTGGGGAGAAATGCTGGGGAATAAAAGGAATGCATGCCATACAATTAGCAGAGGTATATGATGAGTCTAAACCAGGGGTCTAGCCTGCTGGCTGGAGAATTCTGGGAGTTGAAGTCCACAAGTCTTAAAGTTGCCAAGTTTGGGGACCTCTGGTCTAAACTATGGGATTGCAAACAAGTTTCATTGTAGAACCATAGAGTTGGAAAGGACACCAGAAGTTATGCAGTCCAAGGGTCTGTTGCACTCTGTTGCAGGGTCTGTTGAACCATGTTTTTAAAAAAATCCACTGAGACCAGTAGGATTCAGTCATGACTAATAAGTCCCACACTTCAAAATGTGATTGTTTGGATCCGTCTACTGTACATTTATGTAACCACTGTAATAATATTTGTTTTTTTTAATCATTTTTTAAAAAATAATAGAAATTGTGTCTAAAATATGTGACTAGAATGCAATACCTACAAATTGAAAGACTGGATTTCATTTTGTAATTTGTGATACAGTGTCAATAAAATTCAACTTTGTCAATGTATAAACAATCAAATCAATTGTTTTGTTTCGTATTGTATGTGTAGGAACATTAGGTTTAATTTCATTTCTGGACTATCTCGAGTTTCTTCATGAATGATCAAATTAGAGATTGAGAAAAATTCATCAATCCTTTTCTCTGTGAAAAATAACCAAGACTGTGTTCAGAAGCATTATCTTGGGGAACAAATAAATTGATGATCAGTTGAGCCCAAGGAAAGGGCCAGGCACATAATCACTTTGGAGTTCCTTCATACCCACAAGAGATCTAAGTCCCGCCCTCCTTGAATGTTGTTGACTCTTATCTACTGCCAATTTGCCTTGACCATTAGTAGTACAGATTTTTGTAGGGCGATACCATGGAGTAAACTTGTAATCATTTGAATAATGGTTCCCGATTTCTTGCACCTACAGAAATGTCCTTATTTATTTATTTATTTATTTTGTTATTCTTATATGCCGCCCAACTCCCGAAGGACTCAGGGCGGCGTACAACAGGGAGAAATACAAGAATAAACAAAATTACATAAAATTAAAAAACAAGTACAAAATTTAAAAACAGTATTAAAACAACAACATCCATTCAGCACCATACATACTTGGGGGGTGAGCTCGAGTGGATTAAGCTGTCCCCCCCACCTGCAGGAAAAGCCATGTCTTAACGGCTTTTCGGAAGGCCAGCAGAGTGGGGATGGTCCGGGTCTCTGGGGGTAGTTGGTTCCAGAGCACGGGGCCGGCCACAGAGAAGGCTCTCCCCCTAGGGCCCGCCAGCCGGCATTGCTTGGCCGACGGGACCTGGAGGAGGCCAACTCTGTGGGCCCTAACCGGTCGGAGGGAAGTATGAGGCAGAATGCGGTCCCGAAGATATCCTGGTCCTAAGCCATGAAGGGCTTTAAAGATGGTGATCAACACCTTGAATTGGACCCGGAGACCGATGGGCAACCAATGCAGCTGGCGGAGTATCGGTGTCACGTGGATGTACCTTGGCACACCCACCACAGCACGCGCAGCCGCATTTTGCACCAGCTGAAGTCTCCGGATACTCTTCAAGGGTAGCCCCATGTAGAGCGCATTGCAGTAGTCCAAACGCGAGGTGACAAGGGCATGAGTGACCGTGAGTAGAGCCTCCTTCTCCAAATATGGCCGCAGCTGGTGCACCAGGCGAACCTGTGCAAAGGCCCCCCTAGCCACAGCAGAAAGATGGTGGTCCAATTTTAGCTGTGGATCTAGGAGGACCCCCAAGTTGCGGGCCTGGTCTGAGGGAGTCAGTTTCGCACCCTCAAAGACCAAGGAGGGATAGTTGTCATGGTCCTTAGGAGGCAATATCCACAGCCACTCAGTCTTGTCGGGATTAAGTCTGAGTCTGTTCCTCCCCATCCAGATCTTAACGTCGTCCAGGCATCGGCACATTACATCAACTGCCTCCCTGAAGTCAGACGGGGTGGTGATGTCCAGCTGGTGATGTCCTTGAAATATTTACCTGCCAAATTAGAAATGTAATACTTTTATCAGACCAATTTGGTAGCATAGCTTGGGATTCTATTATTGGCAACCCTAATATGTATTATTAGTCCACTCATTTGATAAGCAATAGGTATTAGAGTCGATCCCTGGAGATAAACTGGAATTAAAGAACTGTTTAGAAGCATTTTTAAAAAGATATTGCATTAGATGCCATTTGCCAATGTGTTTAGATGTAATAAAAGTAATGGACACACGTCATATATCAAGAATCCAGATGTGTGCCTTCCTATTAGCATCACCTACTCTCTGGATTGTTCCCCTTGAGATCTAGATGGCTCCTATTTTGTTACTGTTTAAAAGAGCCTTGAAGTCCTGACTCTTCATCCAGGCCTTTAGTGAGAGAGATCCCTCACTTCATTTCATCTGGTCACTTGCAATCTTTTATCTTTTCTTGATTTTCTTGTAATTTCTATTACTGTATTAATGGCTCAGAGTTACTGAGAGTTAATAAAATTTAATAAATTGTTATATACTGTACAAAGACGGTTTTTAAAATTGTATATTGCAAAAAGAGGGAAGAAAAAAACTTCAAAGTATATATCTTGTATGCATTAAATAAATCTAAGCCAACAGATTGTTCATTTCAGTTTCAGTCTGTTTTCCTATTGAAGTAAGCAAGGTAGCTACTACATCAGCAATATTAATGAACTGAATATTGTTATAATTTCATTTTTTGTAACTTGTCTGCAACTTACCGTATTTTTCGGAGTATAAGATGCACCTTTTTACCCTCAAAAAGAGGGTGAAAACCTGGGTTCATCTTATACACCGAATGCAGCCCCACCCAGCCACCCCCACCCTTTGGCCTCTGCCTGCCAGCAATTTACCTCTTTGCACCAAACAGGGCAAACCACAAGAAGAGCACAAGAAGAGATAAACTGCCTCCCGACCTACAGCTGACGGAGGCTTGCAAGCCACGTGGTAAAATGAAACTAACTACGGTGGCTGTAATGTGACAAATTGCTGGGAGATAAACTGCTGGCAATATTAGACTGCTGAAATTGCAAGGAGGCAAGCTATAGCTGCTATGGCTCAGAGCTAGAGCTCTTGCCTCACAATCAGGAGGTTGAGAGTTCTATCCTAGGTAGAGGCAGATTCTGTTAATATGTTATTTTGTTAAATGTTTGTAGAGTGTTCAAATTATTAGACTTATTTTTTAAAGACTGCTTTATTATTGTTCTAGACAACTTAACAAAATGAAGAAGCTTTTTAAAATAAATGCTTGCTCTGAAGAGGCCCAGTGCTATTGTATCTTCTTTTAAAAAGCAGAGAATACTTCCAGAAAGCCACATCAATTTTAAAGATCTGTAAAAGTATAATCTGAAATGTCCTGTATTAGTATTAAGTATTAGTATTAAAAGAAGGCAGCTGAGAAACCCTGACTTAGTCATGTTTGGAGTAGATTTATTTATTTATTTATTTAAATGGATTTATATGCCGCCCAACTCCCAGGGGACTCTATTTAAATAATTGGGAGGAGTTAGTGTGATTACATTTAAGAAAACTTTCTGGGATTAATATACTGCCATAAATGTACATTTCTCCAATTCTTTGCCATTTCTATGGGTCAGGCACACATGCACAGAAATACACAGCAAACAGTGTATATCATCTGTACTGTTTGCTGTTTGGCAAATTGCTGGGAGGCAGAGGCCTTTTTTCCTTGTTTTCCTCCCCCAAAACTAAGGTGCGTCTTATACTCCGAAAAATACGGTATATATAATTTGGTAGCAGTCTACCATCTCTTTAAAACTAATGGGAACAGGTTATATAAGGAGAATAAAGCTCAGTAACTCAAGCCTAAACCAATTTACACTAATCACATGAACCATAACAAATATTTTAGTATTTTGTATATCCAGTCCATTTCTATTAAGCATTTGAGTCGGCAATACAAGATACTTACCTTAATGCAAATCTAGTTATTTTTAAAGATCTATCGTACTTCATATCAAATAGTTTATTTCTGCTCTTGTGGAATCTTGGGACCTGCAAATTTATCCATGATGGAAATTGAATATACTGTATATTTGTGTATTTCCATTGGCCCAAATAATTGTCTTTAAGATTTCCTGAACAAATGAAGTAAAAGAGAAATAAGTTAGAAGGCTAAACATTAGAATCACAAGTTATTCTGATTCACAAACTCATCCAAACCTGTCCCTTCAGGTGTTGCAAGAAATTATCTCCTGCTAGAAGAATGTTTTGTTAAGAGCATTAAGTTGGAAACTTATCTGATTAAGAGTAATGTTTGAAGCTCCTGTTTTGAACTGGGATATGTAAATACCTGGATCTGCCCTATACCACAGGGAAGGAATTTCCAAAGTAGAAAATAAGGAACACAAACGGTTCATACCAAGTTCCAATTTTAGTTAAGAAAAAAAGGCCATGGGTTGGAGCCATGGATTGCAGTCAAATGTTTCATATGACATTTTCATTAACATTTTTTAGATTCTATTAATTGCCTCAAAATAAATAGATGAAAATATATGTATTATTTCTGAAGAGTAATACAAGACCTATGGAATCTGAAGGGCAGTCTCTTTAAAATTATGAAACTGAACTTCAGGGTGTTGATCTTAAAATATATAGTAATTGCATGTATTTGTTTCATATGGGAGTGTACTACTTACAGGAACACATTGTAAAGTTTGTGAAGTATATGTAAATTATCAGCTATTAATAGAACTAAACATATCTTAAGCTTTAAACATAAAATATATATCCAATACTCTTCTTCAACTGAAGTATTACAGCTAATCCTCAATTTATAACCACTCATTTAGCAACGTTCAAAGTTGCAAGGCACTAAAAAAAGAACTTGTGTCTGGTCCTTACACCTACAACTGTTGCAGCATTCCCACTGTTATATGATTACAATTTGGGCACTTGGCAACTGGCATATATTTACGATGGTTGCAGCACAGTGGGGGTCACATGATCATCATTTGCAACCTTCCTAGCTGGTTTCCAGCATGCAAAGTCAGTGGGGAAAGCCAGATTCACTTAACAACTACAGTGATTCACTTAATAACAATGGCAAAAGGCACACAAAAAATTGGGCATGAGTCACTTAACAGCTGCCACGGAAATTCTGGTCCCAATTGTGATTGGGATTACAATCTACCAGTATTGAGAACTACCTGTATTAAAATTTTAAAAAAATTAAATTGCTTCAGTTTTGTACTTGGGATCCTACCTTTTTTCTTTCCTTCCTCCCTTTCTTGAATTTTTACTTCAACTGACAAAACTTAAGTATCCTACAAATAAACAGCATAATAGATATAATATAAATTAACCTATCCATTCATGCACAAATTTTGACTCCTAAAACCACAATAGTATCATGCACATGCAAAGCACCTTCTTACCACTCCTAATCCCTGAATGTGTACTTTTAATAGCAATGTTTTCAACAGTTTCGTGAACGCTAATAATGAGGATGCAATTCTTATATCTAAAAATAACTGGCTTCATAGGAGTATGAACAGAGAATATTAATCTCCGACTCCGAGTAGCCTTTTGCCATAACTCATGGCAGGAGGCAGGATATAGTTTTTCTTGCAAGTGCTCTCAGGAGGGGAGATGTTACCCAAAGCAAGCAATCTTGTTAAAAAGTGTGCTTTTATAAATCAGCAAGCTATTAATAGTTTTTAAGAAATGTGCAGGTTTGGTAGCAATATTTAGAGGGTATCCAGATATTTCTACATGTTTGTAATATAATGGGTACCATTCCAAAAGTGTAAAACCATCGTGGAAAAAACCTTTTCTTGTGCACTGATGAGATTAATATCCCATGACAGAGCACCTGATCATGTTGCTTGAAATTAATATTGCATTTCATAGGAAATGTGCTATACACTTAGCAACGATTGTTTTTAAGTATTTTATTACAGAAAATGGCAGGATTTTATACAGCTCCCTTAAAAAGTCTTAAAAAGTCTGTTACCCCTTCCCCTATGCAAAAATTTTTAGAACAGCATTACTTATGAAAGTCCAACTATAGTGTAGCCTATGTTTCCAAACTGCAAGTTGCCGGTGCAAAATTGAACAAGCTTAGGCTAAGAAAGTGTGATTTATTACAATTTTCCAGTGGTGATGGTACAGATCATAGTAAGAAGCAAACAGTATCTTTTGAACCAAACCCTTCCTATGCATAAGGGGTGCATAAGCGCACCAGCATGCCTACCGTCCGTGTCCTGTTTATATTTATATTGGTTATCTAATACATGCCTGTCAAAATAAAATAAAATAAAATACCCATACAACTTCCTTAAATTGACCGCTCCATGTCAGGTCAATTCAATCCAACAATCAGTTGCATCTGCAGAAATCAGCTGTGCTCTTGATTTAAGATGCTCCATATTTACACAGACAGCATGTGGGTATATTGTATACTCTGATGATGTCTTTTTTTTCTAACTAAGGGAAAGGAAAGTATTCAGTCAAATTGAGCCCTTCCTCCTTTTGCTATAACTTGTAGCTTCCTAGCGAGTTGGAGCGGGGATACACTGGTATTCAATCACAATTGCACTGCAATCTATGACCTGCATCCTCTCCGATAATTTTTTATAGATTGCTGCTCTCACTCAAGGTCTAACGATACCGTACGCCTAACTATTGCACATAAAAACGAAACAGAGAACGGTGCGGTGTTGATGCGGAAGGGAATAAAATTCAAAACTCAGGAATTGAGTTTTATCCTAAGAAGGGCGTGCATAAGCGCACCATCGTGCCTACCGTCCCTGTCCTATTGTCCAAATTTACCTATACCTACTTTGCTTTTGTTTATGTTTATACCATACCTGTTATCTTGTACACGTTTTGACAAATAAAATAAATAAATAAATAAATAAATATTTGATACAACTACGCAAAACAACTTCTTTTCGATTCAGCAGAACTCTTTCTCTATCAAGAAGGTACCTTAGAAAGTCTCCTCCAGAAGTTCCCTTTCAAGGATTAAGCCTCTCTAAGCCGTTGCCTAATAACAAGAAAAAAATAATATTTATTCTGCATCTATGGTGTTTTCCCCTCTATCTCGAGCTTTTTCTTCGGCGGAACTATGCTGCACCGTTATCGCGCTGCGACCGGAGTGTTTAAAGAAGGGAACGGAATCAGAGAGGAGGCGATGTTTGGTTGGGTTGTTGCCGGTTCTTTCAGGGAAGGGGTGGCTGGGTGGGTGTATTTTTGTTCGTCTCCTCGTTTTTCCAAACAGAGTTTTGACGAAGAAAAGGAGGCTTGGTGAATCCCTCCGGTTTCGAGTTTTTTTTAACTCTGTCAGCTGAGAAACGCTGTGAGTACAAAATGGTTTTCTCTTAAAATTTCTTCTGCTGCTCCAGGAAAGTGAACCTTCCATATTCAGACATGATAGAGGCTGGCTTTTCTTCGACTGTAGCAGTCTTTGGTTAAAGTTTTTGGTCTTTGTGTTATTGTTTTCCGTTTCTGAGGTTCCCCTTACAGCCCGCTGTCCGATTGTCATGTCTTTACCTCTCTAATCAATCATATTTTGAGATTACTGGCTATATATTACTGGTTATATATTCTTTATTTTTTGCGTTATCTTTTACAAACTTATCTGAATAAATAAATGTGTCAAAAAAGTATAACACATTACTCTAAGTTACATAAATTCCAAGGATATATTTGTAAAAAGTATCCCCTCCCCCCTATGTACACAGTAACGGTTTAGGGACAACAGCTTAAAAACGTAGCTGAAATTTATGATTATTCACAAGTTGGTCCCTTTGATAGTGAATTAAATCAAATGTCCAAGATGCATAAGAATAGTGATGTTAACCTAAATGGATCAGAATGTATTTAGAAAACAAGGAAATGGGCTGATTTCCCACAGAAGGAATAGAAAAAGGATGTAGAAGTGCCTTGGAATGGAGGGGAAAGAATTACCGGTAACAGATTTGCAGAATTCTAAATGAAAGGGTATAAAAGCTGATGGTGAACTTTGTGGCCTCTATTAAGTCTTAGCTGGATGTTTTCCATATAGCAAATATACTGTACACTAAACTGTTTTTCAGAATTGAGGGAAACACACTTACATACATTTAGTCTGAACAATTCAGGGATGTGATTATATTAGCTTTCTATCATTTCATATATGCATTGTGTGTGAATATATGCATCTGTGTGGCTATTAGTACAATGTTTTAAAATCTAATTAGATTGTGATAATTATTTTTGTTACTTAACTAGGAAAACATTGACTCAAATAAATGGATGATGAACCTGAAAGAACCAAACGGTGGGAAGGGGGTTACGAAAGAACATGGTAAGCTTGATTTTTCAGCACTTAAGTTTCCCTCCATTTTTTTAAAATGGAGGGAGTTTTACAGGCATCCTACTGTAAGTACATTACAGAATTCTTACTCTTTTTTTCTTTCTTTTGTTTCTAGGGAAGTTCTTAAAGAAGATGAATCTGGATCATTAAAAGCGAGTATAGAAGATATTCTCTTCAAGGCCAAGAGAAAAAGGTAAGCTTTTATTGAGTGTGGTGTATAGTACATTATATTGATATAATTTTAAAAGAAATGTGTAAATTTAAAGGTAGTTAATTCCATTCCATTTGGATGTTGAATATTCAGCTCTCTCTTGTTTGAAGTTATATTCCAGTGATGGCGAACCTTTTCGACACCAAGTGCCCAAACTGGAATGTGCATGTGTGCGCGCGCCAGAGCCCCAGAAACTCGAAGACCAGCT
The DNA here is from genome assembly GCA_023053685.1 of Diadophis punctatus similis. Classification (NCBI taxonomy): domain Eukaryota; kingdom Metazoa; phylum Chordata; class Lepidosauria; order Squamata; family Dipsadidae; genus Diadophis; species Diadophis punctatus. The sequence continues at coordinate 29,997,760 of JALIGW010000002.1, read as the reverse complement.
AGCCGGAGTGCATACATGCGCCGGCCACCTGGTCTGGTTTCCGGCACACACATGCGCGCTGGCCAGTTGGTCTCCGCGTGCGCTGGAGCACCGGAAACCCGAAGACCAGGTGGCCGGCACGCGCATGTGCACTGGCCAGCTGGTCTTCACGTTTCCGGGGCTCTTGGCATGTGGAAAGATCAGCTGGCCAGCACGCATGCACACATTGGAAACTAAAAAAGCAGCCACCTCTGACACACGTGCCATAGGTTCACCATCATTGTTATGTTCAGTCAGATAAATGAAATATAGCACTGTATATAGCACTTATCTTTAGTGCTTTAATTTAAAATTCCAAAATATGCCCTAGTAATATTTGTTTATTTATTTAAACATTTTACTTCATTGTTCAGCTGAAAACACTGAGAGTGATTTTAAAATTAAGCAGGTAGGATATTTAATGCTAATATTAAATAAGTAGGAAGTTACATGTCAAAAAAAGAAAATGAGATTTGGACTGAGAAGGTAAAATTTGTGATTTGTTTAACAATTGTGACTCAAATGTCAGTTGAATGAGATAGGATTTATATCTCAGTAAACACACAACTATACCTGTAATGTGATGTTTTTAAGATAAGATAGATAAAATAACTTTTATTGTCATTTTTATGAGCACACTGGCACATTAAAAATAAAATCCTGTTGCCTGCTCTCAATAGAAAGTATATATCTACCTAAACATATACATAATACACTTATATACATTGTTCATACATATATACCTGCACCCATACATACATACATATGTATATGTATATGTATATGTATACATATATACATACATACACACACACACACATATATATATATACACACACATATATACACACACACACATATATATATATACACATACACATACACATAGACACACACACATATATATACACACACACACACATAGACACACACACACACATATATATTGCTAAGTGCTATTGCTATATATATATATATACACACACACACATACATACATACATGTATTAATCACTGTCTATTTTGAATACATAGTGGAAAGAGGAAACTTGAGAGTTCACAAGGTTGATACTTTATGTTCTTGATTTCATTATAATTAATAACTAAGGTACAATTTGTTTATACATTTTTATGTACAAATAGTGGAACACAGCTACATGATACAGTTATTCAATTTGTTTTTAGTGTCACATAGATTTCTAGATACTGCTTTAACTCTCAACGTTTATTTTTAACAATTTCTAATTTTGCTGTTCATTTGATTTAGAATTCCAGTTCATTAAACCTTGTGTCTTTTCCTAGAATAGGAGGCTTTTCTCATAGTAATTGATATGCTAGACACCATGTGACTAGATACTGAAATGAGTCTGGCCCAGTAGTGAAACCCATTTTTTTACTACCGGTTCTGTGGGCGTGGTGTGGCTTGGTAGGCATGAAAGGGGAAGGATACTGCAAAATCCCCATTCCCTCCCCACTCCAGGGGAAGGATATTGCAAAATCTCCATTCCCACCCCACTCTGGGGCCAGCCAGAGGTGGTATTTGCTGGTTCTCTGAACTACTCAAAATTTCCGCTACCAGTTTTCCGAACAACTCAAAATTTCCACTACCGGTTCTCCAGAACCTGTCAGAACCTGCTGGTTTTCACCCCTGGTCTGGCCTTGAAGACTACTCAGAAGCTATAACTAGTTCAGAATGCAGTGGCGTGAGTAGGTATGGGTGCACATCAGTACAACAATGTAACATTATGTCATGAGATGCACTATTTTACCAGTATGCTTCAAGGAGCTTCTGGTCATCTATAAAGCCCTTCATAGTACTTGGGCTGGATATTTGCAGGATTGCTTCTCCAGTTGTACCTATCTGCCTGATAAGGTTTGGAAAGCTTGGCATCCTCCAGGTCCAATCACTTAAACAATGGCACTTTATAGGACCCAGGGGACATGCCTTCTCTGTTGCCATTTGTGTCCTATAAAACAGTACAGCTTCTTAGATCTATGTGGCCCTCACCTTGCTGACCTTTAGGAAGTAATACGTGTGGTGAATTACTTTTATACTGTATAATGTTCTCCTAAGCACCATAAAAGTAATATATCTTATTTGTTCCTCGGTATGATTGTTTTTTATTGTTTTAATCCTTTGTAAATTGCTCAGAATCATCAATGAGTAGGCAGCCTACAAATAAAAAAAACATAATTCAAATAAGCACTTAAAAAAAAAGCCGGTAACTAAAACCTTAGGGCAGAATATGGTTGTTAGTATGTTAGGAGATGCGTCCATTCCCCCATGTGCCTCAAGTACAGCTCCAAAGTGAAATGGAGACTCTGTGAGGAGAAGGATAGGAAAAGAAAGCTTTGTACTACTGATACCAGGAGGGAGTTTTATTAATTTCTGGTTCTAAGTTATGAAGGCTGTCAGCAAATAGGCCTATTTTCTTATTAGTATTTAAGTATTTAATTCACTCCTTGCCAAGTTATTCTCACTAGACTGACAGATTTTATTCTGTCAAGATGCTTCATACAACTAGGCGCTACGCCACATAAGGCTTTTTAGGTCATACACTGTTTTGAATTGGAGCCGGTAGCCTGTGCAGTAGGCATTATCCTACAATAAGACGATTAACCCTGTAGGAGTCTTGTCATGCTATTTTGGACCTGTTTGTTTGTTTGTTTTATTTGTCAAGCATATATGATTAAAGCAAAGTATAAACAGTAAAATTACAATTGTATATATATTGTACAAGCATGAATAAGAATATAAGAGGTATGAATATATGGATTGTAGGTTCCTGTTAATATCTAAAGGATACATAGAATGTGTTACAGTAATCCTGGTGGGTAATAATCAGTGCATGAATTACATGGATTATACCTTTTCGAAAATCTACAAAACGAAATGTACAAACAGCTTACTTATAGATCATGAACATTACAACAATTATTTCTTATTTTATAGAACTTTTGAACATCATGGACAAGTTCGACTTGGGATGGTACACTTTCATTTTCTCATTTTGCTTCAAATAAAATTGCTTAAATTAGACTTAGGTATTAAATGAAGTAGGACAAAGTGGATGATAGCTTCTTGCCTGGGTTTTGGTGTGGGAGGATCAGTGATTAAGGTACCAGGCTAGAAATCATGATATTCTGAGTTCTAGTGCTGCCTCTTAGGCATGAAAGTCAGATGGATCACTTTGGGCCAGTCACACTCTCAGCTCAATCCACCTCACAGGGTTGTTGTGGGAAAACAGGAGGAGGAAGGAGTATTAAGTATGTTCGCTACCTTATTTATAAAAAATAAAGTCAAGATAATAAATAAATGAATATATTATAAATCCATTTATCTTTAATTGAGGTAAGTAATAAATTACTTGGACTAGTTCAAGTACATTTTATAATGCTTCAGGCAAAGAGATTAGGGTGAAGCCTCAAAACAATCTGATACCTGCAGTCTCTACACTTATGTATAATATTTGATTTCAGTGGATCTTAAACAAGTTTATGCACGATTGCAATTTGTAATTCTACTTTAAAGGAATGATAGAATTTTTGAAAACTAGTATATAAAAAACTTTGTCATTTTAGGTTAAGTTGTATATAAAGGTAATATTTAATGCTATTTTTGAATACAATAATATAATATTCGCTTTATGTTTTTTTAATCTTTATAGATGCGCCACCTATATGTAGTAGTAGATGGATCAAGAACAATGGAAGATCAAGATTTAAAACCTAATAGATTAACGTGTACCTTAAAGGTGATTATTTTTGAAATAATTCAAAAGGGCTCCAAATCTGTATAGCAAATATAATGTGGGATTTGTATAGGAGACACAAATTCTTATTGTTGACCATAGACCAGTGATCATTGCTTAATTTAATGAACTTGCACAATTATTCTAATAGAAAATGGTAGGAAATAACAAGATATCACTGGAAAAGTGAAATATATAAATATAGTACATTGTTCACTATTATTTTGCCTATTCTGTGAATATAAGAGTCTACTTAAATTGGTACTCTTATATTAAAGTATTTATATTGTAGCAGTTTTCCATTATGTGAGTTATCAGCATGTATTAACCTGCTTTATTTCAGTGAATTAGCATGCAGTTTAATCCCAAACACATTAACAACCTCTGATTTCATTGGGAATTAATTCCTAGAAAATGTATTCCAGAGTGCAAGTAATTACAAACACATCAGTTCAATTTCAAGTCCTGCTAAACTCAACAAGTGTCAGAGTCAAAAGATGTACATAGATTCCATTTAAAATTGTTTTAACCAAATATGTGGGCTGTGCAGTACTGGGATCATCAACATTTTTAAAAAGAAGCTGACCTTGAAGAATGCTTATTTTTATAAATATAATGATCAGATTTCATAGTATTTTTTGCTATTAACTCCTAGATATATTTTTAAACCACTGTAGTTTAGAAATTAATTTGAAGAGCATTTTTCTAAAGAGATGCAAAGAATTCAATACATTTGTCCAATATAAAATAGTATTTGGTATATTGTTTTAATGTTTCTCATTCTGTAGCTACTGGAATATTTCGTTGAAGAATATTTTGATCAAAATCCTATAAGCCAGGTATGTGCACTGTTGAAAACAATAAAGTTTCACACTTGTTACTTAAACTTCATCTGTTTAAATATACAATTTCTCTTGAAATATTGATGGTAGTAATAAGTTATTTTGAAGCCCTGGAAAAAGATTCTAGTGTCTAAGCCAGGGGTGGCCAAACTATGGTTCTTTGAGGACCTATGGACTTCAACTCCCAGAATTCCTGAGCTAGCCATGCATGCATGGCTAGCTCAGGAATTCTGGGAGTTGAAGTTCACAGATCCTCAAACAACCATAGTTTGGCCACTCCTGGACTCTAAGCAATATATATGTTGCAGAAAAATAGGATTAAAAACCGCTAGCATAACTTTCATTTCCTAGGAAAAACCAAAGCTCCAGTGCATATTAATCCTGTACTAACACTTTGTTATCGGGTAAGGCAGCATGAAATAGATAATGGAAGATAAAGGATTATATAGAATTTGAAATTATGTAGGGCAGGATGCTGCATGCATAGAGCAGCCATTCCTGTAATTAACTTTTTCCCTTAATGTTTGGTAAAGTGATAGTGATTAGTTAACCATCTGGAATTGGGGAAGCAAGCATACCTGTACTTTCTTTTTTCTCCAGTTGTTGCAAGTGGATTCTTGGCATAGTTTAGAATGAGTAAAGCCAGTTTGGTTCTGCAGTCTACATAAATGTAATTAATCTTTGTTTGTTTCCTGGATTATAGAGAAATAATGCATATAATCTTGAAGCTCTAACTTTTAGAACTGTGATTTCCTTGGCTCTTGGGCTTCTGATTTCATCAGGCAGCATCTATCAAGCCTGTTTTGTAGCCAAATAAATTAGAAACTTTAAAAAAGAAAGTTGGGAGGGGAGATCAATGATTCCTAGCATTCTGAAATCTACATTATCAGATTCCATGGTTTTACAGCACAATTAAGCAATAAAGAACTCCTTTATGTAACTTAATTAAGATGCACACCATAAAATATTTCCTAAAGCATTTTGCTCCAGTAAATATTTTGCAATAACTGTTTTGACTGAGTCTCTTTCCCAGCAAAATCTGTGGTAATACAAAGAGAAGCAATAGTGTTTGTATGTGGAGCTATCCTACTCTGTCTGTTATGTAAATATAGCCATATCTTTTCTGAGATATAATTTTCATTGCTCAATTAATCCTGTTAACGGCAAACAAATTTCTTGCAGATTGGCATCGTTGTAACTAAGAGTAAAAGAGCTGAAAAACTGACCGAACTTTCAGGTATCGATTCTCTGTTTCCTCAGTTCTTATTTCTTCCTGAAATGACCATTGTTTTTGATACAAATAATATATATGTATTTGATCTTGTAAACATGTACATGAAAATGCATTTTTAATTTTCTAAAGGCAGAGAGAGTAACAGCCAAATACAACTCCTAAGGGAGTATTTTCCATAGCCTGGGAGTGAGCTAGGACACTAATATGTGATGACAGGTTCATTTCTTTTCATAGGGAATCCAAGGAAACATATAACGGCTCTGAAAAAAGCTGTAGATATGACCTGCCTAGGAGAGCCTTCTCTATATAATGCCTTAAATTTAGCCACCCAAACATTAAAGTAAGTATATGTTGGAAATGTAAGTGATTTTTTGAAATTTTATTTTAAAATGGCAGTAAACGATTTCACTAATTAAAAGAGCAAAAAATTGACAGGGCAATTTAATAATTTTTGAGTCTTAATACATATTTTTGTCTCATGCTCTGGTCATTTTCTTGACTTGATTTCAGCGTAAAATCATAATTTCTTGTTAAATCTGAATAAATATATGCCTTGCCTGCATGCCAAACTGGTTGCCTTAATTTGTTCTTGTTCCTCCAATCATTTTGAAATATAAGAATCCTAGAATGGCTTTTCTAATCCTGTTTCCCCTAGCTCTGTTGGATTTCAACATACAGAAATCCTGGTAACTTTTGTTGCTGGAAGGTGTATAGTCTTGCATGATTACTGAAATAAGCTAAGACTGTGTTAGGATAATAGCTTTATCAAATTGGTCTTGTTATTAATGATTTTGGAAAATTGTAAAGTCTTGATTTTTTTTCCGTTTGTGTTTTTTATCTTTTATTACTATCAAAATAAACTTTGCATTTGTATATAGCCACACTTTTTCAAACTATATATATATATATAACTTCGTCTATCTGTATCAGAAACTTGGGTTTGCTTCTTTCAGTAAGAAAGGATTTCATAAAACCTTATTCATCTGTTTGCAATTGAAGGTTCAAACAGACTTCACATATTCAATATAATCACAAATACATTTGGAACTTGTTCTTGTAATTATTAGATGTGAATATTTTATTGTCTTTAGGCACATGCCAGGACATACAAGCCGAGAAGTTTTAGTAATACTCAGCAGCCTAACAACATGTGATCCCTCAAATATATATGATCTAATAAAGGTACAGAATTTATTCTGTTTTATTATTTAATTGTCATACTGGGCCAGTTTGATAATTAATTAATTGGGGTGTTATGAAATATTGGAAGTTTCTTTCCTTTTATAATTTTTTATTCTGATGGTTTTTTTTTATTTCTATCTTTTTTTTCATCCAAAGTCCTTAAAATCGTCTAAGATCAGAGTGTCTGTTATTGGTCTTTCTGCTGAAGTTCGAGTATGCACTGTGCTTGCCAGAGAAACTGGTGGTACGTATATTTATATACCTAAAATGAATTCTTTAATATGCTTCTGGTTGTGTTCAATAACCATTGTAAAATGTTGAATTCTTTGTTCCCTGGAAAACATTCACAATGCCAATTCCCCCTTTCTGTCGTGCATTTGAAGCATGGCTGAGAAATCTTTTGATGGTTGTGGGCGACACTAAACATGTAATGAGGCTCTGACAACTGCAGGGTGATAGTGGAAGGAAGTTGGTGATGTGATTTTAAAAGAGTTATTTCCTTTAATTTTAGAGGGAAATTATGGACTTGTTCTGGTTTAAATTATGTTAGCTATTTTAATATTTATACTACAGAGTTCTCTTTAAAAGAGTATTCTGCTTCAAAATGATAAAAAACATCCTACAAAAAGGGCTTTGGGAGCAGATTTCAGCCCTGGGCCTCTTGTAGTTTATTGCTGCCTAGAGAGACAGAGGACACTGACATAACAACAACAGCATAATGGGAAGTGTGTTCAGTGTAGCTGCAAGGAACTTAAAATATATATTTTTCAAACAATTGCCTTGCAGCAAATTTTAGATTATTGATGTATTTTCTGTTTTAATCATCATCATCTTCATTTAACGACCCCATTATCCCTTGCCGGGTGGAGTCTGGGCAACTGAATGGAGCTAGCAGAGTGTTTTAATGACCGGATGCCCTTCCTGTCGCCAATGTGGAGTTTTGTTCAGCAGATATATTCTCAGTGTGCCCAGAGAGAGAAATATCTGCCTCTACCTAGGATCGAACTCATTGCCTCCTGATTGTGAGGCGAGAGCTCCATCTCTAGGGCATCGCACCGCACCGCACCGCACCACTCCTATTTTCTGTTTTAATAATACAAGAAAATAAATTAGGAGCATATGGTAACTTCAATAAGTGAAAAGGAAGGTGAAAATTCCTTAGTATTTCTTATAAATTATGTATCTGGCAATCAGAATTGACCAGATCTTTCTGACTCTTAGATTGCAATAGAATTTGCTCTTAAGTATTTTATTCAAAATTAAATTATTAAAATTGTTAAATTGTAATAGGTGTAATCAATGTTTCACTAATTTTTTTTTAATCAGCCTTACAAAATTTCAAAGTTAAGTGCATAAGTGGTTTCACTATTCCTGCTATGTATTGTTCTCTGTGTATTGGCTAGACCGTGCTTCCCAACCCCTGGTCCGTGGCCTGGTTGTGGCCCGTTGGGAACTGGGCAAAGCAAGCGGTTGGGTGAAAACGTGAAGCTCCATTTGCGCATGTGTGGGATTAGGTTGTACATCAAACCATCCCCCTCCCTGCTACCGCCACCACTGGTCCGCGGAGCCTGAAAGCTTGGGGATTGCTGGGCTAGACCAAAAGAGAAAACAGTACCTTTCCTTTTTGGAGAACTTCTTTACTTGTGAAGAGTCATTTTTTTAAGTCTGCAGGACACTTCTCATTCTTCCCAGGCAATCAAGCAGGTACATATGATGGCAGGGGTTGTAACTTCCATTGTATTATTTCTGTATGGCAGGAACTTACCATGTTATTTTAGACGAAAGCCATTATAAGGAACTGCTGATGCATCATGTCAGTCCACCACCAGCCAGTTCTAGTTCTGAAAGTTCTCTTATTCGAATGGGTAAGAATTCTGTTACTTTTAAGAGTTCAGTATTGAACACACAGCATCTCTGTAAATGTTCTATGCAATTCTGTTCATTCCATTGTTTTAACATGAGAAATGCAGGTCACATTATGGACACCCAGAGGTAAAATTCCACCAAGTCTTTTTTGTCTCTAGGTTCAGCATGCAATGTCTTAATAGTAGCTTGTTTTACCATATGTAATCATGTGCACCAAGGGTAGTCCTTTTGTTAAGAAACAGCTGTACTGAAAGAAGTTACATGCTTCTGTTCATTGAGGATTTGCACAGATTGGAACATTTTTGGATATTATGTCCTATATCTTGCCTGAATGCAAGTTTGGACAACAGCAAACTTTCTAAGTATCTTTTTTTCTTACATAGGCTTTCCTCAGCATACAATTGCACTAATGGCTGACCAAGATGCAAAACCATCTTTTAGCATGGCGTAAGTAATATGTGATTACATATTAGATATTGCATTTCATAAGGGCACAATCTTAAGGTATGTCAGATCATTCAGTAGCTTGTGATACATTTTCTACATCTTCTCTGTATATGTAGGCAAACTCCGTCTTGCTTTTTCACCCACCAGAAATAGGGGGTGATGTATTGAAAATTGCAAATACATTTTTGATGCAATCCTTTTCTGCCTATTTTAAAATTTTAATCAAAATTAGCTTTCACCAACACCTTCTTTTGTTCATTCTAAAAGTATTAATCAACTGATCTTTTTAGACGTACTAATTGCCAATAATAATTCCATTGCTATTCTGTAAATGAAAATAATCCTGATGTATTTTTAGCATTTTATCCATTGCAGGACACTAACATTTTCCCTATAAAATGTAGCATAATTGCTGGAAAAATACATTATAAAATAGAAGCATTTAATAGTCATGATTTCTTTGATGTATGACAATTTCTGTAAGAATTAATCATAATATTACTTGTACAATCTTAACATATCTCCCTTTAATTTTGTTCAAATAATTCAAGCACATTCAGTACAAGTATTCAGGAAACAATATGTTTCAATACAGGCATCTGGAAAACAGCAATGACCCATGCCTTACACTAGGAGGATATTTCTGTCCCCAGTGTAGAGCCAAATATTGTGAGCTCCCTGTGGAATGCAAAGTGTGTGGTGAGTATCAGGGCATTTATACTTGTCTACCATAAATGGAGCATAATAGTATATTCTCCTTTTTTTTGTTCTTATAGTTAAAAACAAGGAGGGATAAAAACTTGTTCCCACAAAGTAGTTACAGCATTTCTACTATGGTTAAATGACGCTTCCTCCATCTTTCATAAATGATCTATATTTTATTTGCTTCAATTGTATTACATTCCCTAGAAAACTGTACCTTTAAACTGTTACATGGGTCCCAAGTAGGCTGCTATTATTATGACTTATTTAGCAATTTAAAAATCCAACTCAAATATAGTTAATCTACTGGAGTCTGAACAGTGATTAAAGATTTCTTGCAGTTTAAGGTAGAAGGAATTTGTTTATAGAATGAATATAATATAGTTTCAACTAAGTTGTAATTTGAATTATTGCTACTACTACTAGAAATTAACAGTGTAGAGCTGATTAAAGTTTTCTCCTATACTTAAAATTGTGGTTTGTTTTTTTGATGCTCCATTAATAAGTATCTATTAATGCTTAAAGCATACATAGCTTATTAATCTTTTGCAGTTCAGGGCATTGCTAGATTTGAATACAAGTATGTTTTGCGATACCTGAATGGACTTTTATAGTTTTGGGATTATAATTTTATTGTCCTTTTTATGGCCTGAGATGAGATTGTGACTTAATAGTAATATACATCTCTGTCTAAGTATTTTAAATAATACTTTAAAATTGTTGCTGGTCTATTAAACCGTCTTGTGCACCAATTGCGACCCTACTTGGAGAGGGAGGCTTTGCTCACAGTCACTCATGCCCTTGTCACCTCACGGCTGGACTACTGTAACGCGCTCTACGTGGGGCTACCCTCAAAGAGCATCCGGAGACTGCAATTGGTACAGAATGCAGCTGGGCGAGCTGTGGTGGGTGTGCCAAGATATACCCACGTAACACCTATTCTCCGCCAGCTGCATTGGTTGCCTATTAGTCTCCGGTCGCAATTTAAGGTGTTGGTTTTGACCTTTAAAGCCCTACATGGCTCAGGGCCAGGTTACCTTCGGGACCGCATCCTACCGCATACCTCCCTACGACCAGTTAGGTCCCACAGAGTGGGCCTCCTCCGGGTCCCATCAGCCAAACAATGTCGGCTGGCGGGCCCACGGGGGAGAGCCTTCTCTGTGGGAGCCCCATCTCTCTGGAACCAACTCCCACCAGAGATCCGGACTACCCCCACCCTACTGGCGTTCCGTAAAGCCGTAAAAACATGGCTGTTCCGGCAGGCAGGGTGAAGATCAAATTCCCCCATGATTGAATGTTTTTTTAAAAAATTATGTAATGTTTTTAAAATTTACTTATGTTATATATTGTTCTTATTCTTGCTGTACGCCGCCCTGAGTCCTACGGGATTGGGCGGCCTATAAGAACTTTTAATTAAATTAAATTAAAAAAATTTCTTTGAATGGGAAGTCCACGTGCACTTGTATTTGCCATGTTTCATTAGAAACTTAATTCCATTCCTGTGTGCAGGACATTCCTAGTTGATAACACCTGAATGAATGAATTCCACAATTCACTAGGACTGAAATTAGACTCAACTATTAAATCATGATAATTAATCACATGTTAGATTGGCTGTGGCTATTCTGTTAGGACTAAACTTCCATATTCATATGCTCATTATCATACTTTTACTTCAACCCTTTTAGGCAATTAGAATAAGCTTATTCACTTTCAATGTTACATGGCTAAAAATAAACTTGAAACTTTTATATACTGGATATACTATTTTGGAATGAGGAACAGAGATTTGAAAATCAACAGAACCTATTTTATGCAGGGCTTACACTAGTGTCTGCACCACATTTGGCTCGATCATACCATCACCTATTTCCTTTGGATGTCTTTGAGGAAGTCCCAGTGGAGCAGTATATGGGGGAAAGGTATGTAAAAAATACTTAGGATCCAAAATTCCAGGAATTTTGTTTTTCGCCTAAATGGTGAATTAATTAATAAAGAATTAATATCCTTTAATGTTTCTAGTTGAGTGTTTGACTAGCCCCTTGTCTAAAATACAACATATTCACTACTAAGTAAATATTTCCAAATTATTTTTTTCAGTTTATGAAAAGATTTCTTTTGATTCTTCATTTATTACTTACTGTTTCTAAGAGTAATATATGGTTTGAGGCAGAGTTCCAACTTTTTGGTAAACAGAGGAGGACCTTTTCCAACCTCCATCTCAGGCAATTGAATACTATTCCTTGGATGTGTGAATCCCTAAAGAAAACTTTGTTAAATGTTTCTTTATGGAAACCATTGTATTCTGTTTATTTATTTTAAATAAAGGGATTATATGGCATTTACAATGGCACCACCAATCTTCTTCTAATTCTGGTAATAAATTGGAAGAGAAAGATTAATACACATTTCCTAATAGAACTTTGCAAATATTTTTAAACAGGTATTGTCAGGGATGTCAGGGAGAAATCAGAGATCATCATGTAAGTATTTATTAACTTTAAATTGTAAACAATTTCATATTTTATGTCAATCCAAATAAGCTTTAGAAACATCATCATATACTGTATTTTTTGCACTATAAGATGCACTCCAACCCCCAAAAAAGTTGGTGGAAATGTCTGTGCGTCTTATAGAGTGAATATTGCAGTGGGGGAGGGGGGTTGGTGCAGCGGCAGCATTTGCTGCTGCCTGTCACTGCTGCTGCCATTCGCCACTGCTGGGGAATCCTGGAGCCTCCCGGAATACCGCCGATCAGCTGTTCTAGAAAGTGGGGATCGCAATTGGTGGTGATCAGTGGCGGTGGCGAACGGCAGCAATCTGTGGCGGCGGTGGTGATCCCCGCCACCTAGAACAGCTGATCGGCTGTATTCCAGGTATTCCGATTCAACCGCCAATCAGCTGCTCAGTAGCAAAGGCTCTAGCATTCCCTGCCGGCAGCAGCAGCTCAGCTCAGCTGACCAGTGGTGGGTGCAACGGAGCGGAGCCCTGACAAGCCACATGCTGGGGCTGCGATAACGTGCTGAAGATGACCAGGCTGTTTGCTGTTTGTTGCAAGGATGCTAGCCTGATGAATGCTGGGAGGCAGAGGCAGATTTTTTTTCTTGTTTTCCTTCTCTAAAGCTAATGTGGATTTATGGTCTGGTGCGTCTTATAGTGCGAAAAATACGGTATATATCACATTAGATTTTGGGCCTTGAAAATAATTATTTTCAATCTTGACAGAATACACCAGCTTTCATTGCAATGTAATAAAATTATTGCTTATATTAATAGTTATTATTATCATTTGCTTTAAAATTTCAAAATTTTAAAAAGCACATGAGGATATTACTATCTTATTAACAATGCGATGATGTGCTAAGACCGTGATGGCGAACCTATGGCACGCGTGCCAGAGGTGGCACACAGAGCCCTCTGTGGGCACATGTGCCATCGCCAGCTGGTCTTCGTGGGCACTGGAGCGCGGGAAAATGGTCTGCAAAACGCATCGGCCAGCTGGTTTTTGGGTTTTTGGCACACATGCACGCGCATTCCGGTTTGGGCACTCAGTGCTGAAAAGGTTCGCAATCACTGTGCTAAGATGTAACTTTTAATTTTCATTTCCCCCCCTCAGGTCTACATTTGTAAAGTCTGTCATAGTGCATTTTGTGTTGAATGTGATCTTTTTGCTCATGATACCTTGCACTGCTGTCCAGGTTGCATTCACAGCCACCCTGGTCCTCCATACATTTGATGCCTCTGATTAAATATTACTTCTTGAGCAGAGAATCCTCACCAGTTATTGAACATTGTCAATAAATTAAGTTAAAGAGAAAGATAAGGAAGATGAGTCAGCTGGAGGCATATCTAAATATGAATTTGCGCATCCATTCTATGATGTATTTAAAGGAGACATAATTCTCTGTGTTACATGTATTTGTTTTTGCTAATGTTCTTTTGTAATAATATGGAATAAGGTGCCAAATATATCTTGAAAGTATTAAACTGGACGTGTGCACTTAAAATATGAATCTTATTCATATATTGCTTTTCTTAAATATAATTTCTGAAATTATAAAGGCACTTAATCTGACACTTAATTGGAAATACTTCATGGCATTGATTTTTATTTACCTGTGTATTATGTCTGTGGGACATGGTGGCTCAGTGGCTAAGACGCTGAGCTTGTCGATCAAAAGGTCAGCAGTTCAGCTGTTTGAATCCCTAGCGCCGCATAACAGGGTGAGCTCCTGTTACTTGTCCAAGCTTCTGCCAACCTAGCAGTTTGAAAGCACGTAAAAAATGCAAGTAGAAAAATAAAGACCACTTCGGTGAGAAGGTAACAGAGCTCCATGCACCTTCGGCATTTAGTGATGCTGGCCACATAACCACGGAGACGTCTTCGGACAGCGCTGGCTCCTTGGCTTAGAAACGGAGATGAGCGTCGCCCCTAGAGCCGAAAACGACTAGCACGCATGTGCGGGGGAACCTTTACTTTTATATTATGTCTGAATTTACAGAACATGAAGCTTCTTTTCTGTGATAGCCCCCTGTGTATCTTAGCTTCCTTTGTCCATTCCATTAAGTGTAGGGAAAAGTTGAGATTGATTCCAGATAATTAGTTTACTTCCATGTCAATAATTTTAAAGTACTATGTATTTTGCTGTAACATTGTTTACAATTTAAAGATGAAACTTTACAAATGTCAAACTCTTCTTTAGCTTCTATAGGCAGAAGAGAAAGCTGCCCTCTATAAGCATAAGATCTATTTAAAGTGATTTTTCTATGCGGAATCTTTTATTAGAGATGTGATTGTAATTAGTGAGACTGGGAATATAATTTTAAAAATTACTCTTAAATCGGTTAACAAGTTCTGCTAATATCTAGAGTAAAGGTTGACTCTCCAATGACATCCAAAGCAACTCATGATACTAAAATGATGACATTCGTGATTATGTAATTATTATGTATAATGTGAACTCAAAGTGAATGTACTTAATAATCCTGCCTCTTTATTTGCCCTACAATAACCCTGTTGGGCTGAGAGAAAGCGACTGGCCCAAAGTCATCCAACCAGCTTTCATGCCTAAGCCAGATCTAGAACTCATAGTCTCCTAGTTTCTAAGGCAGCACCTTAATCACTACACCAAACCTGGCTCTCATGGAAATTATGTATTTATAGATTCACATCAAACATCTGGCTTACGTATGTAAATTGGGGCAGTTGCATTATTACATTTCTGCAAACGTGTATTAATTTGCTCCTCCACCTGCAGACACTATTGTTGCTTTGTTTCAGTCATACCTTTAGCTATAGTTTTAGCAGCAAAGCAGATGATTATTTGCAGAAATGTGTCCTCTAATTTTTTATTGTAATTTATCTAATTGTATGTTCTGTATATAAAAAATAAAACCTAAATATGTTTTCTTTTCATTTGGCATATCCGAGTATGCCGCCAGTCACTGTCAAAATCCTGGCTTTTGTTTTCAGAGTACATAAATAGTTTCCAGCTCCAGTGATTGAGCAATCAATCAATCAATCAATCAAGCAGGATATTATCCTTGATGCTCTCAATAGATATTTACTCTTACCTCCCAGGACTTAATAGCAATAGCAATAGCACTTAGACTTATATACCGCTTCATAGTGCTTTACAGCCCTCTCTAAGCGGTTTACAGAGTTCAGCATATTGCCCCTAACAAATTGGGTCCTCATTTTACCCACCTCAGAAGGATGGAAGGCTGAGTCAACCTTGAGCCTGGTGAGATTTGAACAGCTGAACTGCTGAACTAGCAGTAGCCTGCAGTGCTGCATTTAACCACTGCACCAACTCGGCTCTTAATGAAGGCCATTCACCAGAATGACCAGACTGTTTTTATCCCATGCCCTGGGCTGAATCCCAACTGAAAAGGATCTAGATTAGGGTTTTTGAAACAGCGCTCCAAGGAAATTGGGGTTTCACAAAGACTTAAATGGGTTCCACAGATACAAGGGGAGGAAAACCTGTTTGTAAGAAACGAAGAAAAAAAACACTCCTGTGCACCTCAGTGCTACTCTTCCCCTTTCACTTGCCTCAGCACTGGCTTTTGGGAATGCTCTATGCAGAAGACAACCGGCTGCCTTTCCCACACCATATGCATGCATACAAAGCTTGATTCCCTGCCTGCCACCAAATTCTGACACATTCCTAACTGCACAAGAACAATTGCAGGGAGTCCTTCCATCTGTCTTCACTTTCCACATTGGAAACTCTACAGTCTTTGGGTCTATGAGATTGTAAGTCCCAAGAGGCCCACTTGATTATTATACTTGACATTTTGTGCACACATATTTAGGTGTAAGGCTTATTGAGCTGTGTGGGGAATTTAACGAGATTTGCAAAGACAAGAGGAAGATGGGTGGTTATGTGGCTGCTAGACATTCACATCCCATTAATCCCCATTCTAAATATATGCCCCTTAGGTGTATGTATACTGTGTGTGAGTGTGTGTATAGTTTCTCTATTCTATCTAATAGCTATTTAAAATGAACATTTTTTTCCATTATAGATAATTGGCTACCAGACTGGTACAATATCAGATAGTATACAAAAAGGTGAAAATTAAAAAAAAAACCAAATTCCAGGGCTGCTGATATTGCTGCTTCTGGCACATTTTCAGGAATTAAATTTGACTGATTTTATTAACATTTCTTTCTTCAGAATTTATGAATGTCTGGGTATAGCTTTTTTTTAAATACCCAAAGTTGCTAGTCAAGCAATTATGAAATATGTGATATTTTTGTAAGACTATATGCAGCAATAAAAAATGAGTATAGAAATAGGCTAAATCTAGATTACCGTACATTATTGTTCCTTACCTTCAACTTTTATCCAAGAAAAGCAATTACATTGTAATCATTGAAACTAAGTTATTTGCTTAAAACATTAACGCACACTCTGATAACTGAAACTCAACTTTTATTTTTGTTTTTGGCATGTACAATAAACAGTGTACTTTTCATTTTATTAGCAAATTTGTATTATCAACACTATAACTTTTGATCGGGGTTCCAGGATTTTTTTTTAACAAGTTCCGTGCCTTGGAAAAATGTGAAAACTCTTGATTTAGATAATCAATTTCATCTAAGAATCTCTGTATTCCCATCGCCCCACCCCAAGCAATAAAGTCATTTTTACCCGAGACTTTGCTACAGAAACTGTTCTGCCCTTGTTTTGCTTTCGACGGATACATTTCTCAATTGAGGAAAGTCCATTTTTCTTATTTCCTCTTTCCTGTAAAGAGTTTTCTTTTGGTATGTGGGCTGAGAGATCCTTTTCCCCCTGAAGCAACTCATTTCAACTGTCCGTGAATCAGGATCTGGAAACAGGTAAGTTCCAGTGCTAAACTGAACTATCAATAAAGGAGATATTTGTAGCTCAGGGTTGAAATGAGAGATCCTCGGTACTCTCTGAGCTTGCTTATTTTGTTGCAGATGTTTCATTACCCAAACTAGGTGACCGCCATGATAATATCAAGTTTGGGTAATGAAACGTCTTCAAGTAAACTGAACTGTATTTGAGAATGCATTTGACATTTAATATATAATGTCAAAGAATACAGTGACAATATAAAACAAATATACATTCCTATTTCCTCCTATCTTTTTACTGTGTGTTCCATTCGGTGTCAGTTTTGATTTTGGGGGTGGGTGGGGAATGAAGCAGTTGTTGCTATTTGGCTCAGTTTGCAATGTCACATACCTGTTCCAGCCCATTCTTTGCCCTCATTAAGTTTCAACTTTCATTGAGCTCATGAACAGTGGGTTTTACAAGACTATGCAGTTCAAACTCAAAGGGAAAGAGAGGCGAAGTTAATTTGAAGTGTTTCCTGTAGATATCGAGAAATAGTGAACACTGCCTGCATTGGTGAGAATAAAAGTTTCTTTTAATGCTAGAATCATGATTTTTATTAGCACCACAGCAAGGAGCCCAAAGATTGTTACAATTTCTGGTTTGGATTCGGACTCTATTCATTTCCAAGACATTCACACAAATTTGAATTGCAAGTGGCATTTCATCTTCACGCATAAGAAAATGTCCTGGAAATTTGTTTTTGCATTGAACAAGTAAAAAAAATGAAGGGAAAAAAAGGGAAAAATGGTGAGAGAACAAGCATAAATACCATGTGCACAAAATCTACCTCTATATCAATGTAAGTTCTTTTGAAAAGAAATTTCATTGATGTTTCTTTTTTTAGGTTTAATTTTTTTTCCTTTTGCTATATCTACATTGCTGGGACATACTAGACTCGTACTATGAGTCACAGGAATTTTTTATATGGGTTTTTTTAATAGCTCAAAAAGTGGGGGAAAGGGAGAGGAGGAAGTAACCTTTTTAGCAGAAACTGACTTCAGATTAATAATTGACATCCTGCCTAAGATTTTGTTTCTACTGCCTGGCAGAGGAACTCAAGGACTCCACCAAGTGAATGTTCATAATATGCCGGGATAAGCAAAATCTTGAGCAATTTCCTGGCTTTTGATGAATTTGTAAAGTCTGTCCTCCTAGACTGGTACTGAGGATGGATACAAGTAGGAGGGTAGATGCTCTCCTGATATTCCTTGGAAACCCTCCTTCATGCCTGTAACCTTTCTTCCAGGATATTCCTGAACACAGTTCTAGTGTGCTTTTCAAAAATTGCTAAATTTGTTTCCAAAAATGTCATGTTTCCAGCTGTCATGTTGCAACAGTAAAGGATGAACACATAATGAAAGAAAGAAAGCTCTTTGAAATTTGTCACATATTCAGAAATAGTCTCACTCACAAACTGGAGGCATGGAGCACTTCTGATCCTGCAGCCTGCTAGATGTGCAACTTGATAATTGGCTAAACCCAACATTCATTCTCCTGTCAACCTAGCAGTTCAAAAGCATGCAGATACAAGTTGGTAAATAGATACCACTTTGGTGGGAAGGTCACAGCATTTCGTGTACCTCAGGGTACAGTCATGCTGGCCATATGACCACAGAAGTGTCTTTGGACAACGCTGGCTCCCTCTGCTAAAAGACATAAGCACTGCCCCCTAGAGTTGGATTTGACTAGATGGGAAATCTGTACCCTAACCTTTTAAACTTTCATTCACCTAGACCAGGAGTGTCAAACTCGCGGCCCGCGGGCTGGATGCGTCACGTACTGGCCCTGCCCCACCCGGTTTAGCGAAGGGGGGAAAAGTCTCAATACATCACGTGACACCACCATGACGAAGCGAGTTTGACACCCCTGACCTAGACACTCTTTAGCAGATATTATGGGTAGAGATGAGTAGCTGTTTTTTTCAGCTAGCAGTTGAAGCTCAGTTGGAGGGGAAGGAAACCAACCAGTTGTCCTCCGTAACTTCTCCTGTATTAAAACTGTAAGACAGCATTCTTTACCCTCCTAGAAATAGGACTCAGCTGTTAGGGCAGCAAATTTTAGACCAGTCAGATTTATGCCACCTCAAGGACTGGTGGATTACTCTATATTTTAACCTTGTTATCTGGCTATCTCATTTACAGTGGCAATGAGTGTATCATTGGAAGACTTGAAAAAACAGGTTAAGGTTAGATCAGTGATGGTTAACCTTTTCTGGACCAAGTGCCCAAAGCGTGCGCGTGCACGTGGAAATGCGCACATGTGCCCCCGAACCCCCAAAATGCAATGCGCATGTGGCCCCTGCGCATGCATCCCACCCCCACACATCCATGCATGGCCCTCTGCATGCCCCCCGCACATGCATGCACAACCCCCGTAAACCCCCCATGCATGCGCAGCAGAGACCCGAAGACCGGCTGGCGGGAGGCGTGCACACATGCGTGGCAGAATTGAACTGGGGCGATGGCTTGTGTGCCCACAGACAGGGTGCTGACTGGCACCTCTGGCATGTGTGCCATAGGTTCGCCATCATGGGGTTAGATTATCATGGAGAAAATCAATCTATTCGGTTGCTGGCAGTAAAAAATGTCTTGATTAATCAATCTGGCTGTGCACTAAAAATGTAATAAGTAATGCTCTAAAAAAGTAGCAAAATGTACTACTTGTGATAGCAGACCCATACTACTTTCTGTTGACTCCTTGGAAAACAATAAACACCATAATTATTATTACTCTGTGCAATGAAGTATGTAATTTCAGAGCCCAGATCATTTATGATGAATTGATTTACAATTTTGTTTTGTTTTTAATACCGTAGAATGGCTGCCAAAGAGACTTCTGCAGATATCAGTAACATTTCAGAGCTGGATCCCACTTATATTGAGGGTTTTTTCTCTCAGGCAAATCTTAATGTTAGTAAACTTATGGAAGAAATGGAGCTAGAATACCGGCAAATTCGCAAGCAACAGCAAAGAGGGTTTAATCCTACAATGAGAAGTGAAGCCAAAAGGTTAAAAACTTTCCTCACCCTACCTAATGGTTGTAAATCAGCTTGGGCACCCTCAGAAATGGCTGCAGCTGGCTTCTACTACATCAATGTTAAGACTGCAGTACAGTGTTTTTCCTGTGGATTAGTTTTGCTTGCAAGAAGTCTTGAAAGGTCACCTTTTGAGGAACATAAAAAGCAATGGTCCAGTTGCGAATTTATTTTAGGCAAAGAGGTTGGTAACATCTCTAAATATGACATTCGAGTACAGAATCCAGAGAACAATTCTCTAGAAGTAAGAAATAAGCACAAAGAAATGGAGTCAAGACTTGAATCCTTCAGCAACTGGCCATTTTATTGCAAAGAGATACAGCCTGCTTTACTAGCTAATGCTGGATTTTTCTTTACAGGTAATCCCAAAGCACATTTATTTTCTAGTTTCTAAAATCTCCACGCTGCATAGAGAACATAAAACATTACAGGTTTTTGGTTGAGAATGCAAAATTTGGCTAATGGGCTGCTAAACAATACTGCCACAATTTGCTGTCCTTTCATTGTACCACGTTTCCAACACTCTTTGCTGTTGAGAAATATTACCATTTTTATGTTGATCAGTGGCACTATTCCCACTATACACCAAGCCACAAACCTAGACAAGCCTTCTTACTGCTGTTTCTGGCAGCTCATTCATATTAACTGGGCTTTTTTGGCAATGCAGGGTCTTTATTCATTTTCTCCAGGAAGTGCCTGGACCATAAGCCCATGGACAAAAATAATTGTCTGGGGCACCAAGAGGGTTGTTGTTGTTGTTTTAAATGGTGGTATTATTTTTTATGTTATTGACTGCTGCTTGTAAGCCACCCAGTCTTATTGTACCCTGTTTCCCCCAAAATAAGACATCCCCTGATAATAAGCCCAATCGGGCTTTTGAGTGCATGGCAATTAGGCCAAGCGCTTAAAAAAATATAAGACAGGGTCTTATTTTCGGGGAAACACGGTATGTAAGATAGGCAGCAATGCAAGTTCAATAAACAAACAGTCCTGGTGTTTGAGCCCTGGTGGACCATAATGCAGAATTGTAGGCTAACTCTGCCCATAGCCTGGAGTTCAATCCTCAAGGTTGACTCAGCCTTCCATCCTTTTGAGGTTGATAAAATGAGGACCCAGATTGTTGAGGGCAATATGCTGACATTATAAACTGTCCAGAAAGTGCTGTAAAGCACTATGGGGCAGTATCAGAGGTGGATTCCTCCCAGTACGGACCGGTTCTATGGAACCGGTAGTAACTTGGTGGCATGGGTCGCTGGAACCAGCAGCGACCCAGGCCTGCCACGCCCCCAAACTGGCTCTCTCGGCGGCGCCATAGGTGCCACCATCTTGTTTTTTAGCACTGTGCATGCCCGCCCGCCCGCTCGCGCGGTGCTTCAGGAAGCGTACCGGCAGCGAAGAAAATCAGAACCCACCCCTGGGCATTATGTAAGTCTAAGTGCTATTATTATTGCTATTTTTCCTTGGTCAGCCAAGTAGAAGTTTACATGTCCAGTAGAAGCTACAATTAAGTCTATAAATTCAATACAGCATTTTATATATGTATCATGCATACAGGATGAATCTATTGGGTTTCATAAAGAAGGATGATTAATATAGCTTTCCCTATTAATACAATCCTGTGCTTGTTTGGCATTCTTATTGTACTGGTTTGCCTTCCAGAAGGATAGCTTCAAAGTACCAAGAGTCAGATGAATAGCTCAGCTCTGTGTAATTGTCTTTCATGCAGGTATAAAAGATACAGTTCAATGTTTTGCCTGCTCTGGGTGCCTGGGAAATTGGGAAGAAGGTGATGATCCATGGAAAGAACATGCAAAATGGTTTCCTGAGTGAGTAATACACAAGACAAGTTCACAATGCACAAATGCACAAATTAATATTAAAGATAGCAGTACTGTAGTTCTATTCCCAGCAGCTGAGACCCCACTACCAGATTCCTTGAAGCAAATCCAAGATAGCCAAATGAACAGAAGAGCCAACAGTATATTTGATCTACGATCACCAACCACAAGCTTGTTTGCTGACCATGTCTCCAGATTATCCTCAAAGGAAAGCACCAATCATTGTAGGGTGATAGTAATATGGCCTCAGAACAACATAATTCAATACTCATCCACCACAGGGCCATTGCAGTGGGGTGGGGTGGGGTTTGGGTTACTTGTATAGAAATGCAAATTCAATACGCATTCTCAGTTGCAAAAATGTTGTTAGAATGTCTTTGTTGCTCTGTGTCTGTGAAACACTCACCTTTTGGAAATGAAATTGAATTTTACCCTCTCTGCATCCTGGAAAATATATTTTAAATTTAACATTTCAAACAGTTTTAATAGGTTTTAAAAAGTTTACTTACATATGTTTATGTTAATATTACCTGGAATTATTTTTAATTTGAACATTGCCATGTATTGCTTTAGCAATATTAAAAACAGCAGGCAAAGAGCATAGTAAGCTGAGCGTATAAACTACCGTAAATTCCCATCGTGGTTGGATTTATAGGTAATATTGGTCAGAGATTTCTAAGGCATCAAATTCTGATCCAACCCAATATCTTAAATATCAGTAACAAATTCCAACCTGATACCTTCAAAATATCTTGGACTATAATAATCATTGCCAGCTAGCATTGCCAATAACCTGCTACAGCAGAAAGTGGAATTTATAATCCAACATTTTTGGCAGGCGCCAGCTAGAGGAACATTGTTCTTGGATATTTGTATGCTAGCTCTAAAGCAAAAAAGTGTAAGAATCCCGAGAATAAAAACTAGAGCAACACATCCTTCTTATTTCATAATATGAAACTCAATTTGCTCATTGTAGAAAATATCCACAATACAGTGTACCCGTTACTACATGTTTACATTTGTGCTTTAAGTTCTTGGTCAAATGTCAAGACAGATTGTCTTGACAAATGTCAAGACAGACAAATTTCATTAATGGTTCGTATCTGTTGTGATAATCTAAAATATATAAATTACCATTATATTATTTTATAGATGTGAATTTCTTCAAAGGAAGAAGTCCAGAGATGAAATTAAACAGTATATTCAAAGTTATTGCGGATTTTTTGGCATTACGGTATTCTTTTTTCATTTTTATTTTATTGAAACATGATTGTTTAAGGAGCTACTCTTAATGGGATAATCCTCAAGGTCTTAATTTTTGTGTTGGAAAATCTAACTAAACCTCATGAAAAGTATTTCTCTTGGTTCTCTTCCTTCACATAATTAAAAGTTAGAATGTTTGAGTATTGTGGGAAATTATAGCAGCAGTTAGCTAATGCTGAGATCTGTGTTGGGGGGGGGGAAGTCAGGAAAATCCTAATTGGAGGATTACCAAAGGGGGAAAGGGGGAAAAACTGCACCTGTTCAAGACATAGTTATTTGTCAAAGTATAAACTCATGGCAGATCAAAGAAAGGAATTTAATACTGTACATAAATTTAGCAATTTATGTACAGTATTTATAAAATGAATTCAAAGCATCAGTGGAATATCAAAATAATAGAAAAAATAGAAACATGAATAAAACTAATTCCAACGGGATTTTTTCTTTGGGTTTGTTTTTAGGGAAAGCATTTTGCAGCGTCTGCCAGGAAATGTTTACCTTCTGACCCAGGTACAGTAATGGAAATAGAATTCTAGGCCTGTGATTTAAATCACAAGGAAACAGCGTAGATATTTTGGGTGTTCAAACTTGACCATTGGCCTCATTGCCTGGCTCTTATGGATCTTGTTATCAAAAACATCTGAAGAATATGAGACTGGAAGACCATGCTAATGGTCACGAGGTCCAAAATGCCACATAATCTGCATTATGAGTTCCCTTTTCCTATTGTAGCCTGCTAAAACTAATTTTTAGTGTTCGTAGACCTTCACCATGATGCAAAGTGCAGTCACTGCAATGAAAATTCAACTATCTGCTTATGAACACCGAATCAGTTTCTATAGAATCACATGCTTCTTTGGCTTCTTATGCTTGTACAAGTAGAATTGCTCTCAGTGGTTGTGATCATGTAGATGTTTATGCAAAGCAAATATATCAGTTCAGTGTGGAACAGGGCAGGAATTGATTGCAACAGATAACATTGTCCAGTTAATTGTTCTGTCAAAGCTTCGAAACATTTCAAAATCTGCTGAGTTTCATTTATTTACTTAGCACTGTGTTTATTTTAAACACCTTTCATTACAAACTCACGATGGAGTACAATTTAACTCAAAATAATTTTCTTCTCTAATCCCATCCTATGCATAAATAGCGAATGTTGTATAAATGTCTCTCTACACATGAAAAAAAGACATAGAGGGAAATGATGATTTTCAGTTTTCTTTATGTTGTTGGTTTGAGTTCCAAGCTTGGCGATTTGGTTGCAAATGTTTCATCCCCATTCAAGGAGTCATCTTCAGTGCACTTTGGATAAGCACACTGAAGATGTCTCCTCGAATGGGGACGAAACATTTGCAACCAAATCACCAAGTTCGGAACTCAAACCAACAACATAACTACCAACCCGAGCTACTAATATTCAAAGACATTTCAGTTTTTTTTATTTACAGTTTTCTGGGTCTTTTAAAAACAACATACATTTTCTTCTCTACTATAAATCATGAAAATATGTCTACTTGACGATATCTCAGGCATATCTTCCTAAAATCTGTGATGTTTTTGGTTGCAAAAGAGGACCTAGAACCCTTTCTGAACATCTATAAGGATGAAGAGATTCGGCTGGAATCCTTCAAAACATGGCCACAAGATGCACATGCTGACCCAGCAATTCTGGCTAAAGCAGGTTTCTTCTATACAGGTAAGTTTGCTTCCCCTCCCCCGCCCTACATAATCTTACCCTTATTTACCAATGTCCGCAAAGTGTTATTGGAGTTTGATTAAAATTTTCATATTTGCATTCAGTTCTAATTAATAATCACCTTCTCTTTCTAATCCACATCTTAGAATTTTTTTACTGTTTTAAATAATATTTTGAAAACATTTGTACATTATTTTAAGTCAAATCAAAAAACAGATTTTGCAAATGATGACTATATTGAAGAAATTTTAATTCAGTCACCTAGGAAACTTGTTTTAATTTTTTTTAATTCCTTGTATTATAAAGCAATGTTTCTCAAGTTTGGTGGCTTTAAGATATGTACTCTTCAATGCCCAGAGTTCCTGGATTTCTGAAAGTTTAAGTTCACATATCTTAAAGTTGCCGAGATTGAGAAACACTGATGTAGAGTTAAATATTAACCACACTACTATAAATATTTAATCTTACTACTGTTTGATGAGGTTCCGCATGCTTGGAAAATGATTCAGAGGAAAATAACTTTAGCTTTGAGTAAGTGTGAACACAGCACTTTTGTGATACTCATTAAAGCAGCTCAAGTTTTTTCAACTTTTATGAAAGCCTCAACAAATGAGCAGTTACTTTAAGAGACACTTCAACTTTAAATAATGTATTCCTTAAAGTGTCAGCATGTTTTTTCAGCCTTTCATAGGCTATTCATTAAAATCGTGCGTGCACATGCACAATACTAAAAAAAGCTTCTGCATATGTGCAGAAGCAAAAAACAAGATGGCAGTGCCTATGGTGCCGGCGAGAGAATTGGC
The DNA here is from genome assembly GCA_023053685.1 of Diadophis punctatus similis. Lineage (NCBI taxonomy): Eukaryota > Metazoa > Chordata > Lepidosauria > Squamata > Dipsadidae > Diadophis > Diadophis punctatus. The sequence goes on along the minus strand of JALIGW010000002.1, from coordinate 29,971,707 downwards.
TCAGGGGCGTGGCAGGCCTGGGTCACTGCCTGTTGCAGCAACCCAGGCCGCCAAGTTACTAATGGTTCTATAAAACCGGTCCAAACCAGTAGGAACCCATCTCTGATATATACCTTTTCTTAAATTGGTATTCGGCCTAATGAAAGGCCATGAAGACCTAGCTCTTCACCTACTCACTGGGGTAAAGTGATAGGAACCTTAGAATGTTGTCAAGGCATTCTAGGATAACTAAGGAACCTGGTTTTTCACTTTTAGTGTTATGTTTTTCATGGTTTTATGTTTTTATACTTTTATTGTTGTGAGCTATCCAGAGGCTCTTGTGTGTCTAATCACACTTGGCCAATATTCTATTCTGCTCTGCTCTGCTCTGCTCTGCTCTGCTCTGCTCTGCTCTGCTTCTATTCTATTCTATTCTATTCTATTCTATTCTATTCTATTCTATTCTATTCTATTCTATTCTATAATAATAATAATAATAATAATAATAATAATAATAATAATAATAATAATAATAATAATAATAATAATAATAATAATAATAATAATAATAATAATAATAATAATAATAATAATAGAGTTGGAAGGGACCTTGGAGGTCTTCTAGTCCAACCCCCTGCTTAGGCAGGAAACCCCATACCACTTCAGACAAATGGTTATCCAACATCTTCTTAAAAACTTCCAATGTTGGAGCATTCACAACTTCTGGAGGCAAACTGTTCCACGGATTAATTGTTCTAACTGTCAGGAAATTACTCCTTAGTTCTAAGTTGCTTCTGTTCTTGATTAGTTTCCACCCATTGCTTCTTGTCCTACCCTCAGGAACTTTGGAGAATAGCTTGACTCCCTCTTCTTTGTAGCAGCCCCTGAGATATTGGAACACTGCTATCATGTCTCCCCTAGTCCTTCTTTTCATTAAACTAGACATACCCAATTCCTGCAACCGTTCTTCATATGTTTTAGCCTCCAGTCCCCTAATCATCTTTGTTGCTCTTCTCTGCATTCTTTCTAGAGTCTCCACATCTTTTTTACATCGTGGCGACCAAAACTGAATGCAGTATTCCAAGTGTGGCCTTACCAAGGCATTATAAAGTGGTATTAACACTTCACGTGATCTTGATTCTATCCCTCTGTTAATGCAGCCTAGAACTGTGTTGGCATTTTTGGCAGCTGCTGCACACTGTTGGCTCATATTTAAATGGTTCTCCACTAGGACTCCAAGATCCCTCTCACAGTTACTACTGTTGAGCAAGGTACCACATATACTATACCTGGGCATTTTGTTTTTCTTGCCTAAATGTAGAACCTTACTCTTTTCACCATTGAATTTCATTTTGTTAGATAGCGCCCAATGTCCAAGTCTGTCAAGATCCTTCTGTATCTTAAGCCTATCTTCTGGAGTGTTGCCAGCTTGGTGTCATCTGCAAATTTGATGAGTTCCCCATCTATCCCCTCGTCCAAGTCATTGATGAAGATATTGAAGAGTACTGGGCCTAAAACAGAGCCTTTGGGTACTCCACTGCATACTTCCCTCCATGTAGATGCAGTTCCATTGAGCACTACATGTTGAGTGTGGTTGATCAGCCAGTTACGAATCCATCAGGTGGTGATGCTGTCATACTTAAATTTAAGTATGCCTAAGTCAATCAGGACAAAAGTTGCACTAATCCTACCTGATATATGGGCCAAACAATGGCATTCCAATCCCAATTTCCTGGCAAACTAGATGTCATCATCTGTTCATATTGTCTGACAAGTTACCATAGTCCTTCCAGGTAGCAGCCAAGCTCTCATAATCATCTCATGTACCACCCTATCTTATAGTATGAATAATTCTCCTCATCTCATCCCAAAAGGACCAATTCTATGCATTCTGATAGATGTTCCCTTCCTTCTACTTATAAGTAAGAGAATAAGGCTTTGTTTTTTTGATTTTCATTTAGCATTATACCTATTACTTTAATGATCTTGATGTAGTGTTAGCAAGTCAGCTGAAACAAAAGGGAGCATTACAGATTCTGATAATAATTAAAGAAAAAGATTGATCAAACATTGATCTCTCTCTGTCTCTCTGTCTCTGTCTCTGTCTCTCTGTCTGTCTGTCTGTCTCTCTTTCTCTCCATGTGTGTTTGTGCATATACTGCGTGTATACACACACACATACGCCACAATGTTGAACTGCTATTGCCTTTTTTATAGGGAAAAACGATACTGTACAGTGTTTTTACTGTAGTAGGTGTGTGAATAACTGGGAAGAAACTGATGATCCTTGGGAAGATCATGTGAAATATTTCCCTCAGTAAGTGAAGATTGTACTGAATTATCTCATTACAATATAATTTATAAAAATGGTATAACTTTGTTTGTTTATAAGTTACAAATACTGGCTTCTCTTGTAGAAATGAATAAAATAATAATAAAGATAAATATTTGGATAAATATGTATGTTTTAATTGGTAGAAGTCAAACGAAACATGGCAAGATAAGCAGGATGTCTTCAAGTTGGGAAATGGGCCATTTCTGGCTTCTGGAGGGCCCCCGAGGGGGTGGGGAAGGCTGTTTTCGCCCTCCCCAGGCTCCTAGAAAGGCTCTGAAGCCTGGGGAGAGCAAATAAACGGGACTTCCGGTCCAACCGGAAGTCAGCAAATAGAACGTTTCCGGCCTCGGGAGGACCTCCGGGGTGTGTGTGTTGGGAAGGCCGTTTTCGCCCTCCCCAGGCTCCTATAGAAAGGCTCTGGAGCTTGGAGAGAGCAAAAAACGGGCCTTCCCCACCCTCTCCGGAGGCAGGAAACAGTGGGCCCAGAAGGCCCGAAAATCATGCATGCGCGTGCCGGACCTGAGCTTGCGTGCCCACCGATATGGCTCCGCGTGCCATTGTGGCATACGTGCCATAGGTTCGCCATCATGGACATAGTCTATTGATGGATCCTAGGCTGTGATATAGGTATAGAAGTATAGTTTTATTTGTTTGAAAAAAAGAAAGCAACTTAAGGCAAATAGACTGGTTGGTGCCAGCTAGAACATCCAGATAAAATAGCAAGATTCAAGCATTCAATGGTACACTATCTAAGGATATACAAATACTAGTGGTATCTGATACGGTTCATTTTGTTGATCTCAGTTAACACAGCTATTCTTTAAAAATGCATTGCAGTTGTAAGCTATCAAATCCAGAAAGACGGCTATCATCGGAAAATAGCAAAATGCAACCAGAGGCCGAGTCACAGCATGAAAAGGTAAAACAGAGGGTAGCTAGGATTTGATAGGTTAACTTTTCAAAATAGAAAGTAATTTCCATTTGTATAAATATAAGTGTCAGAGGAAAAAACAAGAATTGCTTTTTTGTAATGTTCTAAGAAATTGTCCCTGGTATGCACAATTTTAGATTTTGGTTAGAAATTCAGGTTGCCAGTATAGACCCACACAAGAGTGAGTTTCACTGAAGAGGATTTGATTGCTTTTATAAGGGATACTGGACTAACAAAAACTAAAAGAAGAATACTACATTTCTTATTTAGCTAGCATAATTAGCTTACATCTTATACAGTGCAATACGTCCTTTACATATTACACAACATCTATTGGTTGTACTGGATCTTTATATAATTTTTAGTACCATTAATTGTAAATGGATGAAATATAAGAAGGTTCAGTGTCACAATGGCCATGTTTCCTCTTAGAAGTTGATGGTAATGGTAGAGGTAGTGGTAGTGGCTCTAGATTTGTTCTAGATTTGTTGTCAGCAACTGTGTCCCAGGTGAATCATGTACAGTAATCAGTGTGCAATCGCTATGGTGACTGCTAGTCTGCACATGTGGAAGAGCCATACTAGTGCAGTAAAAGTTTTCATGCTATGATGTTCCACAATATTCTGTCTTGTCATCCATGAAATAATGGTTTACATGAAATTAATGGGATAGATTATAATTGGTGCCACCAAGTATTCTGAATATACCCTCCCTTTGGAATGCCAAGGAGTCTGTTAAGATATTCATGAACTGGGAGAGCCAATGTTAACAAGGTTAGCCAATGAATAGGCATAGCAACTAAGTCAGCCAATAGGAGCCAACCACTTCTGAGTCTGTGCAGAGAATCAAAACTGGAACTTAAGCTCAAGGCTGGGCATGGCTCAGCCCATTCTGTACCCTCTGAACTCTGAACTAGAAGCTGCTTGTGTTTTACTTTTAACTGTTGCTACATTGAAGAAGAACTCTGCTAATCGTATTGTGTGTGTGTGTGTGTATAATATAATATAATATAATATAATTAATATAATTAATATAATATAATATAATTAATATAATATAATATAATATAATATAATATAATATAATATAATATAATATAATATAATATAATATAATATAATATAATATAATATAATATTATATTATATTATATTATATTATATTATATTATATTATATTATATTATATTATATTATATTATATTATATTATATTATTACTATGTTTATAAAGAAGTTAATGAATCCAGCTGAATCAGTTATCTGTGTGTGCTTCTGGTTTTGATTTTTATGCAACAAACTCTGATAGAGTCTCTTCAAATTCTACACTAGTATCTAATAGCAGGACTAGACTAAACAGAAGAAACAGGAATTTAATAAAGTAAAATAGTGTTCTTCTCAGTGCTATACAGGACAGAATCTTAATATGTTTTTTTTTAGCAAACATATTACAATGAGAATTCGAATGAGATAGAAACTGTCAGCTCAGCCATGACCAGTAAGTATTCTACTGCATGCAATTACATGGATTACAGATATTTTGCCTTAAATTTTAAGATAAGTATGTGAAGTGTTCAGTTTATTCTGGGTCTAATAACCCTGCACTAAAAACACCTGTGTACCATTTGTATACAGTTCACTGATTCAACAGGTTTTTTTTTAAGGTTTACATTTAAATTAGCATACCTAAGCTTTCAGGCCAAATGAGGGGCATACAGTCAACATTGCACAACTGGATATAAAAAGAGATGCCTTATGTAGATGTTAATTTATTGTATACTGTAAATCAGTGGTTCTCAACCTTCCTAATGCCACAACCCTTTAATACAGTTCCTCATGTTGTGGTGACCCCCAACCATAAAATAATAAATTATTAGGAAACTCAGGGGTGGGTTCTAACTTACCTCGCTGCCGGTTCACTTCCTCCGCTGTGTGGCCGCACTTTGCGCACACACGGTTTGCCCCTTGCCTCTTTCCTAGGGCTGAGAGACTTATAGTCTCCTGATTTCTAGCCTGGTTTTCTTTCTTTCTTTCTTTCTTTCTTTCTTTCTTTCTTTCTTTCTTTCTTTCTTTCTTTCTTTCTTTCTTTCTTTCTTTCTTTCTCTCTCTCTCTCTCTCTCTCTCTCTCTCTCTCTCTCTCTCTCCCTCTCTCTCTCTCTCTCTCTTCCTCACACACACACACACACACACACACACAGCTCCACACATAGGAACTATCATAATTATCTTCATTAAACAGTTTAAGTTTACAGAATTATTTATTTATATTTATTACATTTATTACATTTGTATATACTCTTTTCCAAGCCAGGGGCGACACCCCTGCCTGGGGGGGTGTGATGTGCCCCTGGCTTGGAAAAGCATCTCCCCCAGCTTGGAAAGTTGCTCTTGGTTGTGCACGGTCCCTCCCAGGCCCCATCGCCCCGGCCAGGAACTTTTCTGGACTTCAGGTGTGGTGGGGGGTGGAGGCTGGGTGGTCTGCCTCTGGGGATTTTTCCAAGCAGGGGAGACACCTGTGTGGGGGTGTTGCCTGCCCATCCTTGCTGCCGCCACCCCCTCGCCCCTGGCGATGGCGGTTCTCGCACTGCTGCTTCCCCGGCAGCGGCAGGAGCAGTGGGCCAGGGCTTCCCTCCCTCCCCGCCAGAGAAGCCACTGGTGGGGAGGTGAGCTGTCCCAGGAGGACCGGAGGAGAGCGCAGCTCCTCACTCATGGAGACCCGCCGGCCAGGAAGCGGTCACGGTAAGAGACACACCAGCTGGGAAGCGGTAACAGGTGTACTGGCTTGGTGCAGGAGGGTTTCGAGGCCCAAAATAGGGCATGGGGGGCCCATGCGCAGGGGATGCGTGCATGCACAGTGCGGGGTGCATGTGGTGGGGCTTGGGTATGCATACGCAGGTGGGGTGTGCATCGCATTATGGGTGCCGGCACATGAGCGCTCTGTCGCACGTGCACTCACACACTTTTGGCACACAATGACAAAAAGGTTCGCCATCACTGATATAGGATGTCCAACAGGAGAACAGCCAACTAAATGGAAATGTACATTTACAAATAACAGTTACAGTTAAAACATGTCAAATCAACTTTATCAAGGCAAATATCTCATTTCTGCTTTTACAGACATTGCTCTGGATGAACACGAATGGCTGCAAAGAAAGCTCTCACAGGCTTATAATGATTTCAGTTTCAGGAAAACGCTTTCTTTTGGGGATCAGACTCATTTTGCCATTGACTTGAAATTGCTTTACGGGGATCTGGCCATTGTCTCCAAGGACATCAGTAACCAACCACAACAGCAGCTGACATTGACCGAGATCCTGGAGAGCTTTTATTCCATTACAGTAATAGAAGGAGAGGCAGGTAGTGGGAAAACCGCATTGCTTCGGAAAATAGCAATTCTTTGGGCCTCTGGATGTTGTCCCATACTCAACAGATTCAAGTTAGTTTTTTATTTGTCCCTGAATTCTGGAGAACGTGACCAAAGTCTCGCCGACCTTATCTGCAGTCAGGTAATAGGGCTTAAAGGGACCTTGACTGAAGATTCTCTGAAGAACATATGTCAAAGTTTAACTAACGAGGTCCTGTTCCTTTTGGATGAGTTTGACAAAATGAATGGGCTTCCCTGTGCAATCGAAGATTTGATTCAAAAGAACTATTTGAACAAACACTGCTTGGTTATTGTAGTTCGTCCTCACCAAGTTAGAGGAATTCGCCAACACGCCAACACTCTTCTCAGTATTTTGGAATTCCCATTAAGTAGCACCCTCTATCTGTTAAGAAAACTATTTTCATACAATGTTCAGCTTTTGGAAGACTTTTTTATTCAATTGTCCTGCGAAGAGACCATGCGTTCCATGCTGAAGACGCCCCTTTTTGTTGCAGCCCTTGCCTCATACTGGGCTCAGAATCCCAATGGCAATATATTCACTGGTACTGTCATTTTAAAAGCCTACATGCGGTACAGCTTGTTGAAATATCCTCAAGAAGTGGATCGCATGAAAGCTGTGATGTCTGCTTGTGGTGAATTAGCTTTACAAGGTCTCTTCAAATCCCTTTTTAACTTCAGTGAGAAAGACCTGTCTGAAGTTGGAGTTAATGGGGAGGAAGCTCTCTACTTTGGATTGCTGAGCAAGTTTACTGCTCAAAGGCTCCAGCCACTCTATAAGTTCTTTCACCTTTCCTTCCAAGAATTTCTTGCAGGACAAAAAATGAGTGAGCTCCTGGCTTCAGATGTAGAGGCAGATATAAATAAAGGCCTGGAATACTTGCAGCAAATCGACACGTTCGTGAAAATTAATGGGCGCCACCAATATATTTTGAGATATGCTTGCAGTGAACCATCCAAAGCAGTACCCATAATAATATCCCACCTCCTGAATTTACTCAGTTGCAAGAAGTCACTTGAAAGCCCTTCAGATAATTCTATTTATCTGCAGCAAACTCCAGACCTTAATTTAAAGCAATATGAGCTTATCAAGACTGCCTCTACTTTGATTCCAGAATATCATCACTCAAAATTCACCGAAACTGTACTGACATTTGCTACTGAGTTAGCCTATCAAAGCAATATGGTTTCCAGTTGTGCACCTAAGATTTTAGAGTTTCTGACTGGGAAAGAGGTTCCTTTATATTTGTTAAAAAGTGGATCCATCCATAAATTATGTCGAGATTATCCGGAAAGTTTGTTCTTACCAAGTAGATTTGAGGAAATGCTTTCCGGATGGGAGGAACCTATTGATATGGCTGCAGCGGAAAGTGCTTTTCTCAACTTGAAAGTTCCATCGGTCGAACCAATATACACTCAAGCTTTTCAAACCTTCAGTAATATTAACCAGCAACTAAAAGAAAACTTAGATGTTATTAATAGTTTTAGGACCTATAGATGCAGAGAGATTCCGGATTCCATAATAACTCCATTTCTCTGTGTGAAAAGCCGTGAGAAGATTCCAAATCTGAAATTTGTTGTCAAACATATGACTTCCCTTAAAGCTCCTGATATTCAGAATTTAAAATTGCTCTTCTCATTTTTTGATAATATTGAACTCAATTTGCAAAATTGCAAAGGCCTCCTCGAGAATATCAAGACGGCTATTGAAGAGAACTTGAAGTCTTTTAAAATCTGCCGCTTAGATAATACTGAACTGAATGAGCTGGAAGAAAACCTACTTCTTTCAATGTCTTCACTTGAATCCCTTGACATTAAGTGGAGCGCTTCAGTACCAGGTACTTCTATCTATTTTGCTTTTAATTTATAATGCAATATTCAATATTGCTGGATCTTGCAAGATTCCATGCGGAAATATTACAAAAATATTTTTTTATCTATAAATCAGAAAATACTGGAGGATTAGGAGCAACATAAGTGGTTACCAAGGATAGTAGTGGTGGGAGAAGACTGTGTTTGATTTTGCTTGATTTGTTTGAGGACTTCCTTAATAATAAGTACCATTAAGTCTGCTAAGCATGTCAATTCAATTTGACATAAAACACACTAAATATTGTGTTCACAGTAAGCATGCACAGGATTTCATGATAAACCTGAGTAATGTAATTTACATATTGATGTACAAATAAATGTATTGATTATCTGTTTGCCTTATAAGTTTCAGAAACTCTCTTTGCAAATTTGGACAAATACATATTTTTAAAGGAACTCTCATTGAATCTATCTGACTGCCAGAATATGTTTGATATCATCCCAGAGGGATTCAAAAATCTTCATAACATTGAGAAATTCATCCTCCGCAACGTTGAGTTTAAAACAAGTTCTGTCTGGCTAGGTAAGTGCTATGTGTATAAAAATTCAAGAGTACAACTGGTTGCATATGGAAGAAAAACTGGGAGGCTTAATGCTTTTATCCTTTTCCCCTAAGATAACACTATTCTTTTAAAATGTGTTTTAAGTTATATTAGAACTGAGAATTCTTGTTTCTGTTTCAGAATGTAGTAAGCCCAGCTCAAAGGACTCATAAGTGGAACAGAATAGATAATCTTTTTGTGAAGGATTCACTGGGGCTTCAGGCAGTCACAACCATGTGATAGTAATCTAAGTGTGAGGGGTGTACGGGGTGCTCAGGGAGGGGTAGCACCTCTGGTGTAGGGGCATGTCGTGTCGTTTTACGGTAGCTCATTTTAGGGCAGCTTTTAGGGCAGCTAGTTCACCTTTGGTCCCCACCTGTCACTCAGCTATCACCTGTGGCTCCTAGCAGCTGTAGCATGTGCTGCGGCCACACCCCAGGCAACAGCTTCGACAGGCTGGCCAAACCAAGTTGAAAGTAGTCGTTGGGTCATCGAACTTCGGTGAGATAGGGACTTGTCTATCCCAAGCATGTGAAGACAGATTCCGACGAACTGAGTGGATGAAATCTATTAGAATAGGACAACGGTCATGAAGGTGGTCTCTGCAATCGATGTGGTACGCTAAGAGCACTGCAAGACACGAAAGACGCCCTGGTCAACCACTGCGCCCAGTCCATCTCCAACTGTCTCAACTCTTGTCCTGCTATTGAAGCAAGATGGAATCTGGGAAGAGAGAGTGAGGCTGACTATGCACACCTCTCCCTCACTTTAATCCAATTCATGCGCAAGTCATGACACCCCCACCCAATTCCCGTGAAAAGTCCTGTGGTGATGGGCGAGAGACAAAGCAGCAGGTGTGGATACACTGGGAGCTGTAGCTGTGGACCGGCACACAGGCGGCTCAGATCTATGATAGATGTCAAGGTCCTCTTCGAATACGATGGATGAACATCATCATAATCTAAGTGTGTAACTAAGAGCAGTAGCATCCAGTTGTGTATTGTATGGTTCCAAACTGTTTAATACTGTACATCACCCAGAGCTGTGACGGTGTTAGGCAGTCTACACATTTCATAAATGAACAAATAAATAGACCCACCAACCAATCTGGGCAAAATGTTGACTACAGCATTGGGATCCAACCCCAATAACTTTTGTGCATGCATTGGTGGGGCATGGACATACAAATGGGTGGGGACTCAAGCATGATGTTGCACTTGCCTTTTTTGTCTATTTTGACCCCCCCTCTAATGGGAAGCACTAATGAGAGAAAAATTGGGTTAAATGCTTAAAAAGAATGTGAAGATTTTAATAAAGTCACTGTGTTTCATCCTTAAATTTTATTTTTAAATGCATACTCATACCATTAATGGTATAATCATTAAGAGATCGTATTTCCACAAAATCCTGGGGTGCTAAGAAAATATATATGTACAAAAAGTACATATGCTACAATGCACATAAAATGTTTGTATATAGCTTTTCCTTCATATCCACATCATAGACCGATGTGGAAATCAGGTTGGAAGAAACTTGCAATTCATATCATGAGGAACTAGCTGAAAATGAAACTGGCAGAATATTCATGCCTAGGGTAAAAAGGAATAGAAGTGAAATATATGCTTATGTAAAATAGATTCTGAACTAACGTTAAGTAAATCTACTGTACACCTGACACTACTAAAGTCAAAAGTAACTTAAAATCCTTCACATTACAATGTGGTTTTTCTTTTTCTTTTACAGTTGAACTCATACGGAACTTTCCAAATCTCTCTCTCTTCCATTTGCAAAATTCAACTTTTTTTGATATGGGAGCTCTTATGAATGCAATGTCTTCCTGCAAGCAGCTCACTGAAATTCTACTCAATGACTTGAATGTTGGAGATAAAGATCTGTATGCCCTTAGTAAGAAAAATTTAATGGAGAACTTTTGCAATATTAATACCAAATTACACTTTTGCTTAATAACAAACAAGTGACAATTCAAAAGCCACAAAGTTCTTAATGTAAAATATATCTGAGAGATTACAGCCTTCTGTGCTGATCTGAACATACTTGGGAAATGATGTATCTAGTTTTGTTTTTCTTCTATTCTTCTATACACACGTTGCTATGAAATAAGAGTGCTGGATACGCTGTAATACGCTGGATATGCTGTAATCAGAAAAAAAAACATAAAAGATTGCCTACAGTGGACAGGAGGAATGACCCTGAGGAAAAGGAGGAAGAACTAACCAAGAAGATGGTTGAATAAAAGAAACTTGAGTCAGGGCAGTACTGTAACCTGAGAAAACGAGAGATGTTTATTTTATCTGTTTTGGTAATGGCTCTTACACCTGTTACTCAAGTTCCTTCTTCCAACTTCATTCCCACAAATAATCCAATTTCCTTTTCATGTAGCAAGAGGTCCTGTGAACTGGAAGATTTAGAAGTGTCTGTGTCAAAATCTGCAAGATGGTGACTGCGGTATTGTGATCAAAGCCAGACTCTTTTGTACATAGGTTGATATTACATTCATATACAAAAGGATAGAGCTTAGATTGCGGTGACACACCCATCATCTCGCAGATTTTGGCCATAAAAAAATCAGATAAATGAATTACAAGAAGATTAAAGAGTGATAAAAAGCCTTTTTATTATTGTAAAAATATTGGTAATATTTTAATCATATCATCTGTTGATTTGAATTGAAGGCAGCTATTTGTAGTTGTTCGTTTATGCCGATATTTATTTTTATATGTTGCAGCTGCTGTTTTGCCAAATTTTACAGCATTAAAGATACTGAATCTCTCAAGATTGTATTTCGAAAACAAGGAAGCAGGCACAGCCCTGGGTATGGTTTAACTTTTCATTCCTGATGAATATGTTCTGATGTTTGGTATAGTGCTGGTCTAGAAAATTCAGCATTTATGATGTTGCATTTTTTTGAACAGGTTAGTCATCTTGGCAACTTTAAGACTTGTGGACTTCAACTCCCAGAATCCCAATCCCAGGGTGGCTGAGGAATTCTGGGAGTTGAAGTCCACAAGTCTTAAAGTTGTCAAGGTTGGAGACCCCTGATCTAGACAGTAGGTTTCCTGGGAGACACCCAATTACCACATTTTTTTTTTACTTTGCAGCATTAGCTTTACGTTCTCTTATGAATTTGGAAGAACTTGTTCTACCCAATGGAGAAGGAATAAGGCATGCAGCTAAATTGATTGTTCAACAATGTTTCCATTTTCCAAATCTTCGTAAGTTGGAGTTTAGTCTGTATTTAAGTGATGAAGGCCTGTTGGAAATAGGTAAGTTCTTAAAACAAATACTCTCTATACAACTTTTCAGCATAGGCCCATACTCTGTTTATCAGCCAGTTGATAGATTTGGCCTGGCCTAACTATCTTATCCCGAAGATGAGCATGGAGCTGACAAACACATTTTAAAAGCCCTTAGAGCAACTTTTGACACATAAAAGCCTGTCATGTAACTGACATAAATTATGTAATGTTCATGTTGTCATGCAAATGATGTAAATATTTGTTTCAACTACATGATGCGCAGGGGTGGGTTCCTACTTACCTCGCTGCCAGTTCGCTTCCTCCCACGCCTCATGTGCTCGCCTCGTGTGCGCGCGCGCATGCGCAGTGACAAAAATCCAGGGGGAAAAAAGCCGAAAACAAGATGGCGACCGCATGCACAGTGCCAGGTACTCGGCTTCTGCGCATGCTCAGAAGACAAAAAAATTCAGAAAAAAGAAAATCGAATTTAAAAAAAAATGGCAGCACCCACGGACCTGCACCGACCGAACCGGGTCGATGAAGTCATTGTGATGTCACCAGCGGGTTGCTACCGGTTCGCCTGAACCGGTCCAAACTGGGAGGAACCCACCCGATGATGTGACTAAATATATAATTTGCTTCAATTGAAAGACAATGTAATGCAAACGATATCGCTGGCTATGGATACTAATGGCTCAAAGTGTGGGTTAAAACAGTGATATCCCATACATTATTGTATTATTGTGTAAATGATGAACATTTTGTAATTCTTTAAAGTATGAATTAATACTTCTTGTAATTGATGTTAATTCCATAAATTATATTCTGTGCACAATGACAGTCTGATGCTTGTAACCCATTTCCCTTCTTGCAAATGCCATTGAAAGCAACAGAGCCCTTTGCCTGTGATGGTTTCATTTAAATTCGTGCCCTGGAAAGGAATTTGAACATTGCCTAAATGGCCCTTCTAACTTTCTCAGAAGAAAGTGAAACCTCTTTTTGTTAAAAGTGTTTGCTACCATGGAATAACATTATGTCATGTTGAGGGAAGCGCTAATGCTTTAAAATATTAAGTCAATATTTTATATTCAAATGAATCGTATCAAAAGTTTCATTCCTTTTTATTATAAAGAGGAAGCTCTTCCTTTTTATGCTAATTTAGTATTTCTCAACTTTAGCAACTTTAAAATGTGTGGCTTTTAATTCTCAAAATTTCCTAGCCATCATGCCACCTGCACTGATTCTTTGCAGACTGTATCCAGGACATGAATACCATGGTGTACAATTTATTTTGAAATAATTTCATTTCTCTACTTATTGTTTTTGTTTCAGCAAAAGTAGCTGCTGATGGAGGTTTTCAAAAACTTGAAATTCTATGCCTCTCAGCCAACCATAAAATTACTGAAGAGACTTGGAGGAATTTCTTTCAAACATTGTCCAACATGCCAGACTTACAAAGTATGGATTGCAGTCGCCTTGTTACATATCAAATCAAATGCCAAGCAGCAACCGTGAAGTCTTTCGTCCAATGTGTTTCTCGACTGCCCAACCTCAGGACAATCACCATGATTGGCTGGTTGTTCGATGAGAAGGATCTCAACATGTTTGAGATTATGAAAAAACAACATCCCCAAGCAAAGGATTTAAACTTAACTTGGAAATTTATATTGCCATTTGCACCTATTATTAATGAATAATGAAGTGGAATGTAGTTCACTGTACCCTATTAACGTTAGTTAATATGCCTTATACATATTCTCACCATTTATTGACTTGTTTTAAAATTTATTCCAGTGTCATCATCCTGCAATTTTATCTTTTTCATAACCATAGATTCCCATTTTAATGAAATCTCTTCCCCATCAGTATTGGTACGACTTCCTGATTGGTGCCACACTCCTCTGATTCCATGATATAGTTAGCATGGGCTGCTGAGATAATTTACTTACAGTTCAGCTGTAGCTCAACACCACTTGTAATTCTATATATTGCTGAAACTTTGGTTTTAGGCCAGTTTCCCCATTGATGGGAAAGCTGAAGTAGTCCAAATTCTGACATGAAATTCTGACTCGATTATAAATTGATGGAATAGTAACCAGCATGTAGTTGGAGACCACCATCCTAAGCCTATCTGGGAAGAATTACTACTATTTTAATCTTTTTTGACACACCTGTCAGCATTTTTTTCATGTTAAAGCAATTTTTTCCTGATTGGCACATATCTACTTTCATTCCATATAGTATTTAGCCTGCTTGCATAATTGTTTTTCCTTTCTCCTTTGCTACACTCAACTGATAGATCATTTCTGCGGATGTGTTAAGATGTCCATTCTTGTATGGTAATAATTTTACAATAATTTTATATTTTTATGCGTTTTCTGCTGTTCTTTCAAAATATAATAAGCTTCAGGGATAGGTCATGATGTTGTTCAAGATATCTAAAACTCAGTTCACAACTTGGGCATGGTTTACCTCCTTTAGTCTTGTGATCCTGACCGGAAGAGTTATCCCAATGCGTATTAGAAAACCCTGTTGATTTTCTCTCTCTATTAAGCAGGGAAACCTAAGTATAACCTTAATGAATGTAATATAATATATATGCATGTCTATGTGATTTATTAGGTATACTGCTAGCCTGTAAACATACATTAAATTAGTAAAATAGATTTATATGGTTCATATGTAGTTCTGTAATTGCTAATGTGTGTTCAAAATACAATTATCATACACACAATAAAAGGAGGCATGGTGTGAGATGAAAAACAGGCTCTTCTCCTGCTGTTGTGGCTTCCTTACTGCTTCAAAATTGAAATCAGTGGTGATACCATGGGAGACTTTTAAAATCCTAAAGGGAAAGCAGAGTGTTTTCTAGTGAGCTTAATTCATGTAGTGTGTGCATTTTCTGTGTTCTGTTGTAAGGATATATAACCATCTGCGTATAATCCACAGATGACTCCACAAAAGGAAACATGACTGTTGTGTTAAAAATGCTTTCTACCTATTCTAGATATCAGTAAGCTTGATAATAAAGAAAATGGAAAATCAATTTGGAAAAAGTTAATTTTTTATTGACCAGTATTTCAAATCAGCTGAGTGATAATAAGCAACCATTCCCTTAACTGACAGAAGAGTTGTTCTAATCCTGGATCCTGGCCAGTCCATGCTTGAATACAGTTTTTCACTTAGGTCATTGTTGTTGTCCACAACTACAACATGGAATACATCAAAATAATGTTCCTGTGGAGCTAGCAGTGAAGTTTAGTCTTCGTGTTGTTGACTCTAAATTGACCCTAAGAATCAGCATGTCAGAATTTATCTGAATGTTATTCAATTTGTTCAGAATAAACACCTAAAAATGAACACAAGATAACAACAGCAACCGTATCAGTATCTTGCAAGCAGTGAAGATAATGTAGACAAATGCATTAATGGCAAATTTTCATCTCTGAGCATTATTTGTTATATGTGAAATTCCACTAACAAGGGTCGAGGGGGAACTCTTTCTTTCTGAGACTGTCAAAAACGTCATGAGGGAAAGCAAATTCATTTGGGAACCTTTGCCAATACTATTATCATTTATTCCAGATTTGCAATGGTGGCAAATGTCTGTAGCTTGGGTATAGGACGAAGCTGGAGGTTTGTTCTCCAAGCTCGTGGGTTGGTTTCTGAACATTTAATTACCAGTCTAGGTAATATCTTCAGAAGAGTTATGGGGATGTCAATGTTAGTGTTCCTCCGTTTATAAGGGCATCATGTGATCAAGGGCTTTATTTTATTTATTTATTAGTTGCATTTGTATGCCGACCACTCCACAGAGACTCTGGGCGGCTCACAACAATAAAAATTCACAAGCAACAATAAATATAAAAAAGCATTAAAAACAATAAGTATTAAAACATTTAAAAGCATTTAAACACACAATTTAAAAAACCCATACAATAATTCATTCATGGGGCCAAGAATAATCGGTGTTGTATTAAAATCATTGGCCCCAGGCCTGTCGACAAAGCCATGTTTTTAATGCTTTTCTGAAGGCTGGCAGGGTGGGAATTATGCGGATCTCGGGGGGTAGTGTATTCCAGAGAGCCGGTGCTGTCACAGAGAAGGCCCTCGTTCATGGGCCCGCCAGCTGACATTGTTTGGCTGACGGGACCACCAGAAGAACAACTCTGTGGGCTCTAATCGGTCTTAGGGAGGTATGTTGGAGAAGGCGGACTCGGAGGTAAACTGGTGTAGTGTAGTGTTCCTCTGTTCCACACAAAGCCTTTATAAACAGAGGAACACTAACACTGATGTTCCCTAAACTCTGCTGAAGATGTTACCTAGCCTGGTAACAAAACGTTTGGAAACCAACCCACAAGCTCGGAGAAATAACCTCTACCCTTATTCCAGATTACTTATAACTGCTATAAATCTGATGCTTAAACACTTATTTTTCTTGGGCATGTAAACTATGGTATCAATAATATAAATTGGAAAAACTACTCCCAATGATTTTTATCAATCCATACCCTCTGCAGCAATTTTGGATTCAGTAATTGTATTCTATGAGTTCTAGATGTTACTAACAATTACCACAAGACACGCTATTCCGAAGTGATATTTGGTCAGGGGTTCATCTTAATACATTCAAAGGAATATCTTCCACTGCACAATTAATGCCAATAAGATACAATACTTACCAGACTTATTTCAAGTGAGTGTGTCTTCCCAAGGTAGCTTCCACTCGGCCCTGCTTTAAACCCTATGCAATGTAATATAGTTTGAAGTTAAAGGTTAATATATTTTGCAGTCCTGCAAGAAACAGGGCTTCCACAATGAAAGGTATTAACATTTTATGTGCAATTCCATGAGCTATAAATGATGTGATTATCTGTCTTTATCACTGATGTTTTTGACATTTGTGGAAAAAAATAAGTTGAGAGACATCTGCTGTGATAGAAAATGCATTTGTCTTAAAAAAAAAATCTTAAGAACTGCCAGATTTGTTTCTTTGGCCCAATGCACTTTGAAATATGAATGAAGCATATGAAAAAAAGAGGTACTGAACAGCTCAGGTGGTGAAAAGATTACATTATAGAGCTTAGTACAATCCAACATAGAACAGATCCATGTAGACCAGGGGTCGGCAACCTGCGGCTCTGGAGCCGCATGCGACTCTTTGGGCCCTCTGCTGTGGCTCCCTGTCCCACCACTGGCTGTCCCTGCCCCTCACCCTCCCACTCCCAGTCACTCTCGCCTGGCCTGAGAAGGTAAGGGCAACGGTGGGGGATGGAGAAGGGGCTGGAGCTGATTCTAAGGCGTCTCACTCTTCCTGGAGCTTCTTCCAGCCCTTGTTGGTGCCGGGCGTGTCTCAGTTGCTTGCTCTTCACCCCGAGACACTGGCCCAACCCAACTGCGAGCGACGCCGGTCTCGCTAAAACGAGAGCTGGCAGGGTGGGAATGGGATATGGGAGGATAGGATGACAGAAAGGGCTGCTGCGGCTTTAAAGCAGCAGCTTTAAAACATGCACGTGTGTGTGTGTACTCCCTGGCCACTGTGCCGGGGCCGGGAAGTTGCGCATAAGCGGGGAAACCCTCAAGCGAGCACCCGCCCACCCCAAGCACGCCTTTGCTGCACTTTGGCCGAGCCCGGCCGCTTGCTTTAGGAGGGGTCTCCCCGCTCATGCGCATCCTCCTGGCCTCGCCACAGCCGGCCAGGGGGTCACGAGGAGGAGGGGGAGGAGAGTCGCCGGAGCCTTAGTGCAGTAGCGAAGCGCCACATTTGTGCCCAAGGCAACCCTTGCCTTCCCAAGGGGGAAGGGGAGAGATGAGAGAGAGAAAAGGGAATTATCGGATCCCCTTTTCTCCCTCTCATCTCTCTATCTTTCGCACGCGCACACACACACACAAGCAGAATACCCTCCTGGGTTGGGATCACGGGGCGGCAACGGTGACTCCTCCTCCTGCTACTGCCACTGCACACCTAGGTGAGTAGTCAGCTGCGCTGTGTTGAAGAGCCAGAGCTCTTCCCTCCATGCATTCGGCGGAAGCAGCAGCTGCCCCTCCCTTCTTGAGCCAACATGAAGGGGACTGCAGCTGGCATTGAGCTGCCCGCAAAGGATGCAGAATCGCAAAAAGGGGCGCTAGGGTGATTTCTCTATCTCGCCCTAGCGCCCCTTTTTGCGATTCTGCGTCATTTGCGGGCAGCTCAGCGCCAGCTGCGATCCCCTTCATGTCAGAGCGAAGTGACACATTTCTGCTCAAGGCAGCCCTTGCCTCCCGCCCCTTTGGCTTGAGCTCGCACCCGCCGTGCTCGGGCAAAGAGCTGCGGAGGGGTGGCGATAGCCGGAGTGCAGAAGTGAAGAGAGAAGGGGGAGAGAGAGAGGGACAGAAAAATGAGAGCTGGAAGGAGAGAATGAGAGAGAGAGGAAAGAGAGAACCAAATGAAAGAGAGAGTAGGGCAGTGGTTCTCAATCTTCCTAATGCCGCGCCCAGTCCCCCCACCGCGACCCACCCCGCCGCCATTTGGATTCTTTTACCCTCTGCGCATGCACAAAGAGTTCTGTGCATGCGCAGAGGGTAAAAAAACCCAAATGGCGGCGTCCGGGCGAAGTCTCCCGACCCCTGTGAAAGGGTCGTTCGACCCCCAGGTTGAAAACCGCTGGAGTAGGGGGAGAGGGAAAGGGACAGAGAAATGTGAGAGCTGGAGGAAAAGAATGAGAGAGGAAATTGAAATAAATAAGAGAGAGAGAAGGGAGAGGGACAGAGAAATGAGAGAGCTGGAGGGAGAGAATGAGAGAAACAAATGAGAGAGAGAATGGGGAGAGAAAGAGGGACAGAGAAATGAGAGAGAGCTGGAGGGAGAGAATGAGAGAGCAAAAAAAGAGGGAAACAAATGAGAGAGAGAAGGAAGAGAAAGAAAGAAAAAGAAAGAGGGAGAGGAAAAGAAAAAACAAAGAGGGAGAGAAAGAGAGAGAAATGAGAGAAAAGGGGAGAAAAAGAAAGTGTGAGAGAGAAATGGGAAAATGATGGAGGAAGAGAATGAGAGAGGAAAAAGAGAAACAAAGAGAAGGGGAAGAGAGAGAGGAATGAGAGAGCTGGAGGGAGAGAATGAGAGAGAGGGAAATAAATGAGAGAGAAGGGGGAAAGAAAGGAAGAAAGGAAGAAAAAGAAAAGAGAGGGAGAGGGGGAGGAAAAAGAGAAAAACAGAAATGAGAGAGAAAGAGAGAGACACCCATTTCCCACAGAAAATAACGGGAGCCGCAAAACCTGGGTAGGCGTGGCTGTGGGTCATGTGACTGGGTGGGAGTGACGTTGAGTTGGCCATGCCCACCCAGGTTTTGTGGCTCCTGGTGTTTTCTTTTCTGTGGAAAACGGGTCCAAATGGCTCTTTGAGTATTTAAGGTTGCAGACCCCTGATGTAGACAATTTAATTAGGAGCCAACAACGAGGATCTTATCTCATTCCTTTTTTTTGTAGGTTGGAACTTATGAGCAGGAAGTGTCTTACTATTGCTTTTTTAAATGAAGTTCTGGGAGTCTTTTGATTAAAGAAAAGAGTAATTATAAATAATATTGTCACTATTAGGTAGTAATACTATCTACTAGTACTAGTATAACCTAAAATTACTGCTGTATATTTTTAAAGATATAAACTAGAGAAGCAGATAGCCAAGAGTTACTTATAAGCACCTATCACTTATTATAATTAAACAGAAATAGAAAACCAAAATACAAATAGAAAATAGATAAAAAGATGACTTATTGCAAGCCTGAGAAATGAAGAACTCTCCCTTTAAACTACATGGTTTAATATTTAGATTAAGTTTTTACATCAATCTCTGTGTATAGGACATTTCTTTCAAAAAAGCCATATTGTCATAAATCACATTTTTATTTTATTTTTAGCAGCAATAAATCTGATAAGGTAGGCAGTTTGCTTTTTAATATGGAAAAAAAGGATGTCTCACCAGGTAATAGCCAGTGTGGTAGCCACTCATATACCAAGCTATTAACATACTTCCTAAAGCTTCATCATCATCAGGTGAATCTGAACTAAGAAGTGGAGGAGGTGGTATCAACTAGAAAAATAATGGACAAATTTATCAGCCAGGTGTAGTTTGCAATAGTGTTTCTCAAGGATGGCTGGATAAATCTGAGAGTTGAAATTCACATATCTTAAAGTATCCAAGGTAGAGAAACATTAGTTTGTATGAACAAAAAGGAAAGCAGTCATATTAGAACAACAGTGACATTTTAACTAGCTAAAACCACAAGAACCAAGTTCAGAATTAGTCACTTCAAATATAATTTATACATTTTTATTACTTATTAAATTCAGACAAATCCTTAATGCAAAATTAATCAAATTAATGAAATAAAAATTATAGAGGAACATTGTCATTTCATGACAATTCTCAACTAGAAACTCAACAGCAAAGTTTATTTCTCACAACTATGACATGCCTTTTATTGCCTATCGTCACTCACCGGTGGTCCTGATGGAAATGGTGGAGACCAGCCTGATAAGAAAGGTGGAGGCCCAGGGAATTTCCTTCCAGCCTAGAGCAGCAAAGGATCCTTAATCAATTATACTATCATATTCACGCATGACTCAACAATCTATAACACAAACTTGGAGAAAACACCAGCACAAAGGAGGGTAGAGTATAGTAAAAATAACCCATGCCTATTGGGTTCACTGGCAATAAAGGTTGGTATCTTAACTATATAGTTCAATTGATGCTCTGTGTCTGCTACACAGTGTTTAATGAATGCTTTGGCCCGATTTGGAGAAAAGCCTGAGGATGAGATTTAGTTGCCACTGTCTTTTCCCATGTGGACTGAAAACCATCCCTCATAGTTAGTGGAGCAAGATCAAGAGGGAAAAAGGCAATAGTTGAGTACGGTGAGTCACACTCTAGCCTCCACTTTCTTGAGATCTGTTTCTAGTCTTATAGTGCCATTTGGGGACTTGAAGGGTCAATCTTAGAAATTTGGACTGAACAAGTTCTAATGGTGCAAAACTAGAGAATGGACCCAGCTGGGCATAAAGAAGTTGTGCTATTGGTTTGGCTTCAAATAATTTGAGTGCTACAGGATGTAGTGGCCACTTTTTGTTTTGGCGAGTAAGTTTGTGTTGAGGAGATGGCCCACCATGGAGTTGTTTTGCAAGCTGGAGTTAATATAGAGTAGAAAGACCCACTCATTCTGGAGCCAGATAGATAGGGTTAGGAGGAATGCATTGTCTCCAGGGTTGGGAGAAGGGCACTTGTGCTGTGTGAAGAGGATGCGGTCATTGGGGTATGGGCATCAATGTTTTTCATAGTGAACAATGTTTTATTTTTCCTTCTTACCCATGAATCCCATTTTTACCCAGTGATTTTCTGATGGTGGTGTGGCTTTAGCCAAAGTGGAAAAGACTTGCCGATCCAGGTATTTCTGGAAAGTATTTTGTGTCTTCCTAGTTTATTTGTTTGTTTTATTAACAATGTTCTCATGGAGTGATTTTATGAGAATAGCCACTCTAAAGAACGTTCACTGTTCTCCAAAATCTCTATTTTAAGGTAATGATTATGGATGTTAACTGAACCACAAAACTTTAGAAATATTTCTATAACTTTGTTCAAATGGATAGGCTTATTTTTCAAAATCTTCAGAAATGTCTTCTGAGTGAGACATGACATGCCTTCAGAAACCATGAAGTAGGGAGTCAAATTTGTGAGATCTACATAGTGTAGATTTGGTCCAAATCAATCTGTTTAATGAAATACTCACACAGCTGCCCTAGTCATTCTTTTTAACTGAACTGCATGAAGTAGGGAGACAATTAGGTTTTCACACTGGTACACTACTTGTGGGATGATTTTGTTTATGCACAAAAAAGTAGATGTTTATTTTTTCAGATTCTCTTTACACATCAATACAATTCACACAAAGTTCTGTTCTGATAACATTCAGTATCAAGGATTAAAAAAAACACACCAGAAAACCTGAGAGGGACAATGTGTTTATTCATCTTCTTTAAAATAACCTACTCATTTGCAGCGAGACTCTATAGACTCTGATAGGAGTCTTTCCATCCAATATGAACTTAAGTAGTAAACTGATAGCAAATTTTGTCTGAATAGTTTCCAATATGCCCTTCCTCATAAAATTAGTTTCAATACTGCACCTTAAGTTTTAATATAATAACTACAATTTAATTTTGTGAATACCATTGCCTAGTAAGCAGAGGTGGGTTCCTCCCAGTTCGGACCAGTTTGCTCGAACCGGTAGCAAACTGCTGGTGACGTCACGATGACGTCACGGAACAGGTTCGGTCAGTGCCAGTCTGTGGAGGCCGCCATCTTAAAAAAATTTTGGGGGGATTTTTCGCTACTGTGCATGCGCGCACGCAGCGCAGGAGGAAGTGAACTGGCAGCGAGGTAAGTTAGAACCCACCCCTGCTATTAAGGCAAAAGCTTTCAAACTTGCTTGTAAACTTACCCTTTCTGAGCCTTGTGCTGAAGGTGATGGTGGAAGAGGAAAGTAGGAGTTCCACTGTGCTGATTTTGTAGGGTTGTGTTTGCTTTGAGGTGACCGGAAGGAAAAGTCACTTTCATCTGTTGAATATTGAGTCTCATTTTCATTCTAGAAAAAATATATATTAAATTTTATGAATGTGCAGCAGATATTTAAAACTACAAAATATATACTGTACTTTTTGTTTTCATTCTATTCTGTGTAAAATATACTGTTTTAAATGCAACTGCTAAAATAATCCCTATTTCAAAAAAACCAGTAAAAATGACGATAATGATAATAACCACAAAATAGCTGTAATAGACTGTGGTCTCTAAATGAGGACAGGAGGCATCTTTTTGGTTATATTTTTCTTATTTGGTATAAGTTGTTATATTTGTCTTACCTCAGCAGCACTTTTCTCTTCATTAGTTCCCTCAGTATCCATCAGTGGTAAAAGATCTGACAACTTCTGCTCTTCCCTATTACCATATCCAGTATAAACTACTACACAAGTTCCTTTCTTCCAGTTAACTGAGGTAATAGTTGCTTGGTATACATTGCCATCTTCAGACCAAACTGCATTACATACATCATTAACTCTCCACTGCATTGAAAAGAAAAATGTTACATTAATGTTGCTTCAAATCAATTATTTCCTCACCTTACTATATATTTACTAGCTAGCTCCTGACATAAAGGTGTGGCATTATTTTTATACAGCAAGCATCCAAAACAGTTAAAGTGGCTCTGAATTTACTAATGGATTGATGGAAGGATAAAAAAGCAAATCTCAATAAAGTGGAAGCTGTGGAAGTGAAAGTTTTGTCCTGGTCTGACAGTAAACCAGATCAGCTCAAATTATAGCAGTTTTAAAGAACTGTATTGTTTTAAAGATAAACACCAGAGGCAAATACCTCATCCCTTACAAATATATATTCTATAATTTTTTGCTCTGGGATTGCTACAATTACTTGCTTGAACTTGTACTATGTAATTATAAAAGAAAAACATAGCTTTAATGGGCTAGAAACAGAGATTCAAATAATATGAAATGTAGAAGTCTTCATAAACACTCTCTTTTATAACAACAGTAAACTATTTTAGTAATTGGAAAACAACTAACCTACCAAAAAAGCTTAAATCTTGGCAAACAGCAGATGTCTCAATTTCTCTCTCAAATTTCATGTGAAACAGAAGTAGATAATTGAAACTTTGCCTCCTCTCTGTTTCATGCCAGGGAATAATTTTTGTCTTTTTATTTTAGATTTTTAATACCTTTTCGAAGTCCATTTTAAAATGCTTTTTTTCAATAAAACAATTATTAAAAATGGCTCATCTTTTATTTATTTTAAACAGTGTTCTACCATACAACCAACAACAACCTGTTTCTGTGTTGTAGCATTATTTTTCTTTCTACTCTTATTCTTTTTATTGTTTTTTCTTTTTGTTCCAGCATTTTGCTCAGTTTTGTCCAAAGGCTCTGAACAGTCACCATTCTTTAAGGCATTCTGTGGGAGAAAGTAAAGAAATTCATAAAAATAGACATTTCTTCAAGTTGACCTTGATTGCTGATGGTTACATAGCTGTATTTTTCTTGGCAACTGGCTTTCCATTGCCTAGTGCAGTGATGGCGAACCTTTTTTGGTTCGCGTGCCAAAAGGGGGGGGGGAATGCGGGGGATCACGTGTGTGCGTGCCCACACTCATAATTCCATGCAGCCCCACACATGCACGCATGACCCCCCTGCTCCCAGCATGCAATGGCACGCCCATTTTTTGCTCTCCCCAGGCTCCAGAGCCTTTCTAGGAACCTGGGGAGGGCGAAAACGGCCTTCCCCACTCCCTCTGGAGGCTGGAAACAGCCTGTTTCCCGACTCCTAGTGGGCCCAGAAGGCCCGAAAATCAGCCGGATGGTGCACACATGCACGCCGGACCTGAGCTTGCGTGCCCACCGATATGGCTCCGCGTGCCACTTGTGGCACCCGTGCCATAGGTTCGCCATCACGGGCCTAGTGACTAGTCCAACCTACACCCTTGGGATTCCTGATAGACTTTCAGTAAAATGTTAATTAGATGTGACTCCCTTAATTTTCAAGTTCATTGGTTCTGCAACCAACTGCTTATATTTTCAAACCCACTATAAAACCTCATTTTATAACTACCAGTTTTTTTAAACTGTATTGTGATTGTTTAAATTCAAAAGACACATTTTAAACAATTTGAAATAATTATGTAACATATGGAATGTAATAAAACAAAACCTAAAAACCTAAAAAGAATCCTCTTGGGATGGTACAAGCAATCCTTCAATGACTAAGATTGGTGATGTGCTTGAATATCATACAGGCAGATGGATTGGTTGTTTCTCTTTAACAACAACAACAACAACAACAACAACAACAACAGAGTTGGAAGGGACCTTGGAGGTCTTCTAGTCCAACCCCCTGCTTAGGCAGGAAACCCTACACCACTTCAGACAAATGGTTATCCAACATCTTCTTAAAAACTTCCAATGTTGGAGCATTCACAACTTCTGGAGGCAAGCTGTTCCACGGATTAATTGTTTTAACTGTCAGGAAATTTCTCCTTAGTTCTAAGTTACTTTTCTCCTTGTTTAGTTTCCACCCATTACTTCTTGTTCTACCTTCAGGTGCTTTGGAGAATAGTTTGACTCCCTCTTCTTTGTGGCAACCCCTGAGATATTGGAACACTGCTATCGTGTCTCCCCTGATCCTTCTTTTCATTAAACTAGACATACCCAGTTCCTGCAACCGTTCTTCATATGTTTTAGCCTCCAGTCCCCTAATCATCTTTCAAACTGTGGTTTCTAAAACGTAGTTCTTAAGCTTTCAAGTGATATGTAATTCTCCGAAAATGAGAGTGTGACATATTGGTTCAAATTTAGATTGCTTGCTTCTACATAAATACATATGCATAAAGATGCATTAAAACGACAGTTCAGGCACAAGACAAAGAATTGTAATTTTAGCTATTTAACTAGAATATATTATTAAATAATAAAAGTGTCTTTAAAAATCTATACTGATTTTCTTACAAAATGTGTTACAACGTTAAATTAACCAGAATATGATTGGAGAGTTAAAAGTAGCCAACCTTGGGGCTTAGTCCTGGCACATGGTTCATTCCCCTCCCCAAGATAAATAACAAGTAAAATTTACAAAATAAAATGCCTTTGTAGATATATAAACATGTTCTTTCTGAAATGTTTTGCATTTTGAGCGCAAGTGCTTTTGTACTTTTGACTACATCTCTGCATTAGGGAAAATTATTTCTTTAGAATTTTCTGCTTGGTTTCTAGCTAGTTTAATGTTTAAGAATCAAACAGTATATGATGTATACATTTCAGGAAAAATAATCCCTTTGCATAGTGAGCGCGAAATTCACATTGTGCGTTTTACCTTAAAAGATGCAACTGCTTTGTCGTAGGCTTTTATCAGTGCTGTATCATCCCATATATCAGAATCATCACTCTGTGAAAAGCAGAATTAAAAAAAAACCTGTATATTTCTGAAGAAGTTAAAAAACAACAACAGTCACAACAAGGAATCATGCAATGTGAATAATCTTAGCTTTTACTTTGTTTTTTACTTTCACTATTACTTTGTTTCAGGAATAACTTATTTTTTTATTTATCTTGTCATGTTTATGTAGTGTATATTAGAGGCGGAGAGTGGAGACCCTTTGAGAGCTGTATGCAACGAAATTTCATTTTAATGTATGCCGAATAGTGTACATTCCAAGTGACAAATAAAGTTACTCTAAGTCTAAGTCTAACTTACTGGCATGTTGGATTCGAAGCTCTGGGGGACGCGGAGCAGCCAAGTTACCTCTATCGCAGGGGTCTCTAACCTTGGCAACTTTAAGACTTGTGGACTTCAACTCACAGAATTCCTCAGCCAGCAAAGCTGGCTGAGGAATTCTGGGAGTTGAAGTCCACAAGTCTTAAAGGTGCCAAGGTTGGAGACCCCTGCAAAATCGCATGGAAAGGAAAAAACGGCAACTTTACACACTTCCTGCAACAGGACAAAACTCTGGTCTCTGAAATTCCGCCAAACTTCCAGCAGTTTTGCTTCGTGTGCACAGCGCAGTTTCAGCTCCTGAAACTCGGGCGCTTCTTTTCCCTTCTTCCCCGCATTTCGGGCCGCCCGAACGCCCCTCAGACCAGCCCCCTCCCCGGCCCCCACGCGTCCCTCTTTAAAAGAAGGGCTTTATTTCCCCCCCCCCTCACTATTTCCTTTCCTTTGCTTCAGAGCCCCAGCGGCCGTGGTTATCGCGAAGGACCTCGAAGAGACGCCTAGGACCGTACCTGCCCGGCCCCCCGTCTGAACAGGACCGCGTCGTCCCCTTCGCGGGAAGCCATGTGAACTTCCGAGCCAGAGTGAAAAAGCGGCCAGAGGGAAGCGTCTTTCCCGAAGGCCACTTCGCGGCTAAAGCCTGCCTCCTTCGCTAAGCATCGCCTGGGGAGAGCTCCGGCCAACGAGGCTTCCACAAGCGCGGGCCGGCTGCGCGGCGCAGACGCGGTACCGCCCCCTACCGGTTGGGAGGCTCCGCGTCTTCCCTCGCTTAGGAGATCGTCGCTTCGTTGGCAACGGCCACGGACCACCGGCTCTTTCTCAGCTGGAGGCGCAACAACACATGGAGGCAACGGCTCAGCGTTTTCCAACAGGGGGCCCTCCGGAAAGGAGGCCACGGCCTACCAAATTCCCAGCCAACTTGGACAAGAGCGAGTGATTTGGGTAGGCATAATCTACAGAAAGTAGCAGGCTGGGAATCAAAATCCCCGACAGATTTTCAAGAATGATTCTATAGCCACAAGCATTATTTATTTATTTGTGAGATTTATATACCGCCTCACAGTGCAAGCACTCTCTAAGCGGTTTACACCAGTAAGCAATGTGTATTTATATTTCCCCAACAATCTGGGTCCTCATTTTACCTACCTCGGAAGGATGGAAGGCTGAGTCAACCTTGAGCCGGTGAGATTTGAACCGCTGACCTGCGGATCACAGTCAGCTAAAGTGGCCTGCAGTACTGCACTCTAACTGCTGCGCCACCTCGGCTCATCATTATCCCCCTTTTCAATTCCTATCTCCAACGGACTGCCAGTGTTCTTTGGCACAGCCCATAAATTTAATTAATCTGACAATCCTTTACCCACCCTCGTCTGACCCATTTCTTCCTGCTTAGATTTAGATTTTTTAAAAAATCCTTTTATTACTTTTAGAAATAATTCAATGTGGTGAACATACCTAATACCCTTTCCTCCTCTTCTTTTTCCCAACAATCTGTGAAGTAGGTTGGGCTAAAGGAAACTAACTGTCCAAAGTCATCCAGCTGGCTTTCATGCCTAAGGCAGAACTACACCTTCCTGCCTGCGAGTTTCTAGCCCGGCTCAAACCTGCTTGTTTAGATCAACCGTTATGGCATGTTAAGCATAGCACACCGTACTTACCATAATTTCACCTCTTCGCAAAGTGTGTTCGTGTCAATTTGATCAGTACTTGGTGCAGTACCAAGGAGCAGGATGGAGTACATGCCATTTGCTATTAATGCAATTCATTAGTACACTCAAAAGTAAGTTTCTCCCTTCCACCACCACCAAAGACAATGCTTTCTGTTAGTAAACAAGGATAGGGTATTACAATATTATTTTGACATAATACAGCAAGGGCTGTTACGCTAAAACTAATGGCCAAAAACTGAAGAATCTATACCAAGTATTACATAACCAATGGTCAACCAACAAACCTCACCGATTCCCAAATTGAGATGTGTAGTACTACAGCTACAATATTTGAAATATCCCTCTTTACGGTTATCTACTAGTCCTCTGGCTTTTGCATGAAGTTTTAATGGTAGCCAGATTTGACGCAAAATAGAAAATCCTGTATTTTCCTTACTGCCTCAGATTTATACCTCACTTTGCCTAATGTCAAGCCAGAAAACAAGTGGGTACTAATCCCCACTGTAATGCTGAACTTGCCATGAATTAAAATTTTGATACTCAAAAGTAAGGAACCATTCTTCCCAAGTGATATTATTTCATTCGATGCTGCTGTATTATTTGTTCCTCACATATTTAAAATGGCAATGCATTTTTTTTAGAATAGAATAGAATAGAATTCTTTATTGGCCAAGTGTGATTGGACACACAAGGAATTTGGTGCATATGCTCTGTGTACATAAAAGAAAAGATACATTTGTCAAGAATGGTTGTCATAGGGTTCAAGTAATCAATCAGGAAACAATATTAATATAAATCATAAAGATACAAGCAACAAGTTACAGTCATACAGTCATAAGTGGGAAGAGATGGGTGATAGGAATAATGAGAAAAACTAATAGTAATAGTAATGCAGCCTAGTGAATAGTTTGACAGTGGTGAGGGAATTATTTGTTTAGCAGAGTGATGGCGTTCGGGAAAAAACTGTTCTTGTGTCTAGTTGTCCTGGTGTGCAGTGCTTTATAGCGATGTTTTGAGGGTAGGAGTTGAAGCAATTTATGTCCAGGATGCGAGGCGTCAGTAAATATTTTCACGGCCCTCTTTTTGACTCGTGCAGTATACAGGTCCTCAATGGAAGGCAGGTTGGCAGCAATTGTTTTTTCTGCAGTTCTGATTATCCTCTGAAGTCTGTGTCTGTCTTGTTGGGTTGCAGAACCAAACCAGACAGTTATAGAGGTGCAGATGACAGACTCAGTAATTCCTCTGTAGAACTGTATCAGCAGCTCCTTGGGCAATTTGAGCTTTCTGAGTTGGTGCAGAAAGAACATTCTTTGTTGTGCTTTTTTGATGACGTTTTTGATGTTAGATGACCATTTTAGGTCTTGAGATATGATGGAACCTAGAAATTTGAAGGTCTCTACTGTTGATACTGTGTTGTCTAGTATTGTAAGAGGTGGTAGGATGGGAGGGTTTCTCCTAAAGTCTACCACCATTTCTACGGTTTTGAGTGTGTTCAGTTCCAGATTGTTCCGGTCGCACCACGAGGCTAGTTGTTCAACCTCCAGTCTGTATGTGGTTTCATCGTTGTCTCGAATGAGGCCAATCACTGTTGTATCATCTGCAAACTTCAGTAGTTTAACAGATGAATCATTTGAGATGCAGTCATTGGTATATATAGAGAGAAGTGGTGAGAGTACACAGCCTTGGGGGGGGGGGCTGTGCTAATTGTACAGGTATCTGATGTGATTTTGCCTAGCTTCACCTGCTGCTTCCTTTCTGTTAGGAAGCTTGTGATCCACTTACAAGTGTGTTCAGGCACCACTAGCTGATTTACCGTATGTGCCGGCATATAAGACGACTTTTTACCCCTTGAAAATCTTCTCCAAAGTTGGGGGTCATCTTATACACCGGGTACTAAAACTTCCGAGCTGGGGGGAGCTGAAAAACGGCCGCAGCCGCATCCCTGCCGTTCTCCAGACAAGCGGCCGAAGGAGCCTCGGAGCCCCGATGCTGCTCTGCATCTCAGTCGCCTGCTGGGAAGGCTGCAGTCGCCACCGTCAGCTGGCGGCTTAAGGCAAGAGGCAGCGGGCGGGAGACGCCGGCAGGAGCTGGCGACGGCTGTGGTCGCACCGAGGGAGCGCGCGGCTGAGAGGCATCTCGCGCGGGGAGGAAACTTCGTCTGGCTCTGCTTCCAGAGCGAGCAACCGAGCGAGAGCAGCGCAGCCACAGCGGGAAGGGAAGCAAGCAGCCCGCTCTGCCACTCAAGCCAGCGGCTGCCGGAAGCAACAAGGGCGTTAGGAAAAGAGGAGCGCCGCCACCGCTGCCAGCACTCTTTCCTTCACTTCTATCTTCTCCTTCTCTTCTCCTAACGCCCTTGTTGCTTCCGGCGGTCACTGGCTTGAGTGGCGGAGCGGGCTGCTTGCCTCCCTTCACTTCCCTTCCCGCTGTGGCTGCGCTGCTCTCGCTCGCTCGCTCTGGAAGCGGAGCCAGACGAAGGTTCCTCCCCGCGCGAGATGCCTCTCAGCTGCGCGCTCCCTTGGCGCGACCGCAGCCGCCACCAGCACTCTTTTCTTCACCTGGGAAAAAGGATCTTGTGGTGCTGAGGGCTAGGAAAGAGGGAAGAAGAGAAAAGGGAAGGAAGACCAGAGATGAAAGGAAGGAAGGAAGACTAGAGATGAAAGAAAGGCAGGAAGACCAGGAAGGAAGACCAGAGATGAAAAGAAGGAAGGAAGGAAGGAAAGAAGGAAGGAAGGCCAGGAATGATGATCAGGGATGAAAGAAAGGAAGGAAGGAAGAAGAAAGGGAAGTAGAGGAAGATAAATGTTAGGTGGGAGGAAGGAAGAGAAAAAAGTGAGAGGGAAAGAAAGAAAGAAAGATGTTAGGAAGGAAGAAAGACAGAAAGAAAAAGAAAGATGGTAGGAGGGGTAGTCTTATACGGAGAGTATATCCCAAACTCTATATTTTAATTGGAAAAGTTGGGGGTCGTCTTATATGCCCAGTCGTCTTATACGCCGGAATATACGGTAGTTTAGTTAGAAGAATGTCCGGTATGATGATGTTGAATGCTGAACTAAAATCTACAAAGAGGACCCTTGCATAGGTCTTTGGAGATTCAAGATGTTGTAGGAAGTAGTGCAGAGCCATATTAACAGCATCATCTGTCGATCTGTTTGCTCAGTATGCAAATTGCAGGGGGTCTAACAGTGGATCCGTGATGGTTTTAAAGTGGGAAATCACTAGCCTTTCAAAGGTTTTCATAACTACAGATGTTAGAGCAACTGGTCTGTAGTCATTCAGTTCCTTGATGGAGGGCTTCTTCGGCACTGGGATGATAGTGGAGCGTTTGAAGCAAGAAGGAACATGGCATATCTCTAGTGATTTGTTGAAGATTTGGGAGAAGATGGGAGCCAATTGGTCAGCACAGACTTTTAAGCAAGAAGGAGTTATCTTGTCTGGACCTGGTGCTTTTCCCGGCTTCTGTCTGTGAAATAGATCTTGCACTTCCTTTTCTGTGATCACCAGGGGTTGTGAACCCAATGGGATGGGTTCAGTTGTAGGAGGTTTGGCTGTTGTTGGTGTCTGGGATGGAGGTTGTGGAGATAGGTGGCTGTAGTTTCCTTTCAAGCCTGCAGTAGAACACAGTCAGATCAGCCAGTTGCTGATTTCCTTCAGCTTGGGAAGGTGGTTTGCTGTAACCCGTGATGTTTTTAAGAGTTTTCCACATGTTTGCTGGTTCATTTGTTGAGAACTGATTCCTTAGCTTTTCAGAGTAGTTTCTTTTTGCTGCTCTGATCTCCCTTGTTAATACATTTCTGGCCTGATTGTACAGCATTCTATCACCTTTTCTGTAGGCTTCCTCTTTGGAACGACGTAACTGCTTAAGTTTAGCTGTGAACCAAGGTTTATTGTTACTGTATATTCGCAAGTTCCTGGTTGGTACTCATAGGTCTTCACAGAAGCTGACATGTGATATTACAGTATCTGTGAGTTCATCCAGGTCTGCAGAGGTATCTTCAAAAATATTCCTGTCCGTGCAGTCAAAGCAAGCCTGTAGCTTTAACTTTGTAGCTTTAAGCCTGTAGCTTAAACTTTAATTTTTCAGGATTCTTCTGTAATCTACCTGTTGCATTTGTTTTGAAAATGACAAAAATATATTTCAAAAATTATTAACATCTGTAAGATGGACCTAAAAGTTTGAATTTGTAAGAATAATTGAAAGATCTTTGAAAGGTGGATGGCTCTTTGGTAACTGCTATAGCAGTGATGGCGAACCTTTTTTTCCTTGGGTGCCAAAAGCACGCGCGTGCACGCTATTGCGCACATGCGAGTGCCCACACCCATAATTCAATGCCCCTGTGCATGCAGGTGTGATTCCCCCTGTGCTGCCCCACCCCCCATGCATGCGCGCATGATCCCCCCACTCCCCGACTTCGGGTGGGCTGGGTAGGCCCATTTTTCATACTCCCCAGGCTCCAGATGTTTTCTTGGAGCCTGGGGAGGCCGAAAACGGCTTCCCCTGCCCCCCGGAGGCCCTCCGGATGTCGAAAGCGCCCTCCCAGAGCCTCCACGCAAGCCAAAAATCAGCTGGCCAGTGCGCACATGCGCACTGGAGCTGAGTTAGGTCAATGGCTCGCATGCCAGCAGATATGACTCCGTGTGCCACCTGTGGCACGTATGCCATAGGTTCGCCATCACTGTGCTATAGAATGCATTTGCGATGAAATAGCCTTTTGGACCAAATACCGCACCCAGTGCTTCTTCCGTATTTATACAATTCTGTCTACATTAACACAGAGGTTTCATTTGAATCTTGGTGATATCATTAACAAAGCATTGCAATTTTCTCGACAATACAAAAAATCATTTGCCACTGCATTATTATAGAAAGTTTGTCAATTTCCTGGCTTGCATTCAACTTTAGGATTTTTGAGGTAGTTTTCCTAAACTGATCCTTTTTTTCAACCCAGAAAAAGTTAGCCATGCACTGCCACCTACCAGACAATGCACAACGCATCCTAGTACATGCAATAAATTTAATCTCACAAGTCAGATGCCTACTTAATTATGAGGATTACACTGTTAAATTTTAGTAAATTAAATATAGTACCCCTAATTTTTTTACACAGAATATTTAAAACAAGAATACTGAGCCTGATCAACTCGAATGATAATGATAAAGACTGTGACAAAGACTCTAATACAGTAACTATATTGCTTGGAAAAAAAATAAATTGATTTTTGTAAGTACTCTATCATCTTTCCCACAGCTGTTTCCACTCATTACAGTGCAAAGAGCAGAAAAGAGGGCAAACATATGAGAAATGGGGGTTATTACAAAAATCCAGATGATTTCTAGATGGCATCTCTTTAACTTTTTGTTGTCAACCAGCCATTGTCCAAATGTTAGCACCCCAGTAATCCTATTAATGAAGACAAAACACATACTTATCATAGATACAAACTGATTATAAGTGAAGATGTTAGGACTATTTCTTCATTCTCAACCATTTTACAGTTGCCATATGTTCTAAAGCATCTTTCTGGAACTGAATCTGAGTAACTATAATCTACAAATTTTCTTTAACCCAGAAGGCCAATTTTTACCTAAAGTTCAAGTCCATCTTATCTAAAATCCAACTATTTTTAAATCCCACGTAATTGAAATTTAGTAACATCACAGAAAAGACACAAGGCTATCTCTACTTTAAGTTTTATACCAACATATCACATTTCAATCACAACTCTTACTTGTTTTAAAATTAAATCGTGGCTAACAGCTGTTTCCAAAATACCTACTTTGTTGCAATAAGAATTGCTTTCTATTTATTCCCTGAAACCTCTGATTTAAGAGACTCTGAATTTCAAACAATGCAATTACGGTAGTTCTTTGTATGCTCGAGCAGAGTCTTTGAAATGTTCAGAATTAAGTTAAGGTCACCCTGATTATCATCTTCCAATTGACAAGTATGCTAATAAAATTTCATTGTTCAGAAGAAGTTGCTGTTCTCAGAAGATTCTCTTGATCTAATTCTAGGTCAGCCTGATTCTGTCCCAAGCTGAAACACAATCATGCACGTACAACTAATTGTTCAAATAAGGTCCTTACCAACTGTTGTGGAAATAATCTTGCACATCAGTAAAGTTAAGCAACGCATTCCCTGATTGCTGCACTTACAACCGAACCAAGTTTTAATCAAAAGATAATATAGTTTATATTTTAATTCAAATTAGATTTTAATTGCAATTTTACAGAGAGAGAATCTTGGTTTGCAATTACTGAAGAATGGTATTAAATACTCAGATTGAAGTTAGAACACATGATGAAAGGCAAGTTATTTGTGCTAAATGTGACAAAGGATTCTCTAAATTATGTCGTATTTCCAGCAATAACTGAAAATCTATTGGAGCTTCTCGAGTACCCAGTTCTGACAATATGTCATGCAATTATTTTTATTGTAAAAATAATTTATGATTAACTTTACAGCTGACCTTTTACAAAGTAGAAAGCAAGTACAGATACCTATCCTTTTAAAATATCACTTCTGAATGTAAGAGTGCTGCCATATACATTTCCCAGCTTACTTGCATATATAATAACTGGTATAATCACACAAGCAATTTATTGAGCAAACATTTTAACAATAAAATACATTCTGGCTATTGCTACTGTTACTAACAGGCATGCAAAGGGAAATACAACCTTAAAATCCAATTTTATTGGACCAGATTCTAGTAATTCAGTCAAAGCCAAGTCAGCTGCAAATACACTATACTAACCATACATTCTAAAATAAATGCATACTGGACAAGCAAGCAAGTAGAAGATAAACATTAACCATTTAATGGCTGGCTACTTTACAAATATGTCTTTTTTAGGCCCTATATTTTGAGATGCTGCAGCATTATTAGGTCCTCTCTGTAGCCACATATTATTTTGCTCCTCCCTGATGAGTCTTCTTCTCATCCGCTGCTTTTTGCTTCTGCTGCATAATTTCAGAATCTCTGTAAAAAGGGAAAGAATAAGGAGGTTAGTTTGTGGTGCCAATTTTTACAGAGTCAGAACATCACAAATAAATCTCAGGTATTGGGCTGAACTCAGTAATTTAATATCAATAAATTCAAAAGAGCAAAACTTCTAGCTGTTCTGAGCACAGAAATTTTTTACGCCGGACTTGTATTATGTACAGGTAGTCCTCGACTTAGGACCACAATTGAGCCCAAAATTTCTGTTGCTAAGTGAGACATTTATAAAGTGAGTTTTGCCCCATTTTACAACCTTTCTTGCCAGGTTAAGTGAATCACTGCAGTTATTAAATTAGTAACAGGGTCATTTAAGATCCGGCTTCCCCATTGACTTTGCTTATCAGAACGTCCCAAAGGTGCTTTTTGAAGAGGCAACTGGACTTTTTGGTTTTTCTTTGAATATGTTTCACTTGTCATCCAAGAAACTTCTTCAGCTCTGACTGGATGGTGGGAAATGGAAGGATTTATACTCCTTGCAGACAGCTGGTCATTTGCATGCTTTTAGCAAATCGTTAGGGGCACTTGGAGGTTTATCTATGTCATCAGGGTCACCTGAGTGGTGGAGCCTTCTTGGAACTGCTGAAAGGACTGTGTTGTAGACTAGAGATAGATGATGTCCTATCCCTCCCCCTCTGTTGAGAGAGGGATGTTCAATTTTGACATAGATGGCCTTTGACCCCTCTTTCAAACTAGCGGTCGTCTCTGTCCAAAATGTGGACTTTGCTGTTTTCAAAAGAGTTGCCTTTGTCTTTTAAATGCAGATGGACTGCTGAATCTGGTCCTGATGAGTTTGTTCTCCTATGTTGTGCCATCCATTTATGAAGTGGTTGTTTTGTTTCCCCAATGTACAAATTTGCACATGGCTCACTGCATTGTACTGCATATACCACGTTGCTCAGTTGGTTTCTGGGTGTTTTATCCTTGAGATGGACAAGCTTCTGCCTTAGTATATCCTTGGGTTTAAAGTGTGCACGTATGTTGCGTGGGCTGAAGATCCTCCTGAGCTTTTCTGATATTCCTGCAATGTATGGAACGACGATCGTTTATTGTTCTCTGGGTTGTCTGTTATAGAGGAGCTCCTGTGGGGTCTTTTTTGAGATTTGATGAAGGCCCACTTGGGAGCCACACGTTCTGAGGGCTTCCTTGATGTGCTTTAGTTCTTTTCCTTTCCCATCTTTGCTTGTAGGCAGGCCTTCAGTTCGGTGATGTAGGGTTCTGATGACTCCCATTTTGTGCTCCAATGGGTGGTGGGAATCAAAATGTAAATATCGATCTGTGTGTGTGGGTTTTCTGTAAACTTCAATGTTAGGGCTTCTGTCCTCTTTAATGTGTAGTCCAGGAAGGCTAGACTAATTTCCTTATCATCTTCCCATGTGAATTTGATGTATCTGTCCACAGAGTTGATATGTTTGGTGAATGCTTCCAATTCCTGTGTTCTGATCTTGACCCAAGTATCATCCACATACCTATACCAGTGAGTGGGTAGAATTCCTGTGAAGGAGTCTAGGCCTTATACCAGCTGTCTGCAAGGAATATAAATCCTTCCATTCCCCACTATCCAGTCAGAGCTGAAGAAAAACCTGAAAGTCCAGTTGCCTCTTGAAAAAGCACCTTTGGGACATGACTTGGATGACGGAGAATCTCCATAGACATTTATCAGAAAATCACAAAAAGTGATCACATGACCCCAGGACAGTTGGGTCAGTTGCCAAGCATCTGAATTTTGATCATGTCATCAAAATGTGTGGTTGTGTGAAAAATGGTCATGTCCCTTTTTTCAGTGCTGTTGTAATTTTGAGTGGTCACTAAATGAACTGTTGTAAGTCAAGGACTACCTGTATTCATGAGACATGAACGGTGTTACAGATTATGCAAATATACCTCTGTTTCCTTTGAGTAGCTGATAAAGCGTCCTCTTTTCTTTTCCCCTTATTGTGTTCTTGGGTTTTCTTCATATTCTTCTGGCGGGAAAGTTCACGCTGGTTCCCACCTGTAAAAGTAACAGTCTAGGTTTTAGGCTAATTATTGATAATTACATTTTCTATTAAAATACAATCCACAATATCAAATCCAGTTACCAGTGTGGCATTAAAAAGAATATCCTTGGTTCAAGGATGTCTTTTCCATGCCCAAATTACCTAAACTATAAAACGAAGTTTTGAATATTTAGAAACTGCAAACTCTTAGCAATTGTTCTTATTAACCTATTATGCTTTTTACCCACCGGTTTTTTTTATAACTGAAATGCATTTAAAAACAAAATGTGTCTTTAAAAAGTATAAAAATGGAAGTCTTGCTCAAATAAGAAAAACAGGAGAGAATGAATTTTGGCTAAATATATGCAACCAATTGATAAAATAATGTATGCAAAAGACTATGAAGAACACATAGCAGAGAATATTAAAACAAATATCTTAGTCTTAGAATAACTTTATTGTCACTTTAAATGTAATATTTAAATTAAACATATCTGCAGATTTATTTGGAATAGGAAACCAGCAGAGGCCACTGGGCTACTAATGATGGGAGTACTAAAGGTATCAGAAAAATAAATAAAGAAAAAGCAGAGAAACTGAATGAATTACT
Organism: Diadophis punctatus similis; assembly: GCA_023053685.1. NCBI lineage: Eukaryota > Metazoa > Chordata > Lepidosauria > Squamata > Dipsadidae > Diadophis > Diadophis punctatus. Next base: position 29,933,849 of record JALIGW010000002.1, on the reverse strand, counting down.
TGCTTCTGTCTTCACTACTGAGGAAACAGAACAAATGCCAATTCTGAACTGGCGGAATGAATTGAGATGTTACATAAACATGATTAAAAAAAAAGAGGAACCAACTTAATTAAATCAACACACGTCCATTTTTTAAAAGAAATGGATCTGTTCACAAATCATCTTAAACATCTTCATGTCTTTCACAGGACTAAAATAGCTGGAGTGCCCTCTTAAAGGAATGATAAACTGTAGGCCAATTATCCAAACATTTATTGCAGGTAAAGCAGTTGAAATATTTAAAATAAAAATAACCACACATATAGAATGAGAATAATTGTGTTGTACTCCCTCTTTTTATATTCCATATAAATAAAGGGGCATTTGCTTAAGCCACTTTCCAATGTTACCTTGTTTCTCTGGACTTAAAATATGTTTTAGTCTCTTTTGCCTAAGTAATATTTATTGCGTATTTCCATCAAGATATTTCCCTTGCTCTCTACACATAACACTAAAATAAACAGCAGCTTTCTGGCAAGGAAGCATATGGAAATTTAGTTTAAAATCGAGGGCAAGGTTTGACATGACAGAGATATATATTGTACAATAACACATTGCAAAAATAGTCAGAAAATTTACTTAGAATGTTAAAACTCAAAGTCACCTACTGAATCTAAATAGTGAGATTCTAGAGACTGACATAAATACTTTATTATTAAAAGCATAATATACTGTTGGAATTTGCTGCCCACAGTAAGAATAGCTAGCCCACTTGGATGTTTTAAAAGGAGGCTAGAAAGTTCATGGTCTATCAGTGGCTATGAATAGCATGCCTATTGCCAGAAAGCAACAGTGGATTGTGGCTATTGCCTTCTAGATCAGGCTTGGGAATTTCTCAAATACATCCAGTGGGCCACAGTGATGCAGAATGTGAGATTAGATAGGTTTATGATTTGATTCAGCAGGTCTTATGTCTGTAAGCAAAATATAAACATTTTGAAAATGCTGAACACATGAAAAATTATTGTATGGACTCAACATAAAATATATTATAGTTTTTAAGATTTTATCTGTCATTATAGAGAGCCGAGATGGTGCAGTGGTTAAATGCAGCACTGCAGGCTACTGCTAATTCAGCAGTTCAAATCTCACCCGCTCAAGGTTGACTCAGCCTTCCATCCTTCCGAGGTGGGTAAAATGAGGACCCAGATTGTTGGGGGCAATATGCTGAACTCTGTAAACCGCTTAGAGAGGGCTGTAAAGCACTATGAAGCGGTATATAAGTCTAAGTGCTATTGCTATTATGAAATTTAGGAAAACCATATGCATATTTGCTGAATCTCTTTAGTACAGTTTGTTTGATGATTAAAAAAATGTACAATAGTTCAATCCTACACTATGCATTCTGCATTTCCAAACCAGAAGATCTAAATGTACAATATTGCACAGAAACTGCAGGTTTTTGTTATTCAAGTTTCTATGTAAAAAAACATGAATCAAATTACTGGGTTAGCTGTGATATCCACGAAGCAGTAGAGCGGTCTAGTTAAGGATTCATTGAGTTGCCGCCCTACACACATTACTTCTCAGACTTTCAGCTACAATCTAGTGGGTATGTTTTATTTGCCCAATTTGTTAATGGAGTAACTGTTAGACTTTAACAGTTTTTAAAGCAGATCACACTGGACCATCAAGAAACCCACATTAATTCAGTCATAATTACTATACATTCAATCGCCAACCCCTGCTTAAGGAGACAAGCTAAGGGGCTTCTTTAAAATACTACACACTACTCAGTGCTCAGTTTCTTAACAAAACAGCTGTTTCCAAATAGGTTCTGAAGAACACCGAGTGCAATGCGAACATCGGACAGTTTTTCACAGCTTCCTCTCGAAGCTTTTCAGAGCTACTTTACTGAGACACAGGCAGATTTGAGTGTAAATTCGGTGACAAAGGTGAGTTCATCTGGCAGACTTAAAGAGGGTGGCAAGGGCTCACCCCCTCGCCCCGAGAGTGGATCAAAAAAAGGCGGAAACGAAAAATCAAAGCTACCCTCTCTCCAGCCAGCCTTTCCATGTAAAAAAAAAAATCAAACATTTATAGCGCCCGCCGGAGACGGTAACAAAATCCATAAACCAGCGACGATTGCGACGCACCTCGCTATGGCTTCCACTTTATTAAATAGGTTGCTGACCCCAAGATCGCCGCCCACCACGGAGATGCCACGAACAACAGGCAGGGAGGCGCCTCCCTCTCCGGCCTACGGCCTCCGCAAGGCCCCGTGAACTGTCCCTAACGGGCACCGACCCAGCGGGAGGGACCGCCTTGCCTTCCTGGTGGTGGGAGAGGGGCGATCGCGTCGAATACTTACGGGCCATGGCAAAACAATAACCCCAGCGATAACAACCGTTACGCTCGCAAGCTTCAACTCCCCACCAACCGCTCCAACTACCAGAACCTTCTCCTTTGCCCCGCCCGCCCAAGTTTTTATTAAGTAAGGGCCCGCCCCCGTGACGTCACGCCACACATCTCTCCGTCCCGAACGGAGCTGTTCAGTGACGCCCTGCCTCTTATTGCGCTTGCGCAATTCTAGAAAAGCCTCCTTTGTTTGGATGGTGACGTCTGCTTCAGCAGCTGACTCAAGTTGTAGTCCTTCGCCCGGGTCTGAACTAGTAGCTTCCAAGTTAGCGGTCGCCAGTCAGCTTTCTCTCTCTCTCTCTCTCTCTCTCTCTCTTTTGCTAACAGAATAGCATGAATCAAATAATCCAGGGTTGTTTCCCTAAAAAAAAGCTAGAAATAAATGCATATTATGGTTGGTCACCCAGATATTTAACCTGGATTTGGCATTTTTATTCACCGATCCTAGTCCTTCTCATTATTATTCTCTGTTCACAACAATGGGAAGTCACAGCTGCCAGTTCTTTAGCTGCTATTGGTCTTTATAAGCATTGAGTTGTCTCAAGAATCTAAAATGTTATATATTGGCGTAGTTATGTGTGGGTCCCAGCATTGTGGTCTTTTGCAACTGACAGTTGAATGTTCTAAGTGCTATCCCAATTTTTTAGGTATTGGCACCCAGTGGGTAGTTAACTACTGGGAACACAAGAGCTGCTTTATGCCATAATCTTTCAATTTTGATTTTTAGATCTTGATACTTAAGATCTCCAATTCTTTGTATTCTATTTCATTGTCCTGTTATCCATATTTTCTTTTTTTAAACCATACTTATGTCTTGTGTGTTATCAGCCAACTTTATCAGTCTGTATTCAGAAATCCCATCATATATTAACCACATGCTTTTTCAACTATGTTCCCACAAATTTTTGTCAGTTTGGTCTAGTGGTTAAAGAATCAAGCTAGAAAGCGGGAGACGTGAGTTCTAGTGCCGCCCTTAGCCATGAAAGCCAGCTTTGGGCCAGTCACATTCTCTCAATTCAACCCACCTCACAGGATCTTTGTTGTGAATAAAATATGCCTTGGATATGTTCTCTGCCTTGTGTTATTTGTGAAAATAATAAAGATGGGATACAAATAAATAATTTTTCATTACTGGTACATGATAATTTTTACAGATGTTCTAATGAATTATTTTGGTGAATGTGTTATATGATTAATTTGGTCTAGAGAAATGTACTATATGCGGCCATATCTGGAGAAGGAGGCTTTACTCACGGTCACTCATGCCCTTGTCACCTCGCGTTTGGACTACTGCAATGCGCTCTACATGGGGCTACCCTTGAAGAGTATCCGGAGACTTCAGTTGGTGCAAAATGCGGCTGCGCGTGCTGTGGTGGGTGTGCCGAGGTACACCCACGTGACACCGATTTTCCGCCAGCTGCATTGGTTGCCCATCGGTCTCCGGGTCCAATTCAAGGTGTTGATCACCATCTTTAAAGCCCTTCATGGCTTAGGACCAGGATATCTCCGGGACCGCATTCTGCCGCATACTTCCCTCCGACCGGTTAGGGCCCACAGAGTTGGCCTCCTCCGGGTCCCGTCGGCCAAGCAATGCCGGCTGGCGGGCCCCAGGGGGAGGGCCTTCTCTGTGGCTGGCCCCGTGCTCTGGAACCAACTCCCCCCAGAGACCCGAACCATCCCCACTCTGCTGGCCTTCCGAAAGGCCGTTAAGACATGGCTCTTCCTGCAGGTGGGGGGGGACAGCTTAACCATTTGAGCTTACCCCCCAAGTATGTATGTGGTTGAATGGATGGATGTTGTTGTTGCTTTTATACTGCCTTTTTAAATTTTGTACCGTTTTTAAATTGTTGAAATTTTGTTCATTCTTGTATCTCTTATGTTGTACGCCGCCCTGAGTCCTTCGGGAGTTGGGCGGCATATAAGAATAACAAAATAAATAAATAAAATAAATAAATACTATTGTTCAAAAAGAATAGTGAGAAATTGGATTTAGCTGGCTATAAGATTGTGAGAGGTTTGGAAATCAAGTTCTATGTGTGAAATGATGTATTTAAAGAATCTTACAAAAAGTGTAAGATTGACCAAATTAAATGGCTATATCTGTATTTAGCCTACAAAAGATTGAGATAAGGAAACAAATCTCACAAATAAAATAAATATCTGAATAATTGTCACATGGAAGAGGGAGTGGATTTACTCTCTATTGCATCAGAGTGAATTTTATATTAATGCATTTGAAGTCACTAGGACTAGGACATACTTTTGGAAATCCTTGGACTCAAGAGGCACTTATATTCTTATCTCACACAATTTCTATAATAATGGTGCTTTATAGTTTTTCTTCTAATCTTGTGTCTTAGTGAAAAATTCTGGAAATTACAGTTGGAACTGTAGGCTAATGCATTCTTTATTGAAAATAAACAGAAGAATGATACAGAATTGCGCCAATTGGGGGAGGGGGACAGAACAAGACATTAAGTGGGAATGAAATAGAGAATTATGGCAAAGGCTTTACTACATGGACTAGACTAGAAGACCTCCAAAGTCCCTTCCAACTCTGTTATTCTGTTATGGGATTTCTTTATTTAGAAATTTTATTTCCCACCCATCCCCTAGCCAACGATGAATTAACAAACCACCCGTCCTTTCTTCAGTACAAATCTGAAAGGCAAAACTCGATTTCTGCATTGCAGACGGTACACTAACCGTTAATAAGAACCAAACCTTTCGGCTTGCTTTTGTCGCAGAATGATGACGCGACCAACGCCATCGAGGAGCAGCTGATTTAAGTCCTCTCCCAGAAAGGAAGGGCGGGGAGCTGGACTGAGCCGGGCCGATGACATGAGGCGGCCTCGCCGGCGACGCTGGACTTTAGCCGGTGCCGGACCTTCCGCCTCACGACACCATGTTCCGCCGCGCCAGGTTTAGCGTGAAGCCCAATGTCCGGCCGAATGCTTCAGGGAGAGGCGGGAATAGTGGAGACAACAGGAGCTCAATTGTCCCGGCGGTTGTCACCGCCGCCTCCGCCGCCGCCACCACTACCACCACAGATGCCGACGGTCAACATGACTCGGCACCGACCACCTGGTCTTCTACGGCCGTGGACAGTTCGATGCCCCATTCCGGTGACGCTGCCACCTCTGGAGATCTTCACCTGAGCGGGGACAGTAGTAACAACCGTAGCAGGTAACTGAGGTTTGCTTTTAAAGCCCCTCGTTGATGCTTTTGCATTGGCGGTCTTCTCCGAAACCGCCGGAGCTTCCCCGTTTCCTTTTTGAGATGACTTGAGAGACACATTGGAAGTTAGATCTGTGACGCTCGTTTACTACGGTATTTGAGGACCCGCCTTTGAGAAAGCTTCTCTTAGCAGAGGTTCATAATCTTCTGAGTTAGCAAAATTCCCATCTCAAAGAGATGTGTGAGAGAACTTTAGGTTTGTGTTGTAATAACTGAGCTGTTTGGCCTCGAGTCTAGTGACTTGCTTCTGTAGTGTGAACATGCAGAGGAGTAATTGGCATTAAATAGACTGTAGAAATCCTACCAACTTGCTGTTCTCCTATAGAGAAATTTTCCAGGTATAGTGATGATGATGATGATGATGATGATGATGATGATGATGATGATGATGATGCAGAAGCATTGCATTGCATTGGCCAAACACTGATCCAATGATAGTATAGTATCTAAACTGTATTATCGGTCACCTGTACAATGAATAATGGTGTCAGTACATTCATAAGCTTGAGCTGTGTTGTTTACGTCCCTGCCAATCTTGCAAGTCTTTAATATCAGCTCCTTATAGCTAATTAGATAACATGTACACGTAGTCCTTGACTTACAACAGTTCATTTAGTGACTATTCAAAGTTACAACAGCACTGAAAAAAGTGACTTGACCATATAAATTTAATAAGTAAAATAAACAGGACAATATAGGAAACTGTTATTACTGCAGTTTAGGTGTCCTTTAGATCAGGGGTCGGGAACCTTTTTGACTAAGAGAGCCATGAAAGCAAAAAATTTGGAAATTTATTTCAGTGAGAGCCATATAATATATTTTAAAAGTGAACCGAGCAGACGCAGTCTGAGACTGATTCAAAAGGGGGCGTTTACCTCTTCTTTCTTCTTCCTTCCTTCCTCTTTCTTCTTTCCTAACATCTTTTTCTTTCTTTCTGTCTTCCTGCCTTCCTAACCTCTCTCTCTCTCTCTCTCTCTCTCTCTCTCTCTCTCTCTCTCTCTCTCTCTCTCTCTCTCTCTCTCTCTCTCTCTCTCTCTCTCTCCTCCTTCTTCTTTCTTCTTCCTTCCTTCCTCTTTCTTCTTTCCTAACATCTTTTTCTTTCTTTCTGTCTTCCTGCCTTCCTAACCTCTCTCTCTCTCTCTCTCTCTCTCTCCTTCTTCTTCTTTCTTCTTCTTCCTTCCTTCCTTCCTTCCTGGCTGTGGAGAGGAGCTGGCTGAAGAAGATCCAGCAGCAACCAACCTACCGAGGCTCCTGGAAGACGGGAAGCCGTCAGCCCAGCCAGGGGGGAGGAGGTGGAGAAAGGCGGTGATTTAGCTCATCAAGCGCACTCCACTTGGCGGCTCTCGGATGGAACGGCAGCGCGCGCGGAAGGAATGCCAGAGGACGGCGTCGAGCACACGAGGCTCTCACGGGCAGCTGCGCTGACCCTGCCTCCGCCGAGGAGGAGGGGGAAAGGAAAGCGCTCCCGCAGAGCATCCCAACTGCAAGTTATCGTCGCCCGTCCTGCCCAAGTGGCCGCGCGACGTGACCCCGGAGCCGGATGGGCACAAGGGCAGGAAGAGAAAAAGAAAGAAAAGGTGATGCCCCGCTCGCTAGGCGCCTCTGCGCCGCGGTCGAAATCACTTCCGTTCGCTAAAACAGCGTCACCTTTTCTTTTTCTCTCTCTTCCTGCCCTTGTGCCCATCCGGCTCCGGGGTCGCGTCGCGCGGCCGCTTGGGCAGGACGGCAACGATAACTTGCAGTTGGGATGCTCTGCGGGAGCGCTTTCCTTCCCTTTCCCCCTCCTCCTCGGCGGAGGCAGGGTCAGCGCGGCTGCCCGTGAGAGCCTCGTGTGCTCGACGCCGTCCTCTGGCATTCCTTCCGCGCGCGCTGCCGTTCCATCCGAGAGCCGCCAAGTGGAGTGCGCTTGATGGGCTAAATCACCGCCTTTCTCCTCCTCCTCCCCCCTGGCTGGGCTGACGGCTGACGGCCACCCCTGATATAGCCGATGGAACTGGCGGCGGTTGCGGCGCGGAGCTTCTCCCGCCCGCTTTCCCGTCCTGGCTGAACGCCGCCATTTGGGTTATTTTTCCCTCTGTGCATGCTCGCGCATGCACAGAGGGAAAAATAACCCAAATGATTGTGGTCAGCCGGGACGGGAAAGCGGTGATTGTGTTCAGCCGGGACGGGAAAGCGGGCAGGAGAAGCTCCGCGCCGCAACCGCCGCCAGTTCCATCGGCTATACGCCGAAGGACTGGCCCGGGCGAACCGGGAGGATTTCACCCCTGCTGCGAGCCATAAACAATCTGGCTCGCGAGCCATAGGTTCCCGACCCCTGCTTTAGATTGTTGCAGCCTTGATGAAACTTGATTGTTGTGTGAGATCTCCCATTAAATTGTAGGAATAAATTACAAATAGGTAGAATTGTTCTTTTGATTTGTTTAAAATGCTTGGTGAACTTTCAAACAAAAGGACTTGGTCTTTCTACTGTTCTTCTGAGGCTGCAGTACTAACACACACACACACACACACACACACACACACACACACACACACACACACACACACACACAGAGGGGGGAGGGAGGGAGGGAGGGAGGGAGGGAGGGAGGGAGGGAGAGAGAGAGAGAGAGAGAGAGAGAGAGAGAGAGAGAGAGAGAGAGAGAGAGAGAGAGGTGAACACTCATGTATACATCTGGAGTATATCCCAGTTAAGTTTTACCCTTGTCTTCAGGCTCAGCTTGAGACTCATTATCTAGCCCCATTTAATTTTTGATTAGTATTGGGATTTATTTATTTATTTATTTATTTATTTATTTATTTATTTATTATTTGTTTGTTTGTTTGTTTGTGACATTTATATACCGCCTCACAGTGCAAGCACTCTCTAAGTGGTTTACACCAGTAAGCAATGTATATTTTATATTGCCCCCAACAATCTGGGTCCTCATTTTACCTACCTCGGAATGATGGAACCTTGAGCCAGTGAGATTTGAACCGCTGACCTGCGGATCACAGTCAGCTAAAGTGGCCTGCAGTACCCCACTCTAACCGCTGCGCCACCTCGGCTCTTTATATAGGGATTCCTGTTAGTGTAAGTATCAGTTCGACTATCTGCAGTTAATGCTCCAAGACATACAGAGCAAGTATTGGGTTACAGATCTAACTTTGAACCCTTTATCTCATTACTTTATGGGATAATCCCATTTTAAAAATAATGTCTAAATCTGTTGGGGGAGGGGGTAAAGTGGACATCAAAATATTACTTTGGATCAACTCATGTCTGAGGAAGCAATTTTTTAAATTCAAAATTATTACATTTAATATGTGTGTGCATGGTTTTTTGGGAGTTAAAACAATTTGATTTACATCAAGAATCTTTTTGGCAGAATATTCAATTAACATTTATTTGATCCAAATACAACTGCTGCTTCTGAAGCTCCCCAGCAGTTAGAGGTTGTAGCTGCTAAGTCAGTAACTCTTTTAGCAAGTTGATGAAATTGATTTCAGTTATTTATGTAACCATTAGCATGATGAGCTTGAATGCTGTACTCTGATAATCATTGAAAGGTTGCATTAAACAATGATAATTTTATTTCCTATGATCGTAAAATGAAATTAATGTGATTTTAACTTTTGCTTTGTATATACTGATGCTTCAGATAATGTTAAATGAAGTTTGATTACAATCACCCTGCCATTGGATATGTAATTTAGGAATTGGTACAATAGAATAGAGTAGAGTAGAGTAGAATAGAGAATAGAATAGAATAGAAAATAGAATAGAAAAGAAAATAGAATAGAATAGAAAATAGAATAGAATATAGAATAGAATAGAATATAGAATAGAATAACAAGAGTTGGAAGGGACCTTGGAGGTCTAGTCGAACCCCCTGCTTAGACAGGAAACCCTACACCACTTCAGACAAATGGTTATCCAACATCTTCTTAAAAACTTCCAGTGTTGGAGCATTCACAACTTCTGGAGGCAAGCTGTTCCACTGATTAATTGTTCTAACTGTCAGGAAATTTCTCCTTAGTTCTAAATTACTTCTCTCCTTGTTTAGTTTCCACCCATTGCTTCTTGTTCTACCCTCAGGTGCTTTGGAGAATAGTTTGACTCCCTCTTCTTTGTGGCAACCGCTGAGATATTGGAACACTGCTATCATGTCTCCCCTAGTCCTTCTTTTCATTAAACTAGACATACCCAGTTCCTGCAACCGTTCTTCATATGTTTTAGCCTCCAGTCCCCTAATCATCTTTGTTGCTCTTCTCTGCATTCTTTCTAGAGTCTCCACATCCTTTTTACATCGTGGCGACCAAAACTGAATGCAGTATTCCAAGTGTGGCCTTACCAAGGCATTGTAAAGTGGATCACACTTCATGTGATCTTGATTCTATCCTTCTGTCAATGCAGCCTAGAACTGTGTTGGCTTTTTTGGCAGCTGCTGCACACTGCTGGCTCATATTTAAATGGTTGTCCACTAGGACTCCAAGATCCTTCTCACAGTTACTACTGTTGAGCGAGGTACCACATATACTGTACCTGGGCATTTTGTTTTTCTTGCCTAAATGTAGAACCTTACTTTTTTCACCATTGAATTTCATTTTGTTAGATAGTTCAAGTCTGTTCAAGTCTGTCAAGATCCTTCTGTATCTTGAACCTATCTTCTGGAGTGTTGGCTATTCCTGCCAGTTTGGTGTCATCTGCAAATTTGATGAGTTCCCCATCCATCCCCTCGTCCAAGTAATTGATGAAGATGTTGAAGAGTACTGGGCCTAAAACAGAGCCTTGGGGTACTCCACTGCATACTTCCCTCCATGTAGATGCAGTTTCATTGAGCACTACACGTAGAGTGCGGTTGGTCAGCCAGTTTCGAATCCATCTGGTAGTGTTGCTGTCTAACCCACATTTTTCTACTTTATCTAATAGTAGGTTATGGTCTTCTTTATCAAATGCCTTACTGAAGTCCAAGTAAATTATATTGACAGCATTCCTCTGGTCCACTAATTTTGTCACTTTGTCAAAGAATGCAATAAGATAAGTCTGGCATGATCTGTTTTTGACAAACCCATGTTGTTTGTCATGTTGTTTGTTTACTTCTAGGTGTTCGCTGATTCGTTGCTTGATTATCTTTTCCAGAATCTTCCTTGGTATTGAGGTCAGGCTGATAGGTCTGTAGTTTCCTGGATCTATTTTTTTCCCTTTTTTGAAGATGGGAACTACATCAGCTCTTTTCCAGTCCTCTGGCAGTTCCCCGGTGTTCCAGGATCTTTGAAAGATATAGTGCAGTAGTTCTGAGATCTCGTCTGCCAGTTCCTTCAGAACCTTGGGGTGTAATCCATCCGGTCCATTAATCCATATTGTTGGGTCATTTCCTATAATTGTTGGGTTTGGGCTGACATCAACAGGATTGTTAAATTCTAGATCAATTTCTGATTGTTAAAGATGTATGTGTTCTTCTTGGCTATATCACCAGTATTTGAAATTCACCAAGATATATGCTTTTTCAAGCATAGGATTGACTCAGATAATAACTCTGCAACATTAAAAGGAGAAATCAAACTAGCCGCAATATTTTTGATAATGTGTTGCTTGTAACCTAATTTATCAGTTTTCAGTACACATTTAAAGATATGATCAAAATTATTAAAATTCTGTTTATTAACATTTTTTTTTATTATTAATCTTGTCATCATAATGATACTTTAATGTTTGTAAAAGCACTTCTGTCTTTCAAAATCAGATCACAAAACAAAAATAAAATAGATTAATTAGTTTATTAACAGATATGCGCAGGATTGAATTATAGCATTGTGATATATTTTATATATTTACATGGAAGGTTAATCTCACTGTACTCAGTAGTAGTTATATCTGAGTTGGTATGTATAAAGTTAGATTGAAGAAACCCAAAACATTTGCAGGACAATTTATTACATAACTATCCTTCTGAAATCATGAACCTGCATTGTAACATTGTAGTATTTTGCTCTGTTTATTGTGTTACTTTTCTACTAGTCATGGCATAAATGTACCAAATAAATATTTGTTGATAATACAAGTAATCTTCAACGTATGACCACAATTGAGCCCCAAATTTCTGTTGCTAAGTGAGATATCAGTTGAGTGAGTTTTGCCCAATTTTATGACCTTTCTTGCCACAGTTGTTAAGTGAATCATTGCAGTTGTTGAGTTAGTAACACAGTTGTTAAGTGAATGACTTCCCCATTGACTTTGCTTGTCAGAAGGTTAGAAAAGGTGAGCACAGGACCCCAGGATACTGCAACCATCATAAATATGAGTCAGTTGCCAAGCATCTGAATTTTAATCACGTATCTGTGAGGATGCTGCAACAGTCATAAGTCTGAAAAATGGTTGTCACTTTTTTCAATGCTGCTGTAACTTTGAACGGTCACTAAATGAACAGTTGTAAGTCGAGAACTACCTGTAAACTTGTGTTTCTGGAAAATTGATTTATTGATCTATATTCATTTTGCTATAGAGTCCTAATATATTTGTTTAGGTCTCAAGTTTAATCTAAGAGCATCAGTGTTTTCCATAAGAATTAACTATAATATAGTATAATTATTTATATAAACTATGGCATACCTGTATTTCCCCAAAAATAAGACTGGGGTCATATTAATTTTTGCTACAAAAGATGCATTAGGGCTTATTTTCCGGTTAGGTCTTATTTTTTTGAGAAATATGGTAAATGCGTTCATCTGGCTGACGATCTTAACTGGGGTTTATTTTGGGGACTTATATTACAAGCATGCTAGGCAGGGGCGAGTTCCTAATTTTTTTACTACCACTCTGTGGGCATGGCTTATTTTGTGGGTGTGACTTGCCAGCCATGTGACCGGGTGGGCGTGGGCCTCGGGAGCTTGGTAGTGGCCGGAGAAGTGGGGGGGCATTGCCCACTCGCAACGCAGCTCCCCGCAGCGGGAGCAGCAAGACCACGGCAGCGGTTCTTCTAGGAGGCTCGGTCCAGCCTGAATGCTTCTCCCCATTCGATGATCCTAGGGTCCTGCCGCCCGTTCCCCCTCCCCTCAGCAGCTCGAGAAGCCTCGAACGTGCGAAAATGCCTGGGATCATCACCGCGCGTTCGTGGCTTCTCGGATTGCTGAAGGGAGGGGAACTGAGATAGGTCCTGCCGCCCATTCCCCCTCCCCTCAGCAGCTCGAGAAGCCTCGAACATGCAAAAATGCCTAGGATCATCACAGCGCGTTCGTGGCTTCTCGGACTGCTGAAGGGAGGGTAATGGAGATAGCTCCTGCTGCCCGTTCTTTCAGCATCTCACGCGCTCCCTCAGCCATCCTCTCCTCCTTGGACTCACTGTGGGGTAGGAAGGCAGCGCATGCACAGTGCTGGAAGCTCGGCTTCTGGGCATGTGCAGAAGAAAATTAAAAAAAAAATTTTTTTAAATGGCGGCACCCAGGCACTGGCAACCGACCGCACCGGTACTGTGACGTCACCGCCGCTACCGGTGCTATAGAGTGGACCACTGATGCTAGGGCTTATTTTGAAAAATCATGCTAGGGCTTATTTTCCAGTTAGGTTTTATTTTCAGGGAAACACGGTAATTACTGTACTACCTTTCAAAAAAAATTCTGTCATTATGTTCTATTCTATTCTATTAGCTAATATTTCTCTTAATTTTCCAGAAATGAAAAGACCAGTGATAAAAGTGGAGGTGGAGATGGAGACTGCAGGAAAAATGCCGAAGGATTTCCGCAGAGAAGAAAACGGATATCCACTATGCCTAACCTTATAAAACCAAAAATTGTACCTCCACCTCCCCCCACTGTTGATTCGTCATCAAAATGCTCTCAAAAACAAGGACCTCACTCTCCTGCTTTTAGTAACTCTCTGTTTCAAAAAGAAACATCTTTACCTGAAAAGATCAATGTGGAAATTTCTCCCAAGTCTTCCATATTGCCTGAAAAGAAAACTTCTGCTCCTCAAGTGCCAGAGTTCTCTCCATTTAAAAAATCTGCTAGTAAAGAACCCAGCCCGTGTATGCCAGCTCAAAGAAGTGATGAAGCCCTTCCGAAGAACATAAGCTCGCCCCTCAAAGAAAGACCCACCCAGGAAACATTGATAGAAGAGGAAACAACGCAGACAAAATCTGCTTCAGCAGATAAGAAAAAGATTTGTTCAGATCGTGTGAAAATTATCAAAACTCAGAAGCTAAGGAAGATGCTTAAAGAAGAATTGAATAAAGAGAAAGTACAGTATTTTTGTAATTTTAATCTGAAGTATCAGGGAAGGAAATAGAAAGAGCTCTAGCATGTTTTTTTGAGATGAAGTATCCTATAGTGCAGTGATGGCGAACCTTTTTTTCCTCGGGTGCCAAAAACATGTGCGCACGCGCTATCACACATGCGTGAGTGCCCACACCCATAATTCAGTGCCTGGGGAGGGCAAAAACGGCCTGTTTCCCAACTTCTGGTGGGCCTGATAGGCCCGTTTTTCGCCCTCCCCAGGCTCCAGAGGCTTCCCTGGAGCCTGGGGAGGGCAAAAACGCCCTCCCTTGTCCTCCCAGAAGCCCTCTGGAAGCCTAAAATGCCCCCCCCCCCCAGAGCCTCTGTGCAAGCCGAAAATCAGCTGGCTGGGGCGCACATGTGTGCTGGAGCTGAGCTAGGGCAACGGCTCGCGTGCCGGCAGATATGGCTCCGCGTGCCACCTGTGGCACGCGTGCCATAGGTTCGCCATCACTGCTATAGTGAATCAGATCATTGATTTTTCCAGCCTGATATTTTTTCAGTGCTGAATGGCAACATTTCTTAATTCTAGAGAGTGATTAGACACCAAGTTGTTTTTGACTCCTAGTGACCACATGGGTAGATCTTCCCCATGATGATCTGTCTTTAACCAGGTCTTACAGAGAGATTTTTTTTTATCATTATCTGGAAATAATAGATTTCATCCTGTGACATGTTGCATGTAGATCTTGGACCCTACTGTTGAGCTAAGGCAGTCTTCACCTGTGACAAGTGAAGAATCTTGTTACAATATGGAATTATTACAGGAAGTATCACTATAAACTAGTGAGGTCTTTGGCAGCTTGCACTATACCAAGCTATTCTAGGTAGACACTTAGTTTTTGACTTCAATTTTTGCCATGAGCTCTGGCTGACATGGTCAGTAGCAAAAACTCTTGAGAGTTTTAATTCTAACATCTGAAATATATTAAGCTGCCGGCTAAACTCTCCAGTGCTTCTTAATTTCTATCTGATGCTTCTGGTAAATAACGGGGATTTAAGTCAATGTGTGATCAGTAAGCTGTGACCAATTGGTCGATCTCACCCATTCTAATTCTATCTTCCATCTAAATTAGGTGAGGGGATGCAGAAGGTGAATTGATGTCTGAATATGGTAGCGTAAATTGTATGATAAATTTTCATGTAACGGTAATTAGTTATGGTTTCATTATACATGCACATACATTTTTTAAATTTAAACACAAATATTGTGGTTTTTTGCTTCTATCTCTAAACATTATAAAATGTATTAAAATAATTAAAATAATAATAGCAGATAAAGTTACACCAGCAAAAAAGTTAAAATAAAATAAAACAGGCTAGCAACTAAATATGGCAAGTAGAAAACTCTTAAATATATACAAATGATAAAATTTCAAACAAGATTTAAATAAAAATCTATGGAATGATAAAACGATATTAATTTATCTTTCTAGAAACAACGGAAATTTAAATATCCTATAATAGAAAAAAATATGCTGGAAGATCGCTCCAAAATGACTATGAGAGATTTTATTTATTATTTGCCTGAAAATAATCCTATGAAGTAAGTGCATATATTCTTTTGTCATGTTGGTACAAATTGTTTTTATTAATTCATTGGATCTATACACTCTGTATCCTCTAAAGATCTTAGGGAGCCTTATATGGTTTCTCACTCATTCTTTATCTTTACAACAATTTTGTTAACTTGGGCTCACAGGTATATAGCACTAAACATCTGAGACATTAAGTCTAGTGGTCTTTTACTTATGAAATATTGGCTTCTAGATGTTTTTCTGCAGTATAAATTACTAATATGTAATCTATATATGTTGGTTTCTATAAAAGTGCATCTGTATTCTAGCCAAATAAGTAGAAATATAATAAAATATGGCTAGGAACTTTATCAAATTGTTACAGGGCAAGATTTATTGAAACCAATGACACATTTTTGGTATGTATAAAACATTTGCATAATTTGTTTATTATTCTTTGTTGAAAATTTGACATTCCTAAGTAAGTGGATTTAAATCATCTTGTTATCTTCTGTTTTCAGGAAATTATTGTTATATTGTGAAATCTGAAGTGATTAGAGTTGTGCTTTATTATCTTGATTCACTAATTGAGAAACCATGTAGATTCAGCCTTACTGAACTTTATATGAATAAATTCAATTCAATTTTTGTGTGTAAAAATGTATACTGTAGCATGCTAGCAATTAGCATGGTTAAATACACAATTTAATTGCATTTGTACTATGCACTATGAAATTTAGAAATTTGCTGGATTAAATGAATCATTAAGTATGCACTTTTCAATATTTAATAGGTCTTCATTCATTGAAGAGAAGAAAACAGAAAAGACTTCTACAATGACCCAAGCAAAAGAGTAATTTGTTTCTTTTTTGAAATAGTATTAATGAAATGTACGATCAGTAATACATTTGTAAAAAATAAAAAATGTGTTTGCTTAATATTGCTGAAATTAAATTATTGGTTTAAAACATAATTGTTTTAATCTGTTGCAGATTAATTATGTTGACCTTTTGATGAAATCCTGGCTTTATTAATTATAATTAAAAATCAGGGGCATGTAGCATGAATGGATACTCAGCTCTATAATCTTTCCTCTTGCTTGTAATTCCCCCCCCCTCTCTCTCTCCTCCCTCCCTCCCTCCATCTCTCTTTCTTTGCCTTTATTACTTTATATTAAGATGGCAAATATACATAAAACTCCCTTCTCTTATTATTATTTTGCTACTTTAAGCATGTAACCATTATTTTTATATAGTGTAATTTAAGCAAGTTTAATTTAATTCTTAACTAGCATTCCTAACCCAACTTTTAAGTGCTGATTTTCAGTGCTGTGTTAGAAGTACCTAAGGATTAATGCATAAATAATTCCATACTATGTTTAATGGAGGACAGAAACCTTTGCAATCAACAGGAGATCAGCTAAAGAATAAAACCTATCGCCCATTCTCATATCCAATGCCTAGGCCATAATTTACAGCTGGTGGTATTAAATTTATATTTGTATAAATATGCAATTATTAAGTAAGGTTCTGATGCAATATTTTAGGTATAGGTGTGTTAATTAAGATAAGGAATATGAACATACACCCCAAGGAATGTTATATTCCAGCTAAAAAATTGAGATAGATGTAATGATTCTTGTAATACTTAAAAAAAAAGGAAATATGGAAAGAGCTTAGTGCTGTTTGAACTGTTACTTCCCCAAATTTCAGGCCTGAAGAAAGAATAGTTGCTGATCATGAAGATGAAAATGAAGAAGATGATGATGAAGAACGAGGAGGAGGAGGAGGAGGAGGGGAAGATGATGGCTCTCTTTTAGTCCCTCGAGTGAAAGTTGCAGAAGATGGCTCAATTATTCTGGATGAAGAAAGGTTAGGTTTTGCTATCAGTCAATTTGTGTTATAAAATTGGTGTCCATTTATAGAAGTGCTTAATATTGGTCAAGATATTTTGGTACTTGAGATAAGACTTCCCTCATTAGGATTGACAGTATATAAATAAAACCAGCTATTAATTCCTGCCTTCAATTTATCCCCTTTTTCTGCTTTTCTTTTTAAGATTTATATCCTGTGATTTATATTGTAAATCCCATTGGAGTTTTGGTACTTAATTTGGAAAGATGTTCAAAAGGACAATTATGTATTTCCCCCTCCAAATATTTCTTATACATGTAATCATTGTCCTGTGTCTGGAGGGAGAGTTTCATAATCATCTAATTTATTTCATGACGGAAAGATAATGTAAAGTGAAATTAAATATTAAAGAACTGCTTTAGCAATACTGAGAGCAAAAAAAATCTGAACTGTCACTAAATGATCCTGTTGTAAGTTGAGGACAACCTGTATTTCAACACAGGTCGCAAATTTTCTCCATTATTAGTAAGTCTATTTATTTATTTATTTATTAGTGACATTTATATACCGCCTCACAGTGCAAGCACTCTCTAAGCGGTTTACACCAGTAAGCAATGTATATTTATATTGCCCCCAACAATCTGGGTCCTCATTTTACCTACCTCGGAAGGATGGAAGGCTGAGTCAACCTTGAGCCGGTGAGATTTGAACCGCTGACCTGCGGATCACAGTCAGCTGAAGTGGTCTGCAGTACCCCACTCTAACCGCTGCACCACCTTGGCTCTTGTTAGATTGTTTATTGATAAGTCAATTGTTTCTAAGCTGACATTGCTTCTTATGGCATTTCTTATATAATTATGTTCTTTTTGTTGTTCCCATTTAGTTTAACTGTAGAGGTTTTGAGGACAAAAGGACAGTGTGTAGTGGAAGAAAATGATCCCATCTTTGAGCGTGGTTCCACAACAACATATTCAAGCTTCAGGAAAAGCTATTATACTAGACCATGGTCAGAAAAAGGTGTGTATAATTTAGTGCTGTAGGCACTATATTAGGGTATATAACCATGATGGCATGCAGAGCCCTCTCTGTGGGCTCGCGTGCCATCGCTAGCTTCTCTTCTGGTTTCTGGCGTGTGCATGTGCGGTGGCCATCTAGTGTTTGCGCACACCAGAGTGCCGGAAACCCAAAGACCAGCTGGCTGGTGTGCATGTGTGCGCCGGCCCCCTGGTCTTCAGGTTTCTGGTGTGCGTGCATGCGTTCCGGTTTGGGCACTCGGTGCCGAAAAGGTTCCCCATCACTGGTATATAATATGCATCTTTCAGTATGTGACAGTGAAGGATATATGCAGTTTAGTAGATAGTTACAGATTGCAAGAATATATATGAATTATATTGACTGTCAAAAATCAGATATCAATAGAAGTATATATATGTAGCTAAGATCTGAATTTTGGACTGGACACCTCTCTGAGTTTGGTTGCTATCCTGCAGACATTTCATTACCCGAGTAGGTAACATCAGTGCTATTCACTATGGAATTTTCTTCCTCTTTAAATATAATAGCTTGCTCTGCCAATGTTGGGGTGTGTGTGGTTTTTCTCAGTAGTAGTTCCTTGATTAGGGCATTTATTTTGATTGTTGTCTGGTATCAGTCCCTGCTTATATTGGTGTTGGCCACTGGAGGGAATGTCTTCTGGTCTTTTTTGTTTCCTCCTTAGCTTTCATCTCTTTTGAATGGTGTGTCTTATTGATACATATTGATGACTGATTTGTCTGAATGCCAAGCTTCCAGGAATCGCCCAATACAACACACCTGACCTACATTGAAATGCCCGGAATCATTGACCTCATCGATCTCTGCATCACTGCCTACTTTCAGTTTGATTGATGCTGTATATTGACAAATCAGAGGCACACCCATAGAATCACCACTCATAGGAGAAACTGCAATGTAGCGTCCAGAAACTATACCCTAGGGACTACCAAGAAGAAAACCACATGAATATTGGCAGGCAAGCTTCTGAATATAAACAGGGAGCAAACCTCACACTCATTAGCATTAATGTTGTAATGTAGCTGGACAAAAAAAGGTCAGCAAGCAAACAACCAAGCCCAGAGAGCACCAGAGACTCCTCAATATCTCAGATTGGCAATTTCCTGTATTTTTTAATGAGTTATATGGAATTAGAAATCATGCTTGTTGAAATAATTCATCGGGTGATTTACAGCTGGTAAACAATCGGGCAATTTTTCATAGATCAATATTAGGATTAGTGTGTGACTTTCCAGCTCTAGTTGGTGAATTTGGAGGTATATAGTTCATTTGCAAAGATGGACATGTGGAGTGAATAACTTTAAAAAATCCTTTGTGTTTAGGATATTTTAAAAGTTCAGTTATTCTTCAATTAACTGAAACCTTGAGAAATGACCAAAGTAAGGGCCTCTTCAACTCTTTCTAAAATGTGCAATTCATGAAACAGATATGATTAGTGCTGATGTGACTTAAAAATAGGAGATAATTCAACAGTACATTATTTACTTTGTATGCAAAAAGCCTCAGACGCCTGGATATTCCACCTTTTCTGTAGTACTTGAAAGTGACAGCCAGACTCTGGATGAAGTTCTAAGTAAGGCAGATCATATAGTTTCCCTCTGTGAAATACAGAGCATTTTTTGATGATTATGAAAAGAATGATTCTTTGATGTTTAGATTAATCTATAATCTTTATTTAAGATTGACACTGATATGTTAAAATGACAATTGCTTTAACCATATTTTATCTTCTTTTTAAATTACAGAAACAGACATGTTTTTCTTAGCCATAAGTATGGTAGGAACTGACTTTTCGATGATTAGTCAGCTTTTTCCTCACAGAGCAAGAACAGAAATCAAGGTAAACATTTTCAAGAAAAAAAAAGTAACAGGATTAACAAGCTATTCTTTAGCTTGTGTATTTAATATTTTATGGTATCTTACTGTAAATTACTTTACATCATTTCAATTTAATCTGCCTCTGACGATATCAGAAAATATACCAGGCAGTCTTTTGATGTAAATTAACTAGTTCTTGTTCTGTTTTTTTAGGCTTCTTGTTATTACTTATCATACTATTGTCATTCTTATTACTATGGCTATTATTTCTAATAAGACTAATGTCTACTTATCAGTATGTTTCATTGGATTGCAGTTTTAATCATAAAGAGAGTGTTTTTCTGATATGAATTCAAAGCATTAACTTTGCTTTTGTTCAAGTAAACTTGCTTTATGGATGCTAAAAATTCTATCTGTATTACCTAGAAAACATACAGAAGAATAAAGACATACAACCCACTCCTTTCATTCTTTGAGTAGGATTAAGTACGGATTTAAACCAATATCATTTCTCAGTAAAGTAATTATCATGTTACAACTTTCTGTTTTCAGAATAAATTTAAGCGGGAAGAAAAAGTCAATGGATGGAGAATAGATAAAGCATTTAGTAAGTATTGGCATATGCTATTTTCCCCCCTTTGAAAACATTTTATGTGTGTGTTAGTAAAAATTCATTGGACTGCATCTTCACAGTATGAATCTCAGGGTGAAGGGCTTATTTCATTTCTTGAAATTAATTAATATAGTGTGAGTAGAACTCTGATAATTGAGGAGGAATTTTTTTTATTCTTTTTGCAATTTTTCATGTTCTCTCAAAATCAGACCCTTGACCTTGTAATATGAGATTACTACTACTACTACTACTACTACTACTACTACTACTACTACTACTACTACTACTACTCATACTACTCATACTACTCATACTACTCATACTACTACTAGTATGAGGATTCCAGGCTGAAAATGAGACCATTTTTTTCTAGTCTATTAGCAGGAATGGCCTCCAACATACCATTGGATTTTACCCTTAACATTTCTCAGACAGATATGCATCTAATTACTATAATCTTCCTTAACTGTAATGTTTACAAAAAATTTTTAAATTGTTCAAATGTTTTCTAAATCCTGACACATTAAAAGTCACACCTTCACTGTTACATGTTTCTTTTTAAATAAGCAAAGACTTATTTTAATAAACAGGACTAAAGTTAATAATATATCTACTTCACTTATTCCATTTAATAAAGTTTATTTTATGTTCAGTAACGTATAACATCATTTCTTTTTGGACAGAAGAAAAAAGGCCTTTTGACTTCAGTTTTTTTACGAAACTCCTTGAGAAAGTCCTGGAAAATGAGAGGAAGAAGAAAGATAAAGATGCTACATGTCAGCAACAAAAAGAAAAAAATTCCAATAAGAGAAATACACCAAGATCTCAGAAAAAGCGAAAAGGTAATTTTAATAATACTTAAAATGCTTGGCAAAGTCATGAATAGCTCCTCTTTGCTATGTGGCCTTCTGTTCTTTCTAAGCTAGGACAGTAGTTGTAGGACACTTGAACGTAGAAGATTTTTGTGTGTCTGTGTGCCTTCGGTCTTGATTCTTGGCAATTGCCTAGGTAAGTCCTTGCATTTTTATTAATCAAAGCAGAATACTTTGATTCTACTTCAACGATCCTAATAATTTTTGATGAAATATTTTGTATATAATACCAGACAACCTGAACCCCGGATTATCATTTCAGAGATATTCTCTTACCTAAACAGAAAAAGAGATTGACCATGAATGGGCAAAATTATCAATGGGAGTGGGAATGACTTGATTTCCTATTGGCTTCCCCATTGAGTTTCCTTGGGTGAAGCTGGTAGCCAGTGTCAAAAACCCTTCCTTCCTTCCTTCCTTCCTTCCTTCCTTCCTTCCTTCCTTCCTTCCTTCCTTCCTTCCTTCCTTCCTCCCTCCCTTCCTTCCTTCCTTCCTTCCTTCCTTCCTTTTCTCCTCCCCTCCCTCCCTCCTTTTTCCTTTCCCTTCCTTTCCCAGCAGGCAGGTAATTAGCTGCTGCCAGCTAGAGAAGGGAGTGAGGGAATAAATGAGTGGTTGGCATGGTACAAGTGCAGAGGGACTGGATGATTTCTTCATTGTCTTTCTTCCTGCAATTTTCCCACAGGCAAAACTTTTGCTAATAGGGAGATGGCAAGGAGCGTAGGAGTGTCAGCAATCATATGAGTTCCTCCCTCATATGAGACAGTTTGTGGGAAACTGTCAGGTTATGTTGAAAATGAGGATCACCTCACTGCTTCTGACTGTGGCAGCATGGTGGTAGTGTTGAAGTGGGGGGGGGGAAATCCCCAAATTTAATTCCCTCCAGAGTGATGAGTTCTGGCATTCAGTAAGTTAGTCCATTTGGGGGATCTATGTTGACAATGTTTTGCTCTATGATGCAACGTTTTACCCAATTGAAAACACATACACAGAGTTTTAGTACCCTTGAGAAACCTTGAGAAAAATGAAGGAAATTTCTGTATAACTAAAACAATTAGTATTTCTGTGACCAACATTAGGAGAGCAGAAGATGCTGTGATTTTATAAGGAGCAGCAAATGGAATGTCTCCATATTGTTCATGCTGTTTGAACAAGTTTATTTTTCATTATTAGGAATGCCTTTGCTTAATATTGTATACTTTGACAGATAAAGTTGTAAATGGACAGTCTAACCATGGTCTGGATGAACATCAGGATGGTAGAAGTTCTGACATGGAAATAGAAGTAGATGCTGAAACAGCTGAAAAGGAGAATGAAGAATCTCCTAGCATTTTGGAACAGGCAAAAGAGCAAACAGTTATTGAATCGGCAGTGCCAAAAAAGAAAAGAAAAAGAAAGAAAAAAGATTCTGAACAGGAGACAGACAATCTTCTTGAAGAAAGAGTTATTCCAACAGAAATTATGGAAGAAAAAAAGACTAGAAAGAAAAGTAAGCTTTTGAAATGCTGCTGTTATATCACTGAGACATTATGTCTTGATTTTGCTAATTTCTGAACGGTAATTCAATTTACCTTTTATTCCACTAGTGCAAATCCTTCCTGGACAGATTTTTACTTGGAATGCTGCCATTAGTGGAAGGCTGCTAATTTCTTCCCTCTCCCCCATTTTTGTACACCATCTCCTGTGCCACTTTCCCTCGTGGTGTACAGGCCCTCCAGAAATCTCCTAAATATTTGGGAAGAAGGCATAAGAGGGAAATGTTCTGTTCTGCCATCAGCATTAACTCTCTTGCTTTTATCTGGAAGATGATCCATACTGAATCTAACCCATTACTTGTGAAAATTAAAAAAAAAAGGAAAATAACAAATGGAAATGAAAAAATACAATAAACATTCCATTGAAACTTAGTTTGTTTACATGGGAAGAGTCTGGCACAAGCAGAGATTTTTGGTTTTGTACTGGAGGGAACTAAACATCTATGGCTTGATTCGTCTACAGTGCTAAACCATAATGTCATTGATTGTTTTTTGTATAAAATGTTATGTGATGAGGCAGGACAATACACAACAAATCAGTCTTCAATTGCATTCAGAGAAAAAGATTACAGTACTGTGAATATAACCACTGGCTCAGCTTCTATTTAAGTATGGATAGGTTTAACAGTTATGGCCAGTTCGAAGGATTTTTAATGCCTGACAATCTGTTCTTAG
Organism: Diadophis punctatus similis; assembly: GCA_023053685.1. NCBI lineage: Eukaryota > Metazoa > Chordata > Lepidosauria > Squamata > Dipsadidae > Diadophis > Diadophis punctatus. The sequence goes on along the minus strand of JALIGW010000002.1, from coordinate 29,910,032 downwards.
GGAAAGATATATCGGCTAATGATGAGATAAGTGGCATTGGGGAAATTGGTGGTGAACTGGAAGTCCCTAACAGAACAGTACCTGATGAAACTCTTATCACGGATAAAGAAGACCCACCATGCTGTATCAGGTTAAATGAAGAAGCGGGAAAAGACCATAGGTATAAATTATATATGCATGTTATACTGTATCAAAGCAATCTTGCAAAGCCCAGCACATTTTTATAACTTTCTTTATAAGACTCTCTCCTGTGTGGCTTAATTTTAAATGTTTCTTGTGTCATTTAAGAAACAACAATATATTCAGATTTATGCTGTTTTCAGCATGTTGTTGATGAAGCCGTATATGAACTTTAGTCTTGCTAGAACTTAGGGATGTAGAAAACTATTTTTTATTTGGGTGAGGAGAAATCTGCTGTGCCTCTAATAAACAATCAATTGACTATTGTGCACTATGAATAAATTTTCCTCTGATACTTTTTCTTTAACTGTGACAGTCTGCTTATTTTAGATAATTGTTTTTTCCCCTGTGGGTTTTGATTTTTACCTGTACTATGAAAAGTGATGATTTTTTTCTTTTCCCATTGTTACTATGAGAATATATAGAACTGGTTTGTACATTAGTAAGGACATAAAAGTGTGAGTATCGCTCATTGAACGAGTGCCACTTTGCTTGCTTGTATAATTTTTTGGATAAGTCTGTTTCGTAGCTTACATATTATATGAAGAGAGAAATGCCACTAGTTCTTTATAAGAGAAAAAAAGGAAAAATATAGATTTTTCTACATATTATATTATTTTCAGTATTCAAAAAAGTAAACCAGGACAAGAGGATATTTCATCAGTTACTTCTGAGTACCAGGTTGAGCAGCATTCGGTGTCTCAAATGACTCCAAAAGAAAATATAGAAGATTTTCAAAAGTCCACTGAAGCCCCGGTAAAATGTTTATTAGTTTTTCTGCATTACAGCTTGCTAATTCTCCTTATTTGAGGAATATCTATATTAAATCTATACTACAAACATGTCATTTTAAGGACTTGTGCTCCATTCCAGCAAAGTCAGTGAGCCCAAATTTTTTTGCAATTTTGGTTCTGACAAGGGCTCTTTATGTTCGGAGGTAGAAAGTGGGAAAGCTCTGGACCTGTATAGATATATTGCCAAATTCTTGGTATTATTGGCTCCAATATGATTGGACTAGGATTGATTAAAAACTTCCCATTGCTAATTTGATAGTACATCCTCTAGTTACTTCTGGCATTATTTCACTTTCTTTCAACCTTTTATTTATTTATTTATTATTTATTTGGTATTCTTATATGCCGCCCAACTCCCGAAGGACTCAGGGCGGCGTACAACAGAGAAAAATACAAGAATAAACCAATAATAAATATTAATTAAAAACAATATAAAATTTAAAAACACCGTATAAAAAAGACATCAGCAACCATTCAACAACCATACTCGGGGGTGAGCTCGGGTGGATTAAGCTCTACCCCCAGCCTGCAGGAAAAGCCATGTCTTAACGGCTTTTCGGAAGGCCAGCAGGGTGGGGATAGTTCGGGTCTCTGGGGGAAGTTGATTCCAGACCGCGGGGCCGGCCACAGAGAAGGCTCTCCCCCTAGGGCCCGCCAGCCGGCATTGCTTGGCCGACGGGACCTGGAGGAGGCCAACTCTGTGGGCCCTAACCTGTTTTTACTCTTTTTCCCCACACATAGACCTGGTTCATACATTGCATCATAATTGTTCATTTGTTATTTAGTGTAAGTTAGTGTATGAGTCCAACCGTTGTGGTTGATGAATCAAAGTTGATGGTTAAATGCAAGATATAAATCAATTGTTGTGTATTTCATAATGAGATCATGCTATTTTGGTTGCTTTGCAGAATGAAGTAGCTGTAAGAGATAAACTGGATAAAAATCAGAGTGTGACATCACAAAAATGTGGTGAAGAAATCATGTGAGTAAAAGTTGTTTTTCCACTCAGAACCAAATGAGAACTTTTTCCCAACATGAAGTGGAATAGAATGGCTTCCAAACAAGTTCGAAGTGCTTTGCTTTCTATATGACAGTTTAAGAATTAGGGCAATTTATGATATGGCAAAAGGGTGGGATCAGTTATTTGAAGAAAATGTGCAGGGACTTTCCTAATATCTTTTTTTTTTAATCCTGGTTAAGTTTTCAGAGACACTATTTTATGTGCAAAATGGATATTTCCAATTTATTTGCAGGGAAAAGGATAGGGCAATTCCTGAAAAGCCCACACAGGAGGAGCAACTACAGAACTTTGAATCAGACTTAACAGGAGCATCTGAAAAAATAGAACCTCTAGCAAGTAACCCATTAATTGCTAAAGTTTCTTCTGAGTCAGTTGTAGAAAATAAAGCTGCTTCCATTTCTGGATTTGCTACAGAGGAAACATGCAATGCAAGCAGTGACATCATAAGAGTAACAGAGTAAGTAATTTATTAGGGTTTGTTGCACAGTCAGCAATTAGCATTTAGACTAGGTTTGGCATTTTTATCTGCCTGTTGAGTCCTTGCCAAGGACATGAGATAGGCAGTTGTTTGATGTAGTAAAGATATTGTTGCAGGATGTAAGCTATTCTAAGTAAGCTGCCTTTTGAAATTGATTGATGGTGATTTATCTGAATGTTCCATTTCATATAAATAATTCTAGGTTTCAAACCAGTTTTTTTTTACTGTTTTTCTGTAGAGAGAGTCAAAAAGCATTTGTGGGAAAGATGGAAGTGAGAGGTCGATGGACGAGACCTAAACCTAATATCGGTAAAGTGTCTGGCAGAAAAGAAGCATCTGCTCAAGGCGAGCTCAAGAAGTCTGGATCTGATGGTACAGGCGAGAAGGTATTCATTAGTTTGGATTTATATGTGTTGCCTGAGGAATTGAAAACTTTCAATTATCTCTCTTGCATAAAATTATTTTATAACCACCATATCATTTCATAGCACACTGCACAGGAATGTACAGTTAAATTTGAATCAGTGTAGAGTATGGTGATCATCAACTGTTGCTTGAATGTATGTGAATGTTGAGTTAGGGTCCTCCAGATGCAGGGGTCTCCAACCTTGCCTCCAAGCTTTGCTGGCTGAGGAACTCTGGGAGTTGAAGTCCACAAGTCTTAAAGTGGCCAAAGTTGGAGACCCCTGCGTCCAGGGTGTGTCACTAAAGCAGAAATAATTATTGCAATTATTATTTTCTCTGGAATGATGTACAGTACAATAACAGGACTAAAAAGAAACCCAGCATGTTTTCCAAATTGTTTTTCAGCGCTTTTGTAAAAAAATATTTCTTTAAAAGAAAAGAAATGTATTTTACATAATCTTGCTTCTACAATCTGGCTGATTAAAAAAAACAGAATAGAAACTGTATAAATAACTAGTGTCTAAATAAGGTCAGGAACATATTTTCAGTTTCTTTTGTGAAGGAAAGACGTATAATAATCAAAATATGTTGGTTAACATTTTTAATTTCTATAGATTTTTAAGTAGTCCTTGCCATTTAGTATTTTTTTTGGCAAGAATAGTAATAAAACGTGAGGAATAGGAAGTTATGGAATGCGTTGAAAGGTCATGTTTGTTTGCTTTGTGAATGCTCACTAGTCATTTTTCTAAAATGTATGACATGTATTTGAGGTGAGTGAAAATTAATATTCTTAAGATGCCAGCTAGTTAGAATATAAGCTTGAAATCTGGTAAAATAAAGTGTTTTTAAATGTTATATGATGAGAGTGATTTGTTTTGAAAAGCTACAGCCATTCATTTTTTAATGATTAATTCTCAGGAAATTGAGCAGAATGATGCACCCAATTTCATCACAGCTGAGATTACTGAAACACATTGCCAGGGCTTGGATGCAGAATCTGCGTAAGTATGGGGAGAAAAACTCAGAATTTGGGCAAGGATTTTCTACCTTATTCATTAATAATAATAATAGGAATAGAAATGATTGTCATCTTTAGGAATTACTTCATTTTATTATTGCCTTTTCATGGTTGATTTTTTTAGGAACAAGAACCAATCCACCTCACAAGAAAGTAGCAAGCAAACTGTTCTCAAACCTGCACCATTAGCAAGGGGACGATTTCAGAGACCAAAACCGAATTTAGGAAGGGTTGCTAGAAGGCAAGAACTACCTGGAAGAAGCACTGAGGCAGAAAAAAAACCAAGCGAAGCAGGGACTGAATTAGCAAGTGAAGCCGTAATCACTGAAAAGACTGTGATGCAGACTGAATGTAATGATTGTCAACTTCTAAATAAGAATACCACTGTAAGTATGCTGTATGTAAGACAATAACTGTCAAAGACTGAATGAATTAGGTACTGTATCAACCTATAAAAATTTCCTTCTGTGAAATATGTATTGTTTAAGAAGATACTGGTGCCTTGACTGAATTAACTTGAATTTCTTCTTAAACCATGGAATGGTTTATCTGTATTTAAGGTATATCCTATATAATGATAGTTTAGTCTACTCTAATAAGTCAGTCTGTTCTGCTTATGTACCTATTACAGGTAGTCCTTGACTTATGATCACAATTGAACTGAAATTTTCCATTGTTAAGCAAGGCAGTTGTTAAATGAGTTTTGCCCCATTTTACAACTTTTTTGCCATTGTTGTTAAGTGAATCAGTGCTGGTGTTTGGTGAATCATGCAGTCATTAAGCAAATCTGGGTTCCCCCATTGACTTTACTTGTCGGAAGCCAGCTAGGAAGGTTACAAATAGTGATCACAATTATCCCGGGACAGTGCAACTGTCATAAATAGATACCAGTTGCAAGTGTTCCAATTTTGGTTATGTGACCATGGGGATGCTGCAAGGCTCTAGACAAATTGCCACAGCCAATATGTCATGGCCAATTTGCCGTGGCCAACTAACCATGGCCAACTCACTGTGGGACAATCGCCGGAGGATAGTTCAACACTGTATTAATCATTTTCTTCAATTACTTTTATTGGCAGTCACATATTCATCAAAATTATTGTAACTCTTGTATTTCTGGATTGATTTCTTTATTTTATTATTATTGACCACGGTTCCATTGAAATTAATTTAACTTTTGTATTTGTTCAATTCTCCTGTGGCAAGTTGTCATGTACCATGCTGTCCTGTGGCAAGTTGGTCTCAGTGAGTTGGCAATGGTGAATTGTCATGACGAATTGTCCTGTTCCGGCAGCAATGTTCATAAGTGTGAAAAACAGTCATAAGTCACTTTTTTTCAGTGCCTTCACATGGTCACTAAATGAATGGTTATAAGTCGAGGAGTACCTGTTTGTGAAGCATATACTGATGTACTAGAAGCAACTCTTATAGATTGACCCAACTCTTCATTACTACAACCTGGAACTTAGAATCTTGGAGAACAGGTTAAACTGAATAGAAAAGCTGTGAAAACCTGGCTTTTCCCGCAAGCCCCAGCCTAATAGTTGATAGATGTAGGCCCATGAGTATGTGAGTGACTGAGTGCTTTTAATGTTTTTATTGTGTTTTTAGCTATGTTTTTAAAATTGTTTTATATTATATTGTTTATACCATTTATACTGTTGTTAGCCGCTCAGAGTCCCTGCTGAGTTGAGCGGCATACAAATATTAATAATAAAATAAATAAATAATAAATAGAAGATGGCCTTTATATATGCTGACATCCCTACTCTGTACTTTTGCAGTCAGTATAAAAACTCAATTCATATATGTTGGATTTCTTTCTCTTATATCAGCATTACTATGGCTGTGCTATATGTTTTTGAACTGCAGAATTCTTTACCACCAGCAGTTCAGTACAACAATAATTTGGGAATCTGAACACCTCTGATAAGAGTTTTTCTTTTGTTGCTATTTCATTGCCCTTTTTAAAAAAAAATACAGTACATGTATTATCTAATATGTGAATTAATGACTTTTAAAAACTTTGCATTCTCCTCTGGGCAAACGCCTTATTCTAGCTGATCATTTTTGTCTGTAAACTCTTATACCTCAGAGATTTAATCTTTTTCTAGGATGCAACAGTTCATGAAGCTGACACACCACAGTGTGAGGCATTAGAAAAAAATACAGTTGTCAGCCATGAGAAAGTAGGTGGAGCACATTCAAACCAATCTCCTGTGAAGAAGCCAATAGAGTCTGAAAGTTATACACTACAAAATGCCTCTTTGTCACTTGATATTACAAAGGATGTGATAAATCCTGTCAGCAGGTAGGTGTATTTTATTTTAAAAATGGAGAACAAATACATAAAACCCTTTTTCATAGGGAAATGTATAATATCTATCTTTATGACATAGCCCATATATAGCACAGGGCTGGGAACTAGGGGCTCTCTGTGTCAGCTTCACACTGAGACTCAGACCTCTATACACACAAATCCTTATCCTGTCTTTGGTGTAATTTTGTGGCAGACTACATGACTCAGCTAGCTACATGTTTCATTGCCTTAAGAAAATAACCCTATTTAACCCAATAGTGGATCATCCATGGCAGTGCAGAAACTGTAGGCATATTTTGTATATTATCTATGCTAGCACAGAGGAATCTGCAACAGGGAGGTCAAAACAGTTAACAATAGGTGCAATCATGCAATCAAAACCCTGCCCCTTTTTAATGTGTATAGTACTGCCTACCAGGGGCGGGTTGCTCATTTACCGATACCAGTGCACTACGCGCGCATCTCCACGTTTCGTGCACGTGCTCGCTACGCACGCACGCGCCCTCACGCAATTTTGCTTCTGCGCATGCGCGGAAGCAAAATCTTGCCAAAATCACACGCGCACAAAAGATGGCGACGCGCGTGACGGACCGGCGAAGATGGCACCAGAGCGGTCGCGTGCAAATTGCGCATCGGTTGCGCCCTACCGGAGCTACGCACCGGACCGCACCGGTAGGAACCCACCACTGTTGCCTACTTATAAAAGAGGCCTGGATTCTACCATGTATTTGCACTTGCCATCTTGATTTTACCACCGATTCTGCTGCAGTTTAATTTCTCAGTAGTTTCTTCCTACCCCTCTGAGTTAATGGATACATGGCTGGCCTCTTAATGGCATTATGATACAGCTGTGTATTACATAATGCTTCTTTCTAGAGCAGGACCTGCTGGTCCCCACTTGTGATTCTCAGTTCTTAACACTCTCAATGTTGTATTTCAGCTCCCATCAACCTCACATAATGGTAAATGGGAATTGCAACCCAACAAAAAAGGAGGCCTGCCCTTGTTATAGTGCATGAATTATTTATCCATGTTGGCTATATAGTGTCTAATGACGAGCTTAAATAATGGAAATGCTCTACATAATATTTCAGGTACCAAAAGATTCAGATTGGATAAAATTACTAACAATCCCCTATTCCTACAACAAAGGGAGTTTAGGATCTCTCTTATACCAATTCAAATCCAATTATATTTCTAAGCTAGGCTAAATGTTATTCTAAGTAGCAGAAGTTCCAAGGCAGGAGTCCCTCTAGGCTTACTTGAAGAGCACATCATTTTTTGTCATCTTAAGGCTACGTTAACTTTGGGTGGCTTATTGAGAGAGATACTCTAAAAGTGTTACAGAGGTTCAATATTAAGTAGTGGAATCTGTCAGAATGAAAACTACATTTGATTTATATTTCATGTTAAGAAATGTGTTCATTCTCCAATTACAAATATAACAATTGCTAATTTTTGTTGCATTCAAAAGTACAGTTTGATGCAACTTTGAATCAAAAGCCGAACCCCAGAGTTTATGGAAATGACATGCAATTCTAAGCTTCAAGTTGGATATTTTTTTAACCAAATATACCTTAGCAGTGTTTTGCCTCCAGAGTCTTCTCAGTATTAGTTTCAAGCTGCATAGAAATATTTTGTGGATTTATTAGAATCTTAACAAATTAATTGTAACTTTTGTCTGTCTGAAAATCATCATAATTTTTTAAAAATTAAATTAGATATTATTATAGTAGGCACTCCTATCTAAATGTTAATTTCTATAATTTTTAAAATGTCAAAGTCTAAAATCTACATGAACACAAAAATTGTGTTTTTCTAAATTATAGTAGTTATAGGTTGATTTTTCCCCCCTTTGTTAATCAGAGATTCCAGTCTTCAGGAAGAAAAAAAGGATAATACTGTTGAAATAGAACATTCATTGGAGAGTTCACAATCAAGATGTAAGAAGAACTTAGAAAATGCATCAAACAAAGTGGAATTGTTAAACACAGTACAACCCCAATTGGATACTGCAGAAAAGAGTGAAAGTGAATGTAGTGGGACCTCTAATCTAAGTGTAAGATTATTTTAATTTTGTATTTTGTTGCTTGAAATTAATGTGACTTGTTTTATTTATTTTCTTAAATTTATAAGCCACCCATTTGGAACAATTTAAGGATACGTAAGAGCATTTAAATTTATGGATTTGTAATTTTGTGTGTGTGTACGTGTGTGTGTGTATTTGTGTGCATTTCACAAAATATCCTGGCTCAGAAGAGCCAGGGTTTTTTAAAGCTTTCTTAAAAGAGAGCAGATTGGGATTATGTAAACCTCAGAGAGAATGTCCCAAAGATCAGTACCAGCAACAGAAGACACATGGTTCTGAGGACCCATAGGATACATTGCTTAGTTGACTGGACATAGAGCATGCCAATCCTGTCAGTTCATATAGGAAAATCAGAAATGATTAAAGAGGGGCAATTCTGTTAGCAACTAGGCCCTTACTCATGAAGGGGTTTATAGATGACAGCCTCTTGAAGTGCAATTGGAAGCCAACTGGTAACTAGAGCATTTTGTAAAGTGGTAATGATGGACAAACTTGTGCACAACATGGATCTGTGCAAAATCCCACCTACCTATGACTTTGGTGTCAGCTAGGGTTTTTAAAAATCTCAAATGTTACACATGTCAGGGTCTGGAGAACTGAAAATTATTTTCTAATTGCTTTTCCTGAGTTTTGTTTCTTGTGTGTTGCACTATTTTGCTATTTCAGAATTTTAAGTGCTTGCATCATGCATTAATTTTGGAATGATTTGATATATTCTAGGAAGCAGTAAAATATAAAACCTTACCAACTTCAGAGGAATGTACTGTCAATGCTCAAGAGGAGGTTGCAACAAATGAAACCCATTTGTCTCTCCAGAATCTTCCAGGACTTAAGAATGATGCATCAAATGAGATTTCACAGGAACCTGATACCCAGAAAAAGGAATTAGTTGGGTAAAGTTACTGTGGTTTTTAAGACTCTTGATGTGAACTTCTTTTGTAAACAATTTAGGCTTATGACTTACTTGCAGTCAGGACTATAAAGGGGATAGTTAGAACATCATTAGAAAGGGAAGGCATAACCCTAACGCTAAGCCCTTTTTTTTGAAGGTGAGTGAAATTGATAAGATTAAAAGGGAAAATGTAAACCACTACACAACCCCACACTATCTTTTTGTGTGTTCCTGACTGCTATAACAGTTGATCCAAGAGCCTTACATTCTCTTTAAAAAAGCAGCTAAAATGTTTGGGTTGGCCACAGGGAATGGTGGTGGTGGTGGTGGGAAGGAACATGCTGGGAGCTGTCAAAAAATGTTGATTTCCCCCTCCCCCCGCTATTGGAAGCTTGGAGGCAGCATAGCAATAACACAATGATGTTACTAAAAAGTATTTTCAGCACTTCTTCATTTGGATATGGGTAATGTTTTTACAATTTAAAATAAGTGGGTGAGGCAATCATAGATAGAAAATGATCTATCCTTATTGGCCTTTTGCGACAAAAGTTTCAGAAATATAACCATGGCTACGCCCAAGATGCCACAAAAAAAGAGATGTAGAGACAAAAAGCACCACTGTGCTATACGTTACGCCCAGGGGTGAAATCCAGCAGGTTCTGGAGAACCAGTAGTGGAAATTTTGAGTAGTTCGGAGAACTGGCAAATACCACCTCTGGCTGGCCCCAGAGTGTGGCAGGAATGGAGATTTTGCAGTATCCTTCCCCTGCCACGCCCACCAAGCCACGCCTACCAAGCCATGCCCACCAAGCCATGCCCACAGAACCGTAGTAAAAAAATTTGGATTTCACCATTGGCTATGCCCCTTTGATATTTGTATGTGATGTCTATGATGTGCATACAAAAGGAAGATGCTACTTTCATTGTTTACTGTCCTTCCCCCCCTTTCTGTCTAAGTAGTGAATTCATTAAAATCAATATGACTCATAATGCATGAAGAATGGTGTTTTATGGTTAGAGACAGGTTTGGCTTCTGTGAGTGCCAGAGCCTGGTTCTCCTTAATTTCTGGTTGAAATGGATTTTTCAGACACCTTATTAAATCAACCTGGCTAACAAAAACTAACAGCAAGCTCTACTCCTTTGGACTTCCTTTGGAAAGTTTTGTCCTTTAGGATTTCAAAACGGCAAGAAATAACAACATACTGTACCTGGGGCATTGATTTTCAGACGGGTTTAAGCCTACTATCCAACCCTACAATATATGGATTCTTCTCAAATGGGCATGTGCCATCATTATATCTCTCTTGAATTCTAATTTGGAAAGTTTGTGGGCTTTCACCTTGGCCAAGTTGGATGTACTAACTTCTACAGTTCTGTGGGGGCAATATAAAAACAACCATTTTCAGCGGTGTCACATAAATACAACACAAGATGGAGATGGCTCTATGGAATCTCTAAGCCGAATGCTCCTTTGTTGCTCTCTTGGGAAGCAAGAAAGATATACATTTATCCCATTTTAAAGAATTTCCCCGGTAGAGAGCACAATCTCTATCTGTTGCTGCTTTTATCTGACCAGGATTCTGATGCATCCTTCCAGGTTGCCTGATTTTATGCCATTACTCATATCTGTCCCATCTACAATTGACATTTAGTACAAATGTTGGTGATTGCCACTGTTATTTGTACTCCTGTTATTACAATAACATATTTATGTAATTTTATTACATTTATTAATAATTACATGTGCATAATATTTATTGTTGTGCTCTCTGGCACAAAGGTCATAATAAAGGTTTGGTTTGATTTGAATGTAACTCTTACAAGAGTAGCATGTTTTTAGGGTTGCACCAAATGTGAACAGAGTCAGATTGCTTGCTGAATCTAATGAGATGATGTGCTTCCACAAATTCCAAAACATTTTTTCTAAAGCATTTTCAAAGCATCAGCCCCACCACATGTGCTTTGTTTAAATCCAAACTGAAGATTAGATGAGAATTAAGTTCAATACCGACTAGAAAATAAATAAAATTTTCTATTCTATTAGATATCAGTGTGCCAGTTAAAAATCAATATAAAAATGGACATATGTTACCCTACATTTCCTTATCCTGTTTAGTTGATCATATGGATATTATCTGTTAGAAATTCTGTCAGTAATACTTTTGGTTAATTGCCATGTCTGCTCATTTTGATTTTCATCTAGCAAACAGAGGTCACAGGAAGAAAGAAAGCATAGTGATACTCGATCAACACCATTTCTCAGAGGCAGGTTCCAGAGACCCAAACCTAACATAGGAGGAATAATTGGAAGGAAAGAAAAGAGATCCCTGGAAGGAAATGGATTAACAACCACTGGAAACCTGGAACTACAAAAATCTGAACCTACCAAAACTCCATCAATGGTATTAAGTCAAGAAAATTTGGTTTGGATTGTTTTTATTTTACGTAGAATTCTCGAATGTTTGGAATTCAATATAAATGGGGTTTCTGTATTGCCACAATTATTCCTTGATATTCAGCATATCACTGCTGAAACTATTTCTCAGTTTAAGATTGAAACTTTTAACTTTCAGACTCAGATCAACGATAAAAATTTATCTGATGAACATTTGGAGAGTAGACTAGAAAACTCCGAGAAAGAAATTCAGAAAGATTCTCTAGTGCCTAGTACTTGTCAGAATAGCTCCGATCTACGTCTCAGGTATGTTCTCAAATGTGACTTTTGTTTTATAATCTATGCTAGTAAACCTAAATAAATAATTAAAATAATTAGATGTTGCTTTTCTGAACTTATACTTTTTAAAAATATGGCACTCTTCCCCTTGTTTCCCAACCATGTGGTGTTTTCATGTGCAGATTTTTTTTCTTTCCTTTTCTGACCTTCATGAACAATTTACAAGAGCACTGAAATGGAATAGAAAGTGATAGAAACCCTTTAGTGATTAGAAACAAACACATGGAGAAGGAAAACAGAAAAAGGGGCACATTTTAGGAGATGGGGCTGTGTATATACATATGAATCATATACCAGACCGATAAAATTTTAGGATTTGTTAATTTCTTACATTCTTACACATACACTAGTTTGGAAATTTAAAATTTGCCTTTCAGTTTTGGATTTAGTTTGTTGAATCAGTTATTCTCTTTCTCTTTGAGAAAGGCAAGCAGGGAATGGTTGTATTTTATTTGGTGGACTACCTTATTTAATCTTCCCCAGGGTAATAGCTGAAGAGAAAACATGTTTTATTATTTCAGAATAAAATACTGAAGGCAAGTGTTCATAATTATTCCTCAACAATAAAAACTCACCTTGTTTTTAGCACCTAATGTGATGGTATTCACATAGCATGCTGTAAAGTAATGATTTATTTATTAAACTACTATCCTGCTACAATCATAATATTCTTGGTAGCTCACATAATAAGAATATACAGTAAAATATAACAAATACAGTGAATGGCATTGGGGCCAAAGTCCCATGGAAAAGCAGAAATACAGTTCATCTTCAGTTATTTTGAAGGAGAGTTTCTAATTAACATTTGACAAGCAGGCCAGCAGAAGAAAGAATTCTTAAGAATTAATTTCATATCAACATACAAATGCCTGTTTTAAATATCTGTTAACTAATTTGGTACTTTCCATCTTTGGTTGATAGAGAGAAATCCAATTTCCAAGGAGAAAAGTCATCTACTATCAAGCCTGCTCAGTTGGTAAGAGGGCGATTCCAGAGAGCCAAATTTAATGTTGGAAGGACCAACTGCAAAAAGGAAGTACCTGTGTCAGAAAATATTAGTGTTCCAATTGTGGAAGAAGTAAAAGAGATGGAGATTAGCAAGAAAGATGATCTATATCTAATTTCAGAGGTTAGCTACCTACTCAATTTATTGAAACTTTTTCGGCACTATTTAAGCAATATTTATTTATATCATGTCCTATGATTTCGTTTTTCCATCTTATCTGATGAAGAAGCAGGTATATTGAAAAGGCAGCTGCTAGAGTTTTAATAGTGTGTGTGTGTGTGTGTGTGTGTGTGTGTAATGTATGTATGTATATATGTATGTATATAAATACCGTTAAAAACAGGATATACTTCTTTTATCTTTAATCACTATTAAATATTTGATATATTTAAGATATTTTTTATTTTTTATTTATTATAAAATAAAATATAAAGCATGGATTAAAGTAGTACATTTGAAATTAACTATAGTAAAGATTTGAAAATCTTCCCTGGTTCAGCCAATAGTGCTAAATGTAGTTCATTAGAAGATGAGATTAAAGCTTTTGTGCTCCTTGTTGCTATGGGATAGTGGAATTGTGAGCCTATATGGAGGCCACAGTTGTTTAAGTCTCACTAAACCATAAATTATTGTGATTCCCAGATGCAACCATAGTTGTCCCACATCTCATAAAAAGAAATCATGCAGTTAATGTTTGAGTTTCAATTAAAATATTCTTACATTTTTAGTAAAATTAAAATTAAACATCACTAAGTACATCACTGTTGTAACAACATCTTACCAATTTACATAGGATATGAACTGCAAATCTGGAGAAATCATGTCAACTATCAAAATAGGAAATGTCAATATTCTAAATTCTGAATTTTAATGTGAAAGTGTTTTAGCTGTACTCTGATAATTGGCATGCACACATTTTCTTTAACATCAAGGATGAAGTCATTGTCCAGGCATCCCCAGATAATTTAGATAGAAAAGAAGGATCAGAATCTATTGAAAGCTCATCAAAAAGATGGACTGATCAGAAGAAACATCCTTCTGAGAAATCACTGGAATGTGGTCTTCTGAAAAACCAAGATGATGTTAAAAGAAACAAATTGGATGCTCTTGGAAGGTAAAAAAGTTTTCAATAAATAAACAAAAACTTTCCTGAGATCCTAGTATAATCTTTATTTTCTATATAATATGGCATAATACTTTCATTAATTTTCCACTCCAAATTTTTCTTGCTTTTTCCTTGTCTGTCTTTTTTGAATCAACTGAATGAATTTGACTGGTTTTTTGGGGAAAAAAGTATGATTTAGACAACAAATAGTTGCAAATATGTTTTCAGTCTGAAAACCAGTAGGATCTCAATAGTTTTGGTTACTTTTATTTTTAGTGATACTTTTGACCCTCAAGAAATAAGTCATTCAGAAAACAAAACTACAGCCCTGCTCGTGACAGATCATCTGCAGAAGGTAAAGCCAAATGTGACACAAGTTCCTAAAAATACAGAATCCTCCTTAGAAAGAAAAAATAGCAAAGGAGATACAGAATGTGATCCCTCGTATGGCAGCAAATTTGGAAAAACAGCTCAGTTAATGGTAAGCATAGATTAATCATCCTAAATCATCACTTGATTGTTTTTATGAGAACTGCATTTGCCAATACAAAATACCTGTTGAATCTTTTTTTATTTCCTTAGAAACTTAGAGCAGCTCCTGAGCAGATTTTATACAAGAAATATTATAAAAATGTATTTAAATACCATACATATGTATATGTGCATGGAGTATTTTTAAGTAAAATACATACTGGATTATACTGATTTTTTTTTCTGATTCCCTTTTACAAATACGGTAACTCTCCCTTGTATACAGATGCAGCCTTCCTTACTGCAATTGATTTTAAGGGCTGTAAAGTTGCATAGGAAGGCAGCAGGAAGTAATACACTGTGCGATGCTGCCCACTGAAAGGTTCCAATGATGCTCCTTAATAGTATTTGGAAAAATAAATATATACAGGGAGTCCTAGACTTATGACCATAATTGAGCCCAAAATTTATGTTGCTGAATGAGACATTTGTTAAGTGAATTTTGCCCCATTTTACAAACTTTTCTTGCCACAGTTGTTAAGTGAATCACTGCCGTTGTTAAGTTAATAACCCGGTTGTTAAGTGAATCTGGCTTCCCCATTGACTTTGCTTGTCAGAAGGTCGCAAAAGGTGTTCACATGATCAGGGGTCACTGCAACCGTCATAAATATGAACCAGTTGCCAAGCTTACAAATCTTGGTCACGTGACCATGAGGATGCTGCAATGGTCATAAGTGTGAAAAATGGTCATAAGTCACTTTTTCCAGTGCTGATGTAACTTTGAACGGTCACTAAATGGACTGTTGGGAGTTGAGGACTACATGCATTGAATTTATACGTGTTCACAAGGTCAAATAATGGTGTACACGTGAGGACATCCCACATGACTTACGTGCTTATCTCCAATCTTAGGACATCGTGGCATAGTTATATCTTTTCTTCAGTGACATGACAAAGATGTCGCATTTTGACATCTTTATATGAGTGCCCCAATTAACATGGCATGTGTTTCTACTCTTTCCAGGGCAGCCCGGTACATTTGATGGAATCTGCATCAACCTCTGAATCAAGGAAAGAAAAAAAATGTACAGAAAGCATCGAATTAGTATCCTCAACAAGAAGTAGGCACTCTGGGAAACATGGTTCATCAGACCAGCCTTCGGAGAACGAAACTCAAATTAAAAAAGAAATCCCTAAGCTGCTTTCTGTCCAAGAGAAAGAAGTGGAAAACTTAAAAGGGTAAAAGTGCACTTTGAACAGTGTTATGTCTTGTATGGGGATGAGAGGACTCTAAAGCATTCAGGATCAGATTCTAAGGAAGGTGTCCTATAGTCAGAAAGACTGTAAGAAGAACAATAGAAAATTCAAAACAAGTCGTATGAAAGCTGAAAGAGAGCAAAAGTCGACCCAGGAAATATAGACATATACACATCAGAGAGATTCCACAGCACAAAGACAAACAGCAGACATTGCTTTCAAGTCCAAATACCTCTCAGAGTTTTATACTGGGGTTATAATTCATCTGCTCTTACTCCGCTGATTCTTATCAAACCTGATCAAAGCAAGTCTGTGTATAGTAAGGGCTTAATTCAGTAATTACTCACTGTGGTTATTCATCAAATGCTTGCAAACAAACATCTGAATATATCTCCACCTTAAGAACATAAGAATAGCTCTTCTGGATCAAAAGCCCAGGACAAGTATCTGTATTTATTTTTACTTATGTATTCATTGAATTTGATTTTGGTGTCTACTGACTTCAGAATGACCATGGATGCTTTTGTTCAGGATGACTGTGGATGCTTCTGTGGTACTTGCAAGCTGGAGATGGAGGCATACTCCTGCCATTATTTTTCTGCAACTGGTTATATGTAGGCATTCTGCCCTCAGCCCAAACATTACATTGAAATTTCAAGACAAATAGTCATTGATACTCCTGTCCTCCATAAATGTATCAAATACAGTATCTTTCAAAATCACCCAAATTAGTGGCAATCACCACAATCTGTCATAACAAATGTTACAGGTTAATTATGGTCAATTATGGGTTTAAAAAAATAGCCTGCTCTAAATACTCTCCTTATGCACTTCCTCTGTGCCAGATATTTTAATATGTTTTGATTATGTCCCGCATCCTTCTAGTTACCTTTCCTTTGAGCTAAGCAGTTCCATATATTCTAGCTCCCCCCCCCCAAGAAGGTTGGTACTTGAACCCCTCCCCAAGTGTTTTGGTTGTTCTCTTCTGTGCTTTTTTTCAGATCTATTGCATTGCTTTTCAAATGTGGCCAGAACTGCACCTAGTAGTCCAACTGCTGGAGTAACATACAGGACATACTAAATTAGCAATTTCTTAACAATCCTTATGCCCTTGTCAGAGTTGCTACTCACTGAGAACTTCTTCATCTAGCTTAACATAGGGACTGCACTGTGTTTTCCACGGTTAGATTCAGAGAACTCAGACTATTATTTTATGTGTGAAGTTAGAGATTTTTGCTCCAGTGTGCATCACTTACACCTTCAAATATTTAACCTGTGCCTGTGCCTGTTCATGTCAATTGGGTGGTTGCATTTGTCAGTCTAGACCAGAGATTTTGGTAGGCAGTCCCAGGCCAATGAATTCATAGGCCCTGTTTCAGATTTGATCAGCAAGGGCATAAGACTTTGTAGAATCATAGAATGGTTTGAATGTATTTTTAGGTGGGAGCAGAGCCTACAATATTTCTTTCAATTTGAAATACCAGAATATAAACACATTTATTACACATAAGAATTCTTAAAAATATATTTTAATAACTCAAATGCCTAAAAGAAAACCTAGATATCTATTACCTTGTATTTTTGATGTTTTAAAAATTACTTTAGAACTATTTGCTTTTTTTCCTTTTTTGTCAGTCCTATTAATTAAAGCATCTCTCTATGATCTAGAAAGCAACCAGGAAGAACATTAAAGCAGAGGAACAAAAACTACGATTCAAAAACATCTTCCACTTCTGAATGTGAAAATGACCATGGTAGAAAAATGAAGCACCAGCAAAAAGTTAAACAACATGTCATCAAAGGCAGAAATTTAAAACCAGCCCCTCGTAAAAAATCAAGAAATGGAAATTCTAAAGTTAATTTGGTAACCCTTAGAGCTTCTTCACAAGAGGATGATGATGATGATGATGATGAACTTGAATCAGAATATGAAGTTGAAATTTTTTCACCAGAAGAAGTAAATAAAGCTCCTGTGTTTGTTCCTAAAGGGCTTCGATCTCCAAATCCTGTTCCTATGCACATTGAGGAAACAATGGAAGAGGTATATCAGAAATACCAACCAAAAAATGTTCAATTAATGCATCTCATTAGTCTTTTTGTGCCATGGATTCCTTTTAGAGTCAGGTGAAACCTGATAAGATCTTTCTCAGCTAAATTTTAGTTAAAAGTTGGTGAATAGCAATAGCAATAGCACTTAGACTTATATACCACTTCATAGTGCTTTTACAGCCCTCTCTAAGCAATTTACAGAGTTCAGCATATTGCCCCCAACAATCTGGGTTCTCATTTTACCGACCTCGGAAGGATGGAGGGCTGAGTCAACCTTGAGCCGGTGAGATTTGAATTGCTGAACTGCAGTGCTGCATTTTAACCACTGCGCCTGAATAAAAGTTGAGCCCGCAATTTTGGTTGTAAGTCATTATGGTTGTTAAGGGAGACAGCCACCCAACTGCCTCAGTCACCAACAACAATCTCAAGTCTCTCCATTGTGGTCATTAGGCGACCACAATGCAGGAATGCTTTGGGGGGGGGGGGGAGGTCTCCACTCAGCACCTGCAGACATGCAGAAACATGCTGTGGGTTGTAAGGCAGCATGTGGGTTTTCTCTATTCCTCCTCCCACCCATGCCCAGAAGGCCCAGTAGTGTGCAGGCCTCTTCCCTCTCTTCCCACTTCCAAGAGGCCTAGCCTTCTTCCTGCCTTGCCACAATACGAAACTCAGCTAGAAAGTTGGGAAGGCAATCTTCCTCAAGGCTAGAGAGCCAATCTTCCCTAAGGCCAGCCAGGAACTGCTGGCTGACTTCCTACCAATAATCCCTTTAAAAACAAGATTATTAGAGCTACTTAAAGTACATAAAAGTTGTAAATATGTCTGTGAAGACTAGTGGTTTAATCATTACCCACTAGAAAATTAATAACTACTCTATGCACTTCTTTCCCCAGTTCATTATTTGTGTCATTATGCGGGCATACAGAAATGTTAAAAATACCTTTTAGATAGCGCGTTCAATTTTATATACTCAGACAGAGACATGTGCTTTTTCAAACTGAGACTTAATAGAATAATATGTAGAGGCAAAGTAATTCCCCAAATGATAATTTTGTGTATCCCAGTATAAGTAAATACAATCATGGGGACAAAAAAGATCTTAGAAACATCTTTGTATGAAATCTCCACATTCATAGGTTTATTTATTTATTTTTATTTATCCCATTTTTTTGCTGCCCATCTCACGGTTCAATGAAACTTTACTTTGCCTTTAGAATGAGTGAATAAATCTGATGCAGAATAGAAGAGAGTTTTTCCCTAAGAAAAGGCAGTGAAAGAATGTCACACTTTTGAAGAATTGCCTTTGTCTTCCAGACTATTGGTTAAACAAATTATCTCTTTTAAGAACATAGGTGAACTAAAGGAAAATAAAACTTGTGCAACTGATTAAAGGATAATTGTTGCCCTGTAAAATTATTATAATTGCCGATGCATTTTAATGTGGAAGTAGCCTTGTGAATAATTAAGCTGGGAAATGTAATTGTCGGCGTAAGTGTATTTTGAGTAAACTTGGATTTTATATTTTATAGCTTGCACTTTTATTTCAATGTATAACATTATAGCATATAAAAAGAGAATCAACTAGATTCTTTTAGACAATTAAAATAATTGTTGTGTTTTTCTCCATGACAGTTGGAGATATATGAGAATGTTGCAGATGAGCCATGTATCTCTCATAATCTAAATCTGTCTATTCAGCCTGTGATGCAAGATGATAGCAAATTGAACATCCCAGCAGTTGTAAGTAGGCAAATTTTTCTTTTGTGATGAAACATAAATATGTCTAAGGCAGAATGAGCATTACTGTTGCCCTTGCTTACTGACCACTCATTCAGCAACTGTTAGAGGTTGCAGTGGCACTGAATGAGTAGTACTTATGATTGGTCCTCAAAGTTCTGGCCATCACAGTGCCCTCATGATCATGTGATTGTGATTTGGGCAGTTGGCAACACCTTGCGGTTACGATTATTGCAATCTCCCTCAGTCACATGATTGTCATTTGTGACCTTACCTGCTGGCTTCCCACAAGCCAAGTCAGTGGGAAAACCGACAGGGAAGGTTGCAGGTCGCTCTGATAAATTCCCCTGGCCTTCCTGTACTCACGCCACAGGACCCAGTCTCCCAACTTCACATAGACCAGGGGTCTCCAACCTTTCCGACTTTCATCAACCGGCAGGGTGGGAGAGGGGATGTATGCACAGCTCCATTTACAGAAGCGGTGAGTGTGTGTGCCCACTACTCACTACTTGTGTGACCAGTTCTGAACAGCCACAGCCTGGTACGTGGCAAATCAGCTGTAGGTCGGGAAGCTGCTAATGACTCTCTTGGCTTTACAGGCTCTTCCCTGTTTGCTGCAAACATGTAAATTGCTGGAAGACAGAGGCATAGGGTGGGGGTGGCTGGGTGGGTGGGGCTACATTCGGTGTATAAGACGCACCCAAGTTTTCACCCTCTTTTGGGGGGTAAAAAGGTGCGTCTTATACTCCGAAAAATACGATATATCCATTCATGTAAGTGAAAAATCAAAGTTGGTTCATTTAATTGATTTTAAAACACAGTCCAGAAATGTAGTTGATTTCTTTTCTTTTTTTCTCTTTCAAAAGGATATTACACAAGAAGAACAAACAAAAGAAACAGGTACATTGTTCAAAATATTCAATAAACCACTGAATGGAGATTTGTTAAATTAAAAGTATAGCTTTTACTTTACATGGTGTGTGTGTGTGTTTGTGTGTGTGTAGAGAGAGGAGATTCCTAAATCCTTCTTCCAATGAATCAAACATTAATCACTAAGGTTGTAATTCTATATATACTTATCTGAGAGTAAATTTCATTGAAAATATAATGATATTTTCAATAATATAATATAAAGAAATGTGATAAGTTTGTTGATTTGTAAGCCTATTTATTTGGAAACTTTTTTAGGAATTAATGATGGAAGTACTGAAGCAGCCATGACTTTACTTGCTATGAGAGATCCAGTGTTTCAGTTATGTGCTGATATTCAAGGTATGGTCAATATTATCACATAAAATGAGAGTGGATAGCCTATAATAGCAATAGGACTTAGAGTTATATACCGCTTTACAGTGCTTTTACAGCCCTCTCTAAGAGGTTTACAGAGTCAGCATATTGCCCCCAACAATCTGAGTGCTCATTTTACCAACCTCTGAAGGATGGAAGGCTTTTTTCAGTCTTCATAGCCCAGTATGGTCTCATTGAATCACAGCAAAGTTTCTTGCTATTTTGACACTGGAGACAAAATAATTTTGCAAAGCCTAAAATATTATTAGCACCTTTTAAAACCTGAAAAAAAGTTGTGCTTTTTTCTGCTGCGTCTCTTATTTCTTCCTGCTGCTGTGCAAGAAGAACTATGCTTTTGAATACTGGTAGTCAAGTAACATTTTAATGATGTCATTTGATTTGCTTTAAATGCAGGAATGTCTCAATAAAGATAAACTGAATCTACCTGCTATCTTTTTATATTCAGGAAATGAAGTACCAATGGCAGTCCCTTCAGCAAATGAATCTATTCATTCAAATAATACAAATAATACGGAAAGTAACAGCAGTAAACCATCATATTCTGAAGAATGCTTGGAAGAAAAGACAGTTGTGTTACTTCCAGACTCTTCAAAAACTGCACTGGTTTCACCACACAAGACAAATAAAATTACCACAGGTTTAGAAAAATCTTCACAGGAAACTAGAGTCTGCAGGTTTGTTCTGCTATATTACCCCAAACATTTTTAAAATTAGGAATCCTACCCATTTTTAAATTCATAAGTATTATTTTGATGACATGCTTAATTGTATAAAACAAATTTCCCCATCCCAAATTAATGTTTTTCTGCTGTATTGTCTAATTTTTGGTGCACGTGCATTGAAAATGCAGAAGTCTGCATTATGAATATTTTTATGTTGAATCTGAAAACTTTAAAGATTTTTATAAGTTGCGCATCTATTAAAATGTGACTGTAAGACAATAGTATGGCATTATGGGAACTTAATCCAAATAATCAGCATAGTGAACTGCCAACAAACTGGGATTGCCACACAAAATGTCTGGAGGACAGAAATCTGCCTTAATTATTAATATTATTAGGATAATTAAATTCTAATGTTAATTTTCATGTGTTATATTCAGAGTGATAAACAGCTAAGAATCCAGCTTTTGTCCAGTTCATATTCGAAGCTATCGTATAATATGCTTACATTAACATTTGATGTGGAGTGTGAAAACAGTTCCTGAGTATCTTTCCTAAATTCCTCCTTTAGTGATAAATCCAGATTACATCTAGATGGCAATGAAGGGAATATATTAAATTCTTAACTCTGGGGTTCCGTAGCACAGATTTAGTTGTCCTAAAGTTGTTTGCTATCTTTTCTACCTGATAATATATTAAGAGCTGAGAACATGAGCGATCCATTTAATGACATTTTACTTTTGTCTGCAGTACTGTAAGAAATAAAACACCAAGGCCAGCAAGATACAGACTCCCAAAGCCTAAACCAAATCTTAACAGTGGCTTGGTATCTACCAGGAATGTTTCTCAAAAATCTCTGAATCTAAGTTCAGATATGGAAGAATGTAAAGAAATCCAAAACGGTAGGTTTTTGGAGTTTATACCATAGAAAATTTTAAAATAAAATCTTATTGTTTGTGTGGCTTGCATATTCATGGCTATCAGCACAATTGAGAGAGGGTGTTGTTTTTTTAAATCTATGGGCTATACATAGTTAGTTCATTAATTTTTGTATTGTTGAAATATTTGAACATTTGTTCCTTGACTGCTAGTAGATTAATAATGAAGTCTAAGTGGCTTATAAAATTCCAGATCAGTCTATACGTTAGATAACAAAGTGATCTTACAACTAAGCAAAATGTATTTTTGTCCATCTCATCTATGTATTTTGTTCACCACTTCTAATACAAATGTATTTTTGTCCACCTCATCTAAATAGTAACAATAGCTTACGAACTTTTCCTGTGTATTCTAATATCTAAAGTAACAGATGACAAAATGTCAGAAAAACCTAGAGAAGAGCAGAAAGTTGAAATGAATCTCCAAATGGACGAGCAGCTTGCTAAAATCAGCACTATGGAAAAGTATGATTTACATTCTGTAAGTGCTGGCCCCGCCATGCAGGGAAATAATATGGAAAGGTATACACGTGACTACAGTTGTATGTTTGTTATTTCTCAATATTTTGGGACGATGTTTTGTAATATGTAGTAAATTGTTTTGTAAAACATAGATATCTGCATAGTGAAGTTCTCCAAAATTACTGGGAATATAGTTATAAATGATGTTTTGGGTTTTCTAAAAACATCTTCAGTCTTAAGTCTTCAGTCTTAATATTTAAATATAAATGCTCTTAATTTTCTTCAAATAGCTTTAGATGCATGCAAGTAATGAAATATCTTCTTAAAAGAAAATTGGAATTCATTTCTCTTTATAAAGTACCATGTTCCTTACTATCTACATTTCTTAAATTGTGTGGTGCCATTGTTATACAAAATGATTGTAAATTCATGCCATTCATTTTAAGTCGTATGATATAAAAATGTTTTGGAACATTTTCTCGGTAAACAGCATGTAGATTAAAACTTTTCATTTTTTTTGCAAAAGTAGAAACCCGATACAAGAGATTTATGAAATTTCATCTGAGTTAACGTCTCCAAAATGTTCTCAAGAAGCAATAGCTTGTTTACCTGAATCACCAGATAATCTCAACATAAACAGTAATATCTACGCTTTTGGGTCTGTTGAACACCAGTTTTCTACAGCTGAAGTTGCACAAGTAAGAAGTGTTAATTAACCAAAATAGCTACATTTTGGAATGTACCGGTAGTATAAAAGGAAAACTGTTGCTAAATAACTGCATATAAGTTTACTACATTCACCATATTTTGGTTAACCATATTCTAGTTAAACTCACCATGGTATATTCTGGTTAATGCTGTTGAGAGTTTTATGTGTGTTTGTATAAATTGGATAGGTTGCTAATATTAAACTCTGAATTGTACACTTTTACTGCTTTTTCTTTTTATGCTTCCTTTCCAGTAAGTTATGACTTTTTAGTAAGCATTACTTTAGCACTGATTGTAGTTACATTTGCTTTGAAAAGGCATGTCACTGTTCTTCCAAAAAGTGTTTGACTTTCCATTCATGAACAAAGTGTTAGAGGAAAAAAGACATTTGGGTTTAGATGAAGTTACTGTAATTACAACTATTGAAGGAATATTGTTTTTAAATTCTTGCATATTATTTTTCTGAGCAACTGCTGTGCTATAGTTGTTCCTAAATACTGTAAATGAAAGGCAAATATGCTGTATTCCATTCTTGATTAATAATATTGTATGTATTTTCATTTACAAATGATTTATGTTGTGTTCTGACTCTTGCTATTTTTCTAGTTTGTTCATAGTTTTATTTATTAGGGGCTTTACCCTGCTTTCCAGTTTCTTTCCCTTGAATTCCTGAGACAAGAAGAGCTTTATGTGATTTGTGACAGCATGGATAAACATATGCAATTGTTTTAGAGTTATATATTCTGGCCACTAGAATTATTTGACATGCAAAAATATCATTGTGATATTTTTATTCTTAGACTGAAGGAAACAAGAATGGCATCATATCAGCAGTGACAGAGATGAGTGCAGGTATGATCTAATATTTATTTTTTTATCTGAACACAACCTTTATTTACAATTTAATTTTTCTTAGAGGACATTTTTGGGATTTAAAATAAAGTATTCTTGCGTTTATCCTGTTTGCGCATTTCCTTAATACTACCATTATCTGATAGAAGGGGCAAAGAATAATTATTGAGAGGAAGGAGTAAAGTGAGATTTAAGAACAAGAAATAGAGTAGTGAGAATGATCAGAGGACTTGAATAACAAGAGAGAAAAAAGAGCAGAGAGACCCAGAACATTTAAGCAGGTTAATATCTCCAGGAGTGGTAAGCATATTTGCTTACCAGACTAACTTGAGTTATCTGGCTAAGCATGCCTACTTTTCCTTACAGGAAAAGAAATGCAAACATATGGTGATTTAGAAGTAAATAATAAGTATATAAGAAAAATTGAATGTTTATGTTCTCAAGGATTTACTTTTTCTGCTGTTTTTATTGATACTCTTAATAGTAAGAGGTGACATTACAGATTTCGTAGATGCAGAGGAAGAGCCAGAGTTCATTTTAACACTGGTGGAAATCTCACCTGATTCTGTGGAATGTAATAGTGTCCCTGCTGCGCTTTCACATGCTTCTGGGGAACTGCTTCCTCCACCGATACTTTTCACCACAGATAATATGGACTCATTGGAACTGAGAAGAGATGAAAGGTAAATATTAAATATGAATGTAATCTTTCGCATTCAGGTGCTAACTTCTGGAACTTCTTAAGACTAGAGACTGGATTTTGAGCCTAAAACTTCTCTTGATACTGCCTGCCTGGCCTAAAATTCTAATTTCTTGGAGATTAATAACCCTTGGTTTTCTTGTCCTGTCAAGTGACTTTTGATACTATTAATCATGGTATCCTTCTCAGGGAGTGAGCAGCACTGTGTTATGCTGGTTTTCCTTTTCTCAGAGGCTGGTTGCGGTTGCTGTTTTTACCTGTCCAATCTAGCCCAGCAGGATAAGCATGCTTTGGGTTCTGTTGGCTAAGGAATGGTAATTGTCAGGGCCTAGAAGACATGCTTTTTTGCTCTAAACGTCTATACTATGAACTATTCTCCCTCCAGTGATTAGGATACTAATCACAAGATACTAAAGACCTGGTTCTGTGCCCTGGCCTGGGGCCTTGAGGGTGGAAGGGTCCTATCTCCTGATAGTGTTAACAGCCATTAACAGTGATATAGCTGCTGTATATTTTATTTTTTGTATGTCTAAAGAGAATTAGTTTTTAATTTATTTTAAGATTGGTTGCCACCCAAAGTCACTTGTGGAAATGGGCAGCCATGTAAATGGAATAAATAAATAAATAAGAAAGTCCATATTTCAAGGTCAACTCAATAAAGAGTTCTTTGTTTGCATATGAGAGACTCTTAACCTTGGGAAGCAAACATGAAACATTTTTTAATTCAACATGTTGCCAAGCCCAAGGCCTCATTCCAATTTAATCTTAGTAGGTAATTTTCTGGAGACAAACTAAAAATAGAGGGGACTTTGCCTTTAAGCTATAGGCAAGTGTTAAATTTAATATTCTTTCTCTTGAAAAGAGACGTAACAATGTACAGATAGTCCTTACAACTTACAACCACAATTGAGCCCAACATTTTCATTGCTAAGAAAGATGGTTGTTAAATGAATCACTGCAATTGTCAAGTCAGTAGCATGGTTGTTAAATGAATCTGGCTTCCCCATTGACTTTGCTTGTCAGAAGGTCCCAAAACATGATCACATGATCCTGCGACACTGAAACCATCATAAATACATATCAATTGCCAAGCGGCTGAATTTTGATCACATGACCACAGGAATGCTGAACGGATTGTGGGAAAAATGGCCATAAGCTACTTTTTTTCAGCGCTGTTGTAACTTCAAACAGTCACTAAATGAAGTCGAGAACTACCTGTACTTCAATATATTCTGAATCAGTGTTTTTCAAATTTGATAACTTCTCTGAACTTCAACTCCTAGAATTCTCCAGGCAATGTGCTAGCTGGAAAATTCTGGGAATTAAAAGTCCACACCATTCAGAATAAATGAGTATGTACATGTTTAAAAGTGTAAAAGTGATATTTTGGGAAAGAGCTAACTTGTGTGACTTTTGAAAATATTGGGGGATATTCTTTGTAGAAACGAATGCAGAATTACATATTTCTATTTGTGGCCATGCAAGCTTGAGGCAGGCAAGTAAGCAAAGTACATTAGAACTATCAATTATTAATTAGAAAAAAAGTGTTTATTTGGAAAATGTATATGGCTGCCTATTCACTCACAGCAACTCTAGCGACTTACACAGTAAAAACACAGTATAGGAAAAAAAGACAATGAACCCCCCACCCCTTATAAACATATTATAAGATTTACTGAAAAAAGGGTCAAAATAACTTTCTGCACCTGGGGGAAGCAGTGCCCACTATCATCAATGTGCTTGTGGTTACTTCTCATGATCCCTGCCTAGTTTCCTATCTTTAAGAGGTTTTTTATTTAAGATTCTTTTCTTGTAATCAATAATAATCTGCAGTGCTGAAAAATGCCAGTATTTACAGTCTTTATTTCTAAGAATTCTAAGAATGCATTTCTGCGCATTTGGTATGCATAAATATTCTTGGAAAATGGATACCGTATTTTTCGGAGTATAAGACGCACCTTAGTTTTTGGGGAGGAAAATAGGGGAAAACAATCTGCCTACCAGGTATTCATCTGGCTAGCATCCTTAGTCTGGTCAGCTTCAGCACATTATTTTATCTCCTGGTTAGGGCTTAAAAAAAACCTTCTTCTGAGAGAGTAACAATGAAAGAGCATGCAAGCCAGTAAGAGCTGGGAAGATCGTTAGCACCTAGGTAGGGCTAGAAAAAAACTTTTTCCGAGCAGCTTCAGCACATTATTTTATCTCCTGGTTAGGACTTAAAAAAAAAACCTTCTTCTGAGAGAATAACAATGAAAGAGCCTGCAAGCCAGTAAGAGCTGGGAAGATCGTTAGCACCTAGTTAGGGCTAGAAAAAAACTTCTTTGGAGCAAGTAGAGCAATGAAAAAAAAACCTGCAAAGACTTAGGGCTGGAAAAACATTCTTTGGAGAGAGTAACAATGAAAAAGCCTGCAAGGTAAGAGCTGGGAAGATCTGTTAGCACCTAGTTAGGGCTGGGGAAAAAAAAGCTACATTCAAAGTATAAGACGCACCCAAATTTTCAGCCACTTTTAGGGAGGAAAAAGGTGCATCTTATACTCTGAAAAATACGGTATCTACAGTTTCATGCTTTGTTTCAGAGTCCCAACTAGCCTATAAAATGAAAAAGATATTGTAGAGGCCATTCTGCGAGTTTAACAGGAAGCAGCCTTGCCAGTTTAGTTCTGCATAAATGGGCATTTTATTATCATACCTGCTATAGTAGCTATTTTGTGAAATGGTATCAAGATGGTAACAACATTTAGTATATGCCTATGGTCTCCAGAGATTGTTTATTGCTGTAAGCTCATAACAAAGAAAGCCATTCAAACACAGCCATAACTGACAATAACATTCCATTGGTGTCAGTGGAATTACTTCTAAGGTTAATATTTTATTATTAATAAGGCTTTGAATGTAAAGTAAGCTTTAAATCTCAGTAATATCTGAGATTCACACACACACACATATATATCCATACAGTGTTGGATCCATCCAAGCTGCAGTTGAAGAACGTGCTGCTTCTGTCACGGACTCTACAGAGAGAGAATTGCATCCATCCTCATCAGAACAATTAGTAGATTTGGGTTTGACCTCTTGGAAGAATTGGAAAAGGTCTTCAATATCTATAGAAGGAAGTAGTGTTTCTGAGAAGATAAGGCATACTGTTCCTATAGAAGAACACTTGGAAAGCTCTAATAAGGTTAGATTCGAGGATTCACAAACTATTTATTTCAGAATCCGTTATCTGCTAGTTACCACTGGATCCAGAAAATTTTGGATACCACATGAGAAAAGTGTAGCAAGATTCTGTCCTCTTCTAGTCTTGCATTCTATTGATAACTATGGGCGGGGGGCAAAGGCAAATAAACTTAAGTTGGCTGTTCTGTACTGAATCCCCTCAGCCAACTTTAGTTAGTGGAGAGAACTTACTATGTGGTAGATGTGATGCTTGCTCCTTTTTTGTTCCACTGATTTTAAGTTCTGCATGCTGGTGCTCATCCTGGAGGCTGAATCTGGTTATGGTTGACTCAGATAGGTTTTCATGTGTTAGAAACTGGTGGATTCTGCTGAAGGGAATGGGCCAGCTCTTGTCCCCACTTCAGATTTTATTTCATTAGGCAGCTTAAACTCCAAACCATCATTTCACAAACTGAAGCATATTAAAATACCTTACTATATTGAGCTTTTTAGTCATGCGACTAAAAGAGAAACTATTTACCAATATTCATATTTTTTTTAATGCAGGGGACCTCTCTTAAATTACAGTATATCTCAAGAAAAGATGCTGGTAGGTGAAGTTCCTTTTGTTTTCACATGCAGAATCATGATACATATGCATATTTATATAGACACATAGGCAATTGCTTATATCAATCATATTATATATGGATGTGATGGAGCTCATTCAAAGAACAGGGCCTTTTGAAACACACCCTTTTATTCCATCCCTTTCAGAGCAGTTTTAACTTAGCACAGATTTGTGGGGAGGGTGTTTGAAAAATGTATGAAAAGCCACCTTTGGCATCACAGAACTAGCGGGACTTGGGGCATTGATGAATGCTAATGATTACATTGTTTGAAAAATATTTATATTTGAACAAAAGAGATATAGCTTGCTTGCAAATAGTAAAATAAAGTTAATTTGCAAGAGCTGCCAAATTAGTCTCCATGTCTTTGTGTGTATGGGCACGTGTGTGTGTGTATGTTTGTGTAAAAATAAAAAATGGAGACTACTTAGGGATCTCTTGCAAATTAATTTTACTTTACTATTTGCAAGTAAGCCATGTCTCTTTTATATTATATCAGAAATTTAATTTTTCAATAATGTCACTTACAGAGCTACAAGAGGAGGAAAAAGAGCAGCCTCAGTCTTCTGTGAATGTAGGGACTGCATTGCTTGGTGAAACAGATAGTGTGGCTGAACTCATGTCAAGAATGCCTGGTGCAGGAAAAGCAGAAACAAATGAAGAACAAAGACTCTGTGTAGCTTACAGTTCTGAACAATCAGACCAAGTTAGATATACAGAAGCCCTTCCAAAATTTACATCATTACCCAGGTATGATTCAAGCATCATTTTTATTTTGTTATATCAGTTCCTGATCCTATAATCTTTTATTTAATATTTGTAATGAAGGGAGAAATCTAGAACCATTAAATTTTAACTGCTCAGCCTAAATTAACCACTTTTCTATTTAAAGGAACAATCTTGTATCAATGATAAAATGTCCTATTTTGGCAACCAAATTTGTTAATTAAAACTTTCACTAATATGTTTGCTTTCTTACTGTTGCTCCATCAAAGCAATAACACTGCATACATTCATTTACTTATACATAATGTCTATTTATGTTACTAAAGAATCTCTAAATTTGCTATATCCCTACTAATGAGCATAAATAGCATAATAGTTCCAGAGCTATGGAAAATGAATTTATTTATTAAATAATCTATTTCAGGGATTTCAAATCAATAATCAAATTCAGGGGATTTCTGGGGCTACTTTTATAATTCTATTAATTTACTACATTTTGTTACATTAATTTTAATTGTTTTTAATATGTCATATTAAAGATCGCTGGGATTTCTACCTTTAATCTGTAAAATTAATACTGATGAAGAGGTAGCTGCTAAAGAAAACAACAAACCTCCCCAGAAAACCTGTACGTTGATTTCTGAAAATACCGCCGAATGTCCAGCTTCAACTTCCAAAGACAACAACACAGAGGTTCAGGAATACAGTTCACTACCAACAACCATGCTGTCACCTTCAAAATATGAGACTGGAAGCTGTTCTTCTGTTCAGGTATAGATTAATATCTTTGTAAGAAACATGATCTGTTAATAGTATCAGAAAGTTGGGAACCAATTCTGCCAATTTTCTCTTGCTATCTTAATTATCTGCATCAGATTCTCCAGAAGACTTTAGTCAGAATGCTTTCAGCCATCACAGAAATATTTTACTGGTGATCAGAAAGAT
The DNA here is from genome assembly GCA_023053685.1 of Diadophis punctatus similis. Classification (NCBI taxonomy): domain Eukaryota; kingdom Metazoa; phylum Chordata; class Lepidosauria; order Squamata; family Dipsadidae; genus Diadophis; species Diadophis punctatus. The sequence goes on along the minus strand of JALIGW010000002.1, from coordinate 29,879,388 downwards.
ACATCTGGATTCAAACCTTAGATTAATTCCATAAGATAGATATCGCAGGATGATTTGTACAGAAAATCATATTGTAAAACATAAACAAAATTGCCTGTAGCGCTGCATGACTAATTCAAACACCCCGCATATGATGCTTTTACATAATTATTAAACAGGTATCAGATTGTAAAAGGTTTATTCTTTTTTAGGTTTTAACTGAGGAAGAGGTTTCTGCTAAGGAGCAAGAAAAAGAAGAGCCAATAAGGATTTCAGAATATTTCTTTAATGATATTTTTATGGAGGTGGATGATTCCGAATAACCATGAAGATTATGAGATGCTTGGTTTCTAATAAACCTAGAAGCAATGTAATATCTTAATTAAACAAATGATTTATGTTTAATATATTAATATTAATATATTAAGAGGAAACTTGCTGAATGAGAAAAATATTTTCTTTTATTCTGAGCAGTCTGATATTTTTGAAACATTGATGAAAAAGTATGTTAAATGTTAAGATGCACATGATCAGAAAAGCTGTGTTTTTGTTTGAATTATGTTACATTTTTCTAAACATGCATATTTAGAAAGATTTAGAAATGCAATAAGGAATAGCAGAATGATCATATGCCACTTCGACTGAATATTTATGTAAATAATATTTGCTTCTTTTTATGAAGTAAATCTTTATGGAAAGGAGAATATCATCTCTAAAATAAACAATTCTGGACATTTAAACGTAATAAGTACATTGTAGGTAACAAAATCTGAAGTCAACTTATTTTTATGTATTTTTATAATGAATATATGTGAATTGTTTCAAAAATAATGTTTAATGACTTTAAATGTACAGACATAAATGTGAAAAAATATTTAAATTGAATGTACAGAAAGATAATTATTCTATGTTAATTCTGTTCATCCTGAAAATATATAACTTCGCTAAATTTTATTTAGTGCTAAAGTGCTAAATTTATGAAGCAATGAGCTGCCATTTTAAAACTCAATTATACCAGTGAAGAGAATTAAAATCAAACGTATAAGAGAGTAAGAGTTGCCTCAACATCATAAATACGGTTCTTTTCCGCTTTATGTAATTTATTTTTTGGGTTTTTTTTCTTATTGCTCTGAGTTACTAGTTTAATAACTCAAGCTATAAACATATTCCATTTCTCATTGAATTTCCCCCCCTTTTTGATCTGTAGTATGATTCGGACTGAAAAAAGGAACTCCATAAAATAACTTTTAAATTAGCTATTGGATCTTAAATTCTAGTTGTCTTTTTCACTGCAATTAGTGATTGGAGAATTTTTTTTCTCTAGATATTTCTTAATCTATGCAATATCTATGAAAATAATTGTCTGCATCTACCATTGTTCATGTATACCATTTTGAATAATTAAGAAGCTATTTCTATTTCCTAGATTTATTCTGTGCAAATATTACTGTATGCAGACATTACCTTATTACTGGATTTCATATGAAAGGTATTAGCATTTTTAAAAACTCAGACATAGACAATTGGTTGGATCCAGACTTTAAAAAAAATTACAGTAGACCCATTTAATTAATATTTGTCATGACCCAAGATCAGTTTATTTCAGTGCCTCTTCTCTAAAGATATCCAAGTCAGTATTCTAGTTATTAGTAAGAAACTCAGTACTCTATGAGACTTAACAATTCTATATTGATTTGACTGATCTGAAATTCGGTTTCCTATTTTAATTTTGCAGTTTTGCAAGGAAATTAAATAAAATAATCTTACTTATTTATCAAATGTACATATAGATCAAATATTCAGTAGTAACAATTAACCCAAATAGTTCCATCATAGAGCAGTGTGGGTTCATATTAATACATGGAAGAATATATCCTCAAAAATCCACCATAATGTGCTGTAATAATTTTAGATTTCAATGAAAAAAGTGTAGCACAAAAATCTTATTAAAGAAACCAAGCTATAAGGTGCCTTACCTTTCCTTGCTAAGTGGAAAGGACAAGAAGATCCTGTTAATTTTTATTATAAACTATAGTATGTTTTCTTGACAATGTTTACAAAATTCTTTAAAATATACAGGTTCCTTTATAGCAAAATCAATATATTTATTGATGACAGAAAGACCTTGGTTAATTGGCAGAACATCTCATTTTAAATTAATATGAAAAAAGGGTTTCTTTTGTGAAAAGTTTGATACATATTTTCAGTGGTATGTAATGTTCATGTGAAAGCTTTCTGTTTCAAAGAAAGCAGGCATTTTATGTATGTAAATTATGTGAATAAATTTTTATATGAATTATATGTCAAAGTTTCTCTTTAATAGTTGATGGAACTAGAAAATTCAACAAAATTAATTATATATATTTCATTGTTAGACTATTCCATTTTTAAACATTTAATTTAGTTATCAGTGAGAAACAGATTGGAAATTAAATATTTAAACTATTACATACTGTACAGTTCAATTTACAGGTTCATTATTATATTTGAAACTACCGTAGTTCATCAATCTACTTTACGTCTTACATTATTTTGTAGAACTGGAATTGGCAGTCTTATTTATTTATTTTATTTATTATTAGGTTCTTCTATGCCGCCCTACTCCCTAAGGACTCAGGGCGGCGTACAACATTTTGAGAGAACACTAAACAATAAACTTATTTAAAAACAGTTTTTAAAAAGTTAAAAAACACATCCAACAACATGCATACAGGGGGAGATCTCGGGTATAAAATTGTCTCAGACCCCTGTCTGCAGGAAGAGCCATGTCTTAATGGTTTTTCGGAAGGCCAGCAGGGTGGGGATAATTCGGATCTCTGGGGGAAATTGGTTCCAGAGCGCGGGCCCCCCCACAGAGAAAGCCCTCCCCCTAGGGCCCGCCAGTCGGCATTGTTTGGCTGACGGGACCTGGAGGAGACCCACTCTATGGGACCTAACCGGTCGGAGGGAAGTATAAGGCAGAATGCGGTCCCGAAGGTAACCAGGTCCTAAGCCATGTAGGGCTTTGAAGATGATGATCAACACCTTGAATTGTACCCGGAGACCAATGGGCAACCAGTGCAGCTGGCGGAGTATGGGTGTTACGTGGGTGTATCTTGACACACCCACAGCACGCACAGCCGCATTTTGCACCAACTGAAGTCTCCGAATGTTCTTCAAGGGTAGCCCCATGTAGAGCGCATTGCAGTAATCCAATCGAGAGGTGACAAGGGCATGAGTGACCGTGAGTAGAGCCTCCTTCTCCAAGTATGGTCGCAATTGGTGCACCAGGCGAACCTGTGCAAAAGCCCCCCTAGCCACAGCTGTAAGGTGTTGGTCTAATTTTAGCTGTGGATCTAGGAGGACTCCCAAATTGCGAACCTGTTCCGAGGGAGTTAATTTTCCTCCCTCAAGAACCAAGGAGGGACAGTCGACATAGCCCTTAGGAGGCAATATCCAGAGCCACTCAGTCTTGTCGGGGTTGAGTGAGTCTGTTCCTCCCCATCCAGGTCCTAACGTCATCTAGGCATCGGCATATTACATCGACTGCCTTATAAATATGTACTAATTTAAAATAATGACTCTTTAGCCTATGAAACTATAAATTAATGTGAATACTTTAAAAAAAGTAAGTCTGATCTGTTCATTCACATTAAGTGCTGGTTTGATACTACTCTGTCAGAGTAAAGCAAAGTTGAGTCACAGGATCTTTTGAATTCAGAAGCAATGACCACACAATCTCTGTACTTTGGGCTTCATTCCAAAGTAGTAAACATAAGACAATAGTTAACAAATATTCATGAGTACTGAAGAATATAACTAAGAGAGCAATCAAATTGTAGGCAGAAATGAAATAATAATCCAGAATATTGAAGAATACAAGATGACAAAGAACTTCCGTCCCTTGTGCCAGTGAGAGAACCCCAAAGAGATGGTGGTGGGCAGACCACTTCAAAACCAGCAAACATACACGCACCACCATCCCATGGGTCTACTTTTCATGCTTTTTGACTAGCCTATACTGAAGTTGCATTCCATGCTTTAATAGTCTATACAAGCTATGAATCACCATAATTTCCACCCATTTTAGATGGTCTCATCCAGTAGTGGATTTCACTTACCTTCGCTACCGGTTCGGAACTGTGAATGTGCACGCACGCTTTCACTTCGCTCACTCGCGGCACTTCGCATGCGCAAAACCTGCGCATGCGCAGATTGTCTGTGATGATGTCTGGGCGGGTGGGCAGAGCCAGGGCGAACTGGTAGCAACCCACCACTGGTCTCATCTCACTGGAGTTTGCAGAATACAAGTTAATCTTGTCTTGCACTTAGAATGCTTTATCTACTTCTGCAAAACTGAGACCATCAAGGTTAAAAAGGATTTGTTTATATCATGTGATGAGACCATCTGAAAGTTAAGAAGTATGTTTCTAAAAATTGTTGGATTGATGATGAGAAATCATTGTTAATCATCCCAATTTACACAGATGACCCACTAAGGACAGGACAAAACAAAATACATTATTTGTGGTAGCTATATTCTACAAAAATGTGAATGCTGAATTAGTGAATACTAAACCATTGCTCTTAGGGGAAAAGCAGGACACTTGTTTATGATAAAATAGAAACAAGAAGGAAGAGCATTGCCTTGTTTGACCTTAACTGGGAAATTCCATGTGGGGTAATTCAAATTTTTGCTGCTCGTCACGTGACTGCAAATGTCTGCAAAATGACACAAGTATTGATTTTGGAGCTACAAATAAATGTTAGCAAATTCACGCATATTGAATCTGTGAATAATGAGAATCAATTGTATAATCCAAGTATAACACTTTAGTGACTAAAATGAATACTTATTACATATTACATAGTCAACCATTACACAGAATATGTTTTATGTACCATGTACTAAGGGAAGATGGTACATGCCACTATTCAATTCCTCCTTGCCAATCTTCCAGCAAGATCACTAGCATTACATTTTATCAAGTAAAAACAGTGTTTATTGAAACTACTAGGTGATCACTGGATACAGAAGCTAAGAATTTCATTAACTCTGTTACATTATGCACAGACTCATTCAAATATCTTTATGGTAGAATTTTTCCTTTTTCTTGAGAAAACTTTTTAAAGACGACAGCAGTAATTGCATAGCATTGCCAAAAGACTATTATATATAGAGCAAGACTTAAAGGCAGGGGTGACATTCAAATTTTTCCCCTACCAGTTCTGTGGGTGCGGCTTGGTGGGCGTGGCCAAGCCATGCCCAATGAACCGACAAAAAAGTTCGGCCAAGTCTTCTAGCATTCAACCTGGCTGCTTCTCTTCTCATGTTTGCTGTGTGTGTAGGAGCCCAAGGAGGAGAGGAGGAGTGAGTGGGAGGGGAGGGGCGGGGCCAGTCAGTGGTGCGATTTACCAGTTCTCCGATCTGCGCATAATCGCCGCCACCGGTTCTATAGAACCTGTCCAAACTTGCTGAATTTCACCCAGTGGTGGGATTCAAATTTTTTTACTACCAGTTCTGTGCCCATGGCTTGGTGGGCGTGGCAGGGGAAAGATACTGTAAAAATCTCATTCCCTCCCCACTCCAGGATAAGGTTACTGTAAATTCTAGGGAGGCAGAGAATAGATGGGGCGGGGCCAGTCAGAGGTGGTATTTCCCGGTTCTCCGAACTACTCAAAATTTCCGCTACCGGTTCTTGAGAACTGGTCAGAACCTGCTGAATCGCACCTTTGATTTCACCCCTGCTTAAAGGCATTTCCACTATATGATTTGGGACTAAATAAAGTTTATATTGTTTTTGAAATCCCAGGCTTTAGTGCACCTATACATTTTATTAATAATTTATTTATCAGGTGCTACCTACTGGTTTTGTAATAGAACAGCACAATTCAGCAGAAACAGTAATCTTGTGTAGGATTACCAGAATTTTCTTGTGGAGAAAGAAAGCAACGAGAGGATTAGAATAATCATAAATTGAGCATTTCTAGTAGTTTGATTAGCCACGATTTCATCGTGGTAAGAGGTGATGATGGTTAATTTAGATTAAAGCTGTTTGAAATGAGGATAGTGTTGACTAAATACAGAAAATTCTGCCATTTGCTGGTCACCCTGATTTTACAGCCCAGGTCCTAGTTTAGATAGCAGGTATCAACCAAACTGTAATTTACTTTCCCATTACTTTTCATCACAACGCCTAGGCCTATGTGACAGTCTACATCAGAGTTCTTCAAACTTGGCAACTTTAAGACTTGTGGACTTCAACTCCCAGAATTCTCAAATTTGAATTGTCAAATTCTGGGAATTGAAGTCCACAAGTCTTAAAGTTGCCAAGTTTGAGGACCCCTCTACATTTTCTTAAAACTAAATGCGGTGGCCAAAAGAGCTAAACCTCTTCTCATTCTGCCAGCGAGCGTTTCTCGAACAGGAGACCGGGAGACTAATCCGGCAGCCCATATACTTCCCTCTTAACGTTAACTCTTTAAACCTTGGCCCGCCGTCTCAAGAGGAAAGGAGCTACTGCAACGCTTCCAGGGTTCCCTAGGCTGGCCCTTTAATAAGGCTGAGATGGAAAAGGGAAAGAGGCGGCGCTGGCCGCTCGTCCGCGTTTCGCCGCCTCCTTCCATTGGCTCCGGTGTGGGAGGGGCCGCATGCTTACTTCCAGCCCCGGGAAGTCGTGCCTTTGGCGCCCCCGGCGCCCCCGAGCAGCGATGTTACCGGGCCTAAGATGCCGTCTCTTTGGCTGTCCGCTGGCGGCTGCAGCGGCTCTCGGCCGTGCTTATCACGGCGACAAAGTGACCACTGTGGGTTCTCAGCCCGATGTCGCCTCCCCACTCTATCAGGTAGGCCAAGGAAGAGGAGCGTGGTGAAGACTTCTAGCGCGCTTGGAGATCACCCACTTCTGGCTTTGGGTGGGCTTCCAGACTTTTATTTATTATTTATTTATTTTGTAAGACCTCTGTTTTTATGTGGGGCCGATGGATAATAGCCATAATTCCATAGAAGAACGGGTTTCTCGATAAAAGTGAAATCTGAATTAAAGTTGGGCAGCTCTTCTTTGGCCAACCGTGCACCCTTCAGAAAGGCAGTGGCAATTGTAAAGATCACTGACTTGTTGATCTAGTCTTAAAGCACTGGTCCCCTGCCTGCCCCATTGCTTTGTCAATTCCCTCCTCCTTGCACTTGAATGAAGGTCAGCTGATAGGGATATTGCAGTAACACCCTGCCCTAGGCAGGAGGTTGGACCTGATTTCCTCTGAATTCCTTTCCTTTCTGTGATTTATGTTGACACCAAAATACACTTACAAAAAGTCCCTTGAAAGATTAGAGCAGTTGGATTTCTTAGTAGTTTGTTCTTCTCATTTAAGGCTCCATTGTCTCCAGAAATATCTCCAGTCCTCAACTTAGATTAAGTTTTAACAGATTAACAGAGTTGGAAGGGACCTTGCAGGTCATCTAGTCCAACCCCCTGCCCAAGCAGGAGACTCTTACATCTGCCTCTACCTAGGATTGAACTCACAACCTCCTGATTGTGAGGCAAGAGCTCTACCTCTAGGCCACAGTCATCTTCCCTCCCACTCCCACAAAGTCTCCTTTTCTCCTTGAGTGTTGTCATAGGCAGGCCACTGACAAACTAAGCCAAAAAGGAAACACTAGGCTACTGTTGCTAGATGATAGTGATGCTGCTTTTGGGGAAAAAGGACAGGTTCATAATTCAACTTTGACTTCAGTAAGCAACCAACCCACTTTATGGAAAGCAAAATAGATTTTGCAAATAGAAAGCAAAATAGAACAGCAGTGCAAAAACAAAAAAAATAATAAGCCGCTGGGACCGGATGGTTTGCCAGGAGAGTTATATAAGAGCCTGTATGAGGATTTTGAGTTGATGTTACTGAAAGTGTATAATAATGTATTGGAGGAACCTAAATTACCAGATTCCTGGACAGAAGCCTATATACCTCTCATTCCAAAAGAAGGTACAGACCTCAAACAAATAAAAAATTATAGGCCAATCTCATTGCTGAACACAGATTATAAAACTTTTACCACTATAATTGCGGAAAGATTGAAATTAATATTAAATCAGATAATACATTGAGATCAAAATGGTTTTTTACCTACAAGGCAAATTAGGAATAATATGAAGACGGTGTTAAATGTTCTAGAATACTATGAAGCACATCCTGAAAAACCGGTGGCACTAATATTTTTGGATGCCCAGAAAGCATTCGATAATCTTAATTGGCGGTTCTTGTTCCAACAAATTAAAGATATGAGATTTGGAGGGAAGTTTGAGAAAATGATAGAGGACATATACACGACTCAAAAGGCAAGAGTGATAATTAATGGGGATAATACAGAGAAATTTGAAATAAATAAAGGAGTAAGACAGGGATGTCCAATGTCACCTCTGCTTTTTATTTTGACTTTAGAAGTGCTACAGTATTAACCCAAATTAAACACAATAGAGAGATGAAAGGACTTTAGGTAAAGAAAGAAGAATATAAGACACAGGCATTTGCGGATGACCTAGTGTTCTTTATAGAAGAGCCACTGGAGACAGGAAATATTTTAATGAAAGAAATAGAAGAATATAGTATAGTGGCAGGACTGAAAATCAATAGAAGACTAAAATGTTAGTAAAGAACTTAACTGAAAAACAAAAGAAAGAATTAGAAAAAGAATTGGGATTGCAAATTGAAAAAAAGATCAAATGTTTAGGAATTTGGCTTACTGTAAGATGTTCCTCAATAAAAGATGATAATTATAAAAAACTGATACAACAAATGAAAAAATATTTGGAGATTTGGGGGAAATTACAGCTATCATTATTAGGTAGGATAGCAGTGATTAAAATGAATATACTGCCAAAATTATAATATTTATTTCAAACAGTCCCGACAAAATTAGACAGGAAATTTTTGCAGGAACTAAATAAAATAACAAAAAAATTATTTGGCAGGGTAAGAAAGCACGATAAATATGAAGACATTGCAAGATAATAGAAGCAGAGGTGGCTTTGGACTTCCAAAATGGGAACTTTATCATCAAGCGGCGGGGTTACTATGGATTAGGGAGTGGATAAAATTAGATAATGAAAGGCTGCTAACGATTGAAGGACATGATTTACAGACAGGCTGGCATGCCTTTTTATGGGACAAGCATAAAAAGACACATCTATACTGCTATCAACACCAAATAAGAGAAGCGCTAATATGGACATGGGGAAAAGTTAAAAAGAAATATCATACAAAATTGCCAAATTGGGTTTCGCCAATGGAGGCAACTGTATATCCGAATACATTAGATAAAAAAGATGATAAGATATAAATAATTATTAGATAGCCAGGGGAAACTTAAATCAAATCAAGAACTAAAAGAACAGGGTATAATCATAGGTTGGTGGCCATATTTACAGACACAATCAAGATATAGAAAAGATATGGAAGAATATGGAATTCAAAGGATACCACAACAATTAGATACAATACTGATGGGGAATGAAGAAAAATTTATAAAAAAAGCATACAGACACTTATTGGAAGTAGAAATGGAAGAGGAAATGGTAAAAGGTTCGATGATTGCATGGGCACAGAATATAGGCCGTAATATAAATTTAGAGGAATGGGAAAAAATATGAAGCAAGAACTGTAAATTAATATTATCGACTGAATTTAAAGAAAATCAATAGAAAATGCTTTATAGATGGCATGTAACGCTGGCGAGATTGGCAAAAATGTATACAAATATGAAACCGGATTGCTGGAAATGTAAAAGTAAGGATGGAACTTTTTATCACATGTGGTGGCAATGCCTCAAAGCGAAGAAATATTGGGAACAGATAAGGAGATGGCTACAGAAGATAATAGGAGAACAAATAGAATTTAAACCTGAACTATTCTTATTAAGAATAATTAATCAAAAGATAAAGAAACAACTCCAATACATCATTTTACACATAGTAACCGCAGCAGGAATTGTTTACGCTCAATGTTGGAAACTTGAAAATACACCAAGCAATGACAGGATTATATATAAGATACTGGAATGTGCCAAGATGTATAAGCTCACATTAGAAATGAAAGGCAAGGAAGAAACAGAATTTTATGAGGTGTGGAATAAGTGGTATAATTGGTTAGAACAGAGAAATAAAGATGTATAGAAATAAATGTAAATAACTGTATGAAACATATGACACAATACTGTTAAAAATGTTTATTGATATGTAAATTGGAAAAATGAAAAAAAAAGATTTTTTGCCTCCAAAAGCGCTTACTGTATTTTTCGGAGTATAAGACGCACCGCAGTATAAGACACACCTTAGTTTTGGGGGAGGAAAACAAGGAAAAAAGGCCTCTGCCTCCCAGCAATTTGCCAAACAGCAAACAACAAAAAGCACAGATGATATACACTGTTTGCTGTGTATTTCTGTGCATGTGTGCCTGACCCATAGAAATGGCAAAGAATTGGAGAAATGTACATTATGGCAGTATATTAATCCCAGAAAGTTTTCTTAAATGTAATCACACTAACTCCTCCTAATTATTTAAATACATCTACTCCAAACATGACTAAGTCAGGGTTTCTCAGCCGGCTTATTTTAATACTAATACTTAATACTAATACTTAATACTAAAACAGGACATTTCAGATTATACTTTTACAGATCTTTAAAATTGATGTGGCTTTCTGGAAGTATTCTCTGCTATTTAAAAGAAGATACAATAGCACTGGGCCTCTTCAGAGCAAGCATTTATTTTAAAAAGCTTCTTCATTTTGTTAAGTTGTCTAGAACAATAATAAAGCAGTCTTTAAAAAACAAGTCTAATAATTTGAACACTCTACAAACATTTAACAAAATAACATATTAACAGAATCTGCCTCTACCTAGGATAGAACTCACAACCTCCTGATTGTGAGGCAAGAGCCCTATCTCTTGAGCCACAGCAGCTCTAGCTTGCCTTCCTGCAATTTCAGCAGTCTAATATTGGCAGCAGTTTATCTCCCAGCAATATGTCTCATCACAGCCACCCTAGTTTCAGTTTCATTTTACCATGTGGCTTGCAAGCCTCAGTCAGCTGTAGGTCGGGAGGCAGATCAGCTCTTCTTGTGCTCTTCTTGTGCTTTGCCCTGTTTGCTGCAAAGAGGTAAATTGTTGGCAGGCAGAGGCCAAAGGGTGGTGGTGGTTGGGTGGGGCTACATTCGGTGTATAAGACGCACCCAAGTTTTCAGCCTCTTTTTGAGGGTAAAAAAGTGCGTCTTATACTCCGAAAAATACTTTACTTTGCTGTGAGTCTCAACTACTCAACAAAGTGTTCTATGTTGCCTACATTGACCCAGTTCCAACCCAAATTCTGCTATATAATACAAGGATCTTATACCTTATACAAGTGGGTTTAAAACTCAGGTTTTAACTCAGGATTTTTGTGTGAGTGGGTGTGTCTTCAAGTCTGTTTTTTCCACTCCTACCTGGACAAGTCCCTGCAGGGTTTTTTTTGGCAAGGTTTTTCAGAAATGATTTACCATTGCCTGCTTCTTAGAGCTGATAGAAAGGGGCTGACTCAAATTCACCTAGCCGGCTTTGTGCCTGAGAAAAGTCTAGAACTCATAGTCTTCTGATTTCTAGCTGGATGTCTTAACTGCCATAGCAAACTATTTATTTATTTATTTATTTTGTTATTCTTATATGCCGCCCAACTCCCGAAGGACTCAGGGCGGCGTACAACAAAGAGAAATACAAGAATAATCAAAATTTCATAAAATTTAAAAACAGTACAAAATTTAAAAAACAAAATACTTTAGCTCTGGGAGTTAAAGTCCACAAGTCTTAAAGTTGCCAAGGTTGGAGACCCCTGATCTAAATGACTCCATTTGTACATCATTCAGAAAATATATATATTGTTTCTCAATTGTTGCACATTTACAGCAGCTCAAAAGAATGGGCCAACATGAAAATTCTCTGATCAGACCCAACTGTAACACAAAGTATGGTGCAAACTTGAAGAAGGTGCAGGGAAAAAAAGATGATGTTTGCTGTATTTGCCCTTTGTTGTTTGTCCTCCTCTGCAAATTTAAGAGATGGTGAAAGATAAACCTCTGAGATAGAATAGATATAAATATAATTTGGTGGGATAGGAAGTGTGTATTTAATTTCTGAAATCCTTAGACGTATTGAATACACAGAACTTGCATCAGACTTCTAGCATATGTTCTTTGTGTGATTAATAATTAAATTGTTAACACTCCGTTTCTATTGTCAAACTGAAATAGAAGCAGTTATAAACAAAAAACTAAACTATTAACAAAAAACATGACAATAAAACAAAAAGATGAATTAGAAGAGAAATTAGGCTTACAAACAACCAAAACAATTAAACATCTAGGGATAATACTAACAAATAGATGTTCATCTATTAAAAAAGACAATTATGACAAATTAGTAAACCAAACAAGATTAGAATTAGAAAAATGGAAAAAATTACAGTTATCATTATTAGGGCGTATAGCTGCAATTAAAATGAGTATACTGCCAAAATTTTTATACCTATTCCAAACAGTTCCGATCAAATTAGAGACTAAATTTTTTACTAATTTGAATAAAATTATATCTAAATTTATATGGCAAAACAAAAAACCAAGAATCAAATTAGCAAATTTACAGGATGATAAGAGCAGAGGTGGTCTAGGGCTCCCCGACTGGAAACTTTACTACAAAGCAGCATCCTTGGCGTGGATAAAAGAATGGATAAACTTAACTAACAAAAGAATACTAACACTAGAGGGCCACGACCTACAAATGGGATGGCATGCTTACATATGGAGAGATGGAACTAAGCCACAACTTAGCTTCAACCAACACCTAATTAGAAAATCTTTGTTAAAAACATGGTATGAAATCAAAAAGAAGAACTACATGAAAATCCCCAAATGGCTTTCAATTATAGAAGCCATGACCTACCCCAACCTAATTGATATAACCAAAGCAGCAAAATATAGCGATATATTAGATCTGACAGGGAAATTAAAAAGTAGAGAACAATTGGCGGAACAAAATATAAATATTGATTGGTTGACTTACTTACAATTAAAAACTCGACACAAAAAAGATACTGAGGGTATGGGTATAGAAATGGAAATGCAAAAACTGGATAAAATTTTGATTGGCCCGGACGAAAAAATAATATCAAAACTATATAAATATCTGCTGGAATTTGATAAAATGGAGGAAATTGTCAAGGAACCCATGATAGCATGGGCAAAAAACGTAGGCCACAACATACACTTAGCTGACTGGGAGAAAACATGGAATATAAACTGCAAAATAACTAAGTCAACAGCATATAAAGAGAATTATTATAAAATGTTTTATAGATGGCATTTAGCTCCATCAAGATTGGCCAAAATATACCCAAAAATGAATTCGGCTTGCTGGAAATGTAAAAAAGACGTAGGTACCTTCTTTCATGCGTGGTGGTTGTGTCCCGAAGCAAAGGGCTACTGGAAAAAAGTGCATGCCTGGTTACAAGAAATTACTGAGAGAACAATGGAATTTACCCCAGAATTTTTCCTTCTGGGGATAATGGAAAAACAACATCCAAAAAATATACAATATTTAATACTACATATTACAACTGCGGCAAGAATAACATATGCACAATATTGGAAAGACAATCAAATCCCACCAGAAAATATACTAATGGACAAAATATATAGATGTGCCGAAATGGACATGCTGACTATTCAACTCAAAGGACAATGCGACTCAGAATACTACAAAACATGGACTAGATGGTACAACTGGACTAAAAAAAAGAGGAAAGACTGTGTGACAACGTGAGAAGAAAACAAAGACAGAAGAGATTGTAAATTTATGATTTAATGTGCATAATTGAGATATAACAAATGTTGTAAAAACGGGTGTAGATCTGTATCAAAATATTCAGATGTTTAATGAAGAAAAATAATAAAAAAAAAATTAAAAAAAAAAAAAGAAGCAGTTATGTTTGCTGTGACCAGGGGTGAAATGCTACTGGTACGGGTGTATCGGTAGCGGTGGCTGCCCGTAGTTCAGAGAACCGGTGGCGGCAGTGCGAGGCTCCGCCCACCTGCCTGGATGTTGCCATTTTCTTTTTTTAACCCTCTGCGCATGCGCAAAGCCTTCTGCGCATTCGCAGAGGCTGAAAAAGCACGCGTGATGGTAGCGCACGAGCGCGTGCTTCCGAACCGCTAGGGAAGGTAAGTAGATTTCACTGCTGGCTGTGATCATGTGACATTAAGAAACATTTAAGAATCCAATTACTTAATATGATTCATCTAAATTTAAAGATCTAGTTTATATAGACTGTATAGAACAGTGGTGGCGAACCTTTTTCGGCTCGCGTGCCAAAAAGGAGGGGGGGCTCGCGCGCGCTCGCGTGCCCACAACCATGTCCTCCCCCCCCACGCATGCGCACAACACCCCCCCCATGCTGCCCCCTGCGCATGCGCACACCCCCCCACCCCCGCACAAAGGCTTACCGGAGCCTGGAACGACGAAACCGGCAAACCAGAAGTGCGAAAAAAGCGCACTTCCGGTTTGCCGGTATGCTGTTTTTTGCACTCCGGAGGGTTCAGGGAAGCTCCCTGAAGCTCCGGAATGCAAAAAACTACAAAACGGACAAACCGGAAGTGCGGAAAAGTGCACTTCCGGTTTGTCCGTTTTGTAGTTTTTTGCATTCCGGAGCTTCAGGGAGCTTCCCTGAACCCTCCGGAGTGCAAAAAACAGCACACCGGCAAACTGGAAGTGCGTTTTTTTGCACTTCCGGTTTGCCGGTGGGAACCCTCGCGTGCCGGCTTCTATGGCTCCGCGTGCCACCTCTGGCACGCGTGCCATAGGTTTGCCACCACGGGTATAGAATGTTTGCACAAATGAGCTTGAATTTAGTTATTCAAATTTTCTCAATGTTTGGTTTTGGGTTGATCATTGTTTAGTGTTGCATCCAAAATGGCATGCCAATTTCAGACTATGATTTCAGTTCTGATTTGTAATTTGCCAAGTTGAACAGTAGCCTATTGTGCTTTGCTGATTCAGCTATAAATTAGGGAGTTGAACACATGAAGGGCCAGAAATTGTGTAACTAAAGCTTGCTTATACAATCTTGTATCAAAGAAGTCTTGTATCTCTATACCTGTGTATCTTCCAAGCAGATATCTTTAACTTTGCTGTAAATAGAAATCTACGTTTGAGATTGTTGGGGATCTTTTAATGCTAAAAACCCTTAAATATTTTTGCTTGTTCAAGGATTTTAATACAAATATTCCCTTGAATCCTGATTATAATGCATGAGCCTTTTTTTAAATTTGCCTGGATAAAGTTATAATTTTTATTTGGTTGTACAAAATATAGTTTCAAGCTCATTATGCCATAAATTATTCTATACAGTATTTAGTTCCTCATCCTGACCTTGGTTTAATCGTGAACGAAGTTTTGTTTATATAGATATAATAACTGGTAATAAGTTACAAGTTTCAACTGGTACAGAATGCAGCGGCATGGGCAGTATGTGTGCTCCCAAAACAGCACATGTCATGCCTCTAATCTGAGAGCTGCATTGGTTTGTTTCCAGGTCAAATTCAAGGTACTGTTTTTTTTTTACATCAACACCATCAATCTCAAGAGAATAGAAGCTCTTCCTCTATGTGAGGAGTATCAAACTCACGTCGTCACGGTGGCGTCACATGACGTATCAGGACTTTTTCCCCTTTGCTAAACCGGGCATGGACTTGGCCAGCGCATGACACATCTGGCCCGCGGGCCATGAGTTTGACAGCCCTGCTCTATGTGATGTATGCCACATATGCTGCAATGCCCCTTTGGATTCTAAGTAGGACAAACAGACCAAACTTTGTGCAAAAAAATTAATGGACATAAGTCTGTCACCAGGATTCGAAACAAGTAACTTCTGAGCATTTTATCTTTCCAGGATACTCTGTTATAGATCTCAACATAGCCATCTTGGAATAAATACATTTAAGCTGTATAATTGAGCAAGCAATTGCTGAACTCACATACATTAAAAAAAATTCAGGCTACTTCCGAAGGTCTTAACAAACACAGCATACATTTAAAACATTACAGTTGTTAAATGGCTTGAATCTTCATTTGTGGCAATTAAGTTTTCCTGGAGGCAAACTTAATTTAGTTGGAAGTAAATTAGGATTCTCAGCCCAAGAAAATGTAAAAATGAAAAAAAATGGATCTATTATTTGATATCCAGTTGTAATTAGTTAGTAATTATGTTTAAAGAATATGTTTTGAAACTATAGCTTATAAAGCTGAAATAATACATATAGGACAGGAGAAAAAAGTATAGAGCCGAGATGGCGCAGTGGTTAAATGCAGCACTGCAGGCTACTGCTAGTTCAGCAGTTCAGCTGTTCAAATCTCACTGGCTCAAGGTTGACTCAGCCTTCCATCCTTCTGAGGTCCGTAAAATGAGAACCCAGATTGTTGGGGGCAATATGCTGAACTCTGTAAACCGCTTAGAGAGGGCTGTAAAGCACTATGAAGCGGTATATAAGTCTAAGTGCTATTGCTATACCTTTAAATATTTTTCTAATTAACTCATCTTGGATAGTGTATACATTTCCTTAACATATGATTATTTCTCAACAGGAAAATTATGAGCGAATGAAAGCTTTAGTAACAGAGCTGAAAAGTCAATCTGAAAAAATTAGATTAGGTATGTATGAATGCATTTTTTTTCTTGTTACAGTATCTCAAATTAGAGTCTGATTGGTTGGTTCCCAAAACTAACAGTGTTTAAGACAGTTTTTCCCAGCTTGTTGTCTTTGACTATATTGAATTACAACTCCCATATTTCCCAATCAGTAGTCCAGTCCAACACAGCTTTAGAGTAGTATTCGAAGCCTTAAAATACTAATAGTGTAATTTAATGATTTAATTTGTATTAAAGGTTCATTCCTATCTCTGGGCCATTAGACTTGAATAAACATCTAGGAGAGATAGAGAGTTAAAGTGAGTGGCAAGGTTGATTTGAGAAAACTCTAATAATAGCACTAGTATGGATAAGTTAGCAGAGTTCAGGAAGATCTTACTAAAGGAAAAGAGAAATGAGAAGTATGTATAAAAAGATGACCACAAAAAGATAGAGTTCAGGAGCTGCAATAATTCTTTTACCAATAGTTATGTTCTGGAGCCACTGAGTATTCTTTGTGGTTGGTCCCATTGTAGAATTTCCTCATCTTCCATTTTTGGTCTTTCTTTCAATTTTGTGGTTTCTGGGTGTAGATACACATTTAATATTTCAAACTATGATGTCTTCATTGATTGCTATCATATATTTCAAATTCTGCTACAGAGACATATAAAATTAATTCCGAACAAGAAGGTGATCTGTCCATAAATATGTTGGCTTTTTCTATAGAATTTTTTTCTAAATTGCCCCACAACAATAGGAATAACACAAATATAAGAATAAGGAAAACTAATTTTTTTACTAAAAATCTTCCAGGTCAAAGGCACACTGTAATGTCAGTAGGGCAGAAGCTGTATATACCTCTGGGACAGTATGTTCACCTATACTGAGGCTGCTATAGAGGATGTCATTGTATATCTATATGTGTTTAGATACTTGATTCTTTTTCTCTCCAACTTCTTTGCTAGAGTTTCTTTCTACCGTTCAGGTTTCACAACTGAGATATTTGGTGTACTTTTTGTGTTTTGCCAAAAGTCTTCTTGTGTGAGAGGAGTGGTATTGATTGCATTTGCACAATAACAGAAAATTATGCATTGGTATTACAGGAAGTGAAATTAAGCATTAATGAAATAATCAGAGAATAATATAAGATGCATAATGTGTATGCATGTCTACTTGGTAAATGTTTATATACATGGCAAACATTGAAATGATCAAGGACCTTGCCTGATAGGTGGTGGAGAGAAGTCACGGAACCTGCATACATCAAGAGGCAAATTGTTACCTAGAGAGAGAGTTGACAGACTTATTGATCCTGGGTAGGTATTTGCTGATTCATTGTAACTGTTTTAACATAAGGTGCATACGTTTCCAGTTTTTCTGTTTTACTATTAGATGCTTTCAAATTACCAGAGATGCTTATAAGTTTGGAATCAGTTAAAATTATCATTTACATATACTGTGCATTTTTAGTAATAATGTGTGTAGTGGTCACTGTGACTATTCCCTGGTCAGAATTGGAAAGGTGAGCTAAAATTCCAAAATAAGTCAATGTTCTTTTAGAGTTAGGTTATTGTACTACAAACGTAAACAGTACATATGTGTTGTGGCCCGCCCGCAGCTGGGGCGGGCCACTCCTTTCCTGAATGCAAGAGCATGCAGGGCTGCCAAGAGGCAGGAAGGTTTACTCCGGAGGAGGTCTCCTCGAGAGTAGAGCTGCAAGCTAATTGGCCACGCCCTGAGACTATTTAAGTCCTAACCACGCTGAGCCTAGTTGCAGAGAACAACGATTGGAAAAGAGACCTGTCTGATCCTAGCTTGCTCCACGACTCTAGTTTTGGCATTCTCTGCGTTGATTCTAACTCTTGAATTCTGTGAATCCAGTTTGCATCTTGTCTCTTGCCTTTCCTAGCTTAGGGACCCGTGCCAAGCACAGTAAGCTTTGCCAATTATCTCTTGGACTTCGGCCAGCTGTTAAGATAAGATATTAACAGCTGGGTTTATGAACTAAAGAAGTTCTGCCTTTAATTTTGCTTTGGATGCTTCTAAGAATGTATTAGAAGACTTTGCTTTCATTAGTAAAACAAACTGTGTTTAGACGGTTGTGTGTGAGTAATTATTGGTGGGCTCGACACCGGGACAGAACAATATGGTACCTGCCAATAATAATCAGGTAAGAATGCGTCATGTGACTAACTTACAACATGTTCTTCTTTTTCTTCTAGATCACCATTCCTGGAGTTTTCCCAGTTTGCAGGTTATCAGCTGTATGGTAATGAAGAAGTGCCAGCAGGAGGCATCATTACAGGCATTGGTCGAGTATCAGGGTAAGAACAGCTATTGCTATATTGTTGGTTTCATTTCTGCTTTTTACTGTGGTATTTTAATTTCCTTTCCTTTCTAGTATGAGTCATTGATATTCAGAAGTATTGTATCACCATTGTATATTGGCAGTTCTGCTGAGCAGTTTGTATTTTTGAGAAATTATCAAGCCTTTATTGAGCTTCATGGTGAGGTAGGCCAGTCCCACCTTGTCCTTGCTGCCAATGGCTGTTAAAAAGTGTAGGTTTTTTTTTTCAAAAAGTTTTTTATTTTTTTAATATTCTTCACATAAACATCAATACATATACCATAATATATTATCAAAAATTTAACATAAATTTTATATTGTATATCCAATAACATTTCTAAAATGCCTATCTATCCTGCATATCAAATCCAGATAGTGTAGTTGAATAAGATATCTGGAAAGCCAGAAAACTTCATCCCTGCATTAAGCCATCGCTCCATATCAAACAAGAAGAAATGATTCAAATGGGGCTGGTTTTATTAATACACCTGAAGAAGTTGTAATTTACCGTATTTTTCGGAGTATAAGACGCACCAGAGTATAAGACACAGCTTAGTTTTTGGGAGGAAAATAGGGTAAAACAATCTGCCTACTTATTCAGAGCAAGTAGAGCAATGAAAAAAAATTCTGCAAAGACTTAGGGCTGGAAAAACATTCTTTGGAGAGAGTAACAATGAGAGAGCCTGCAAGGTAAGAGCTGGGAAGATCTGTTAGCACCTAGTTAGGGCTGGAAAAAAAGCTACAATCGAAGTATAAGACACACCCAAATTTTCAGCCACTTTTAGGGAGGAAAAAGGTGCGTCTTATACTCCGAAAAATATGGTAATATGTAGATGATTGTGTCCCATCTGACTTGGTAAACTACAAGTTCTAATAGCTCAGCCAGGGTTGTACCAGGCAACCAGGATGACCAAAGGTGAAGGATGCTAGGAGTAGTAGTCCAGTAACAGCAAGAATGTTACAAAAAAATCTGTCATGGCTGTATAGTAATGTGTCTGCATAAAACAGTGACAGATAATTTTGTTGCTTTTAGAACAAGTAAGGTGTTAAAATAATGATTTAATTGTTTTATTGTACATCTGCCCAGAGTCCCACTCTGTGGGAGATGGGTAGTTAAAAAATGTGAAAAATAATTAATATATAAACATGGGTAGGATTATAGTATTTAGAAGGGTAGCGATAGTTGTCATTCAGCATTTTAGCTTTACAATATTCTTAACCTTTTTCTGTGTCTGGAATTGTCAGTTGCTCTGCTGGCTGGAAATGCTTCTCACTTATTTCATATGAGTTATAATAGAGCCTTTTCAGAGGTGTCTGATATCTTTTATATTTAAATGTTACAGTATACATAACATGGATGATTCATAAAGATTTTTCTAAGGAAAAGCAGAATCCTCTGTTTGTTACAGTAGATGTAGTAAGCAGCATGGTGAGGACCTGTTTAAGAGTTGTAATATATAATAATAGAATCTTTTATTAAATATGTTTGGAACTGCCAATGTAAGCTCACATTTCAAAGAAAGTTTCATTAATTTTAATCACACAATTAATATTCAATGTTCTCAATTAACTAATAAAAACTGAATTTCAGAGTGGAGTGTTTGATTATTGCCAATGATGCTACTGTCAAAGGTGGGACCTATTATCCAATTACTGTAAAGAAGCATCTACGTGCTCAAGAAATTGCAATGCAAAATCATCTTCCTTGTGTATACTTAGGTAAGCATTAAGTTTGGAGGCAGGTTTTATTTTGTAAGAGACCATTGTTATGACACACAGTGTCTACTGTACCCAACAATTGGCTGCAAAGCCACAATATTTTCTAATTCAGTGGCAGAATATATAATACAAGTAATTAACAGCCTTATCTTTGAGTTGACAAAAACATGATTTATAATTGAGTGGAAAGCAATATAGGAAATTGGGTTGAACTGATTTTGAAAATCTGGAGTTGCAAGGATAATGGTTTGTTATAATGTCTGACTGGTCTGTTAATTTACTTATGATAAAAAACAATACTCAGCCAAGAGCCTGATGTGATAAGGGTGGTGGGAATGATTTTTAAAGCCAAGTGCTCAGTATTTTTTTTTTTAAACAGAACAACAACAACAACAATAACAATAGCAGCAGCAGCAGCAGCAACAACAACAACAATATAGCTATAAACTATAGAGTGTACATAGAACATAGATCAATGTTTCTCAACCTTAGCAACTTTAAGATATGTAGACGTCATATGCTGGCTTGGGAATTCTAGGAATTCAAATTCATGTGTCTTAAATTTGTCAAGGTTGAGGAACTCTGATGTAGGTTGTTGGATAAACACCCCTAAACATTGACATATTTCCTGGAGCTGAGTTAGAATCAGCACTTCTGGTTTGAAAGTTTAAACAATGTTGTTGAGCAATAAACAAGGCTTACTGTCATTCATTATTTAGCATAATACCTAAAATATTTATCGTAACTTCCAAAAAATAACATGGGTAGAATAAAGATGCAGAAGTTTGATTTAGTATATACTGTCTTGTAGTTTGTGAAACAGTACAGTATTACATCTCCACTGTAATAGTATCTTCTAATTGTGTTTCAATATTTTGCTTCACTGTTCAATAAAAAAATGGCCGTCACATCTAATGGACAGCTGAAAGGAATGAAAAGGAATGGCCTTAAACAATCCATGATTGTATTCAATCTGCTAGCTGTTCCATCTTCCATCTGGGGTTCTTCTCTTTTTGTACGATTTGGAGGTGGTTTAGAGAAAGAATTGTGGATTGGTGGTGAGGGGATTCCTTCATCCAAGTAACTGCCCACCAACAGCTCTGTTTGCATTGTAGTAATGACAGTGGCAGATTATGAATGTTGGGCAGAGAAACAAATCTGCTTTTTAATTTCTTCTTCCAGACCTGTCTATGGTATTGCTTCCTCTAAGGCAGTGTTTCCCAACCTTGGCAACTTGAAGATGTCTGGACTTCAACTCCCAGAATTCCCCAGCCAGCATTCGCTGGCTGGGGAATTCTGGGAGTTGAAGTCCAGACATCTTCAAGTTGCCAAGGTTGGGAAACACTGCTCTAAGGAATACTTTTAAATAAGATTTAACTGAAATGCCAATTATTAATGCTCAGTTTTTATTTGATCTTAGTTGATTCAGGAGGCGCCAACCTGCCTCGCCAGGCGGAAGTGTTTCCTGACCGTGATCACTTTGGTAGGATTTTCTATAATCAAGCAGTCATGTCCTCCCAAAGAATTCCACAGGTAATTTTATTTAAGAACAAAAGCAGAAAAGTATAGGTGTCAAATATGAAGTTTATAAATACTAGAGGAGGGCATGTGGATCATTTGGAACTGAGAACTATTGGAAATGGGTTCCAATAGTCATCTGTCTTCAAAGCAAATATTTGTCAAGAATTCTTGATTCTTTGAACTTTCTCTTAAAACCGATACAGATGGTCTTCATTTAGCAACCACAATTGAGACCAGCAATTGGTCATTACGCGAAGTAGTCACTAAGTGAAATTGCAGCTGTGCTTATTATCTTATTTCAGCTGTCCTTTGCAAAGGTCATAAATGTAAATTAAATAAAGCAGTTGCTAAACAAAGACTTTCTGTTAATGTATTAGCAGAGTATTCCTTGTGTTACCAAGGTTGTGCATACAGAAACGTTTAGATTGAGATCAGTTGTGAATAAGTACTCAGCCACACACAGATACACTAACTTGAATTAAAATTTACTTTAAGAAATAGCATTTTCCTGTAAACAGTCCAAAGTCATACACTTAATAGTCATAATGACAATCCAAGTATTATCCAGTACAAATACATTTCAGCTATAATACATAACTACAACACAGAGAGAAATGCAGAGCATACATACTCTAGGCCTTGCTCTAATAAGAAGCAGAGAACACACACTGAGTAGCAGAGACTACACTAAGTAGTAGAGACCAAAGACAAACAGAGAGGGACTCCCATAGAAATAAGCTGTGAACTCTAGCTCCCTCTTGTGGCAGTCTGCAACACCTAAGCTAAACAGACTTATAGCTGTTAAAAACTAGACATATATTATCTATCCAATCAGTTATGGTCAGAGACCTAACATTCTCCCCTTTGGGTAGATCAATATATAATACCTTACATCTTTAAACCATAGTTTTCACAACACTCTTTGTGTTTAATTGCACCTTGCGCTTTAGTAAAATGATCTGCAATATTCTGTTCAGTCATGCAGTATTCCAACTTAACCATTTTATTTTGAACACATTGTCTAACATTCAGATATCTCAAATCAGTATGTTTCGACCTTGTTTTCACAGCTAAACTATTAGCCATACTAATGGCAGATTGATTGTCTTCATACACAATAAATGGCTCCTGTACAGTAATTCCTATATCCTTTAACAATTGTTTATAATACACCAATTCTGTACACATTAATGATAAACTCGAGAATTCTGCTTCCATAGTGGATAAACTAATATGTTGTTGCCTAATAGATTTCCACCCTATTAAAGCATTACCCAACATTACCACTATACCTGATGTTGATTTGCGAGTCATTGCATCAGTAGCAAAACTTGCATCAGCATATGCAGTTAACATTAATTCATTTCTTGGTTCTAAATATAAAGAATAATGTATTGTGTGCTTTAGGTATCTAAGTATTCGTTTAGCTGCTTGCCAATGCCTTTCATTTGGTTCAGCATTATATCTAGCCAGTTGATTTACGCTGTAAGATATATCTGGTCTAGACCAATTACTCAAATATGAGAGACTACCAATTAGAGACTGATATATCTCCTTATCAAACACAGGACATTTAGTATCACTATTTGTAAATCCCTGATCCATTGGTGTCTTAGCAGTTTTACAATTCTCCAGATTATATCTTTTTAACAATTGGCTAATCTTCTTAGCTTGCGAAATTTTGAATCCTCTATTTGTCTTCATTATATCAAGACCCAAATAATGTTTAATCTCTCCTAAATTTCTAATCTTGAACTTTCTTTGTAATTCAGAAACAATATCATTTGCTTCTTGTTCAGTCTTTGTTATAATCGCTATATCATCTGTAAATAATAGCAGCAGAGAAATCAAACCATCTTTCTCTCTCCTAAATAAACAAGGATCAGCTATACCAGCTTTAAAATCCATGGAAACTAATTCTTTTACAATGCATTTATTCCATTCATAACCTGATTGCTTTAAACCATAAAGACTTTTCTTTAATTTCCAATAATTATTTTTTCCATCATCTTTTAAACTTAATGGCTTTCTCATATAAATGGTATGTTGTAAAGGTGCATGTAGATATGCAGTTTCGACATCTACATGATTAATTATGCATTTATTTTTAGCTGCCCAAACTAATGCTCCTCTCAATGTATTTGCTCTCAGACTAGGTGCAAATACCTCATCATAATCCTTATCTGATTGAGCAAATCCCTGAGCAACTAATCTTGCTTTATGGGTAACAGTGCCATCCACACCAGCCTTTAATTTATACACCCATCTGCAACCTATTGCACGCTCACCTGGTGGTAACTTTACATCTTCATATACCTCAAGATCCTTTAAAGATTTTAATTCCTTATTCATAGCTTCCTGCCAAGCTACCTGTTCCTTTGTTGGATACAGCTTAAGTTCATTATAATTAGACGGTTCCACATTAATCTGGCATACAATACTTGCCTGATATCTATCAGGTGGACGTCTCTCCCTAGTCGACCTCCTAGGCAATTTAGTACAAGTTGTTGGAATTTCCTCTTCCTTTTCCTCCCCTATCGAAGTATCTTCTACATCATCCATAGATGGTTCCTCTATTGAGGATTCTTTCACTATCCTATCATCAGTACTATTCTTATCAGAATCATCAGGAAACAATGGATCCTCAACAACAATACTATCTTGTTCCTTGTATTCCTGTTCCAGTTTACTCCATCCAACATGCTCAAGGAATTTAGCACTTGCACTACAATATACTCTAGTAGTACCTGGCTCCCAGAATCTAAATGATCTATGATTAGATTCATACCCTACAAAACATAATTTCCGTGCTCTATGTTGTCCCTTTCGCCTTACTTGTGTGGGAATATGCACCCATGCTGGTGCACCAAATGTATGCAAATAACTAAGATTTGGTTTCCTACCATACCAACGAGTAAATGGCAATTCACCAGTTGTTGCATTCACTACATTGTTCAAAACATGGTTAGCACACATTATAGCTTCACCCCAGAGCCTCTCTGGTAAACCAGAATCTGAAATCATGGTTCTAGACATAGCCTGTAATGTCTGACCTCTACGTTCAATATGCGCATTATGTTGCGGCCGAAAAGGAGCAGAACGCTTATGTTCAATACCAGCTCTCTTTAGCATATCTTCAAATCTCTTATTGGTAAACTCAGTACCATTATCTGTTACTAAACTAACCAGTTTCTTATTCATTTTTCGTTCAACAAACCTTAACCAGTTTACAAAATGCTGATATGTTTCTGTTTTTGTTTTCATCAGATAACAGAAACCATATCTAGAAAAATGATCAACTATGCTCAATATATAACAGGCTCCACCTAAACTGGGTTTCTTAGGGCCAATGAGATCAGCAAATACAACCTCTAATGGTTCCTTGGTTTTAAATCCATTTAACCTGTTTGCAGGAATTACCTTGCTCTTTTCCTGATTGCAAGCATTACAATTTAAATATCTTGTACAAGGTTTTAATTTTATACCATTAGATAACTCAACAGTTTTCTTTAAAATTTTGAAATTTAAATGTCCCATACGTCTATGGAGCAAATGAATACATTCATCATGAGGCTTTCTCTTTTCATAAACTGAATTAGCCTTATTTAATGGACTATCGTGGATAATGTATAAGCCATCATGCAATCTTGCAGTAACTCTTTTACCTTGTTTTTCAATTAAACATTTATCTCCCTGAAAAGTTACCACAAACCCTGCTTTTATCAATTCTCTGACAGATAGTAAGTTATTTTTAAGGTTAGGTACATATAACATTGGTAAACTTTCATTAATACATGAACAATATGCATTACCTTCTCCAGATACTCTCAATTTCCAGCCATTTGCTAATGATACATGCTGTTTACTTTCAGTCATATTAACAAATCTCTCTTTACTTTTAGTTATACACTGAGATGCTCCACTGTCTATTATCCAGATATCATGGCTTACAGTTTTATTTGTACTTGATATAGCTACACTAACATCATTATAAGCTCTCTGCATATTACTAGCATTCTGCTTTTTACCCTTTTTACAGAATCTGGCTATATGACCTTTAGCCCCACAAGAATAACATTTCCTAACAATATAGGCAGTTGAAGACCGTAGTTGTTTCTCTCTCTGTGGTTCTTCCTGTGGTTGTTTCTCTCTCAGTTGTTTTCTATCTTGCCTTCTTCTAGACTCTTCTAACAGTCTTCCTATTATGCCAGTCAATGTCAGTTCATCTCTGGTCAAAACTTCCAGTG
Organism: Diadophis punctatus similis; assembly: GCA_023053685.1. NCBI lineage: Eukaryota > Metazoa > Chordata > Lepidosauria > Squamata > Dipsadidae > Diadophis > Diadophis punctatus. The sequence continues at coordinate 29,852,895 of JALIGW010000002.1, read as the reverse complement.
AAGACACATAATCATCATAAGAGTCATCCAAAGAAGAAAGAATAATATAAACTTGATGCAACTCTGAAAAAATCAGTTCTTTTTCATGTAGCTCTTGTAATGTTCTCTTCATAAACTCCAAATGAGCTAACATGTCACCGCCTTTTAACAAACGGGCTCTGAACAGCTTACGTGTAAGGTGTATGTGCGCACCAACACTATCACGAACATAAAGTCTCTTTAAGGTACTCCAACACTTGGCAGCAGAATCTTCACCATGAATATGGACCAGTTGCTGATCACTCAGTGTCAGTCCAATAATACTAAGAGCCTTTTCATTATCCCGGTTAAAGTCAGCTATTTTCTTCTTATCTTCATCATTTGTTGGATCCCAAGCTGTTATATCAGGTGGATTATTAACCACAGTCCATAATCCTTCTTTACGCAAAAGTAAGCTGCACTTCATAGACCAGGAAACATAGTTAGTTCCATCTAACCTGGTTATCAGGGATAAGCTAGTTGACTGTTCTTGTGCCATTGTTAATTTAACAGTAAACCACAAGTTAGCTGTCTGAGTATGAAACTGAATATTCACACTAACTCTCAATATCTCTCTGGGCCCATAACCAGTGTTAATGTATTAGCAGAGTATTCCTTGTGTTACCAAGGTTGTGCATACAGAAACGTTTAGATTGAGATCAGTTGTGAATAAGTACTCAGCCACACACAGATACACTAACTTGAATTAAAATTTACTTTAAGAAATAGCATTTTCCTGTAAACAGTCCAAAGTCATACACTTAATAGTCATAATGACAATCCAAGTATTATCCAGTACAAATACATTTCAGCTATAATACATAACTACAACACAGAGAGAAATGCAGAGCATACATACTCTAGGCCTTGCTCTAATAAGAAGCAGAGAACACACACTGAGTAGCAGAGACTACACTAAGTAGTAGAGACCAAAGACAAACAGAGAGGGACTCCCATAGAAATAAGCTGTGAACTCTAGCTCCCTCTTGTGGCAGTCTGCAACACCTAAGTTAAACAGACTTATAGCTGTTAAAAACTAGACATATATTATCTATCCAATCAGTTATGGTCAGAGACCTAACACTTTCGGTAACTTATATCACTTTGGCATTACCCATCCCATTTGGCAATCTAAGTGCCAATGTTTCTCAGATACAGTGGTGGGGTGATATCTAGGAATGGACCTTGGCAATGGATAGGTACAAAGACTGAGGCTCAATATAGTCTATTATCAGAATTGAATTTCCAATATAAGTGGCTAAATTAGAGCAAAAAAAGAAAAATCAATTGGAATATTTAATTTTGGAAAAATATTCATAATATGGATTATATGGCTATGTAAATAGTGCTGAATATGTGGTAGACGTAATAGAAAAATATACAATTGTAGTTCTAAATGAGGCATGAAATAGCAGGTTTCTCTGTGTGAAAAGTAAACAGATTTATTGACTTTTAAAAAGATGAATGAATGAAGAGGGATAACAGATAGGATAAAAAAGTCAAGAAGGGGTCCGCAATTGCATAATTGAAGTCTGTCCCTTTTTTAACCAGCATATAAAAAGGAGGATTGTGCGGTTATCATCTTGCTTTTTTTTTTATTCCTCTGTCCCCCGACAGAATAATGCATTGATCATAAATTATTTCCCAGACTTATTTGGGAAGGATCATTAGGAAAAATTAAACTAATGGAAAAAAACAGCCACAGCTAATGAAGGAACACAGATCTAAGTGTAAATCATTAATTTAAATTCTACTAGGAACATCCAAATATTGCAGGAAGAGATCATCTGTATCTCTCGAATCTCTATTTTTCCAGTTTAATAGAAATAGTGAGGCACAGACTTAGATCATAGTAGAAAGAAAGACCTGATAGTCACTTTGATGTTAAAACAAAAGTGAAGGGAGGTGGGGGGGGGAAAGTTCCATCTATTATAAAGGTCAGAAGAATAGACATGCTCTTTCCATTTACGTAGGAGAGAAAAAACAGAGAAAGTTCAGGTAGAAAAATGTGTCACCAGGTGTTTTAACTAGGCATTGTTTTGAAATAATAATTTGTAGCAAACAAATGACTGAGTTGATTACTGAGGTCAAGAAGAATGACATTTTTAAAAGAGAGATCAGGAGCAAGCAATCTCGGCTAACTTGCTGAAACTGTCCCTCTGGTAGGCTGGAGATGGATTTTGTTTGTTTGTTTGTTTCTTCGTTTATATCCCACCTTTATTATTTTTACAAATAAGGCTAAAAACATATCCAACACACCTTCCTCCTGTTTTCCCCACAACAACCACCTTGTGAAGTGAGTTGGTCTGAGAGTATGATTGGCAAAATGTCACCCAGCTAGCTTTCATGGCTAAGGTGGGTCTTGAACTCATGGTCTGTTGCTTTCTAACCTTGGATTAGTTTAAACAGAAGCATCCTTATTGTGACAACCCATGGTGTACTTGTGAAACTTTGTGCAGGTGGAACTCTACCGGGCAGGAAGTTTGTGGTCTGTGCTCTAAAAATCATTGTTGTTCAACCTGACAACTTTAAGATGTGTGGCCTTCAAGCCCCAGAATTCCCCTCCACTAACTGGAGAATTGGAGTTGAAATCCATACATCTTAAAGTTGCCAGGTTGAAAAATACTGGCCCAAATTATCCCTTTCAGCTCTGTGATTTTGTGACACAAAAAAATGAAACATAACCCACTAATTTCTTGAACTAAATACGAAATCATTCAATCAGAGCTTGAAGACGCGTTTTGGTTACATACTTTGCCATTTGTTTTTCCCCTTTACTGATGTGTTAAAGTCCATTAATATAGCAGATACACAATAAGAATGGAAAGCTCATTAAGAAGAAAAGTGATTAGGATCAGCACTTCTAAAGGAATGAGGGTTGATTAAGTAATTCAAGTGTGTACGTAGATGGTATTGATCTATAGATGGTTAAAGGTACAAGAAAAGAACAAAAAAAAAAACTGATAAAAAAAGAAATGACCAAAGTAAAAGAATTCACAAGAGAGGTAGAATAATTCACAGAATAAGAAATATAAAGGAAACAGTAATAATTTAGATTTTTTACCATGACTGGATTCTATAGTAGCTTAAAGTAGCTATAGTAGCTTTAAACATAAAAGTCTCCAGTTGTGTCTTACTCTGGGGGTGGTGCTCATCTCCATTTCTTAGCTGAGGGAGCCAGAGTTGTACAAAGATGTTTCTGCGGTCATGTGGCCAGCAGGACATCTGCCGCAGAGCAGAGCATGTGGCAAAACATGGAACGCTGTTACCTTCATGCTTTTGAACTGCCAGGTGGGCAGGAGCTGAGGCAAAAATGAGAGTTCACCCCTTCTGACTGGCAAACTCAGCTTCTTAACTGCTGAGCCATCGCACCCCCTTTTAAAGTAGCTTAGAAGAAATCAAATTCATTGCAGCAATATGATCTAAGATGAGCGGCTGCGATGTAGAGACCGAAAGAAACATAGTTCATAATCCACTGTGCTGCTTTCCTGAAGTTAAAGATGACTTTCCAAAGAAATTTGGTGCCTAAAGGAATGTTGAAAAGTTAATTATGAACTTTTTAACATGATCTTGGAATGGGAATCTGAGATGCTCACAGGCATTTTAGCTGCTGACAGTTGCTGATTCTTGGTTCTGAAGCAGAGATTCCATACTCTTGTTCTATCAGGGGTGGCCAAACTATGGTTCTTTGAGGACCTGTGGACTTCAACTCCCAGAATTCCTGAGCCAGCCATGCATGCATGGCTAGCTCAGGAATTCTGGGAGTTGAAGTCCACAGGTCCTCATAGTTTGGCCACCCCTGTATCTAGCTGAAGGTTGAAGCTACCTCACTTGTACAATGGAGTTACCTCAGGAGAACTGTTGCTTTCTAAAATAGTCAATAATTTTGGTTTGTATACACAAGGGAAGAATTAGGTTTGTTATGCATTAGATTCTTAGACTGAAAACACAAGGTGACATGGATTTGATTTCTTATAAATAATCTTTGGGGTTGTTTTCCAGATTGCAGTAGTTATGGGCTCATGCACAGCTGGAGGGGCTTATGTCCCAGCAATGGCTGATGAAAGTATAATCGTTGGAAAACAGGGAACAATATTTTTGGGTGGACCTCCACTGGTGAGTGAAGTATTTTCAAAGGATTAGCAAAGGCTTCCTTTTTAAAACAGATAAATATTATATAACTGTATTGTAGGTTTCAATATAACAATTAGATGTTGCAAAAATGAATATTTTGTTAAATACCAAAATATTTTATATATTGTGGTTGCTTACCATCTGGCTGATTCAGTAAAACACACCAAGTAAAACTCACCAAGGTCAGACCAAGTTACTACTTAGACTACAAGAAATGCCAGGACTGAAAACTAGGCTGAGAAATTTAAAAAAAAAAATCACTCCTAGAAGGAGACAGTGACAAACCACTTGCCAATTGCTTTGAAAAATTTATGGAGGTGTCCATAAAGTCACTAGGATTTAAACATAATTTGAAGGCATCATCATTTCTACTTCTATTTTCTAGCTACTTCAACAGCAGAGCTGGGCTGATTTTTAAAAATCCACATTTTTTGTCAGCTATTATGGATTCAGATGACTTCTGCATTTCTTGTAAATGAGGAAAAATCCTGGTGGTTTTTATATTAGGAAAAAACATATTGTAGTATCCAAGAAATCATAGACAAGCTGCATTTTAACTGAACATAAACTTGTCATTTAAGTGGTTTGCATGAAATACTGCTTTAATTTTATATATAGAGTGTCATTTTTACTTAAAGACATATGAAATAACAAATAGGGGGAAAATCCCAGCGTGTGGCCCCTCAGAGCTGACAGCACTAGCTCATATAAATCACAGATAAGTAATTATTTTTCTCCTTATTTGTTTGATCAATTAATATTTTTTGCCATTTTGCAATGATTTGCTAACCTTTTTGTCAGAAATACAGTTAAGTACTTTCTAATAATTAGTTATTTTATTTTAAATATAAACATTACTACTTCTAAAGTTCTAGATTTTGGGGAGGGAAACTCTATTGAAATATATTTGAATGAAATTTTTGGCCAAAATATATTGGCAGGGGAGGTAAAACATATATTTTGCATTGCTTGTCTTGCAAAAATAGTTGCTTGATGGGGAAAGGGATAGTTTTCCTGTGCAAAGTAATCAGCAAAAGCAGACAGAAAATCAATAACAATTCTTGGATAATGAAGCTCTATAATTTAGCACTTAATTAATCTGTTATTTAATCTCCTGTTGAATTTTTAAGCACTAATTATGTCAGTTTAGAAAAATGGGAAAGAACCAGAGTTACTGATTAATTCTCAACATTTTTTTTTTCAGAATCAAGGGTTTTTCCTGTGGGGTTATTATCAACTTGAACAATAATGGAAAATAAGGGCAAGCAACTAATAACAATAATTGCATTTATATCTTCTTACAGATAGACAGATAGCAATAGAAGAAAATAGGTGTAGCTCAAGGTTGAAGTATTGAGACCTTGGTGCTTTCTAAGCTTGGTTATTTGTTTACAGACATTTCATTACCTGACTAGGTAATATCATCAGTGCTAGAAGGGAGTTTGGTTTATTCACTATTTATATACAGTAGCTTGCCCTGCTGGTGTTGAGTGGAGGTGTGGCTTTCTTCTTGATAGTTCCTTGATTTAGATATTGTTTTCTGCTTGATTGTTTGCCTGGTGTTAATTCTTGCTTATCTGGGTGTTGTCTTCTGGAGACAATTTGTTCTGGTCTTTTTCTTTCCTTCTTAGCTTTAAAACAGAGTGGGTGTCCAACAACAGCACAAGTACATTTGGAAGTGTTCAGCTTTAGTTTTCATTTTTAGGTAAAAGCAGCAACTGGGGAACAAGTATCAGCAGAGGATCTTGGAGGTGCTGATCTTCACTGCAGGTAAAATAAGCACTTCTTTCCACCAATAGTTTGGATTGTAATAGCTTTTTGTCATGCTATAACAGCTGTTATCCTGTTTTAAATGGTGGTGGAATCGACTGCTACCACTCTCCTGTTGAAATACTGGTAGTCCTTGGGTTATGACCACTTGTTCATTGAAGTTCAAAGTTATGACCGTGTGGAACAAGGGGGACTTACAACCTTAGTCCTCAGAGTTCTGGCTATTGCCATTTTCCTGAGATCACGTAAACACAATTTCTGACATATTATAGTTTTGTATTTTAAATCTGTAGAAAATCTGGTGTAACTGATCACTACGCTTTGGATGATAATCATGCACTCCATTTGGCTAGAAAAGTGGTGAGAAGTTTGAATTACAAGAAGAAAGTTGATGTGAGTGTATATTTTTCTTTTATTAGGGATGTATCAGAACTTATATAAAGATGCTATGCTGCATTATGTGTTTACGCCATCACTCTGCTAAACAAATAATTCCCTCACCACTGTCAAACTATTCATTAAGGCTGCGTTACTATTACTATTAGTCTTCTCATCGTTCCTATCACCAATCTCCTCCCACTTATGACTGTATGACTGTAACTTGTTGCTTGTATTCTTACGATTTATATTAATAATGATTGTTTCCTGATTGCTTATTTGTACCCTATGACAATCATTAAGTGTTGTACCTCATGATTCTTGACAAATGTATCTTTTCTTTTATGTACACTGAGAGCATATGCACCAAAGACAAATTCCTTGTGTGTCCAATCACACTTGGCCAATAAAGAATTCTATTCTATTCTAATTCAGAGAAAAGTATGAATTTAAAGTTGTTTCACTTCGGCACAATTCAGCTGATTTCTTAAAGGTAGTTAAAAGTGCACTGCAGACTCCTGTGCCCTTTCTTCTGTTCTATTTCCTTCCACCCCTTGAATGAACCATTTCTGTTTTCAACTCTGCCAATAACACAGTGCCATTATATTAGGGACCTGCTGCACTTTGAGAGATATTATAAGTACTTGCTACAAGATGGGTGTCATATAAATTTAATAAATTAATACATAAATCCCCCTAAAAGGTATTTTTTCCAGGGCTTGAATGTGATCCTAAGAATATATGAGTTTGCGTTAAGGATATACCCATACCCAGCCCCCCAAATCATATTGCATGCTGGCAGAGACTGCTTAACTCACAAGATGTATTTTTTATTATTTAATTGTGGGCTAAACCACAGGAAACATGACCAGACTAATACATTTGTCTGACTGTTCCCTTGGCTTCATTTCTTTGCCTTGTCTCCCAAGGTCATTCCCACATACCATTACAGCTGCTGTGCAAGCCAGAAAAAGCTGTCAACCAAACCAAAGGACTTTTTTTGAGTTGGGTTATGAAGAGCATCTTGCCTTTATATTATGCAAGGTGACATGGGAATCGGAGAAAAACCGTGCACTGATAGATAGGAAGCAAGTAGAAAAGAGTAGTGGTGGAAACCGAAGTGGAAGTAGCAAATGGAAATATGGAAAGTGAAGGAAAGTATAGTACAGCTAGTCCTTGTTTATTGACTGCTCATTTGGCAACCATTTAAGGTTACTATTGTGCTGAAAAAGGAGATTTGTGACTGATTCTCAAACTTGTAGCTTTCACATCATCTTGTGATTACCATTTGTGAACTTCACCCCTGGTTTCTGACAGACAAAGTCAGTGGGGAAGTTGGCAGGAAGTCACAAATTATGGTTGGGAGATGTCATGCTTAATGACCACAGGTGATTCGCTGAATAATCACAGTTGGAACTGACATGGTAAGCCAGATAAAGCCACATCATGTTTCATTATACAGCTGCCTTGCTTGGACTTGCTATCCCAATTGGTTACCTATAGGTGTGGTAAGGGGCATTGTAGGTCACCCACCACCTTCCTGAAGGATGCATGTGGCTTAAAAACTGCACATTTTGCTCTTAGTGTAATGGTTACACCAAGTAGCTCTGACTGAATGTTAGATTATTTCAAATTCAAATCAATAATCAAGCTTGGCTTATAAACAAGATAATATTCAACGTGAGTCCAAAAATTGGAGCGTTGGTGCTTGTACATACTAGATTTTGGCTTCTTGGGTTTTTTTTTAAATAAATAAAAGTAACCACAGATTGAGATCCTGAGATAATGTTCATAAAACCTGGTTACATTTTGGGTCATTTTAAAATATTTTAATTTGAAGTTTAAAAAAAATATTTTTATTTTTTTTTGAATGATTGTGAATTGTGTGATGAAAATATGTGCCTGAAAAGATTGCTAACCCCTACTATAGCCTCTTACCTCCATATCCCACTTGTTTCAAACATTATCCCACCTTCCACTCTTGTTTGCTGAGGATGTAATTCTTGTGAAGACATGTATTCCTTGAATTGTGGGTAGTGGTAAAACTCATGGGATAAAGAAAATACATATATAATCAAGAACCCCATTTTTACTCCTCTAATTTGGGTCTGATTGAATCAATAAACTTGATTTAAATATATGAATACTGTATTGGAGATATCTGGAGGAGAACGGCAATCTAAAATTTAGAGTAAATTTAAATTTCATACTGAATATTGTCAACTTTTTAATCTGGGCTTGTAGAAAAGGAGAACTCGTAGTCAGTGTGCAAAACTGATGTATGCCTGAATTCCCTTGTAATTCTTGTCTTCTTTTTTAATGCTTCCATTTATCTCAGGTAACAGTAGAATCCTCAGAAGAACCTTTGTTTCCTCCAGATGAATTGTATGGCATAGTTGGAGAACAGCTTAAAAGAAATTTTGATGTCAAAGAGGTAAACAGCTATAAAAATGATTTTAAAAGATTGTCCCTAGCCAGATCCTTGCACACACATATGGTTGCATACAGGATATCCATGGGACTGCTTAATGTTCTCGATATGGGAGGCTAATCTCAAGAAAATCATACGAATTATGGAAGTTTGCTTTATTCTTTTTTTGATCACTTTGAGAATGTGAGAGCCCAAGATAACACAACATGGTATAAAACTGTTTGTTTTAAGTATAGTTTATGAAACAAAGCCAGATTCACACTTGCGGATGAGCAAATTAATCATGCCTTTTGGCAGTTCTTATATTATATTTCTTTTTAAGTGATTCTTTTGTCTTAAACATTCATGTCTTGATCTGAAAAGACTTAGGTGAAGTATAAAATCAAACAAGCAATTAGCCAGGAAACAAACAACCATCCTGGTTTATAAACTTAAACTATCATCAGTAAGCCAAGAAACCTTAGTTTCGAACTGTGTTTACTGAACCAAAAACAATCCATCAAAATTATGGAATTTAGATTAGTGTAAAATGGAATTCTACTTATGACTGTCAGTAGCTAGGTGCTACATCTGACTTTTCCCATTGTTGTATTTCTAGCTCAGTTTTTGCACTTAGGAATAAGGATGAATAGGATTGAGAACAGAAGTACTGCCATATGTGTTCCATCTATCTTTAACAGGCCTCTGCTGCTCCTGCTCTTTTTCAAGAGGCCAAGTTCACAACTCTTTACTACCAATTCTTGTCAAATCTGTTGACACAATTAATCAAGTCTTGAAGTGGCAGGTAATACGATTAGATACATATTTCAGCTTCAATTTTCCAAAGGCCAAATTAAACAAACCGCTGCTCATGGTCACAGAGCAATCTTGACAGAGTGGTCCAAGGTCTTTAGGTGCGCAAACCTAATACTTAGTCATTGATTGTAAGTGTAGGCTAGGAATATTGCTATATCTGGGGATAGTAGCAGCTCCAGAATATTAATGTAGTCTTTGCTTGCTTCCAAGGTTATATGTTTTGAGTAATGCTTTTAGGTTACACTGAGTTTTAATTTAATGAATATATACTGTAGTTTATTAGAACAATCAAGAATATTTTTCTCAAAAATGATGAGAAGTAAGCTGGCAGATCAACAGCAATATTTGTTTTACTGCAGTCATAATTTTTTAGAAAATAATTTATCAGATCCTTTAGCATTCTAGTTCTTTAGAAGCAATTAAATTTTAATGAAAAATAAAATGTTGGATTCATTTTTAAAAACATTGCTAAGAAACTAGGCTACCATTACTGTTTCTGTAATATTTTAATTTCCTACTACAACAGATTTTTCAGTTGTACAAGAGACAAATCACCTGAATTTTTACAACCATGTTTAATTACAAACATATATGAATTTAATTTATATAATTTCTGTATAGTTTTGTTAAATCTTTGCAGTTGAAATTGAAATGTGAAAACTATTCTAAGCCAGCAATATTAAGCATAGGACAGATAAAAAGACAAGGACACTGATATAATACAGCAATTATATCAAAATCTTGCAACCAGTTTCACTAATTGTATAAGTAATATCCCAAGAGTCCTTAGTTATCTCATATTGGGCTTTACCAGGGGTGGGTTCCTACCGGTGTGGTCCAGTGCTGTTGCTCCGGTAGCAGCCCGCTGATGACGCAATTTAGGCGTGACGGCTCCGGTGCCGTCTTTTCCGGTCTGTGCGCACCGCCATCTTTTTTTGGCTTGAAATGTCCTTTTGCGCATGCGTGGAAGTAGAATTGGTGCTTTTTTCCTGGTTTGGATGGCTTCTCAGCTGTGTTTTGGCTTCAAATTTCCTTCTGCGCATGCGCAGAAGTAGAATCGCGCGGTGGGATGTCACGGTGCGCACCGGTAGCAAAAAGTAAGTGGAACCCGCCCCTGGGCTTTACATACTGTGCGCAATGCTTAAGTGGTATATTTCACCTTTTTTATCAGTAAAAATAAGTTAAACTTAACTCATTCATTCCTTAATCATAAATTCATGAATCATAAAAATCATTAATCATAATCTCGGGATGAATCTGCCTATCGAGATGAGGTGAACCGGTTGCTTTCGTGGTGTGGAGAAAATAACTTGGTCCTTAACACCAATAACACCAAGGAGCTTATAGTGGACTATAGAAGGAATAGATCAGACATCCAGCCGTTGCTTATCAATGGAGACCAAGTGGAACAAATGGCCAGTTTTAAGTTTCTGGCTGTTATCATAAAAGAGGACCTGACCTGAGGTGCTCACATTGTAACACTGGTCAAAAGGGCCCAGCAGAGATTATACTACCTGAGACTTCTCAAGAAAAAAACAACTGAATGAAAAACTGCTGTTGACCTTCTACTGCTGCACCATAGAGAGTATTTTAACTTACTGCACCTGTGTATTGTTTGCCAATTGCATAGTGGCAGTTAGGACAGCGCTTCAGAGGGTTAACATCATTGCCCAGAGGATCATTAGTTGCCCTCTCTTCTCCTTGGAAGTGCTTTATAGCTCCTGCCACCTTAAGAAAGTTCAAAACATTCTTAAAGATCCATCTCATCCTGGGCACCCTTTTTTTGAACTATTACCATCTGGCAGATGGTACAGGATAATAAAAACAAGGACAAATAGGCTGAAAAACAGCTTCTGCCCCAGAGCGGTAACTATATTGAATTCTACTGTATAGTGCAATATTAATGCAATATCATGGGTTTTCAATTCAATTGTATAGAATGCAAAGGATATGTGTTTGTGTTTTATTTTTATACTTACAATGTACACTGAAGATAGCATTTAATTTCATTGTATGAGGTGCAATGACAATAAAGTAAACTAACTAACTAACTAACTAACTAACTAACTAACTAACTAACTAACTAACTAACTAACTAACTAACTAACTAACTAACTAACAACTAACTAGAAGGAGCCATTTCAGACAACAGATTAAGACTACATGTGGCTTGGTAGCAAATGAGCACCACATACATTCAAACTCCTTACTGTCCATTGCCCTACCAATGTTAGAATTACAACTGATCCCACCTTGATTTGTTAGCCTGACATGGGAATCACATGTTTCAAAGCGAGATCACTTATTTGCATAGTACATTAAACATATTGTGAATGGAGGCTTCTGTAATTTTATAGCTGCAAACTCTTGGGAGAGAACCTGGCCCTGTAATCTGAGCCATATGCAGTAACGTACTCTTGCTAATACAATTGTTTTATAATTGAGCAGGTCATCTGAACATAAAAATTGAGATTTCTTACAAACTGTTGTAAGATAATTGCATTTTTTTCTTAATTTTAAAATGACCCAGAAAGAAAACATTTGTGATATGAGTAATTATGAGCCAATATGTACTTTGGAAAGGAGCTTGTTTCCATTATTAATGTCATCATCCAGTCCATTTTACTTGAGGTAGTTGGACGGGACATGAACTATACACTGTTTGGAAATGGATACAGTTTTAAGATGTTATTAAAAACATCTCACTTTGCATATTAGGTTGATATTTATTACAACAAAATGAGTTGCTAATAATAAATGTAACTCTCTTTTCTTTTTATTTAAGGTCATTGCTAGAATTGTTGATGGAAGCAAATTTGATGAATTTAAGGCCTTATATGGGGATACATTAGTCACAGGTATTATTTTTAAATAAAAAAATGAAACTATTCTACAATATCATGCTTTGATTGAATTTACGTTTTCAATTTAAAAAAAGTATGTGATTCTATAGAAAATTTATTAATTTATTAATTAATGTAATTGATATACCACTTCAATGCAAGAACTCTAGGCAATGTTTTATCTCTAAGTAATAAAAAGTTATGGCAGATTACATATTTAACTAACATTTAATGTTATTTAAACATTAGTTAAATATGTAATTTGCCATAGTACATTTTAACAATAAATGGTTTGGTGCCAGGAATTTCACACTGATCAATCCTCAAAGGCTTTCTGTAACAATCAAATTTTTACAAGTTTTCTGAGAACCACCTTTTCCAAAGAGGGAGGCCCCCATCATAACTGCTTCCTTCGAATCTTAGGATATGACCTTCAGCAGACTCCAGAATTATCTAATTTGGATGGAAAGGTAGTCTCTCAGAGATTGAAGCCCCAAGCTTGATAAGTAGCAAGCAAAGGCTTGAATTGCTTTTGGAAACACACTGGTAACCAGTGTAACTCTCAAAGAGATATAATGTACTGATATTGGCTGGAAAATACACAGGCCACTGCATTTTCAACTGATTTCTGGTTTATCATCAAGGGTAACTGTAAAGCGCTCTGGTAATCCATTTGCAAGATGACCAGGCATGAGTAACTGACCTCATGCATCCTGTTCAAAATAATGATAGAACTGAAGCTTTTGGTCACAGCTGTCACCTGGTTTTCTAGGAAATGTTGTGATTTCAGAAGGCCCCTGAGGCTCCAGGTTTCTTTTCTCTATAAGGGAGCACAACTCAGTTGAGAGTAAAATCAACAGGCTTCTGAATTAACATTAGTATCCTCCTATAGTAAATTTGCTAGTTCTTAAATTATCACATTTTTAATTTGATGCAGCAAAAGCAATTGCTATGGCTATGCAGAGGTGGGTTCGGTGCGGCGTGTGGGTAGTAGCCTGCTGATGACGTAATTTAGGTGTGACAACTCCGGTGCTGTCTGTGCCGGTCCGTGCTTAGAAGCTAGAAACGTGGCTTTAAAAAAAAAGAGAGCAATCAAACGCTCGTTTGCACTCACAGCGCAAATTGTGTTTGTGTGTGTGTGGGAGAAGCTGGGGAGCGGGGAGGAGAAGGCTTATGTATATTCTGTCGGAGCCTAAGAGAACCAGACAGCTGTTCCTCCCCTCTTTAACACTTGGGGAGGGAGCCGAAGGGAGCGAACAGCTGAAGAGATTCCTTCAGGAACTGTTAAAAGTCCCTCCCTTTTTTTAAAAACTTCAAGCCGATCCTATCTGCAGATCGAGGGGTCTGCTGCCCTTTTGAAAGGTGACTAAGATCTGGGAACAAAACGGGAGGGAGGAAGGGGGCGGGGAAGCCCCAAGTGGCAGGAGATCCTCACCCAGGTGCAGGAAAGGAAAGAAGGAAAGGGAGAAGGGAAGGGAGGAGAGGGGAGGAAATGGAAGGAAAGGAAAGAAGGAACGGAAAGGAAAGTTAAGGAAAGGGAAGGGAAGGAAAGGAAAGTGGAAAGGAAAGGGAAGTTAAGGGAAGGGAAGGGAAGGGGGAGGGAGGGAAGGAAAGAGGGAAGGGAGGAGAGGAGAGGGGAGGAAATGGAAGGAAAGGAAAGGAGAAAAGGAACGGGAAAAGAAAGGAAAGGAAAGAAGGAAAGGAAAGGAAGGGGGGAGGGGAAGGAAAGAAGGAAAGGGGGAGGGAAAGGAAAGGGGGAAGAGGAGAGGGGAGGAAATGGAAGGAAAGGAATGGAATGGAATGGGAAAAGAAAGGAAAGGAAAGAGAAAGAAAGAAAAAGAAAGAAAGAAAGAGAAAGAAAGAAAAACTTATGACCACAACTGAGCCCAAAATTTTGGTTGCTAAGCAAGAGCGTTGTTAAGTGAGTTTCACCTCATTTTACTCAATCCATGACATTTCCTGGCTCTAACAGTGATGTGCAAACTAGGGAAGTACATCTGAAGGCATGTGTAATGTTCTAATGTACAGAAGTTATGGTTAAAAGGACTGGGTGTGTTTTTCCAAATGCAGTAAGTGAGGTTGAATGTGTATAGTTTTAGAAGTGTGTGTGTGTGTATATACGTACACATACAGTATATATAGTAGATAATGTATATTTTTGTGTGCCTGTGTGTAATATGTCTGTACACATATGGCATATATACATAGGATTAAATAGTATATTTTGGATGTTCAGTAGTAGTAAATAGATAGGGAAATTGTATCTCATTGAGGCCTTTGAGGCGAGAAGAGGCCAGGCACCCTAACCCTAACCCTTGACGTGAGTGACGTCAAGTTGGCCGCGCCCACTCAATTACATGACCACCCACTCACATGGCCGCAAAGCCACTCCCACCCAATCACATGGCCGGCAAGCCACTCCTACCCAGTCACATGGCTGGCAAGCCACGCCCACAAAATAAGCCACGCCCACAGAGTGGAAGTAAAAAAAGTGGGACCCACCCCTGGGCTATTGCTATGATAAATATTATTATAGCTGCAAAACAATTTGTTTTACTTTTGTGTTACTTTTTTTTCCATTAAGGACTAGGAACTCTTAAGATTAAAACTTTTCATAGACAGTTGATAAGAGTATGATGTTCTCATTTTTTCTCTTTGCTTTCAGGATTTGCTCGGTTATTTGGTTACCCAGTTGGAATAATTGGAAACAATGGTGTTCTTTTTTCAGAATCAGCAAAGAAGGCAAGTGTGAACACCTGTTATTGAAGCTTCTCCCTATTTTGTAGCTGAGAATCAAAATGCACACCAGAGGCTACAATCCATAGTGGCTGATTTATATTAAATAAGAGCAGGGGTGGGCTTCAAAAATTTTAGCGGGGGGGTTTTACCCTTCCCAGGCGCCGGAGGTTTTCTGGGCCATTTTCTGAGCCCGTTTTTCACCCTCCCCAAGCCTCTGTGCGCGCCCTACACTTATTGCATCCAAATTGGGCCGTGTGGGGAGTCCTGGGAGGTGTGGGGCAGGGTGGGCGGGGCCAGCCAGGAGTGGGATTTGGGGATTCTCCGAACTGCACAGAATCTTAGCTAGAGGTTCTCCTGAACCCCTGTGAAGCCTCAGCAGCCCACCCCTGAATAAGAGCATCTCTTTAGGCTTTTCTCCAGGTATCTGCACCAATTTAAGTGTGACTGAGTTTATTGCTGGGAGTGGGACCTTCTGAGATATTGCAGCTAGCTCTAGAAACAACTGTACTGAAAACATGTGCAAAAGATGTGCAAAGTATATCTCTACACTTTTAACACTTAATTGATCCAAAAGTTGTGAATATTATAATGCTGCTATTTTGTCTATTGATTATGCTGCTGCCAGTTTATTAGTGTGTTGTAATTTAGCTTGTGATTCATTAGGCTAAGAACTACAGGTAGTCCACACTTGTTCAGCATCAGTCAAAATTACCATGGTGCTGAAAAATAACCTTACAGCCAATTTACAACCATTTGTGATTTTTGCAGTATTCTTCAGTCACATGATAGCTATTACAGTCAGTACGCATTGTTCTATGCCTGTCCCATGTTTTTTTTCTCCCCCCTTCCCTTGTAGAGCAGAGAGATTGAAGAGAAAGAAATTTCAAGACAGTAAACTGTTTGCTCTTCCATGCATTCAAAACAATGCAATCATGCTGGGAGCTCAGGACTGGGAACCACAGGCATGCTACTCAAATAGTTTACAGTACTCTTTTGAAATATCTTTCTCTCCAATCTTTCTGTTCTGCAAGGAGAAATGAAGGAAGGAAAAAAAAAGCAGTTCCTGAAGGCAATTTCTCTTTTGTCTTACCTTTTTCCGCTACTGGTGCGATCATATTGCTTTTATATGTAGAAGAACAAACAGCTTACTCTCTTGATATTTTTCTCTCTACACTGCAGGTGTGTGTGTGTGTGGATGGGGAGATAAAGGCAAACAATTTTTGTAGACAAGCTTTCCTTTGCCTGACTCTGTTATTGGATACTCGCTGCCCTGAGTCCTACGGGAGTTGGGCGGCATATAAAAACGACCAAATAAATAAATACCGTGGTTTTCTGGAGTGCTGTAGCCCAGAGCAGAAAGCTTTGGGATTTGAGTTGAAGAGAACTTTGGGTGGATGGTACAAAGCTGGGGTGTGCTTTTGGAACCTGACCTATGTTGACCACTAGGACCCCTTTGGTGCTGTTCTCTGAACATTGACCCCTCTTTCAGACTCATTGGCACTTCGGTTACCCAACCATTTACTCTATCCCTCTGTTCAGTGGAAGGAGAGCAGAGGTTTGACAGTGCATGCTAGATGACTTTTACAGCTTCTCTCCCTCTCCCCACCCTCTCTCTCCCTCTCTCTCTCCCCACCCTCTCTCTCCCTCTCTCTTTCCCTCTCTCTTTCCCTCTCTCCCTCCCTCCCTCCCTCCCTCCCTCCCTCCCTCTCTCTCTCTCTCTCTCTCTCTCTCTAACACACACACACACACACACACACACTGTTGCTGAATGCCAGGGACAGGTGTGCAGGAAATATACTTCTGGAAGAGCTGTGTTTGTGATGTTTAGGGAAGTGATTGTAGTATATCTGATAAGTGAATGATTGGAGGTATTTGTGAGTGGGTGAATGGATGCCTTGGCCTAAGAGAAAGGAGTGTGAGGTGTGAGGGCTTGAAGGGAGTGGAGATTGATGGGAGAAATGCAGGAACTAAAGAAGATATTGGCAGATCCTGGAAGCAGACTGGAATCTGCCCTCAAGGTCAGGTTATCAGATGTTGGTGTTGAATGACAGGGTGTTCTGCATTAAATCTTGCTTGTGTTACCAACATCTGGTTTGGTCTACAGGTGTTAGGTTCCCCTCTTGCAAATGTGCCCACTGGATTTCATGCTTAGCACCCTCTGAGACTGAAAGGGGTGGGGTGGTAAGTCAATGAGAGATTTCATAGACATTGATCTGAAGATAAACGGGTATGAATCTGTCTGGTTGAAGTTAGATTTGCTGCTGCTGTACCCTCCTCCCTGTCTGAGCTGCTGGATTCTATCACTTGCACACCTCACACTCACACTGTTTGTTTCTCACTTGGTGACATCGTGTCTGGGTTGTCTCAGGAGTTTGTGACAACAATGGACCCATCCCATGTCATTGTGGGCCTAACATTATTAGAGCTCTTTCTCAAGATCTGGTTTTTGAGCCAGGGCAGACAAACTGCTTTGGATGGTGGTGTCATCAGTCTATCACCAGGGTTGATCACTCTCTGATTGATTTTTGGCTTCCTGGCATCACTCCACTTTGCAGTGGTTGTTAGATTAGCCATCCCGGGCCTCTGAAGGACCAGGATGGAAATCTCACTGACAACTCCTTATTTGTGGATGTCACAGGATTTGACTCTCTTCCTTCTTGCTTAACTTCTGTATTAACTGAGTGAAGTCATCTGTTGGTTTTGAGTCAGGTATCATCAATATGTTAAAGGTGTATTAATAATGTACATCTTGACCCTAGATCAGGGGTGTCAAACTCAAGGCCCATGGGCTGGATCTGGCCCGTGGGGTACTTAGATCTGGTCCATGGGGGCACCCTGGAAACAGCAAAGGACCAGCCCGTGGTGCTTCTGCCAGCAAAAACAGGCTCTTGAGCTCCGTTTTCGGCTGCCATGGCCTCCTGCAATCCTCTGCCACTGAAAACGGAGCTCGGGAGGGCCGCGAGCTCCATTTTCACTGGCAGATGATTCCAGGTGGCTGTGGCAGTCAAAAATGGAACTCGGGAGCCTGTTTTTGTTGCAGAGTGCTTGGGCCACCACAGGCCCGCCAGACAAGAGTGATGAGCTGGCCACGCCCACCCTGGCCACGCCCACCCCAGCCCCTTGAGGTCAAATATAACCCTGATGCAGCCCTCAATGAAATCGAGTTTGACACTCCTGTCCTAGACCAACCAAGTGATGCCATTGAAGCCTTAGCCATGTGTCTGGAGGCTGTGCAGGTCTGGATTTAACACAACAGACTCAATCCTGTTCAAATTCAAGTGGTTATGTTTGTTGGCCTTTCTAGTTGGGTGATATTTCATTTTTAGTCTTTGATAGGGTTGCACTTTCCTATGGAATTCTGATGATGAGCATTTGTTTAGATTTATATCTGCTGTTAATATATGGTGAAGTTCAAAAAGATGAAGATGTTTTCATTTTTTTTAGAAATAGGATATAGCCTAATGATTGAATAATTAAGATCTCTCTATTTGTCATATTGTCTTTCTATCCAATCCAATTTGCAATATATGGGATTCATTGTGGGGCTTAATTTTGAGAACTGTAATGTAGATGATGTAAATTGTATGCTTTGAACTTCTACAGATGCTGAGCAGTTGTAGGTTGTTATTAAGATTTCCCCAAGATACCTGCTGCAGTACTTTTTAGTACTTTTTATAGCAATGTTACTATTTCTAGGATTAAGTACAGTAGCAAACTGTTACCTCAGTTACTATCACCTGCTATTTTATCACATCATCATGTGTTAAAACCTGCTACAATCTATTTTAGCAGTTATTAGGGAATGAGTAATTGCTTCATGGATCAGCTTTATAAGAAAGTAAGTCAATGTTACATAGAAAAAGTTTTGTTTTAAATATGATTTGAGGGATAAAGCCATTTACAGAATTATTTCACTTGAGAAAATGAACAACAGATTAAAATTCAAGATCTTGGCAATTTCTCTGCTCGCTTCGGCAGCACATATACTAAAATTGGAACGATACAAAAATGCAATTTCTTTTTCCCATTTTTTTAAAAAATGGGCTTTATGGTTTTAGAAGTACTGCTTTAGAATCATACAATGATTTTAGCAGCAGATAGTGTCATTTTATTTAATAATTATTTTTCAGTATCAATTTTTTCTTCTCTTTACAGGCCACACATTTTATTCAGCTTTGTTGTCAGAGAAATATTCCCATTATATTTTTACAAAACATCACAGGTAATAAGTGATTATCATAGTCTATGGAACTGAATTACAAGACAATAAATATTTGAGCAAATAATTATACCTTTTCTTTCAAATAAATGTATAATAGTAATAAATTAATTCCTGCTCATCATTTCTAACAACCTTATTTACGAGTTTGGGGAATATTGTCAGATGGACACAAATTGAATTATTGTTGCTGTATTTAGTTATTATTCATTTATAAAGTAGTTCTCAATCTAAGTTTATACTCTACTCTGATTTAGTTTCTGTCTGGTGCCCTATTATTTACTTGGACAGTTATCATTTAGCAATAATAGAGTAATTCCTTTAACTAATAATTAAACAATTATGAAACAGGTTGTCATAGTTAAGATGCAGGTCTAGAAATCAGGAGACGGTGAATTCTAGTTCCACCTTAGGCATGAAACCAACTGTTGATTTTAGGCCAGTCATTTTCTCTCTCAGCCCAACCCAGCTCACAGGGCTGTTGATGGGAAAATAGGAGGAAGAAATGTTATGTACGAGGTGAGTCAAAAAGTAATGCCATTTTCTTTAGGACAGGTATAATTACCAATACAGGAACATGTAGCAAACATCAAAACGAAGCTGGTCCTCTGTGGATCACATCCCTACTTCTCAACATAGTCACCGTTTCTCTCAATAGCAATGTTCCACCTTCGAATGAGAGCATGTATCCCTGCCTCGTAAAATTTTGTTGACTGTTCTTTGAGCCACTTCTTCACTGCAGTTTTCACTTCCTCATCACTGGAATAATGTTTGCCTCTCAAACCCTCTTTCATGGGGCCGAAGAGATGATAATCTGAAGGCATTACACATTTTGTAATAGTCTGTGAATGTTCACAGGGGTTTCCCCCTCAGCAACAAGGAATTAAATCACTGCTCTTTGTTTTTGACGCAACTCTAAGGGGGCAGCCATTTTGAATTTTCCTTGCGAGTCTAAAAACCTGAAAAAGTAAGAAACAAAATATTTCAGAACGTAAATGATATAATCATTTATAACTGAGAAAAATTTCAGGTATTTTTATCAAAAACTTCACCTAAAATAAAGAGTCCCTCGGGAATAGGGCAGCATAGAAGAACCAAGAAATAAATAAATAAATAAATAAAATGGCATTATGTTTTGACTCACCCTCGTATGTTTAATTCCTCGAGTTACTTATAAAGTAATAAAGGCAGGATGAAAATTTAGCAAATTAATAATATCAGCTAAAAGCCTACAAAGCATCAAACATATTAGTTGAACCAATTAAAGTAATAAATGAAGTTTTACAGTCTCACTTGCTTTGTTTTTCTAATGGCAAAGCAAGCTATTTGCAAATAGCCTTGATAATGGTCTTAACTCTTTCTCCAATTAGGCTTCATGGTTGGTAAGGATTATGAAGCTGGTGGTATAGCAAAAGATGGAGCCAAGATGGTTACTGCTGTAGCATGTGCCAGTGTGCCTAAAATAACGGTTATTATTGGAGGCTCCTATGGTGCTGGAAATTATGGGATGTGTGGAAGAGCATATAGGTAAGTATGCACTTCAGCCATTGTATTGTAGATGTTGGGAATGTGTCTATAACATGTGAAAATATTGTTTTTAATCTAGAAGAGAGTATTGTTCTATTGTATTATTTAAAATACCTACTGTATGTGAATGAAGTATTTAATTCAAGGATGCCACTTGACTGCATATGACTTCATATGCTATAGATCTCACTGAATAAATCCTTCAGTAGTTCCCGTTTTAATGAGATACATATAGTAGTGTCCCAGATTATGGAACAAAAGGCAAAATATGTTTTGTTTACATGGGCTGAAAAGACCATTGATAGTTTAGAACCGTGGTGGCGAACCTGTGGCACGCGGAGCCATAGCGGAGGGCACGCGAGCGTTGCCCACCGGCAAACCGGAAGTGCGGAAAAATGCACTTCCGGTTTGCCGGTGAGCTGTTTTTTGCACTCCGGAGGGTTCAGGGAAGCTCCCTGAAGCCCCGGAATGCAAAAAACTACAAAACGGACAAACCGGAAGTGCAGAAAAACGCACTTCCGGTTTGCCGGTGAGCTGTTTTTTGCACTCCAGAGGGTTCAGGGAAGCTCCCTGAAGCCCCGGAATGCAAAAAATGACGAAACGGACAAACCGGAAATGCATTTTTCTGAACTTCCGGTTTGCCCGTTTCGTCGTTTTTTACCGGCCCAGGCTCCGGTAAGGCCTTTGCACGGGGGTGGG
Source organism: Diadophis punctatus similis (assembly GCA_023053685.1). NCBI lineage: Eukaryota > Metazoa > Chordata > Lepidosauria > Squamata > Dipsadidae > Diadophis > Diadophis punctatus. The sequence goes on along the minus strand of JALIGW010000002.1, from coordinate 29,831,342 downwards.
GGGTGTGTGCGCATGCGCAGGGGGCAACATGACGGGTGTTGTGCGCATGTGTGGGGGGGAGGGAATGGGTGTGGGCATGCGAGAGCGCGCTAGCGCGCGCACCCCCCTTTTTGGCACGTGAACCTAAAAAGGTTCGCCATCACTGGTTTAGAAGGACAGTGAAGGATCTAAGAAGGTTTTAATAGTGTTCACATTATGCAGATAACATCCCTTCCTTCCTTTCCTGTCCCCTCAGTCATAAACGAAGGAACAAATTTGTAAACAGCTGAAGAGATTTTTATTCAATCATTTTTATTTTTCAGTCCAAGATTTCTTTTTATGTGGCCGAATGCTCGGATCTCTGTGATGGGAGGAGAACAAGCTGCAACTGTTTTAGCTACAGTAGCCAAGGACCGAAAAGCAAGGGAAGGGAAGCAGGTAATGTCCACTACTTTTAATATTTTGAAATACTTTAGGAGGGAATGGTCATAATGCTGTATTTGGTGCCATCACTTCCCTCTATTTTCTTGCAATATAGTTACTTTTTCTGATTGTATTCATTCAGTATGATCTCAGATGAAGTTGTATTTTATTTTTTTATTTATTAGTGAGATTTATATACCCCCTCACAGCGCAAGCACTCTCTAAGCGGTTTACACCAGTAAGCAATGTATATTTATATTGCCCCCAACAATCTGGGTCCTCATTTTACCTACCTCGGAAGGATGGAAGGCTGAGTTAATCTTGAGCCGGTGAGATTTGAACCGCTGACCTGCAGATCACAGTCAGCTAAAGTGGCCTGCAGTACTGCCTCTAACCGCTGCGCCACCTCAGCTCATGGGAAATGGGATTCATACTATAGATTACAATAGTACTTCAACTATCACTTGTACTTACAGAACTTACATATTAGTACATACAATAGTAAAATTAGGAATACAAAGGAATCTAAACTATTTAATTAGTGACCTGCTATCAAATTGTTGTACTTGTGTTTTATTAAGCCTAGCACTACCGGTATAAGCAAACTGTTGAAATTAATGTTACTCTCACAGGGAATCTAACTAAAGAGAAATGTTATCTCATTTTTATAACCAAGAGGAGCAAGGAAAACAGTTTTTCAGAACATTGCATTTTAAAAGATCTTTATCATTTACATAGTTTAAGAAACTATTTTCTTAAACTCTGATACTGATTTCTGTAAGAGAAGTGCCACTAACGTTGGTGCAGTTTGGAGCACCAAATTTAATAGGAAATCCCACTGAACTAAACAGAAGTCCAAATGTACCCAGCATTATTGATTAGACATTTAATGCATATCATTATCTCTTAGAGCAGGCTGTCCAGTGCTCTTGCAGATGAAAATTGCCAGAGTTTCTATTCCTGTTAATTATCTTTTGTAGTTTTCTGAAGAGGAAGAAAAAGCTCTGAAAGAGCCAATAATTCAGAGGTTTGAAGAAGAAGGAAACCCTTATTATTCTAGTGCACGGTAGGTACAGATGAGAGTCACAGCTTATCTTTATATGTGTAACAGCTTAAAGATAATTTTTAAGAGTGGCTGGAAAAGGAAGACAGCCAGCTGGCTAGCCTAAGCCTTCTGAATGTTGGAAAAGCTGAAGAGACGATATTTATCATGTCCATTAGTGAAACTGAGGTTAAGATTGATCTTGTAACTAAACGTAATGGAATGTGGGGAAAACCTTGGGAGACAGGGCAAAGAGGTGCTGCCAAGGGAACAGTCAGAGAAGAGCTAGCATGACAGGGCAAGAAGCTCACAAGAGACCCTCCCTAGTTTCTTGGGTGGGGAGACTTGCACTTTCAGACTTGGAAGATTCTGTCAATATAGCATTACAATAAAGAAGAATTGGCTCATCTGATTGCTCAGCAGAGTAAGGCTGTTGCTAGGCGTTTGCGGCCTAGCAGTTGCAGGTCCTGGATATGGTGAAAATGCTCTGAATCAGAGAGCATGGGGTTTCTAAGCATGTTCCTTTATCAACTGTTACATGCCCATGCTCATTGCTTTTAATATCTGTATTTTTCTTTTTCTAAAGATAATATATCTCCAAATTGTGCTAGGGGTACATGAAGTGTTGTTAGCAGGACTTTTACTAAGTATTCGTTCTGTATGTTTTCTGAATGCGACTTTCCTTTCACACACATGAACACCTCCCTCCCCCTCACTGAACATGTTAAGTATCAGTGAATTCTGAGCTTTAATTCCTTTTCTGTAAACTTGTTCTGTTGTTCACTCTATTAGTGGATCTAAAGAACAAGGATTCTACTAACATGGGCAAGAGGGGAAGCTCCCAAGTGAATCATGGGAAAATTATTTATTTTTTAATACTGAAATGCCATGTACGTGCATGCAGTGTTCAGGTATTTTAGTTCTCATTATTAACTATTTATAAAGCAAGTCTCATATGGGAAATAGGTTGTTGTAATGTTGTATACAGTTATAAATAACCCATTCTCCCATTTTAAAGATGAGAAGTTGAAGCTAAAGAATAGTAATTCTCCTCCGTATCTATCAGAGAAAGTATTAAAAATGATCTTCGGGGCACTAAATAATCCAAATCACATTTGTTTTCCATGATTCTCTAGAAAGATGTGTGCTTGGTATATTTTATAAGATATCAAGGCAACTAATATTTCTCTAAAAACAAGTAAAATAAAATGTATATTTATGATATAATTTAAAATTATTTTGCTAACAGCAGTAAACCCATATTTATTTTAAGAACTTCAAAAAGTCATTTGAAAATTTTCACATAAGAATCAAGCTTCCCTTCTAAAGCAGAGTAACATGTTTCACCACAGCTGACAGATTTCCAGTTGTAACTATGGCTTGCTAAATAGTGTTATTTGAGTGTCAATTTAAATGCAATACTCACATGCTTACCTTTTGTGTGTGTATGTTGGAAAGGTACCTTTGAATCAGGATTGACAACTGGCAACTGGCAACTGCCTGGCCTAGTCTCCTTGGCAAGATTTTGGACAGACAGAAAAAAAATCAAATTCATAAATGATACAGCTGCATAAAATTCTTATAAATCCAAAGCATCATCATGATTGATGCCAACAAGAAGCCAATTTATATTCAGGCTGACCCATTTTCAACAAAAAAGTACAACAGGCTCAGACCTAACATTAAATCAGTATGAAACCATGGCTTATGAAGCATAGTTAAATTAGGAGGATATATCCTGCTAATCTGCCTAATATGTTATGGTGTTAGAAACTGGGATACCATGAGTTCTAGTCCCACCTTAGGCCTGAAGCCAGGCAAGTGACCGTTTCCAGCCAGTCACTCTTTCTCAGTTCTAGGAAGAAGCCAATGGCAAACCAGTTCCAAAAATCTTGTAAAAGACTTGTCCCATGTCAGGAGTCAATAATGGTTGACGGTAACCCTCCCCCCAAAATACAAGATTGAAATAAGTCCTTGTTCAAGTATTTTTATATGTATTTACAATGTGCCTGAACTTTTATAATTAGATTATAAAATAGTACCTTTTTTTAGCAAAAGAAGCTTTTATGCTTTTTGTTTTGAAAAAAAAAATTCCACATAAATTATATTTCATTCTATATACATGACATTTGCTCTGTAGCTGCATTTAGTCATCAAATGTGCCAGGCTAGAAACTTTCATATACAGAGGTCTTAATTATCAGGTGTCATTAGTCAGACATCTTTTTAATGAGCTAGATTAATCTGCTTAGAGAATTCTAAAAGGAGTTTAATCAGTTTACCTTGTAACAAATGTCATGAGCCGCTTTCTCCTGAGTTTTTGTTGCTTTTCTTTGCAGAAGTTGTGTTATGAATTTTTTACAAGGAGACATATGATTCATATTCTCACCATGGGACTTGATAGGTTGTTCAATAATTAATGCTCTGTCCCACTACTGAAGATGAGCTCTTACTAAACAAAGAGAAAGCTAGTGACTTGGAGAAAGCAATCTTTATTCTACAATGAAAAATCTTTCAAGTGATCAATAAAATCTCCGCTTCCCTTAACGAAATTGTGTTTTGCAGGTTTAAAAGTTGAAAAAGTCTTCCTCAGCATGAGACAGTATTTACAATATCTTTATATTCCATCTTTCCATACAAGCAGGCCTGTCAGGGTAGTTAAATAATACAGTAAAAACAACAGCAACAGTAAATTAAAATTGATGCAGTTTAGAATAATTGAAATGCCTGTACAACCATAAAAATTGAAATCATTCTTACAATAGTTCAAAAGGCACTGGTTGAAAAGCTTTATCAATATGATTTTAAAGGCGGAGAGAGGTGAGAGAAATGTAATTCTTAAGAGAATGTGTTCTCTAGTTGGCTGATAGAAGGAAGACCTTCTCTACCTGACTAATTTACCTCTGAAAATATGGACATCATTAAAATGTCCTGTTTTGCTGATCTTAGTATGTGGAGATTTGTACTGGGATAATGATACATTTAATAAAACATTTCCAGTTTTCATTTAAGTTTCCAGGTTTATCCTATATAAAAAAATGTTGCGTAGGTTGGATTTTGATTGGAAAAGATTTCAGGTCTTGTCAATACTCATAGTTGAAATAATATGAACCCACCTGACATTAATGTTATCCTGTTCTCTGCCCAATCCAGGCAAAACCAAACAATGATGAGCATCTCCAAACTTCAAACTATCTTCAAACTACTCCTTTCTAGACGAAGATATCACTTGCTCATCCATAAATAAAAAAATATATGGCATGCTGTCAAACTATTTATTTGGTTTTTAGAGATTTTATAATTCAGTCAAAGGTTGTACATTCCAATAATTATCAGCAGCCTTTGGCTTTAAAGTACTATTTGCTTGACATTGTACTAAATGTCAAACAATGTACTAATAAAGAAATATTCACCACTTTTTTCTACCTTCAAGTGAACTACATTTATTCCGATTGAAGTAGCCCATGTGTCTGAAAACACAGGCAGTGAACCTTCAAGTTTTTTTCTGTAACATATGAATCAATTATTAACTCTGATGTGTTTCCAGTATATGTCACTGCAAAAGACTAAAAGATAAATGCAGAAGAGCTCAAGTAATAGGAAAAGGGAATGGAGGTTACATAATTTTTTAATTTTCATGGTATGTAATTCTATCAGACAATATGTACTGGAAATGCAATGACAACGTTGAAGCAGAGTTTATATTTAGCAAGTTTTAATTCAGCTATGAATGAATTTGTATACAAATGAAAAGTGAACTGCATTATTGGCTATAAAATCAGAATGTAGTTATGGTACTGTTTTAAAAATCCATTTCCCCTCTAACTCTTTGTTTTTGTGACATATGTTTCAGATTGTGGGATGATGGAATCATTGATCCAGCTGATACAAGACTTGTTTTGGGCCTTGGTCTCAGTGCTGCATTCAATGCACCCAGCAAGAAGACAGACTTTGGCATATTCAGAATGTGATATGAAAGGTTTCCCAGTTGTACTTTAAATAAAATCAAATGGCCTAACATAATCAAGTAACAAAATAAAGATTTTTACGGTAATGCAGTTGGGTTTAATTTTCATGGATCTTAAAAATGATTATTTTATTTAATCAAGCTCTGATCCAGTTAAACAGATACAGCTGTTGGTATTTGTAATCCATTCAATCTCTGAAAATCAGATCCATCAATTCACATTAAATGTATGATATCAATAGAACATGTCTTTTAAAGGAGGGGAGGATGTTTTTGTTTTTTGTTCAAAGTAGAGAAAGGAAGGAAATAAAATACAACAAACAATAGTAAATATTCTTTAAACAGTTTCAGTTTCTTTCTACATAAATCATATTGTAGAGCATTTTTAACAGTTCAAAGGCTAAGAGTGCATACGTTTCAACAAGGCAGCTTTTGGTGTCTGGTTTAGAAATATATTTTCAAGAAGTCATAACAATGTGGATAGGAGTTGGTTACAGTCCAGGCAAGACGGATCCAAATAGATAAAATCACAATTTTAGGAACATAATTTAACAACACATCATTGAATCTAACTTGCTAATAAAAGCCTTATTAACAATATCTAGAAACTCCTTCAATGTTGTATTTATTTTTATTAAATTTGTTAATAAACAGTTAATAAACTGTTTAGCATATAAATATACCTTTACCTAATAGACTTAAAATTATGAGTTTTCAGTATCATAAATTTAGTGGGTATAACTTGAGAACATAACATACCGTATTTTTCGGAGTATAAGACGCACCGGAGTATAAGAAGCACCTTAGTTTTGGGGGAGGAAAATAGGGGAAAACAATCTGCCTACCAGGTATTCATCTGGCTAGCATCCTTAGTCTGGTCAGCTTCAGCACATTATTTTATCTTCTGGTTAGGACTTAAAAAAACCTTCTTCTGAGAGAGTAACAATGAAAAAGCCTGCAAGCCAGTAAGAGCTGGGAAGATTGTTAGCACCTGGTTAGGGCTAAAAAAAAAAACTTATTCGGAGCAGCTTCAGCACATTATTTTATCTCCTGGTTAGAACTTTAAAAAAACCTTCTTCTGAGAGAATAACAATGAAAGAGCCTGCAAGGTAAGAGCTGGGAAGATCTGTTAGCACCTAGTTAGGGCTGGGGAAAAAAGCTACATTCGAAGTATAAGACGCACCCAAATTTTCAGCCATTTTTAGGGAGGAAAAAGGTGCGTCTTATACTCCGAAAAATACGGTCTGTTTTTATATAGTGCTATTTGGAAGGTTATATTCTTTCTGGAAACTATCAAAAATTAGCAATAAATAAGGTTAATCCTCTCTTCAGCCCTTTTTAAGTAAGGGTTGAACATGGGTCTAACACAATTTATTCTAATTTTACAAGATTTTTGAAGAATTAATCCAGAGAGTCAACTTTTCTTGAGAACAAAATTCAAACTTTAATTTCTTTCCTAATGACATCAGATGCTTACCTGCCTTTAAATTCACATTGCACAACACATTTTATCTTTGTTCTATTAATTACAAGTATAATTTAAATAATATAAATTGTTTAGGATTCTGTAATTCATATATCTTTAATATAGTTAGCCTATGGTTAAGTATTTTCATACATTTCTTTTAATTAAGATTGGTTGTATTGGCAGCTGATACTGTACTTAATACTATAATGCCACTCTTTTGTGTTGCTCCTCAATCATTCTGTCTCAAGAATTTTGATTCTTCCTTCATTTTCTTATCATTGACTTGCAAATACGTATCAATTAATAAAGAGCAAATGGATTCCAGCAAAGATTGTATTTCATTCTGGAATTATCTTCCTGCAGTGGGAGGTGCTTGATCTTTGCCTTTTTGAATATCATGGCATTTTTCAGTGCATAGTCAAGCTTTGTTCCAGGATTTTGAAATTCAGGTGAAATAAAATGAGAATTTTTCCCCCATCTAGTTGTTGAGTATTGGGAGTGGAGAACTATATCACTCTGTAAGACTACAATATTTGCTGTCATTATTTTATCTTTGAAAGTTTGAGAGAAGTCATTCTCATTTTTGAGATGAGATTCAGAAACAGAAATAATCCTTGTGGATTATGCATCCAATAACATCTCATTAATGAACTGAATATTGACATTTCAATGATACATCAATCTGGAGAAAGTTTTTCTATTTCATCATCTAAAGCGCAAGTAAACTTGGAAAAAATATGTAGGGGAAATGTAAATTTTAAATGAATCGAACACATTCGCATTATATCATGCTTTAAAATTCTAAAATGTGATGCATTTTCTTGCTCAGAAAGGGAGATACTTTCAACTTTTATTAATACTCCCTTCATAGGCTTGCATTTATAATTCTTAACATGCCTCGTCTGCATGTCTTTACTTTTGAAACCTGAAAAAGGCACATCTAAAGATATGAATACTCTACTAATACAAGACTGGGCAAACTTGGGCAGGGGGGTTGGAAACATTGCATGGACCTCTGTTCAGTGGTGAAATCCAATTTTTTTTACTACTGGTTCTGTGGGCGTGGCTTGGGCTTTGGTGTGGCTTGGTGGGCAGGGCTTGGTGGGCAGGGCAGGGGAAGGATACTGCAAAATCTCCTTTCCCACCCCACTCCAGGGGAAGGATATTGCAAAATCTCCATTCCCACCCATTCTGGGGCCAGCCAGAGGTGGTATTTGCCAGTTCTCCGAACAACTCAAAATTTCCGCTACCGGTTCTTCAGAACCTGCTGGATTTCACCCCTGCCTCTGTTGTACTTTTGGGAATTTGGGCATGCAGGTGCTTTGGAACAATTAAACAGTCCATCTGTGCTGTCATTCAATCTTTGGGCAAGAAGATACAGTCAGAATATATTATTGACTTCCTGCCCAATGATCCTCAGTAAGAAGGCTGCCTTTTTTTCTACTGACAGGATAGCAAGTGACCCATTCTCCACTGCTCACTGATGCCTGTCAGCTGCTTTGCAGAGAGTGACTGAGAATTGCAAGTTGCCTCATGTGATATAAAGACACTTGGGGTTATCAAACATTAAACAAGCACTTCAGCAAATGTTTTGTTATAAACACTTCCTTTGTCTAAATGTATTGCTTTAGGCTGGCATATAATCTATCATGTGAACATTAGATTGTTGTGGGAAAATAGGAAGAAGGAGTGTGGGTATGTTTGCTGCCTTGGGTTATTTATAAAGTAATAAAGGCAGGATAAAAATCTAATAAATATAGAACATAGACAAAGTAGTATAAAACAAAAATCAGACTTTTGTTGAAAATTACATTTTTAGGCTGCAAGCTTTCCTGCAGGGCGATAATTAAAATCTTCCTTGAGCAAGGCATAATTCCTCAACAATCTTGAGACACAAATAATAAAAAGGACCAATTTCTATACATTTCATTCCTTTGAATATAACTGATAAATTAACCATGTGAAAGATACCATTTCCCCCCTAGGAAACATTTATTGTATATATGGCCTAGGGCAGTGATGGTGAACCTTTTTTTGCTCGGGTGCCAAAATTGCGCGTGCGCGCGTGCCCACTCCCATAATGCAATGCCCTCCCCTCCGCGCATGCACACACAACCGTCCCCCCGCTGCCCCCCGCACATGTGCGTAGACCTCACTGAAGCCTCCGGACTTCTGGTAGGCCCATTGGGCCATTTTTTGCCCTCACCAGGCTTCAGGAAAGCCTCCGGAGCCTGTGGATGGCAAAAAATGGGCCCAACGGCCCAACCGGAAGTTCATTTCCAAACTTCCGGTAGGCCCGTTGGGTCTGTTTTTCGCCATCCACAGGCTCCGGAGGCTTTTCTGAAGTCTGGGGAGGGCGAAAACAGCCTCCTCCGCCTTCCGGAATGCCGAAAATCAGCTGGCCAGTGCGCACATGCACATGCAACGCCTCACGTGCCCTCAGATATAGCTCCGCGTGCCGCCTGTGGCACGCATGCCATAGGTTCGCCATCACGGGCCTAGGGTCAAAAAATGCATTCTTGAATGAATGCAGACAGTATTGTTCCATAGTCACTATTTTTAAACAACAGGTAGCTTGTGAAACATAGTAGCCTGGTCATTGGCATGATGGTACTTATAGCCACTGCTGTTGCACTTGAAAAAGGACATGCTAAAGTGTGAATTATTTGGCAAGGAGGGAAGGCTGAGGGCAAAGTAAAATATTTCAACTCTACAATTCCAGAGAATGACTCTGGGACCCGGTAGGGAGGGAGGGAGGGAGGGAGGGAGGGAAGGAAGCAAGGAAGGAAGGAAGGAAGGAAGGAAGGAAGGAAGGAAGGAAGGAAGGAAGGAAGGAAGGAAGGAAGGAAGGAAGGAAGGAAGGAAGGAAGGAAGGAAAAGGTTTGGGATAATGCCAATGCAACCAGAAATGGCTGGAAGTTACCTAATATAATGGAAAAAGAAAGTAGAATAGGGCTGTCTGTGGAAAAATGGGAAACTGCAAAAAAGAAAGAAATATATCTCCTTGGACATGAGTGTGCCTGTATTTGGAGGTGTGATTCTGGCAGACAGCAACATTAATAAGTGGGCAGAGTGACTTTCACATTTTAATACTGCGGGGGTGAGAAATAGTTTGAAAGGAATTCTGAGATAGCTGTAGATAAAAATAGATTTCTTATTAGGGGACTGAGTCCACCATATATTTGGGTTCTCAGGCTAATTTGTTAGCTTTGCTAATTTGCATTTCTGTGAATTCCAAATGTGCCTACCAGTCAAAAAGATCAGAGACCCCTATAGTAAGTTTTGAAATTAATCTATGCTTACCTCCAATTATGTGTGCTGGCAGAATACATCATTTGGAAGTTTGAATATAATGATAAGAATTGGGACGGGCAGTACAAACTAAATTCCAACATTATGCAGACATCACGTATTTCTGTCACCTTCCACTTCTGACATCTAAACATTATACGAGGACTCAGATTGTTGGGGGCAATACTGTATGCGGACTCTATAAACCGCTTAGTGCTGTAAAGCGCTGTGAAGCGGTATATACGTCTAAGTGCTATTTTCTATTGCTATATCCTGGATAGTTAAATTTAGAAACATTCAAATCTAGTTATCTGAATTTTTTCCCCAAGAGGTGGTATAATGTCTTCCTCCAGTCTTAAGAGGCTGGATGCAAAATAATATATTGAAACAAAATCTGGATGTCAGCCAAGGTTCCATAAGGCAGTTATCACAGCAAAGAAGACATATCTTCTGGGACTCACCAGATGTAGGCTCCTAGCCAATGGCAAAATTTAATGGGATGGCTGTTATAACTGGGGAGATATGGTCCCTCAATCTGGTCCCATGCCATGAAAGACTTTAAAGGTTAAAACTAGCACTTGAATTGGACTCAGAAGCAAACTGGCAACCAATGTAACTTGTAGAGCAGGATTATAACAAGCTGCTCTAGGCGCACACATAATTGTCTGCACCACTGCATTATATACCAGTTGAAGCTTCCAAATACTCTTCAAGGGCAGACCCATGTAGAGAGCATTGCAGTAATCCAACCTGGAGGTGACTAGGACTCAAACAATATTTGATTATTTACCAAAATCAATGAATGCAAGTTTCATTCATGCATGCTTTTTCAAACTCTGTTCTTTAGAGCCTTAGGGTTCCACATGAATTCGATGGGATCTGGGAGAGGCTAAGGATAAAAGAAAAATGCATTCAAATGCATTCAATTTTCTGTCACTAGAGCTTTTCTTCTTGATCAGGTATTGGTCAGATTTTTTAAAAATTAGTTCCCCAAACTGAAAAAGTTTCAAAACTCCTCTATATATGTAGTTAATATTTGTCTGACGACCTTCTTTGTGGAAATTAATTTAATTCTCATATAGGTTTGAATCTGATTTCAGTAGCATTTCTCCTTGACCTTTTGGGCTAGAAGGCATTACTGAAATTTTAAGAATATATCTTGGGTGTTCTTACAAGGTGATTATTTTGATGGGCTTTGTCTATTCAGAAGTGTACTATTGTAACTATTCACAAAACACCCATTTTAACCAAAAGACTTTGGAAGCTTGTCACTACTCTCTAAATTATTTTACTCAATAATTTAGTTAGATTTTTTTTTATGTTTACCAGGCCATACATTTCCAAAGATAACATTTGGTCCATTTTTTATTTTCTAAGAATTCCTATGGGATCCAAGTGTGGCTTGGGGTTTTCTTTAAGAAACAATCGAAGCTGACACTTTACTTTGGATCACACCAGCTTTTCATTTCATATTTATTTTAATTTTTAAAAAGGCTATTAAAAACTAAGAGGAAGGGTGCAGAGAGGTGCCACAATTGTATTTATTTACGTGGTTTTAGTGGGACATGTAAACTCTGCCATTGTGATTTGTACATCATGGCTTAATAAGAAATAGGCAACCTAAGTCTTCAACTCTCCTATTGTAGGCAATATTTATTTGCTTTCTCCATCCTTCAGGTCAGCTCTAGGATTTAATATAAAGTCTTTTAGATTGTTGTGCCCATAGTTTCAAAGCAATGAGCTGTATAAATCTTGTGCTAATTCTCTTGCATATTGGAAAAGTATAATGAGCAATTGCCTTATTAAACTAATGAAACCAAACTTCTAGTTGTAAAAAAGAGTTAATGAGAAATGGAAAATATGAAATTACAAGAGACGGAAACAGTTACATAGAATTCTTATTGCACTCAATAAAATCACCCTAGCTAAACTAGGTTTACGGTTACTTGTTTTATTGCTTTGGACATCAGCACTTGTTCAGAATTCATTTTAGAAATAATGTAAGATTATCTGGGTTTCCTGTTTGAATGCTGTTAGGCAGCTCCTCTTTTTCTCTTCTCTTCTCTTCTCTTCTCTTCTCTTCTCTTCTCTTCTCTTCTCTTCTCTTCTCTTCTCTTCTCTTCTCTTCTCTTCTCTTCTCTTCTCTTCTCTTCTCTTCTCTTCCCTTTTTTGCTTTTTTCCTCCTACTTTCATGTTCTTTTTTGAGTGTTACTCTCAGTTTTAAAGGATATAGTTAAGTCCCACTATCAGCCAGAATCTGAAGAATTTCTTGCTGTCTGCCAAGATGAGGTGACTTTGGAATACCCTCCCCAGTGAGGTAAACTTGGCACCAATCTATTCTGTTTTTAGTAGTAGTCATTTTTATTTTCTCAGGGTTTTGCTGCTGTGATTTTTTTAAAAACTTTCCACTGTTATCATCTCTTATTGCTCTTTTTTCCTCGTTTTTATGCATCTTTTACATAATAGCAATCTACATTCTATCTGATGTAAATTAATGCTTTAATTGTTGATTTTTATTGTAAACCATTTTGTTTTTTAAAAATAATAAATGGTTATTCCTTATTTCAATAAAGAAATTAACTGAATTTGGAGAAGCTGATTATTTTCCCCCAAATAAAGCAAAATGTTCCATCTGTAATATGATAGATTACTCAGAAAATCTGAAATTTATAGTGGGTGTGGGTGTGTATGTGACAATTTACTAGATATTTTGATGTCCTTATTATACCATATTATATTAAAAATAGAAATTTATCATAACAATTGTACATGTACAGTATGTACATACACACACACACATACACACACACATTGATTATGGGCATTGATTCACTACTCAATACTTCATGGAATTGCATGGAATTCTTGAGCTAAAAAGGTTGCTCTCCATTATATTAGATGGTGAAATGTGAAATAAAACTACATTTATCTATGTAATGATGACATTTCAGCCCAACCCTCCAGCTCACTTCTTACAATACTTTTATGTGAATCATAAAAACCATGGAAGAGGTGACATCAAAGTAATTAATGCCCAAGAGTTCAAATAAAATATCTGGAGCTTTTCTAAATGGTTTTGGCAGGAAGCAGCCAGAAGGCTCTGTGTACTGATTGACCAGTGTGAGATCCAGCAAAAGCAAGCATATAGAACTCATATATTACTTGTGTAAATCATCTATAGGGAAGGAAGATAAAGTGTACTGGATCTTAATAATAATCCAGCATAACACTGTAAGATAATGGCTTAATTATGTGTTGCTAATTGGCTGAGTTCACACTTTAAACTACTTAAACAAATTATTATTTGCAAACCAAAATGGAGAGATACATACACAATACACAAAATGATAGTGTAGTTTGTTTTTGGCTAGGTATGTGATGTGAACCTGGCAATTCAATATATGGTGCCTAAAACCTATACTGTTCTAAGTTTTTGTTGAGAAAGGGCTAGCTAATTTATCTCATAGCTCTTCTTGTATTTTGTTTTCTTTACCCTCTCAGGCTTCTGTTTGCCCTGAAGGAAATTAAGATTCTTGCCTAAGTCATCAGTCAGATTCTCTCCCCCCCCCCCCCACATCGCCGCCCACCTCCACCGGTACCCGCTGGTGGACTGACGTATCACAGTGCAATAAGCTTTGTCAACAGGTGACTCCGACAATCCGTATAAAGACTGCTCCGCGAAGCTGAGCTACATTTCAGAACCATGGAGAGCTCTCGCTTCTTCGCCCTGCTGGGAGCCGCTTTATTGTTGCTTGCGAGAGTCCACGGTCAGGAAGAAGGCGAACTTCAATCCCGAGCTTTGGATCTCTATTCCACCATGGAGGATACGTCCCACGAAAAGGAGCTGGTATGTTTTCCAGCGAGAAAGCGTCCGAATGGGCGGGTGGGGCTATAACTGATCTCAGAAGCTTCTTTTACTATTTTCCGATGTTAGTCTTAAACTGCCAAAGCTGTTCAGTCCTCCCGTTTTGCTTCCAATCTCATGAGATGCAACCTTTGGAAAACTTAAAGCCATTCTTAGCAGGGTGATAGACTGAATAGGAAGGGAAAGTTGGAATCGAACAGAAGCTTGAAAAGTAGAAAACTCCTAAACGAGGGCATCAGGTCTAGAACCTCTTAATGCCCACCGTTCCCAATTGCCTGTGAGAGGCTGGTCCATCTTTCTTTTAGATTGTCAAATGCTTTGTCTCCCATTCTGTATTCAGCCTCCTCAGGCTGCTTGATCTATTACTAATAGGCTAGTTCATGTGTCTGCAGATTGAAGCACTGCAGGAAGTCCTGGAGAAGCTGAAAAGCAAACGGCTCCCATATTATGAGAAGAAGTATGGTCAAGTTCCCATGGTGAGTGTGTTCTGATTCTAACTCAAAAAAGTTATTTTTAAAACAGCACATTCCCTGCAGCTGAAGTAGGTTGGTAGGGAGTTGACATAGGGCTCTGATTGAGAAAAGAACTTTTTCCTAGAAAACCGCCAATAAAAGTGACACTTCTTCATCCTATTGTCTCTATTAATTCCCAAACTATCAACATAATACTTAATGCTAGCCTTATAATAATAATGTTCTACCTTCCCTCATGTCAAACCTTTGGTGTCCTGCTTGAAAATATTGAAATCACACTTTAAAAATATTCTGTTCCCTTCTTTCCTTTTCTGTCTACTTTCCTAAGGCTGCAAATGTATATTCTGCTTTTGGGGATTAAATCCCATGCACATATTGTAAATATGTCTACTTGAAGGAACTTCAGTGAAGCTTAATCAGGCTAATGTATATATTTGCTGTACATTTATTGGAGAGGAAGTTTATTTAAATGAAATAAAACCTAGTAGTCACACTTTCTGCACTTGGATTATTAGTATTCTTTGCATATATTTTAGGGTATTACTTAAACTGAAATGCTTCTGAGACTAAAATTAAAAAGAATCTGAATGAAACTTTGGACATTCATTTACAGGAGGAATTAGACTCTTTTTCACCAACTAGTTTTTTTCTCCTGAATTAAATATTAGAACAAGGTTGAAAAGGAAAAAGAATCTAATTATCAGTGTAGGTTCATATTAGTGGAGTTGTGGGTTTTGGTGTCTCCTATTTTGAATTTTTGACAAAAAAATTACCTCTTGGTTAAAAAGATAATCGATGACATCCAACCATGGTTATGACATATTCTTTTAAAAAATAAATATTTCTAGACACATTGCTTCTGAACTTTTTAATGAAGTCTAGAGAACAGATGTTTTAAGTGATTTTTATAAAAATTTCAATGCTGATACAGAAAGTCAAATGAAATATTTTCTCTAATTCATTCATCTGATCTGTTACAATACAGAAATAATTGAATATTAGCTTTAGTCCTTTAAATCAGACGGAAATGCAAACCTCTCATATAGACTTTGTATTTTTGCAGAAAAATGTCTTTTACAATATTTTTTCCTTCTGGTCCAATGTGGTTTCACTCTTGATCTAATTGTTGGTTGCTGTTAATAACAGTGTGATGCAGGAGAGCAGTGTGCTGTGAGAAAAGGTTCCAGGATTGGAAAACTCTGTGATTGTCCCAGAGGAACATCTTGCAATACTTTTCTCTTGAAGTGCTTGTAAAGTCAAGTCCTTCCCTCAACCTCTGGAGAGAACAGAAAAGAATCAGTTGCCTTGTCTGAAGAATTAATCCTGAGTTGTGGATGCAGGTGGGTGGGTTGGAGAATGGTCTGTAATATTCATCACATACAAAGTAGTGGGTGGTGGGAGGGAAACGGGTGTAAAGGTTGTACTATTGTTTTTAGGATTTCTTCTTGCCATTTCTTCTTACTGTTATTTTCCTTCTTTGTTCCTGTCCTATTTTTTCCTATATTTGTACATCAGTGCTCAGAGAATGAATTGATATTTCCAAAACTTTATTTTTGAATGTAGATGGTCCCCATGAAAATTGGCTCTACAAAATGTGTTTATTTATTGTCTCTCAAATGCAAACACAAGAACAAATTAGAGGACAAATAGTGGAGTTAATCAAATTAACAATACATAGGAATGATTCCAAGATTCAAACATTTTAAAAATAAAACACAAATATCCATTTCCCAAAAGATATACACATGTATGCCAACTGTAAGAAAACAGTGGCACTATTTCAAAAATACTCTAGTAAACCATTATTTTATCTCAGTTTGATAGTACCTTCAACCCAGTACGTCCAGCTTTCTCAGGCAATCATATTTTTGAAATAAATAGCAGAGGAAGCGACTTAGATCTTGTCTCTTGGGGTCTTTTGAGAATAAGATGGAAAGAAAAGCTAGGAATATTTTTCCTTGACAAAATCTGTAATGGAATTCCTGATGTTTCTTTCAGAAAGAGCAGCATAATATGCAATTAATAATAGTAATTCAAATATATGTCAAATAGTGACACCCTGACCAAGTCATCAGCACATGTCTACTTCCTGATGACTAAGTAGAAAGATATGAGACGTCATTGTTGACATTATTAATTTAATTTAATTTAATTTAATTTAATTTATTGTTCTTATAAGCTGCCCAATCCCGTAGGACTCAGTACAACAGAAAGAAGAACAATCAATAAAAATACAATAATACAATACAATACAATAAAACAATTTCAAAAATTTCAAAAGTTAAAACCAGTCATCCATGGGGGCATTAAGATCTATTTCACCCCGCCTGCAAGATTTGATTGATTGGTATATGTATTGAAGGATATTGCAAAGACCTACTTCAAATTAAAAATTCTGAATATTCATCATCAGTTTTGTCTATTAATAGACCTTGATAATTGCCAGATAGGTGCACTGGTTTTGAGGACCAGTGCACATATCAGTGCTTCCAAGCAGCATTGTTGTTATATTAATTTGTATGTTAAGACTTTGTCAGAATTGAGAAGAATTTGGCTGAGCATAAGAAATGAAAGCATTATGACATCTATGAGGACGGCAAGAACTCCCATCTTCTAAAATTGCAAAAAATATATATGAAAAAAATAAAAAAACACTTTCAATTTTGAGATATTACTTCCATAATCTGATATTGAAGAAAAGTATAAACCTATACCATGGAGATGCCTTTTCTTTTGAGACAATAACCACTTATTTATGTATACAATTCAACTCTGTTATAAAGGGTTCAAGCAACCTGAAGCAGATTTACAGTACATGTTTTACAAATATGCATATGGAATACATTTCAAACAATGAGAATGGATATTTATAAAGGAAAGATTCTAAATCTGTTACTTCTGTAACAATGTATTGGTCAAACTTCCAAATATTTTTCAATAATGTCCTATTGTATTTTACTAATCTATTTGATCATTAATAAAATCATTGTCACAATGTTCATTTCAATGTAGTATTTTCTTTTTCTTTTTTTACTATCTCCAGATCTTTTGGGATAAATATTTAAGCTTCTTGATTGAAGTGATTCTTTTTATCAGCACTAATGTATGCATGAATGGACATGTGATTTGTAATGTTAAAAGTGGAACAAGGCATCCATCTGACTGGGGAGAAGACATGGTATAAATAAAAAGAATAAATACTTGTGGTAGTTGGGCAAATTATATATTTGGAGTGTGTCTGATACATTACTTTGGATGTGCTTTGTAAAAAAAATTAATATTACCATAGAATTACAAAGTTGGTATGGGCTATTTTGGCAATCAAATCCAACCTCATATTTTATGCAGAAATTATTAAAGCATCTATAATGAATGGTTGACTAGCCTCTTTTTTAACATATTAATTAAAAAAGAACCCACTATTCTATCACTGTCCCAAAACAATATTTTTTTAAAAAAAAGTGGGGGTGGGGGGTGGGGACAAGAAAGGTTGATATTAGCTCCAAAATATTGGTAGCTATGTGGTCCTTGAGATAGATGATTCTCTTCGTATTAAAGGCATCATTGTGGGATTTGGGTGCAGACCAGTAGTGGGTTTCACTTACTTTCACTATTGGTTTGGAACTGTGAACGCGCTCACACTCGTGCTTGCTTCGCTCACACGCGGCGCTTCTGCGCATGCACAGATTGTCTGTGATGACGTCTGGGTGGATGGGCAGAGCCTCCTGCCACTGCTACCAGTTTGCCTGAACCGGGGCGAACCAGTAGCAACCCACCACTGGTGCAGACCTACATGTTGTATGAAATTCCAAGAATTCCAGAAGCATGTAGTCAACTTTAGACAATTTGCAGTAGTGTGGGCTGAGCATGGAGATAATGTGAACTAATTGTGAATGTGTGAATTAGATTTGATTTGAGGGCAGACTTTTACAAGCTATTTTGCCTTGGCATCAAATCATAATATCCTTTCAAATAACAGTTACATTTTATTCCATTATATTAGTCAAAATACGTCCTAATTTTGTACTCGTTATTATTGGGAGAACTTGAAAGCTTTGCTTCCAACAAGCCTAATACACATTTTAAAAAGAGTTTTGGGGTTGGATATAAACATAAATGTAAAGGGTGACAGATGGGTATTCTTAACACAATCCATTTACAAGGAAAAGGAGTCAATCAGTCTTAACTGATATTGGACACACTAGGCCTATTGTATGTAGAAGCAACACACATGTAAAGTAATATAGATTTTTTAAAATATTGATTTGGGTCAGTAAATGCATAGTATTCATTTTAAAAAACCATTAAAACAATACTTTTCTTATGAACTCACCTATTAATTGAGATTAGAATGATGTCTCGTTTGCTGATAATTCTTGTAATAAGGAAGTTTCGGTTACCTGTTAAGTGAATGAGCGCAGAGATGGGTCGCATTATCTGTACAAGCACAGGACAAATCATAGAAATATAATCCCAATGCTCATGAATCATAAAGATTAAGCAGCTTTTGAACTAATTCTAATATTTCAAAATTCTTATCCTTATAAATGGAAGCTTATGGATTATCTCTAATTTTAAATGAATATATTTATGCAATAAAATTTTATTTTATTCTCTTTCTCTCATATCCTGTTCTCCATCAGTCTCAAATCTGCCCCTGAGAATTCCATACCTTTCCAGAACAGATGTTATATGGCAATGAATCTTTTTGGATGTTAGAATACCATTCATTCACAGACATTATTTGAACTAATTTACTGCTTAAGGAAAATTAACTGGCAGACCTGAGGCCATCTCTTGCAAGAAGCCGCACATGAGTTTCTTTTGCATACATCCATGACATGTTTCTACATTACATTGAGTTCCTGTTCTGTGGTATAATTGGACAATTATAACAATTAATAAAGAAAAAAGTACTAGTTTGCCTTTTATTGTGCTTATTCTCTCTCTCTCTCTCTGCAAAAATACTAAATCCCACAGAGTTGGTCTCCTCCAGGTCCCATCGACCAAGCAATGCCGGTTGGCGGAGCCGAGGGGGAGAGCCTTCTCTGTGGGAGCTCCCTCCTTGTGGAACCAACTCCCTCCGGAGATCAGGGCCATCCCTGATCTGCTGGCCTTCCGTAAAGCAATAAAAACTTGGCTCTTCCGGCAGGCGGGGTGAAAGTGAGACCGAGCAGATTATACTTGGGTCTCCCCCCCTTAGTTATGAATGTTGGAGATTTTTTAATTTTTATATCTTTTTAACTGTTATATGTTTTTTATTTGTAATGGATTTGACATGCTGTGAGCCGCCCTGAGTGCCCCGGGAGTTGGGCGGCATACAAATCTATTAAATTAAATTAAATTAAATTAAATGATACAATTATGAACAATAAATATGCAACTAATCTTTTATTTGTCTTCATATATAAAGTTACACAAACACAGATAAATCAAGCCATTAATTTCAATGTGAACCAAAGGTGACTTAGTACAAGTTAAACTGAATCAATCAAAGTCTGTGTTGTGTTGCAAGGAATGCACTTATTGAAAAGTGACACAAACAAGCAATTTTTGACTGAAGCACTTTGGCTTACATCCATTTTCTTGGTGGTTTTCATTTAAATTGGCCATCATATAATTTATTTATTTATTTAGAAAATTTATATTGTCACCAACTCACACATGGCAACTCAAGGCGACTTACAAGGATATAAAAACACCACATAAAAGAAATAAAAATAATAAAAAGAAAAATAATAAAATACCCCCTACCCTCCCACATGATCACATGAAGCCATGTACTTTCTTGAATAAATCTGATGTTCTCATTAATGTATCTTAGGATATGATGGTGCTTTTCATTTATGACCAATTGATTAGCTAATTAAACATTCCCAGCAGATGAATTAAATTTATGAAATTAGGAAGCTGGAATAAAATTTATATGGAAGACATGTACATGAAATAGTCATCTGAAAGGTATTTGAATGTGAGCATTTCCATCCCACTCTCTAGTTTCTTGACAGGATTGATTTAGCTCCTCTTCAGTTTATACTCTTTCTGTTTCAGGAAAAAGACTATGCGGTCACCCAACAAAATGACTTAGATTGTGATGAGACATAATTGGATGACTTAAGCCTTTTATTGT
This sequence comes from Diadophis punctatus similis, assembly GCA_023053685.1. NCBI lineage: Eukaryota > Metazoa > Chordata > Lepidosauria > Squamata > Dipsadidae > Diadophis > Diadophis punctatus. Next base: position 29,810,705 of record JALIGW010000002.1, on the reverse strand, counting down.
TAATTCAATCTAGAATTTGCAAGTGTCTTGAGTCAACAGTCTAACAGATAATAACATTTTCTATCAGCAGGTGTGATAATAGTATCTTGTGTTTGTGTGTATCTAAGGATAAGCATTCTTTCAATAAAACTTCTATGAAACAGGCATCTTGAGATAGATCAGAGATAGTCCAGCAAACTGGGAAGGACAAGAAGCAATGGGTGGAAACTAACCAAGGAGAGAAGCAACCTAGAACTAAGGAGAAATTTCCTGACAGTTAGAACAATTAATCAGTGGAACAACTTGCCTCCAGAAGTTTTGAATGCTCCAAAACCGGAAGTTTTAAAGAAGATGTTGGATAACCATTTGTCTGAAGTGGCGTAGGGTTTCCTGCCTAGGCAGGGGGTTGGACTAGAAGACCTCCAAGGTCCCTTCCAACTCTGTTATTCTACTTTTTGTCACCACTATAAGAAACTGAGAAACTGTACATGAAGGCCATAACAATTTTCCACTGTTTTAGCCTACCAACTTTTATCAAATATATACTGCTTCTGATTTTGAAAGTAATGTATCATCAATATATTAGTAAACTTTGAGGTTTACTTCCATGTGTGCATATATAATTTTAAAAGTAACTTAAATTGCTATGCCATTATATATTATAGCAGCCAATCACAGTTAACTGTGTGCTATATGGATAAGCATTTATTTTTGTCCATTCAGTATCTAGGATTATGAAAGCAGACAAATCTATCCAGTGCTTAATTTTCTCTACCCAATAAAATCCTCTATAATCTCTGCTAAATGTTGTAATCTTTTCTTGTAGGATATGTGATTTAGCTCCTGTATATTTTTGGCTGCTTTTTAAAAAATACTTTTGCAGATCAACAGAATTCTTTTTTTATGAAGTGGTGATCAAAGCTGTATGCATGTATGTATGTATCCCTGCGCTGGCTGAGGCGGAGCTGGTGAGGCAGCGATTTCATCATGCGGAGGGCCACGCCTGCCCCTTGGCCCACCTGCCTGCCCTCGGCCGCATCACTCCGTACAGTAGCGCTTTAGCTTTGCGACTGGCCGCCTCAGCAGCAGCAGCAGCACCCGCCTTCTGGCCGCCCTCCTACCCTGCGCCTTGCTCCATGCGTCCCGCCCCTCCTCCTCTGCCGCCGCCAGCACCCAGCCTCACTCTCGTTGCCTGACCCTGCCGGATCCCGGTGCCAGCATGGACGGACCTGCTGCCGAAGCGCTCCTGGCGCCGCTCAGGCAGGCGGTGTGGCAGCAGGGAGAGCTTGTTCGAAAGTTGAAGGATGACAAGGCTCCTCAGATGGATGTGGACAAAGCCGTGGCTGAACTCAAAGCTCGGAAGAGAATCCTAGAAGCCAAGGAGCTGGCTCTGCAGCCTAAGGATGACATTGTGGACAGGCTTAAAATGGAAGATACCTTGAAACTAAGATTTTTCTACGACCAAGCATTTTCTATTTATGGAGGAGTGAGTGGCCTGTATGACTTTGGTTCTGTGGGTTGTGCTTTGAAGAACAACATAATACACTTCATCCAGGAAGAGCAGATTTTTGAGATAGATTGCACCATGCCTGAAGCTGTTCTGAAGACCTCTGGACATGTGGACAAATTTGCAGACTTCATGGTGAAAGATGTAAAAAGTGGAGAATGCTTCCGAGCTGATCACCTCCTGAAGGCCCATTTACAGAAGCTGATGTCAGACAAGAAATGCACCACAGAGAAAAAGATGGAAATGGAGAACGTGATCACTAGGGACTTGGGTGGCCTATAAATCCAATAAATAAATAAGTAAATAAATCACGCAGCTGGACAACTACAATCAGGAACAGCTTGCGGATCTGTTTGTCAATTACAACGTGAAGTCCCCCCTCACAGGAAATGTCCTCACCGCTCCGGTGTCTTTCAATCTCATGTTTAAGACCTCTATTAGTTTGGGAGGAAACATGGCTGGATACTTGAAGCCAGAAACAGCCAAGGGAATCTTTGTGAACTTCAAACGCCTTTTGGAATTCAACCAAGGCAAACTGCCTTTTGCTGCTGCTCAGATAGGCAATTCTTTCCGGAATGAAATCTCTCCTTGCTCAGGTCTCATCAGGGTCAGGGAATTCACAATGGCAGAAATTGAACATTTTGTGGACCCCAATGAAAAATGTCATTCTAAGTTTCAAAATGTGGCCAACCTCCACATCCTCTTGTATTCTGCCAAAGCCCAGACGAGTGAGCAGCCAGCCCGTGTCATGTATTTGGGGGATGCTGTTGAGCAGGGTGTGATCAACAATTCCATCCTGGGCTACTTCATCGGCCGGATCTACCTCTACCTCATCAAAGTTGGCATCTCCCCAGAGAAGCTTCATTTCCAGCAGCACATGGAGAATGAGATGGCTCATTACACCTGTGACTGCTGGGATGCGGAGTCCAAAACCTCCTACCACTGGATTGAAATTGTTCGCTGCACTGATCGCTCCTGCTATGACCTTTCCTGCCACGCCAGAACCACCAAAGTCCCCCTAGTTGCTGAGAAGCTTTTGAAGGAGCCGAGAATCGCAAACATTGTTCAGTTTGAAGCAAATAAGGGAGCCATAGGGAAGGTGTACAAGAAGGATGCCAAGCTGGTGCTGGAGTATCTTGCCATCTGTGATGAGTGTTACATCAGTGAGCTGGAGACACAGCTGAACGAAAAAGGGGAATTTACGATTGAGACAGAAGGGAAAACCTTTCAGGTAACAAAGGACATAGTCGGCGTGAAGAGATTCCAGAAAACCTTGCATGTGGAAGAGATTGTCCCCAACATGATTGAACCTTCATTTGGGCTTGGAAGAATCATGTATACAATATTTGAGCATACATTCCGCATCAGGGAGGGAGATGAACAGCGAACGTACTTCAGCTTTCCTGCGGTGGTGGCTCCTTTCAAATGCTCTGTTCTTCCTTTGAGTCAGAACCAGGAATTCATTCCATTTGTGAAGAAACTCTCTGAAGCTCTGACCAGGAATGGGGTCTCCCACAAAGTAGATGATTCTTCTGGATCCATCGGTCGGCGGTACGTGAGGACAGTTGAAATTGGGGTGGCGTTTGGGATTACAGTTGACTTTGACACCGTCAACAGGACCCCCCACACAGCCACCTTAAGAGATCGCGACTCCATGCGGCAGATACGGGCTGAGATCTCAGAGCTGCCAGTCCTGGTGCGCAACCTGGCCAACGGCAACATCACTTGGACTGACGTGGAGGCCAAGTACCCTCCCTTCGAGGGTCAAGAGACAGGCAAAAAGGATGCGATAGAGGTCTGAAGCTAATGCCGGAAAGGAAACCTCATCATGAAGTCCACTTTTAATTGTCCGTGTTAATAGAGGTTTTATGATATGTATTATTTGACATGGCTTTGTCCGCACACCCAGGGGCCCCCTGGTTATCCGGTCCCTGGTCTCTGCCTGATTTCAACTCCCATCTCCAATAACCCCAATTAAAATGGCTTAAAACATGCCAAGTTCTCTTAACATCAAGTCTCTTCTCTGTAGGAGGCCACCAGTTTGGTCTAATGCAGGGATTTCCAAACTTGGCAACTTGTGGACTTCAGCTCCCAAAATTTCTCAGTCAGCCATGCTGGTGGGGGAATTATGGGAGTTGAAGTTCACAAGTCTTAAAACCATCAGGTTTGGAGACTCCTGGTCTCTAGTGGTTAAGACGCCAAGGTAGAAAGAACCAAGACTTCACGTCCCATCTTAGCCATGAAAGCCAGGTGGGCTGACCTTGGGCCAGTCACTCTCTCTCAGCCCAACTCGCCTCACAGGGTTGTTGTTGTGGGGAAAATAAGAGGAAGGTATGTTGGATATGTTTGCCACCTTGAGTTAGTTGTAAAAAAATAAAGGTGGGATAAGAAGTAAATAAATAAAATCAGTTCCTTCCTCAACCTGCAGATATTTCTTGGCTCTTGACTGATTGCTTAGCAATTATTTGAAATTAAAACAGACCATCAGGAGTATTTACAATCCAGTTCTGAATTTCTGACAGCTACCCCTCCGCCCCCAGTCACATGACCGCATGTCGATGCTCAGCAACCGGCCCAAATTCACCATTTGCAGCATCCTGCAGTCACATGACCACAACTTTTATGATGATTTTGCTGAAAATTTTGCCGCTGCTTGCTTCCAGTTTTTAGCAAACAATGGGTTTTTAATATAATGATTACCACATGGAAAAAGGTCATAAAATCAGGCCGGTGACTCACTTTACAACCATAAAGATAGGCTCCGTTACAGTTGTAAGTTGAGTTTGGCCTGTATAGAAAAATGTTAACTCCCCAGAGTCTCTCAACATTTTCCTTCATTGAAACGTAATTCTCAGGTGAAATACCAAGGCAACATTTCCCCTGCTTTTTCTGAGTAATTGTTCTTTGCTTGCTTTTGTGGCTTTTTGTCTCCTGTTCTTGTCTGTTCCTGGGAACAAGTTTGGAAAGAGTGTATGTTTGTAGGTGCTTCTACGCTTAACAAAGCCATTTTGAGAACACAAAAAAAAGCTGTATGCATGTCCTACTACGGTCATAGTTTTATATACAGTTTTATAAAAGTGCTACCATACTGCAGGTTCATTTCTGTTCCCTCATATCTTTCCTGGAATTTGTATTTTTCATAGGTGTGTCACTCTGAGTTCACATTTTCATTCAATCATCAATTTCAACTTCAAGAACTTTTCCAGATCAATGACTGCCATTTCAGTCTGAATCATCACTCCTATAAAATTAAAATTCCTTGCCTTAAAACAAATCCCCCAAATAATGATACGAAGTGAGCTACTTCAGAGACACCCCAAATTTAAATGGTCTTTAGGTTAGCAATCCGTAGCAAAACATGCTGCTCTAATTTTTTAAACATGTTTTAAGGGATATTTTTATAGGGTTCTCTTTTCCCCTGGCAATTAATGCATTTCAGAAGCCAGCTCTCCATAAAAGAAAATAAGGACACTTCTTTGAATATTATGTACAGGGTTATTTGAAATTTTCAAAAAAAAATCAAACTAGATAGTTTTTAGGACTACTTGGTGGAAACACAAACTGAATCCTTTGGAGCAGGACAGGGGTGGTTCCTCCCGGTTCGGACCAGTTCGCCCGAACCGGTAGCAACCCGCTGGTGACATCACAATGATGTCACCGAACCGGATTGGTTGGTGCCGGTCCGTGGGCACCACCATCTTTTTTTTGAAATTTTTTTTGAATTTTTTTTTGAATTTTTTTTGAATTTTTTCTTCTTCTGAGCATGTGCAGAAGTTGAGTTCTGGCACTGTGCATGTGGCCGCCATCTTTTTTTGACTTTTTTTTTGCAAGATTTTTCATTACTGCACATGCGCACCCACGCGGCGCGGGAGGGAGCGAACCGGCAGCGAGGTAAGTTGGAACCCACCCCTGGAGCAGGAGTCTGAATTTGTTTAATCTAAAAAGAGAAACATAGAAGATTTGAAGATTGATAGCAATCATAAAATACCAGAAAAAATATCATATAGATATGATCTCTATTGTTCCAAAATGTAGGATACGGAAAATTTATTTAAATTACAAGAAGCTGATTTCAACTGAACTAACCATAAGAGCATTTTTCTCAGTAGAACCAATTATTCAGAGAAGTAGCAAACTGTTTTTCACTATTGTTCATATTCAACAGAGACTAAACAGCTAACTGATGCTTTTAATTGGATTCCTGCAGTGACCAAAGGATAGGACTCAGTGGCCTAATGATCCCTTCTGATCCTATAATGCAATGACCAGAACACATGCAGCATGTTCATCCTGTATAATTATAGGAACAGCTTTATTATGTGCCAGTTGCAGTTATTTGGCAGACGCCATGGGTAAAGGTCCCCATCACATGAGTAATGGTGTCAATTTGCTCTTTTGTGACAATTGATTAACTTTTCAATGACTGCACTTCTTCCATTTTCCATTTCCTGATCCACAAGGCAATAAATGGAGAATAAAGGATTACCAAGTGTCCAAAGATTCTTAGTTTCAGAAGTTCTTTAGGTACCATTAAACAATGCATTGAAATCATACATATATTTGTTAGCTGACTGAAAATGGTAGGGCTCACTGTCAGGTAAGTTATCAGTTGCATTACAGCACAAACAAGTGGAATGTTCAAAAAATGTTTTGCTGTATACTATAACAATCTAAACTCAAAGGAAATAAGACATTAAAATATCTACAGTTTTCATTGTGTTCTCAGTTTCACACTTCAGAGCATTAGACTGTCATTTTCTTTTGCCAGATAGAAACACTTCTTTCTATTTTAAGATATTATTCACTCCTCTCCTGGTGGATTAAAAATAGTTTATATTTTTCTCTTCAGCATACCTGAGAAGTGACAGTTGTCTAGAGCTTTCAAAAGCAATGTCTCAAATATTTTAATAGGCTTAGAGATGACCAAAGGAATCATCTTGCACCATCAAACATTTCATACTTCTATACCGACTGTGATTATATTTTTATTTAACAAATAACATCTATAAACAGTTCTATTCACTAATGGTGCAATCCCATTTACTCTGAAGCAATTATTATTAAGTTTAGTGGGATTTATTTCCAAGAACAATAAGTATAGACCGAGCTTGTGATAAATAATCATTTGGGGCATGACTAAGGTGACCAGATTTTAACATTGGTAAAGAGGGACACCATTGACGGGGTGGGGTGGGGTTCCTGACGGGGGGTGGGTTCCTGATTAAAAATTTGGTCTATATAGACCAACAATAATTTTCATAGAATGCAAAAATAGTATTGTAATATATATATTTTTAATTTCAACCTAAGTACAATTTACAAATATAATACATTAAAAAAAGTATGTATAGTATTATTTTATTCTTTGGCATATTTCTCATTTGAATGAATTTTTTTTAGTAGATTGCTGTCGTCATTTAAAAGGTCATGACATTTTTCACAAGAATTTGTTAAATTATATTTCAGACATAAAATGGCTTTCAAAGTCTCAACATTTAATTGTGATTTTTCTGATGTCCACACTTTATTTACCGTAGAAAAAACGCGTTCAGTCGCAGCATTAGTTCCTGGTAAGGACAGCGCGAATTCCACAATTTTTAGTGCATTATTGTATGGAACATGGTTTGTTTCAAAATGATGAAATATTTCTAACCATTTGTTCTCTATTGTGATTTTTGCTGATGCCCGAGATTTAACCTTTTCCTTATGCATATGCACCAAGACAAATTCCTTGTGTGTCCAATCACACTTGGCCAATAAAAATTCTATTCTGTTATGTTCTGTTCTGTTCTGTTCTGTTCTATTCCCATTCCCATTCCCTTCTTCATTCCAATATTCCTATTCTATTCTATTCTATTCTATTCTATTCTATTCTATTCTATTCTATTCTATTCTATTCTATTCTATTCTATTCTATTCTCATTCCCATTCCATTCTTCATTCCAATATTCCAATTCTATTCTATTCTATTCTATTCTCATTCCCATTCCCATTCCCATTCCATTCTTCATTCCAATATTCCTATTCTATTCTATTCTATTCTATTCTATTCTATTCTATTCTATTCTATTCTATTCTATTCTATTCTATTCTATTCTATTCTATTCCTATTCCTATTCCTATTTCAATTCCATTCAAGCATCCTCCCATCTTTTTAACACATCCCCTCTTCAAAAGGGCGGTCCATATCCAAAAAGGCTGCCCGTAGTTTTCCTGGAAACCATTTCCAAGAACCCTTGCACACTCCTGCATCTCAGTGTGGGGAGGAGGTGAGCTCGTTATATCACTCTGCCATGGTGGAAACACAAACTCCAGGTTTGCTATAAAACTACGATATTATCACAGACCATTATTGCTTAATTTTTAACCGTTGTTTTGGGCTCCTCTCCAAAAGCCATATTAGCTTTCAAGCCAAGGAAGCCTCCGTGAGCTGATAATTGCAAGGCTCCATGTTTTATCCATGGGGCAACTCCTGGAGAGGATCCTTTTAAATGCACACGCCTGTGTGTGTGTTGGTGTGTGTGTACGCATAAATAAAACCAGGGAGAAAGGAAGGAAGGATCTGAGGTTGTCGGAATATCAATTGAGATATGCTGTCAAGTGGAGAGTGCTGGCGGCGGCGGCGGCGCTCCTCCTTCTAACATCCTTGTTGCTACCGGCGGCTGCTGGCTTGAGTGGCGGAGCGGGCTGCTTGCCTCCCTTTCCTTCGCTTCCCTTCCCGCTGTGGCTGCGCTGCTCTCGCTCTGGAAGCGGAGCCAGACGAAGGTTCCTCCCCGCGCGAGATGCCTCTCAGCCGCGCACTCCCTCGGCGCGACCGCAGCCGCTAGCACTCTCTTTCCTTCACCCGAGAAAAAGGGGAGGGCAAGTCAAAGCACCCCATCCTCCCATTTTCGCCGAGGGAGCGCGCGGCTGAGAGGCATCTCGCACGGGAAGGAACCTTCGTCTGGCTCCATTTCCAGAGCAAGTGAGCGAGCGAGAGCAGCGCAGGCACAGCGGGAAGGAAACAAAGGGAGGCGAGCAGCCCGCTCCGCCACTCAAGCCAGCGGCCGCCGATAGCAACAAGGGCGTTAGGAGAAGAGGAGAGTGCTGGCAGCGGGACTTTTTCAAAACGAAGCGGGACGCGGGACAAATGGGCCAAAACCGGGACTGTCCCGCCAAAATCAGGACGTCTGGTCACCTTAGGCATGACAAATGGACCACCTGAGGCCTTGTTCTAATTTAATGGCCCCTTGCAGGAGATCAGTTCAGCCTGCTACTAAGAATTATTTGTCCTCTTTTCATAGTTAGTGCTTGGAAGAGAGAGGGAATGGGGGAGGGACAATTTTATGTATTTATTTATATTCCAACTTTATTATTTTTACAAACAACCCCAGCAGGGGTGGGTTCCACTTACCTTCGCCACCAGTTCGCATTGTGCGTGAGTTCCCCCCATGCAATTTCACTTTTGCGCATGCTCAGTAGCTGGATTCAGCCCGAAACACAGCTGAGGAGCTGATCAGCTGTGCTTTGGGCGAAGAAATAAAGATTAGTATTAACTCGGAGGCTGGTGGGAGGGCTCTTTTTCAAGCTCCTGAAGAGGAAAAGCCATCCAAATACGGAAAAATTCACCAAAAATTCCTCCCCAAAATATGGCGGCGCCCACGGACCGGCACTGACCGAACTGGATCCATGACACCATCGTCGCGTCACCAGCGGGTCGCTAATGGTTTGGGCGATCTGGTCTGAACCGGGAGGAACCCACCCCTGAACCCCAGGCAGCAAACATATCCAACACACCTTCCTCCTCCTATTTCCCCCACAATAACAACCATGTGAGGTGAGTGGGGCTGAGGGAGAGAGGAAAGTCACCAAGTGACATTCCCTCTAAGGTGGAACTTGAACTCACAGTTTCCTGCTTTCTAGCTTGGTGCCTTAATCACTAGGCCAAACTGGCTCTCTTGTTTTGATTTTTGTCCCATGCATTCTTGCTTCTACTCCCTGACTAGCTAATATGAGTTCTAGTGAGTGAAGGTTTGCTCTCAGATACAATGGGTCTCCTGCTTGGGCAGGGGGTTGGACTAGATGACCTGCAAGTTTCCTTCCAACTCTGTTAATTTGCTCTCTGTTTATATATAGTAGCTTGCCCTTCCAGTGTTGGGGTAAGAAGTGAGGTTTTCTCCTTGGTAGTTCCTTGATTAGGGTATTGCTTGATAGTTCAAATCAAGTTAGTTTGCAAAGCATACATGTGGCATTTTGACTTAACTGGAAACATCCCTGCAGAATATTAAAAAGACATCAATCACAATAAAGATACCTATAATGTATCTTGAGCACTATTGAAATGAAGGTTTTTAAACTTATTTTGAATGTTGGCTTCCTGAGGCTCTTTGACACCCATCCTTTCTCTGCAAATGTTGGGGAGCATGCAAACAACCCTGCCTCTGCAGGGGGTTTGACTAGAAGATCTCCGAAGTCCCTTCCAACTCTGTTATTCTGAGTTAGAAAGAGTTAACAAGATGCAGCTTTATAAAAAAAAGAAAGAAAATGATTAGCAGGCACTTCTTCAGACAAGAAAAAGGCATTTAGGTGGAAATAAGGGCAGAATATATATTGCTTTTCTTGCATTCTGTATAGACATTCTCTCTTTATCTGCTGATATGGACCAGTTCTGGCCAGCTTAGGACTAAGGTGGTGATGCCAACTCTTAAAGTTAATAGAATTAATTTCAAGAGATTTCTTCAAGGATACTTGCTACTGTCTGCCTAATCTGTTTATTTAATATTTTCCCCTTTATTAACCTAGCTTTCTCCACAATGGATATGGTTACAAGTTTGTGTTAGTACTTGTGTTCTAGCTCCTTAACTTGTGTAAGACTGAATTTGATTGCTAGCTCCTTGTTCTACACATTATCACGCTGTCTTGCTTGAGATGGCGCTGCATGTGCCACCTGAATATAGGGCTGAAGTGTATTCTTCTCATTAAGCAATAAGTTTTGATCTCCTTCAAGTCATAGATCTCCATCAGTGAAAAGGATCCCTCAATATATTTCAGCACCTATGATGAACAGCATTGTTCATCATAGATAAATGAATTCAAACTGATGTTGGCATCTCTCTTTAAAAATGGTCTAAAATTTGATGCTTCATCTTCTGAGTGGAGAGAAAAAAATAAACTCCAGTGGAATCCCTCAACTGGGGATGTGTCCACCATTTCTTCAGGTAGGACAGCAATCTGAAATAAAAATAAGAATGGGCAAAATACCCTTCTCCAACTCTGCATCCTAAGTTGCCAAGGGGTAAAAAGTGGGTTATACAGTGGTCCCTTTATGGCCATTGGAAAAATCTCTGAAAAAAAGCCTGATCATTTTTTTTTTGCAAGACAGAGAAACAAGCTCAATCTTTGCCGTTCAGAACCACTTCCTACTTCTTACAAGGATTAATTTCTGGAAAATGATAACTACTATATGAACATGTTCCAGAAGAAAAATGGATCATTCTGGAATGCTCCTGAATATTTTATCCCCAGGCTATTGAATTTTGCATGTAACTAGTTTTTAGTCTATCCCTAAATTGTATCATTACAGGGCTTGCTTCAGCTTGAGATGCAATATGTTTCTCCGATAGGTGCCATGCCATTAAAAAAGCAGACTTGGTAATGGAAGTTAAGCACATCTATTTGGGATCCACAGAAAGTGCCCACAACTAAGAGTGGTCTATATGAGAGTTTATATGTGGGAGTAAATAGTCACATGAGTAGCTTGGCTTAAAGCCTTGTAAGGCTTTCTATGCTTTTGTGAGCACCTACCTTTGTAAGATAATCAACAACCAGTCGTGTAGCTGCACTATGAGCCATCTGCAATGTCTAGACTGCCTCACATGGAACACATAAATTAGAATAATCAAATCTTGAGGATATCAGTACATTAATCATTGAAGCTAAGTCTCACTCCTCCAAGTAGGGAGGCACATGATTTATTAGTCAAAGCAGATAAAAGGCTTTTCATGCCACCAGTTTTGTGTGGCTTCTGCACATCAAGAAGCCCCATAGACTGTAAATCTGTTTCTAAGGGGATGGGCAATCCCATTCAAGTAAGTCTTTGTCTTGCCTGCATTTAGTTTCATATCATTTTATAACATCCAATCTTCTTGGAACCTGATATTGCTCAGAGTCCCTGGAGACATCAGTAAACCTAAGAATGATTTCTAACAGTATGTAACTGTTAAATAATATGGGACGCAAGATAGAAAATCTTGCTGGCCTTCCGTAAAGCCATTAAAACATGGCTCTTCCGGCAGGCGGGGTGATATTGAGATCAATTCCCCATGTATGAATGTTGATGTGTTTTTAATGTTTTGTAATTTTTAATCATTTTATGGTTTTATATTGTTCTTATATTATGTTGTATGCTGCCCTGAGTCCCATGGGAGATGGGCGGCCTATAAGAACCATTAATAAAATAAAATAAAAATAAAAATGATGGGATACCTAATGTAATTTTCAGGGGATTAAGCAAGGTATATTTTCTGGTTAGTGGCAGAAGAGCAAAATGGTACTTTCAATTCTCTACTTTCTTCACTACTTTAATATGATGTCAAAATATTAAAAAGTACTAAGAGATACTGTAAAAGCTGTTCTGTATGGAGAACCGGAGTAGGTAGGAACTGAGGTGAGGCAGGTTGTGCCAAGAAACAGCCTTTATTGCTAACAGATATAACAAGGCAACTCAGAATGGCAACAGAAACACGTGCTGGCTGACAGCTCCTTTATATAGGAGCTGTCAGACAGGTAGACCAATAGCGGGGCTTTATTTTCCCGCCTGCCGGCTGCTCGCATTTTAGCCAATCAGGAGCATTCTGCAGCCGGCATGGCTTTTGGCGGCATCATAAGTCCGAAGACCTATTTTATTTATTTATTTTATTTATTTATTTTGTCAAGTACGTGTTGGTAATATACATAGATATAACATTGTTTATATGCATAAGATGGGTACTGATAAGAGGGAACATTAGGACAGGGAGAGTAGGCATGCTGGTGCACTTATGCACGCCCCTTACTGACCTCTTAGGAATTGGGTGAGGTCAACAGTGGACAGTCTAAGGGTAAAGTTTTGGGGGTTTGGTGACGAAACCACAGAGTCAGGTAGTGAGTTCCAGGCATAAACCACTCTGTTGCTAAAGTCGTATTTTCTACAGTCAAGTTTGGAGAGGTTCACTTTGAGTTTGTATCTGTTGTGTGCTTGTGTATTGTTGTGGTTGAAGCTGAAGTAGTCGTTGACAGGAAGGACGTTGTAGCGGATAATTTTATGAGCTAGGCTTAGGTCGTGCCTAAGGCGACATAGTTCTAAGCTTTCTAACAAAAACAAAACAAAATTTTAAAAAACTAACAAAAGCTGTATGAACAAAACATCTGGGACTTTTAGATATATCTTTTAGAACAGCTTCCCCCAATTTAGTGCCTTCCAGATGTACAATAGGTGGCTTATGGTGACGCTAATGGTGCCAGAACTGAAGAAGCTTTTTGGATGAGAAGCAAAATGTTTTCAAGGAAAAAAACTAAGAAACTCCAGTTGCCTTTTGAAAAGCAACTTTGGGACAGTCATGACCTGGATGATTGAGAATCTCTATAGACACTAATGGTATAACACGGTATGGAAAATTATGGAAACTGAAATCCAGTATTGTACATCTGGAAGGCAACTGGTTTAGATCCAGGATCTTGTCCAATATGAATACCATCCAAGCACTAGAATTATTTCAGCTGATACAAGAAGCTGAAGAAAGAAGAAAGGTGTGTGCACTTTAGAAAGAAGAAACACAGCTTCCTCACCCTTCTGAGCTGGGGGTAAAGAGACCCAACTGATAACATTTGATCTGCAATATCCTTTAGGACTATCTAACCATTAATAAAAGAAGACTATTAAGACTGTTGCCACTATTCACTTACTTATTACATTTATGTAGTCACCCATCTTATAACAAACTCTGGATCTCTCCCAATCAGAAATTAAAACAATACAAAAACCATATTAAAATGATAAAAATGGAATATATAAAAACAAACCCCTGGCGCCAAGCCAAGCTTTCAATGTGCTTATCCCAGCATTTGATGGGAAAGTCAAGTCTTCAATGCTTTGCTGGGAGGGTACCGTATTTTTCAGAATATAAGACGCACCTTAGTTTTGGGGGAGGAAAATAGGGGAAAAAATCATCTAGCTAGCGTCCTTAGTCTGTTCAGCTTCAGCACATTATTTTATCCCCTGGTTAGGGCTGAAAAACATATTCTTTGAAGAGAGTAGGAATGAAAACAAGCCTGCAAAGACTTAGGGCTGGTGAAAAACTTCGGATGGTATAGGAAGCCGGGAAGATTGTTAGCACCTCTTTAGGGCTGGAAAAAAAAGCTTCGAAAAAGCTACATTTGGAGTATAAGACGCATCCAAATTTTCAGCCTCTTTTAGGGAGGAAAAAGGTGCGTCTTATACTCCGAAAAATACGGTAGATATTTGCAGTATATACTCTCTTCTATTGACAATCATGCACTATACACTGGACAAGCTGGTCAATTTCTACTCAAAGGAATAAATAGTCACAAACCTAATATCAGAAACCACATTGTCCAAAATCTAGTAAGAAAATATTTTAATTCCTCATGACTCTCACTTTGTAGTAATCTCAACCATTGAGAGCAAGACTTATAAAGACCAGTTTTATCATGAAGTAGCTGAACTAGGAAATTTACAGTGATACAATTTCTCACTGATCAAATCTTCTAATCACACTATGTATGCTAATCAGCTCTGCAGTACATAAGTGTCTGCATCACACTTATCTATAGGTAATTTGGTCTCTCACCTCTCTTTTTTTCCTTTTTACAACTGTGGTAATAATAAACCTGTTAGACTTTAAGATGCCTCAAGATTCTTTGTTGTTGATAGGTGAATGCATATCATACATCTGAGGATTGTTTTCTTTTTCTTTTCTTTTAATTTAATGATTGCCAGGGAGATGAAAGAATTAGTAATTATTTCTAGATTCTTTTCCTCGCTTTTAATTGTTCTGAAACTGGACTTTCTGCTTTCGTGAGCTTTGCTGTGCCCCAGATTTGTTACAGAAAAGGTAACATTTGTGAATCGGAAAACTTTGTTGTTTTATTATTGCAAATCATCCATGCATCTGCTTCTGTCTCCTGATTCAACCAGAGATTAGCATCAGTGGTTGCAATGAACCTGCCACTGACATCGCACGCAAGCTCCATGGATACGAAATGGGTCAACGGCAACTATACACACTTTGTTGTTTACACAACATTTTCATATGGCAGGATAGTCCTTTTAGCATCTTTCACCAGGAGACTGAGTTCTAGGTCTCTCTTAGACATGAAAGCCGGCTGAGGGACTTTGGGTTCTCTCCTAGCTCAATCCACCCCACAGGGTTGTTGTTGTGGGGAAAATAGGATGCAAGAGAATTAGGTACGCTTGCTGCCTTGCATTGATCAACCATAAATGTGGAATAAAAACATCATCATCACCACAATCGTCCCTAAAGAACAATACTGTACTTTTGGAGGATAGTTACCATTCCAATACTATGCACTGTTCCTTATATAAAAAAGAATAAAAGTAGTCGTAATATTAGAACAAAACAAGAAGGGATTGAAGTGACAACTTGAGCTTTTGACTTATATTGTTATGGCCTCAGACAACCTGTAGTCCAGTGGTGGCGAACCTTTTTAGGCTCACATGCCAAGAAGGGGGGGGGCGCGCTCGCGCGCGCTCGCATGCCCACACCCATTCCCTCCCCCCCACACATGCGCACAACACCCCCCCATGCTGCCCCCTGTGCATGCGCACCCCCCACCCCCGCTCAAAGGCTTACCGGAGCCTGGGATGACGAAACCGGCAAACCGGAAGTGCGAAAAAACGCACTTCCGGTTTGCCGGTGTGCTGTTTTTTGCACTCCGGAGGGTTCAGGGAAGCTCCCTGAAGCTCCGGAATGCAAAAAACTACAAAACGGACAAACTGGAAGTGCGGAAAAGTGCACTTCCGGTTTGTCCGTTTTGTAGTTTTTTGCATTCCAGAGCGTCAGGGAGCTTCCCTGAACCCTCCGGAGTGCAAAAAACAGCTCACTGGCAAACCGGAAGTGCGTTTTTCCGCACTTCCGGTTTGCCGGTGGGAACCCTCGCGTGCCGGCCACTTTGACTCCGCGTGCCACCTGTGGCACGCGTGCCATAAGTTCGCCACCACGGCTGTAGTCCATCCAAAACTAATCAAGCAGCATTTATTGTTGTGTTGCATTACTTATAATAAATGTCTACTATTTAAAATTGGAAGCATACTGGCTGGGAATTCTGGGAATGAAAGTCCAAACTTCTTAATGTTGCCAGTATAATGTTGAAAAATATTGCTTTAGTTTTTCAGCTTTCAGTTGTGATTTTAAAAGGTGGAATACCAATGCAGGGAAAGCACTGCATAACACATCTGAATGCATTCTTGATGTAATGGTTCTCAAGAAAATCACGGGGAGATTGAACCTCTTCCTAGAAGCAGTTTCAAATAGATGTTAAACATGAATGAAATAGAATAGAAGCACTTAGCTTAAGATAGTTTGATAATTGCTTTCTGAATGAGTATTGTCCAATTCAAATGTCCCCTTACATGGATGGTGGATGTAATTGGAAACTGGGTAATATTCCATGTATTTAGAAGCATCTCATTTTATTCACTGATCCAAAAACCAAATTTCTCAATATTTTTTTTTGGGGGGGGAGATGGAGGTAAGAGGATAATTTTAAAAACTAATTAGGGTCTAACACAGGAAAATGCAAACCTCGACTTTCCCCTATAAACACATTTCATGCCTTAGCGTAAGGTCTGCTCAGTATTCAAAGCTGTGTGTGAAGTACACTAATCCCTCTTGTACAACATTTCCAAAATAGCTGCTGGCCTAAATGAATTGAATTTTCCTTTCAACACAGGAGTCAGCTTGCTGGGGGATTTTCTTAATGTTGCTACAAGATTTCTGGGAAGCTGTGGCAGCATTGCTATTTCCTACCACTATTCATTCCAAATGTTTGCCACAGTGTAGTTGCTGCCGCTGCCAACAAGGAGTTTTTAATGCAGCCATTGTTCCTCTGTCTTTCTTGGCATACTGAGGTTTGTTTTTTTTACAGATCTTTCTCTCCGTTTGAAACGGTTTTCAACTCTCGTCCTTTCACTTTTTGCAAGAGAACAATGGCAAATGAAATGTGTCGTTTCATGTAGGCATGTATGCCATTAAACTGAGCAACAACAGATTAGATTCTGATATTTTAGTATGAACAGACCACATATATTTATTGCAGTCACACTTTGGCTTTCCTCCAAGGAATTCTGGGTGGCATTTCAGCATTATTACAATCTTGTGTCTTGAGGGTTTATAAATGTGCTAATGAGCAGCAATCCTGTTATGTGGACAGGAGCTCATTCAACCCACCCCAGAAGGGTCCACATCTCTCCTGGGGTGAAATTCATAGTTTAAGTAGTGATTGTAGTTAGGTGTTAGACTGCCAATGGCACCAAAACTGGCAATGGTCTTGGGCGGTCAAGTAACCAGAGTAGAAATGGGATCAGATTATAGACACTTGTGTAAACAGCATAACCAGTTGTGGTAGTGATATGTTATGATATGATTATCAGAATTTACTGTAGTCTACTAACTACCGGTAGGCACAAGATATAAAAGATGCTCTTCTTAAATAAACTCATCCAGTTTTTAAAATGACTTGATATTGTGATAAAGGGAGAGTTCAGCTATTTCAATATCTGTTGAAAAATGTACTCCTCTAGGAGCAGATTGTCAAAAATATTTTCATAATGTTGAAAAATAGAAACTTCACTGTCAAGTTGAAAAACAAGAACAGGTATATAGGAAATGAAACTAAGGTAATAGCAGTTGGGACTTTCAGATTGAAATGAAGAGGAACATAAGGGGACACATGATGTATATAAAACCATTTGTGTAAAGATAAAACTCAAGATCCTCCACTAAAATTAATTTTAGAGAGATTGAAGACCAATAGAAGGAAATTGTTGTTGTTGTTTCAGTACAACAATCAATGGGCTGAAGTGGTGCAGTGGTTAAATGCTGTGACTGCAGGCTGACTGCTAGTTCAGCAGTTCAGCTGTTCAAATCTCACTAGGCTCAAGGTTGACTCAGCCTTCCATCCTTCCGAGGTCGGTAAAATGAGGACCCAGATTGTTGGGGGCAATATGCTGAACTCTGTAAACCGCTTAGAGAGGGCTGTAAAGCACTATGAAGCGGTATATAAGTAAAGTGCTATTGCTATTGCTATTACAACACATGGTTTAATTGTGGTATTCACTGTAGCAATAATCCCAGTCAATTTTAATGGCTTTAAAACATGACCATGGAAGGTAAGCTACTATGACTACCAATGCTGATGAATGTTAATTACCTCCTAAATCATAGGCAGAATGCCTTCAATACTGGATGCTAGGACAGTTGAATGGAAGTAATGGCGGCGCACGGTGGCGCAGTGGTTAGAGTGTAGTACTGCAGGCTACTTTTGCTGACTGTTGTCTGCCTGCAATTTGGCAGTTCAAATCTCACCAGGCTCAAGGTTGACTCAACCTTCCATCCTTTACCCACCAGAGGTGGGTAAAATGAGGACCCAAATTGTTGGGGGCAATATGCTGACTCTGTAAAACCACTTAGAGAGAGCTGTAAAGCACTGTGAAGCGGTATATAAGTCTAAGTGCTATTGCTATTGCTATCACTTTCCAGTCCAGGCCTTGGAGCTTATCAAAAAAACAGAATAACAGAGTTGGAAAGGACCTTGGAGGTCTTCTCATCCAACCCCCTGCTTAGGCAGGAAACCCTACACCACTTCAGACAAATGGTTATCCAATATCTTCTTTAAAACTTCTAGTGTTGGGACATTCACAACTTCTGGAGACAAGTTGTTCCACTGATTAATTGCTCTAAATGACAGAAAATTTCTCTTTAGTTCTAGGTTACTTCTCTCCTTGATTAGTTTCCACCCATTGCTTCTTGTCCTGCCCTCAGGTGCTTTGGAGAATAGCTTGACTCCCTCTTCTTTGTGGCAACCGCTGAGATATTGGAACACTGCTATCATGTCACCCCTGATCCTTCTTTTCATTAAACTAGACATACCCAGTTCCTGCAGCCTTTCTTCATATGTTTTAACCTCCAGTCCCCTAATCAGATGCATCTAGTTCGCCATTGTGTGAACTTTGGACTAGATGGATCTATGGCTTCATATGTAGTATTTTATGTTCTTGCAGAATAATTAAGAACCTCAAATTGGTAACTAAAGAGATGAATCCTGTAGGGAATTCAAAATATAAGGAATTGTTTTGGACATATGTGTGATTTTTAAAAAAGGAGCCAAGGACTTGGTGATGCAATGCATAAGTGGTTGGAGAAGTCATAATAAAAGGGAATAAGGACAAGACAACACTGCTTAACACTTTTTTATGTTTTTCTTCTCTCAAGAGACTGAGAACTACCTAATGTGACTGAGGAAATGGCAGGATGGGGATGAGGGATGCAGCTCAGGATATAATAAGAAGCCATCTTACTACCTTAAATGAATTCAGTCTCTGAGGACAGGTGTTGAAGATGCTGACTAAAGTAATTTCAGAACTGTTGACTGTAATCTTTCAAAAATCCTGGTGAACTGATGAGATGGTGGGAGGCCAGAGAACAGCACATATAGTCCCAAATGAGGAAAATGAAGAACAAGGACCTGGAGGCTATCTGAGCCAGATTGCTTGAAAGTTACACAGTAATGTAATGATGTCAGCGTAACTTTCTTTCCTGTTACAGTTAATAGGCTTCCTTGCATGCTTATTGATTGACTGGACTATTGTATTTACTATGAATTACTTGGAGCTGTTCTTAAGGCCACCTGGATGTAGAATCTGGTGGTACATGCAGAGGTTAGCATCTGTTGGTATGCCCAATGTTACTACTGCTCCACAAGCTGCTGTTTGCCAGGTGGCTTCCTAGTGCAAATCAGGGTGCTGAATCTCAGTGGTGAAATCCAATTTTTTTTTACCACCGGTTCTGTGGGCGTGGCTTGGTGGGCATGGTGTGGCTTGGTGGGCGTGGCAGGAGAAGGATATTGCAAAATCTTTATTCCCACCCCACTCCAGGAGAAGGATACTGCAAAATCCCCATTCCTACCCCACTCTGGGGCCAGCCAGAGGTGGTATTTGCCAGTTTTCCGAACTACTCAAAATGTCCACTATCAGTTCTCCAGAATCTGTCAGAACCTGCTGGATTTCACCCCTGGTGCTGATGATCAATTAGAAAGCCTACGTGGTACAGAGTCTGGCTGTTTAAGGAACTGCCTGTCTCTAATAGTTCCTCTTAGTCAGTGAGACAAGGCAGAGTAGATGTACTCCAGCGTCCTTTGATTAAATGTTGCCATCTGCTGAGAATTAGAACACCTGCTCTCTGGAAAATCCTTCCCCATAAAGCACCATCCTTGATATCATTCTGAAAGTCTTTTTTTTTATTAAAAAGTTTTAAAAGTACAAAGTACATACATTTTTCTCTTTTCTCCCCCCCTCCCCCCCTCTCACCCCCCCCCCCCCGCGGACTTCCCAGAAAAAGCACAGGGTATAATTTCAAAAAGAAAAGCATAAAGCTAAAATAACCTTAAAAATTATTAATTCAAAAATATTTTTCTAATTCTTAACTCCTTATTACTCAAAAACTTGAAAGTATAATCTAAATTTTTTTAAAAAAACATTTAACATTAATAAACTATTTTGGTTTTCTTAATCTGATACTTATTTTGAATATATTCAGTCCACCTACTCCATTCCAATATATATCTTTCATTTGAGTGGTCCTTAAGGTATGATGAAATTTTGGCCATTTCAGCCAAATGTGAAACTTTTAATGTCCATTCTTCAATTGTAGGCGTATCTTCCTTCTTCCAGTATTGTGCCACCAGTAACCTGGCAGCAGTTATAAAGTTCAAAATCAAATTAGTCTCTATAACAGAACAGTCTTTGAAGACTTGGCTCTTCTCTCCGGTTTGGGAATACAGTGAGTAATGATGCCATTGGTTGTTTTTGATAGATTGAATAGTTTATGGACATACATGCTTCTTTTTTGCTGAGTTTTATAGTTCTTTTTCATTTTTAACTGTAAGTTATGTAAGGTTATTTGAAGTTGGGTAGCCTCTAAATTTAATTAAATAGATAAGAATACTTCCTGCTTCCATTTTATGTTTCTGAATAGCTTACAAAGCTTAATTATAAAATAAAACATGAACAACCAGCAGCTCAACATCACTTGGATAAAAAAAAATATTTAAAGCCTTGTCCTAGTCTTTGACAAGAAGGGGACAAACATGTATAGTCCATAGTGTGTGTGGGGGGGGGAAGATTGTTGTAGGGCAGAGGTCTTCAAACTTGGCAACTTTAAGACTTGTGGACTTCAACTCCCAGAATTCTCCAGCCAGCATAGCTTGGAGTTGAATTCTGGGAGTTGAAGTCCACAAGTCTTAAAGTTGTCAAGTTTGGGGACCCCTGTCAATGTAGGGAAACAGTAAGGAAGAGAGTTGCATATATACCACAGTGTGTTCCTAAATGGAAGGTGGGTTATAAAACAAATGTTCCTTCATTTCAATATCGGTAGTTTGTGGCATAATGTAAGCAATGCAGTGATAGAAATGGATTCAAGTTACATTTGTGAAAAATAAGTCTAAAGACCAGTTGCAAAAAAAAAAAAAAGAGTGGAGTGGAGTGGAGGAGGAATACAGTGGTTTTCAGGTCTGCTTGGGAGCTCCTCAAGGATGATTTTTGTGATGTGGAAAATACTGAACTAATGTCCCACCAGTTAAGTCAGACAAAAAAATGAGCTCCATAGGAAGGCTAAAGCTATCTTTATTGAGATTAGCTATATTAACAGAATCTTGCAAATCTGATTTTGTCCTCTCCACCTTATATTCCCACCAATTAGGAAATTGCCTGCCTGAGCTGACTATTATCTTGTTTTCCAGGACTTAAAAATGTTTCACCTCTTTTGCCCAGGTTCTTGTACAGTTTCCACAAGCTAATCATCAACCTTTATGGTTATAAAGGCCTTTTCAAGGAATATTTTTTTAAAAGAACTTTCTCTCTACAGATATGTTGCAGATCTCCTCCCCCATTCATAATCATCATATATGTTGGGTATTGTAGGAGTTTCATTCAACAGTTCTGGAAGGCAACAACATGAGGAAGACCTGATTAAAAGATAATTTTGTTCACTAATGGCTTCATGTCATGTTATACTGATATTAACCACTAAGGGGCAGTAGTCATCTACTATACCAGGCGTTGGCTCTTCTATGACTGGTGGACTTCAACTCCCAGAATTTCTGAGCCAATCATGCTAGCTTAGGAATTCTGGGAGTTGAAGTCCATGAGTCATAGAAGAGCCAACTTTGCCTACCCCTGTACTATACTAAAGCAGTCATAAGCCTGGCACAATTGGACTTAATGTCTATATATGAATAATAGAAGCATTTAAAATAAATAAATGCATAAGTTATTATTTTCAGGAATCAATAGTTTTTATATTTTTGGCACAGAAACCTAGGAATATCTTAGGATCATTCAAAATATCTAATAATAACTCAGGAAATGCAATGATTTATCGCATGTGTCTTGTATAAGTCTATTCATGGTTTCAGTTGAAAACTGAAAGATTTTTGTAGTACTTTTTATGACTATCAAATTGTATTAAATGAGATAAACCTTTGTGTGTTGCAGCTAACTTCATCAGAGGCACGGGACAGTTAAATATGCAGGATTTAAACTGGTTGAGGCAGAGGGAAAGGAAAGGAAGATAATTATGCAGCTATAGGTTTCCTCAAATTAAAGTACCTTATCAACTACTATAGCAATGTGTTAAAAACCCATCATTTTGTTGAGATCTGATTGCCTGAAGCCTTTTTATGTATGTAAATTCAACCATTTCTCACCAGATGCTACTATTAAAATCCTGCTTTTAATCACACTTTTCCAGAATTTTAATCACTATAAGGATGAATGAGCTATAGACTGTTCTGGCAGTTTAAAATGCTCTGATATTAATTTGCTCTTGTTTTGATTCTGATTTAAACCTAAGTCAAGAAATGAAATGTTACTTGATAAGATAAATGTCGGGATAGAAATGGCTGTAGTGGAGACTGGTTAGTGCAGGGGTGGGTTCCTCCTGGTTTGGACCGGATTGTCCAAACCGGTAGCGATCCGCTGGTGACGTCACTGTCGGTGCCGTTCTGTGTGCGCCACCATCTTTTTTCTGGATTTTGTGCGAATTTTTCCCCTTCTGCAGCTTGAAAAAGGGCCCACCCGCCCATGGGTGAATTCTGACCTTTATTTCTTTGCCCGAAGGACAGCTGATGAGCTCCTCAGCTGTGTTTCGGGCTAATTCCTGCTTCTGAACATGCGTGAAAGCCAAATCGCACGAGGGGACGTGC
Source organism: Diadophis punctatus similis (assembly GCA_023053685.1). Lineage (NCBI taxonomy): Eukaryota > Metazoa > Chordata > Lepidosauria > Squamata > Dipsadidae > Diadophis > Diadophis punctatus. The sequence goes on along the minus strand of JALIGW010000002.1, from coordinate 29,787,742 downwards.
GCGTGTGAAACGTCGTGATGCGAACCAGTGGCAAAGGTATAATACATTTTACATATCTTAAAATTGCAATGAAATGAAATGGCTTAATGGGAAAATATTACTTTAAACATACCAATGTTCAGATTTACTTTGTCAAAGAGAACAAAATACCTTTCTGCTCTCATTAAAGCAGCCATGTCTTTTTCAAGACCCCACAGGGCCCTCCCTGCAGGGGAAACTTCTGCTGCAGATCTGCGAACCCGAAAACAAAAGTGGCAGTTTTAATGAAGTGCCAAAACATGCAGATACTCCTTGATTTGTGACTACATTTGGGATCAGAAAATTAGTTGTTGTGGCACATTTATTAAGTGACCATCATGTGACTGCACCTGATTTTATGATTTTTTTTTTGCCATGGTCATTAAGTGTGACGTCATGTGATCACAATTTGCAACCTTCTCTCCTGACTTCTCCATTGACGTCCCTTATTGGAAGCCAGCTAGGAAGGTTGCAAATTGTGATCACGTGATTGCAGGAAGCTGCAAATATCGTAAAGGCAAGCTGGTTGCCAAGTGCTGGAATTGTGATCATGTGGTTGTGGAGGTATCACAATGGTTGTAACTTCAAGGATGAGTCATACGCCACTTTTTTCAGCACCATCATAACTTTGAACCACAATTAAATGAATCTCTACTGCATTCCTGCTCCTGAGTTTTCCAAATGATCTCTTTCTAATAATGTCTGAAGCTTTGTACAGGCCTGCTTATGGTGACTTGAGGTTATTTCACTCATGGATGTAATGGGGTGCCATTGCCAGTTCACAGGTCTCAGTGCCATATTAAAGAGCAAGTGAGGACACCACACAATGAAACCTCCTCCCACAGTATTAAACTAAAACTTTCTTCAAATTTTTGTATTTTTAAAAAATATGGGTAATAATGAGACTGTTAAAGATCAATAATACTGACTCTGTAAACCAGTTAGAGAGGGTTGTAAAGCACTGAGAAGCGGTATATAAGTGCTATTGCTAAAGATCAATAAGCAGGGAGCCCAAAATTATAAATATTACAAAGATTTGTGTTATGTATTTAAATAAAATCTAATGGTAGCAAAACAATATTGGGAAGCGACAAGCAGATTCAGCCATTTCTGGACTGAAGGGTATATATATCAACAATGAACTCTTATTTCCTTACAATACTGCCATCTGGAGTAAGAAGAAAATATGTTTATGCTTGTTCCGCTTCATACCACACAGCTGTAATTTAAGGCTTAAGGAAATGCAGATCCCATTAGGACCACTAATAGTTCTTGGTTGCCTTAGTAATAGGTGTGCCTTCCACCAGCACATTTATACCACCTGCGCCTCCACCCACTCTCCATCCGCCAGAAATGATTTGGCAAATGGGTTGTGTGCAGTGCCTCTTGCTTCCGTGTGAAGTACTGTAGTGCTTAGAAAGCCATCCTAACGTTAAGGATAAAAACAGAACTCTTGTGCCTTGCAGTAAAGAAAAGGAATTAAAAGAGAAAAATAAACCTGCTGGTTTACACACACAGATGCACACAACACATGGACACTTCACAATAGGGAGGACTTTGCAATTGTTTCATGAATTGCCTAGCTGAATGCGTGTGTGAAAGCCCTCTAGCTGAGTTTCTTAACAATTTTTTGCCTAGTATAATTTTCTGCCAGGATTTTTCCTATTCTTTGTTCCAACTGCAAACTAGTTAACTGTATTTCAGAGCTGCATGGTGTCTTTGTCCAGTCAAAGCACCATGTAAATACTTTATGCATTTTTAGAAAATCAAGGTAAAATAGCTGTTATTTTTTTGCACATGGATGGGGTATACCTGATCCTCTATCAAAATCAGTATGTGTTTTGGCAGTGCTAGAATGAAGCAAGGCTTACAGATATCCATTTGTATTCAAAACAAGGTCATTGTAGAACAGAAACTGCTGTATGTGTGGAAAAATTCCTCAGCTTGGCAGAAAATCAAACAAATCCATTTTTGATTAATGTAGAAATTGTGTTAAACCGTGACTTCCATTTTCCTAATTTTTCTTCATCACCAAAAGAGGCTTCTGTTTTTCAACCTCATTTTCTGTTTTGAATGTATTTCGACATAATTGTACTGTCGAAATACAATTGTACTGTTTTAAAGCTTAGTTTATCATTGTTCGGGGACAGAGGTTGAAGTGTTGTTGAGCCTCTCTCTCCCCTTTTCTTGTTATATGTCACTCTAGCACACTGCTGCAGCTCTCCCACTGTCCCAAGCTTCCTGCTGCGAAAAAGCCCCAGAGGAATTCTCTCATTATATCTCCTCAAGGGATTTAACTAATGCGTAGTTAGTCAAAGAGAAGAGATGATAGGAAAAAAGAAAACAGGATATTCGTATGTTTTTCTCTTAGTCCATAGTTACTGGGGTGCAAGACTCCAATACTCTATCTATTAGAGTTTCATGTAGTGTTTCTTCTTTGGGAAAAAAAAGATAAACATTATTTTTTTATCACATTGCATGAAAATGATTTTTAAAAATATAGAAGTAATTTGACACCCACTCTAGAAGTCTAGACTGAGATAGAGGAACTATTCATCTCATTTTGTATAAACCAACTGACAGATGTGAGAATTAATCTCACAGAGGTGATGTTTGATCTTTTCCCGGACATCAGACATTAGAAATGAAACCGCAGTTTAAAAGTCTAAGTAAAAATATTTATTTCGGTACAAAAACAATCAATCCTCATTTGTTTACATCTCTAATATAAAAGTGCGTCTTCTCTCAATGGAAGACAGAGCAAGAAGGGTAGAACGGAGAAAAGGAATGCACACATGTGTACAAGAACATATCAATCACGTGCTCAGCAATAAACCATTATATTAGATAGGGATGCATCTCCCTGCATATACATGTAACAGGCAATAATCACACCGTGACACCAACTAATTTTTTTTGGTCAAACATACTTTGAGAAATCTTTCATTTTTTTAATATGTGAAAACTTCAGAACACAATCTGGGATACTGAAACTCAGCATTTTACAGCAACGTATAGGCCGAAATCAAGAGAACATACCATTAATGGAGAGTGGAAATTACACAATCTCAAAACTGAATCTTAAATCACCTGAGAAATTAGATGAGAGATGCATTTCATTCACAAACGGGAAAGTAAACTTGAGGTTTCATAAAACTGAAACAACGGAATTGAAAGGCTTTGACTGAATGCTTAATTTAAAAAAAATGCTTAATTATGCTAAATTAAAAAAATATCCTGAGATTTGTATTTCTGAGTATTCAACTCTGTTTATGGATCTGAATCGAATTTCTTCTCTGCTCCTCACCCCACAAAAGTGGTCTTTGTAGATAGAAAAGAGTAGCTTAGTCCTGTCCATGTTCTCAAGCATCACAGACAAATTATATTTTAGCTCATTGTTTAGTATTTACCAAAATTCTTCTTTTTTTACAAAAGTTTTTTATTTTTTCCAACAAACCCAAAATTCTTATATTTCATAAAATGGCAGGCATTTTAATTAATTAATTAATTTGTGTTTAACACATGTTTATTTGTTGGTTGATTAATTGTAATTTTTATTATTTTGTACTGCACTTTATTTTGAACTTCCCTGTGTACCTGTATAGCAGGGGCGGGTTCCTAATTTTTTTACTACCACTCTGTGGGCGTGGTTTATTTTGTGGGTGTGGCTTGCCAGCCATGTGACCGGGTAGGCGTGGCTTCTCGGACTGCTGAAGGGAGAGGAACTGAGATAGGTCCTGCCGCCCATTTTCCCCTCCCCTCAGCAGCTCGAGAAGCCTCGAACATGCGAAAATGCCTAGGATCATCACCGCACGTTTGTGGCTTCTCAGACTGCTGAAGGGAGGGGAATGGAGATAGCTCCTGCCGCCTGTTCTTTCAGCGTCTCATGCGCTCCCTCAGCCATCCTCCCCTGCTTGGACTCACTGTGGGGTAGGAAGGCAGCACATGAGCAGTGCCGAAAACTCGGCTTCTGGGCATGCGCAGAAGAAAATAAAAAAAAAATAAATGTTTTTTTTTAAAAATGGCGGCACCCAGGCACCGGCAACTGATCACACCGGTACTGTGACATCACCAGCAGGCCGCTACCAGTGCTATAGAGTGGACCGCACTGGTAGGAACCCACCACTGCTGAATAGGCAGAAGAGCAGATAATAAATTTAATAATAAATTATAAACAGAATAAAATATTTTTTTTTAAAAAAAGAACACCCCATTGTTTTAGCGAAATTGGCATATTAGACCATCTCTAGAACTACCTCGATTGAGAACTAAATTTGGAATATTAGTTGCACAATGTCAATTCCAAAAATTGCTAAACCCTCCTCCCCCAAGCAATTAAAAATTGTGGATGTTGTACTGAGGATGGAGGGGAATAGAATGTGATATTTGGTTAATGTACTGTCCAGATTCTCAGAAATAAATAAATGAGTAGGAATAAGGGTGTCTGCAGGAAAGTAAATTAAAAAAGAGAGAGAGAGTGGCTGCTAATTGCACAGCTAAAGTCATCCTCTTGATCTTTTTGCTCCAGAGGTGGGTTCTTCCCAGTTCGCACCGGTTCTATAGAACCGGTAGCAAACCACTGGTGATGTCACGGAGCCAGTTCTGTCAGTGCCGGTCTTTGGACGCTGCCATCTTTTTTTTTGGATTTTTTTGGGGATTTTTTGGGGGGAAATTTTTGGCTGATTTTTTTCTTCTGCGCATGCGCAGAAGCTGAGTTTTTGGCACTGTGCATGCACCGCCATCTTGTTTTCGGCTTTAAAAAAAAAATTGCAAATTTTCGGCACTGTGCATGCGCCCGTGCGGCGCAGCCACACAATGTGGGAGGAAGCGAACCGGAGGTGAGGTAAGGTAGAACACACCCCTGTTTTGTTCTCTTCTGCAAACACCACCAAGACATATAAACTTTGGGAAGAAAACTAGTGTGGTATCTCCTGGTGACAACAGAATTGTTGGAACTATTTTCTAAATGGAAGCAGCCAAGAAGTGAATACGTTTTTGGTGCACTCTGTCATTCAAGGAATAAAAAAAATACTTTTCTTAGTTCTTTGACAATAACTTTACAAAAGAGAACAACTGCGTCCAGTTCCACTACCCTAAAATTTAATGAGCTGTGAGTAAATTTGAGTCACCAATAAACTACCTGATAGTTTGGTGAGTACAAATGGCTGCGAAAGGGAACCTATTTCAGAACTCTTTACCGCCTTTCATTGGAATGACACTCTGAAATTGATGGTGTATGTACAAACTCTAATTAACTGTTTCCAAGCATTTTTCAGTCACAAATAGAGCTGCGGAATGCAGGCAAAGAGCCCAAGAGTAGGTTTTAATCTGTGTGGAGGATTTGTTTTCCGCCAAATTCCAAATGACTGTAAGAAAAGGGTTAAGAGAATCATAGGAAAAGAGATTTATGTAACTAGTCAAAGATATTTTACTTTAATAAAGGAGACCTCCACATCCAAGTGGCACGATTACATAGGGCACCTAGAATTTAAACAAATCTTAAATGACAACCTCTCAGACTCTGAAGTTCAGTCACCCAATTCCAAGCAGAGGAATGCTTTAAAAATGCAGCAGCAAAAACAGGTCAAAAACAGGCCAGCAGGAAAGTAGACTCTAAGGCAGTGTCTCCCAGAATTCTGGGAGTTGAAGTCCAGACATCTTCAACTTGCCAAGGTTGGGAAACACTGCTCTAAGGAAACTCAGCTTTGCATTTGGGTGGAGGCTCAGCTTATTTATTAACCTCCCTGCCAAACAGAAAATACCAAAATAAAATGTTCAAGCCTCAGTTTTGTCGTGTTTATCTTGCTGTGCCAGGCTTAGAATTCTGAATTTCACCTCACCCTGTTGGTTGTCTTTTCTCTTGGGTTTATTGCTTGTTTGTTGGATTGCTGGTCTCAACCAGTGCCAAGTTTTTGACTACACTGCAGTTGCTGTCTTTATAGATATAAGTAAAAAGAACTCTTTTCTTCTCAAAGTTTTGTCTGAGCTTGCCTATCACTGTACTGTGGCAGGCATCCATCTTGCTGTGTCGTTGGTTGCCAGCAGTACTGGCACAGAAAACCTGTAATTTCTGACTGATTTTCAAGGGTAGCCCCATGTGCAGCATATTACATAGCCCATGTGCAATACAGCACGGCATGAATGATTGTTTGAAGGCCTTGTAGTCCAGGCACAGGTATAACTAACATACAAAATATATCTGTGCAAAGGCCTTCGTGGCCAAACTGCCACCTGCTATTTCAACAAGAGCTAAATGTGCAGAAATCCCCCTCCTTCCTATGCATTGGTTCTGAATGGGGGAAGTAGAACCCTATTCTCTAGCATTCCCAGAATAGACACAGTTGACTCAGTCTTGCTAGGGTTGAACTTGAGTCTGGTCTGCTCTATTTAGATCCTCCTAGCCTCCTGATACTGGGACAGGACTTTGACATTTTGTGGATAACTCAGGGCCAAGAGTTACAACCTGACCCCAAACTGATAGATGACGTTAACAGACTCATGTAGATATTAAATAAAATGGATGAGATCCCTGAGGCACCCCATAGGTTAGGAATTATAGCTTGATCTCTATCCTGTTACCAATGCCAACTGGAGCCTTTCATACAGAAAGGAAGAGAGCCACAACAGCACAATGGTTCCCATTCTCAGTCTCTGTAGGCAGTACAGAAGGCTATCATGACAAATATTATCAAAAGCTGTTGAGAGACTGAGGATAACCTGTCCTTGCTTTGCCAGAGGTCAATGGCAAACCCCATCAATCTGTCTCATTTTAGTGTAAAACCCAAATAAAAAGGATCCAGATAATCCAATTCATTCAGGATCCTCTTGAACCACAGTCCGATAACCTTTCTTTGAAACGAAAAATTAGAGACTGGATAAAAATTGTCCATGACTGTTGGGACCACCTATGACTTCTTGAGGACTGAACCCATCATTGCCTCTTTCTAGGTAAGTAGATCCACCACCACTATCAAGGAGGCCACCACTACCTCATGTACCAGGATTGACACACAATGAGAAGCCACAAAGGTACAATCTGATCCCTCATCACATGCTTATGCCAGGTTGCAACTAAAGTTTTGACTGGACAGTTTAGTAGATCCTCAGGGAAAACCCCAAACTCCTTCTTGAGCCACCTAGGGTCCATTAGTTGCCTGAACTAATCTAACAGCTCCTACCTCTCTCAGGTGAGATCAAAAAGTAGTCAGAGTGATTTTACTATTGAAAAGGACCGATGGTAATGTCCCAGTTACAAGTGGTCCAAGGCAAAAACCAAATCTAATATGCAATCCATGGAATGTGTTGGGTGCTTGATGACTTGGGTCGGTTGTTATGGTGGCCCTGAAATCCTGAACTGCCACAGATTTATGTCAGCATGGGGCAACTCAGCTGCTAACCCAGCAACAGATTTTAACAATAAACATTACATTCATTTGGAGTTGAACAGTGTGTGTGTGTGTGTGTGTGTGTGTGTGTGTGTGTGTGTGTGTTTTCTGAAAAATTACTGTCCATTCATCTCTTCTCTCTACTCCCCTGTCCAGCAGTGGAATTGCTGAGAAATAAAATATTGAGATGGAACCACTCACTGCTTTTATTTTCTAAAACTGCCCATGGGCCAATTATATGTCTGGGAAATAAAAATAATGTTAGAGGTGGCGTTTTGCTTTCTCATTTAATTATTTTTAATTCAAAGAATATATAATCAAAACATAAGGTGGGATATAAAGGCTACACTCTGACCGCCTGGTAACTAAGGAATATCCTCTCTGTTTGTTCTAATTCTCCTTTCAAAGAATTTCTCAAGAAAATTCATTGCATCGAAACGAGAATGGGCTAAAAACAAATCGCAGGAGAAAATGCTCTGCCAGCACTTTAGGAACAGTGTTGGAAAGACATTCGGCACTCATGACTGATCACTGCTGTATTGCCATATGTTGGTCAGAAAGATATTAGGGAGAAAGTGCATTGAAGGATCAAAGGGAGCTAACTCTCCATTTTTCAGGAAAAGACTTTTTCAAAAGAGTGAAAGAATTCTAAGAGACAAAGCAAGTTATGGATGCTTATCACATTGTCATGGCTGACTCACAGGCAGTAAATGAATGGAGCTGGAATTCAGCTAGACTGCCAGCCAGGAGTCATTACACATCATGGCCCAAGGCCCAGAAAAATGCTCATAAAACCCCTCCCTGGATGGATAGCCTGGACACCACTTCCCACTTCCAATGCTTTAGGGAGAGGCTCCAAAGTAGAATCCTTTTGGCTACGATCATCATGTATTGAAATTGAAGCTATTCATTCTAACTATTTAATTAATTTTATTTACCGTATTTTTCGGAGTATAAGACGCACCGGAGTATAACACGCACCTTAGTTTTTGGGGAGGAAAATAGGGGGGAAAAATCTGCCTACCATGTATTCATCTGGCTAGCGTCCTTAGTCTGGTCAGCTTCAGCACATTATTTTATCCCCTGGTTAGGACTTAAAAAAATCTTCTTTGGAGAGAGTAACAATGAAAGAGCTTGCAAGCCCTTAAGAGCTGGGAAGATTGTTAGCACCTGGTTAGGGCTAGAAAAAAACTTATTCAGAGCAAGTAGAGCAATGAAAAAAACCCTGCAAAGACTTAGGGCTGGAAAAACATTCTTCGGAGAGAGTAACAATGAAAGAGCCTGCAAGGTAAGAGCTGGGAAGATCTTAGCACCTAGTTAGGGCTGGAAAAAAAGCTCCAAAAAAGCTACATTTGCATCCAAATTTTCAGCCACTTTTAGGAAGGAAAAAGGTGCGTCTTATACTCCAAAAATAAGGTATATAGCTTATTTATGTACATAGATTTATAATACTTGGGTGCATTCTATATTAGGGTATCAAATTCTACCAAGTGAAAACTGCTACCCATTCTCATAAATAGTGTGCATAAGATATCAAATGAGCCTTTTGGGCAGAATGAATATTTCCAAAGGAATAGCTTTGCCACAACTGTTTTGTGGTACCTTAAGCACAAGTATATTGAGGGAAGTGTAATAGGCAAATTACACTGTGCAGGTTTGATTCATATACTCTAGAGGTGATAAACGAAGCCTTGTGCTTCAGTGTTGGAAGTACAGAAGAGTGAGTTGATCATGGCTATGGCAAAGTGTGAGACATTGCAAGAGAATCTGACCTACTTCAAACTTGGCTCTGCATCTTTAAATGTAAAAGGGTAGTATGCAGATTTCTAAAAGAAAAAAAACCTGAAGTGCTTTTCCAATATTGTAATAGATCTGTGCTGGTGACAAATCAAAATTCATATATCCCATCAAGCACACCCCAATCCCTCCCTCTACCCCCAGCTGCTTTTGCCAGAAATGCAATGTTGAACATAAATAAGAAAGAAATGTTTCGGATTAATAATATGCAATAAAAGTTCTCTGAAGAAGATGGATAGAAAATCTGTGAGAATTTATAATATAGTTAAGAAACAGAAGACACTGAATGCATATAAGGTAGGACTAAGCCAATCTGACAAAGGAGACATGAAATTCCCCAAACCCCAAAAACTTTAACCTTAGACTGTCTGCAGTCGACCTCACCCCATTCCTAAGAGGTCTGTAAGGGGCATGCATAAGCGCACCATTGTGCCTACCGTCCCTGTCCTACTGTCCTATTGTCCAAATTTACCTATACCTACTTTGCTTTTGTTTATGTTTATACCATACCTGTTATCTTGTACACATTTTGACAAAATAAATAAATAAATAAATAATAAAATAAAATAAAATATGCCCTCCTTTGCAGGCTTTTGGACTTTCCTTGTATCAAAGACAAATCAGATCCAAAAGAGTTCAAGAATTCAAATACAGAGTTGAGATCATCCTCAGTGTGCCTAGGCTGACAGTTCTTCACAAAGTCAAGACTAGTTTTCTAGGGCTGCATTTACCAAAAACTATTCAGAGGAAATCCTTTGGACATTGTACGAGTGCATGTACGGCTCTGGTATGTTGTGCATTAAAACAGCCTGTCTCTTGCAGGCCCCAATGCAAAGCCTGAAAAAAATAGGGCACTACTGCTTTAATAATTTCTATTCAGGGAGATGGCTTTACTCCCAGGTACACAAATAGGAAAGACTGCTTTGCTTCAGTATGGAATGCAGGCATTTGTTTTGATATCTTTCAGGACTGATAATACAGAATCTGATAAATGAACCTCTAGTGACCTTAAACTCTGATTTGTTTTGATGGTAGCATAAATATCATTTTATGAAAACGCAGCCTTGATGAGGCCTCGTCTGTAAGGCAGTTTTGTTGAGTCATCTTGGACTCTGCATTGAGATTTAGAGTCACTGCAGCTGAGTCATTCCCTCTGCCGCCTAAACCCTGGTACAAAATAGACCCTGCCAAAAGAGTTTGTGCATTTATAAAAGAAGCCGGATGCTAACACTGAACAGGGTTTGTGTTAGTTACTCTATCAAGGGACAAAAGGAAAACATGAAGTATTTCGACTGTATTTTTTCATTGGTTAGAAAAAAATGTAACTGAAAGGAAAAGCTGGTTTTGGGAAAACTATAAGAGTTTTTAATTTAATTTCAATATAATTATGTCTCATAAGAACTCTTAAACCAAATAGTTCTATGCTATGATTGTAGCCAGTTAGTTATGTAGTAAATAACTGACAGTAACTGTGGCCTCTTGCATGTTTTATTCCTTATTTAATCCCCCCTGGAGGAAGAGAGGTATTAATAAATTTCAGGAATGAAGCAGAAGGGGTGAAGGTTTAACACCATCTCAACGTTCTATAGATAATAGTCTCAGCCTAGATAAGCCTATAATATGCTTATTTTATAGTACTGATTTAAATCAAGATTCTACTATAAACTTAATTCTGTTATCATTGAACAACAACTAGAGGGCCGTCAACTCAGAACTCATAAGTCAATATGTTTTGCTTGGACGCTGATATTCTATCCTAACTCTTCTGTTCTCCTGCTAGCTAACCAAATGTATTGTTCTAAATATATTCTGAAGAGAATATTTTGAGGATGTTTGACTTCAGGTATTTCCTGCTGCCTCTTCTATAATAACCTCTGATGAAAGATGAATTGGCTACATTAATAACTTCCCCAAAGGTGTTGGTAGAGAAGTACTGTAAAATTTATGCTGTCTGGCTGTGTAGTGACTTTTCCAGGGTTTAACAGGTCATATTATTATACAAATTGTGAAGAATTAATAAGACTTAATAAAATAATGGGTGGGGAACAAGAAAATTTATTGTGCTTTAATCATGGTGTTTTCAACCAATTATAGTAACCTGCTTTTATATAATTTTGAGACATAAAGATAATTCGGAAACCACAGCAATTAGATTTACACAAGATGCCAAGCCGAAAATAAACAAAATCACATGATATAGGAATCTGGCCACAGACTTAATCTTTCAAAATTAAAATCCTCACCAGGGATCCCTCCCCTTTGGGTTCTTTTCTTGGCATTACTTCTTCATTAAAAATAAATATGTACCTTTCCTTTGGGATGCAAGTTTCCAGAGAGCTGACAGATCAATGAACAATTGATAATAAAAGAAGACAACTAAGGGAGACTGGGGCAGGGGGTAGAAAAAAGCCCAGACAATAGTTGTTACTGCACGATTAAATCCCGACTCCCTTTTTAAATGTGTGGTGCACGTAATAAAGATGCAGAGCTTCTATTGTCGTGGTGGCTGCCATTTGATTTGAGCCCCAAGTCCACCCCTGAAAGATAAAATCAGTTCTATTATTAGATGATACTTGAAAGAAAGCCTCATGACAAAAGTTTTTTTTTCATTTATGAAAGACAAAACCTGGTAACTATAGTAAATACACATGTGGTTCTTGAAATAATTGATTCAAACATCTCAAGTAAAAACAGATTACAGATTTAGAAGATCCAAGACTACAAGGAGGCATAGAAAAATGAATATGGACCCAGATGACAAAATTAGAATTTTAAGGGGGCAGCATTAGAGTAATAGTGTATACCTAGAGTAAAGGATAATGGATATAGATATGATATAAAAACAATGAGTTTAGAAGGGACACCGACAATTTAAAGATGTATGGTAATAGGCTGTCAGTCTGTTAAATATTAGATGTATTAGAATTAGAATCACTCAGGGAAAGGTTTAGAGCAATGTTTCTCAACTTTGGCAGTTTGAAGATGTGTGGACTTCAACTCCCAGAATTCCCCAGCCAGCGTTGCTGGCTGTGGAATTCTGGGAGTTGAAGTCCACACATCTTCAAACTGCCAAGGTTGAGAAACACTGGTTTTAGAGGGAGAAAGGGGAAGTAGGAGGGGAGAAGAGAAGGAGTGGAGGGAAGTAGGTAGGGGGAGAGAAGGGGCAAGAAGGTAGATGGAGGAGATGGAGATAGAGGGAGGGGAGTGTAAAGGAAAAAAGAAAAACAGACTGATAAATAACAGCATAATGTAAGTGCATAATAGGATATTGAATTATAATTGATTAGATAGAAATGTGTAATTATGTATATTATTGATATGTTTTAAGGCAGGGGTGGCCAAACTATGGCTCTTTGAGGACCTGTGGACTTCAACTCCCAGAATTCCTGAGCCAGCCATGCATGCATGGCTGGCTCAGGAATTCTGGGAGTTGAAGTCCACAGGTCCTCAAAGAGCCATAGTTTGGCCACCCCTGTTTTAAGGTATATGCATTGATATGTGTATGGATATTGTGGAGAAAAAAATAAAAAACTTTATTAAAAAATGAATATGGAAAACTCTGGTCATGCCTGCATTGCCAAGATACTTAATTTCTTTGTCTAGACCAGGGGTGGGTTCTAACTTACCTCGCCGCCGGTTTGCTTCCTCCTGCACTGCGTGGCATGCCTGCGTGGCCATGCGCAGTGCCTAAAATTAAATTATTTTTTTAAAAAAGCCAAAACAAGATGGCGGCGCATGCGCAGTGCCGGGAACTTGGCTTCTGCACATGTGCAGAAGAAGAAAAAATCAACAAAAAATCCCCCCCAAATAAAAATAAAAATCCAAAAAAAGATGGCAGCGTCTACAGACCGGCACCAACAGAACCAGCTCTGTGACATCACCAGCGGCTTGCTACCGGTTCTATAGAACCAGTGCGAACTGGGAGGAACCCACCTCTGGTCTAGATTTAGCTTTCTCATGGTTAATTCCAGGCAGTGATTCAAGGACACAGCTTAGAAGAAATCCAATAACAGTTATGTAGAATGCAAACTGTATTTGTAACAAAACAACATTAAAACTGCACCTTTTTCCTTGGCCTCCGTGATCTAATGTCTTGAGAGCCTCATGCTTTGGGGAAATGATAGCATTTAAAACCTGTGTTATAACAAATCAATCTGGTTTCAGGTTGTTTGCTCTTTGCTAGATGTAAGAACCACATAGTAGACAGATATAATGGAATATGTAAATGGCATTAAGGAAAGAGAGGAGGAGATGCTGCCTATGAATCAGACAAGAAGGCAAGAGCTCACAGTTCCTTAGGGGTTACAGAAAGAAACACAGGAAAGACATCCCTAATGGATCAAGTGATTAAAAATAGAGGCAGGAAGTCTGTTTCTTCAGACTTGCAAGATCCTGTTAATGAAGCTTTACAATAAAATATAATTATTTCATCTTCTCGGTGTAGTTATCTGGTAGGACTCAAAACAGCACTTAACTTCCCAAGTGAGGAAGACTATTGGCATATAGTTAGTTCCTCTTTTCTTGTTCTATATCCCATCCTTGATTCTATTTCATTTTAGTTGCTCTCTCAATATATTGTTTCCAATAACACAGCTCCATGGCTCCATTGAGGGTATTCTAGTGGTGTATCTATTATGATTGCTGTGTACTTCACATTCTGTGTAGATAGAGGGTTTTCCACAAAAACCTAAGGCTGGAAGATCTCAGGAACAGGATTGTACTTTTGTCTTCCAGGCCTTTGAAAATCAATCCTCTTTACATTTTGCTCAATCCCATAAATATTATTTAACTACAGCGTTAAAATGCTTCAGTCACACATTTTCAGTGCAGAAGAGTTGGATGAGAAATAATGCCCCTTAGCTAAGAGTAAAATTATCTGACTGGATGTATAAGATATCTGCATATCAGACCATTAAGAGAGGTTGCACTTTTTGCTTGAAAATTCATCTTCATCTGTCAGCTTTTCCAACCAGAAAAGAAAAGGAAAGACATGACTCTGAAAATGTCATTGAATGGTGACTCTAGGCCCGTGATGGCGAACCTATGGCATGCGTGCCACAGGTGGCACACGGAGCCATATCTGAGGGCACGCGAGGTGTTGCCCTTTGTCAGCTCCAGCACGCATGTGCGCGCTGGCTAGCTGATTTTTGGCCTTCCGGAGGGTGGGGGGGAGGCCATTTTTGCCCTCCCCAGGCCTCAGGAAAGCCTCCGGAGACTGTGGATGGCGAAAAACTAACTCAATGGGCCTGCCGGAAGTTCGGAAATGAACTTCCGGTAGGCCCGTTGGGCCATTTTTCGCCCTCCCCAGGCTTCAGGAAGCTTTCCTGAAGCCTGGGGAGGGCGGAAAATGGCCCAACGGGCATACCGGAAGTCTGGAAGCTTCAGTGAGGTCTGCGCACATGCACAGGGGGGGCAGCACAGGGGGGTTGTGTGCTCATGTGCGGGGGGAGGACATTGCATTATGGGTGTGGGCACGCACATGCGCACTATCGCGCCCACGCGCGCCTTTTTGGCACCCGAGCAAAAAAAGGTTCGCCATCACTGCTCTAGGCATTGTAGTTGATGTTACAGTAACTTCAAGATTTGTATTTCTTACATGGAGGGACCTTTAGGAGTTCCTTGAAAACGTTTTTCAGTTTTTTTCCATTGTTTATCTTGGCAAACTGCTGAGTCACAATAGTCTTGGGTTGCTCTCCCAGCCTCCTTCTCCTGTTGATTTTCTTTTTCTCATATGCATAAAATGCTTTTTTCATAAACAGAAGCAGGTATTTGGTTGGAGATACTTTTCTGCAGTCTTTGGGAAAGAGAAGACCAGCAACAGGAACATCTGCAGGGGGCGAGGGTTAAAAAAAAAAGCCAGGATGAAGCAATTGAAGCTCTGATCATTTTTTATCTGCCTTGCATGTTTGGATGCCCTCCCTGGAGGTCCCCAGGCAGTGGGAAGTGGCAAAAGTGGTCCTATCAGTGGGATACAGATAACCTTACTTGAGTTATTTTTGCATTTCAGTGACCCAGTTACACTTGTTCTGTAACAGCCTATCGCTTTCTCAGCTGTTTTTTCAAGCCTTTATAACTGATGAACCTCATAATTGTGAAAGTGTGTGAAGGAATGGGGCAGAGATCCATTTAACAGTGAAGTAGAAAGTGTAGTGGGGTATGTAGGTTGTTGTTAAAAACATCTCACATAAAAGTAGGTGAAATTTTGATCACATCGTTATGACTGTTATCTTGACATTTTTTGTGCATACCCTGTGGGCAGCCCTGAGAAACTGGAACTGAAAGGTGACACAGGACCTGAGCCAAGAAAAGCATTAAATGGGCTCAATAATTAGGCAAAGTTTGATGAATATATAAAATAAAGAATAGGCTCATAATATTGTTTATTGGTAGTAAGATGATATCATATTATATCAGAGGTGGGTTCCTGCCTCTGATTGCCGGTGCGGTTAATCGCTGAGTTCGGCGCAGAGCCGAAGACGCTGCTCGAGCCTGCTCCCGTTCGCGGAGCGGGAGCTTTCCCCGGGTGCTTTCCCCGCCCGCATGGATGCCGCCAATTGCGTTCTTTTGCCCTCTGCGCATGCGGAACGCTTTGGGCATGCGCAGAGGGCAAAAGAACGCAATTTGGGCGTGCGCAGAGGGCAAAAGAACGCAATTGGCGGCATCCATGCGGGCGGGGAAAGCGCCCGGGGAAAGCTCCCGCTCCGCGAACGGGAGCAGGCTCGAGCAGCTTCTTCGGCTCTGCGCCGAACTCAGAGATTAACCGCACCGGCAATCAGAGGCAGGATCCCACCTCTGTATTATAGGTTATATTAAAGTTGATATTGCCAGGAAGCAATAATAATATCCACTTATTTTTAGTTCTGTCTGGATAATTTATTTAATAATTGATTTATTATCATTTATTAAAGCCTTGTAAAGCACTGGATGTCTGTATGTTCATAGCTATCTAGAATGAATACTGCTGTGTCCCCTCTGATTCAGCAGGACTGGAATTTTTAAATTTATATTTGCTAATCAGCCCTTCTTGTTCATTTGCAGATTCCTTCCCATTCCATCTGGAAATCTGCATTTTCTGGAACTGTTTTCTCCAAAGCTTCACCCCAAGGGCAAGACAGTGAATTTGTTAGGGGCTTTTTAGAAGCTTACTACTGAGGTGAAGCTATTGAGTGGCGGAAACGCAATGACAAGGACATTAATGTTCATCCATCATATTCGAAGAGGACCTTGACATCTATCATCACGGGAATCGGGGGGGATGTCAAGACTTGCGCATGTATTGGATTAAAGTGAGGGAGAGGTGCGCATAGTCAGCCTCACTCTCTCCTCCCAGATTCCATCTTGCTCCAAATAGCAGGACAAGAGTCGAGACAGTTGGAGATGGGCTGGGCGCAGTGGTTGACCAGGGCGTCTTTCATGTCTTGCCGTGCTCTTAGCGTACCACATCGCTTGCAGAGATCACCTTCATGACAGTTGTCCTATTCTAGTAGATTTCATCTGCTCAGTCCGCCGGAATCTGTTTTCACATGCTTGGGATAGACAAGTCCCTATCTCACCGAAGGTCGGTGACCCAACAGCTACTCTCAACCTGGTTTGGCCAACCTGTAGAAACTGTTGGCCGCTGCACATGCTACAGCTGCTAGGAGCCACAGGTGAGAGCTGAGTAACAGGTGGGGACCAAAGGTGAACGAGCTGCCCTAAAAGCTGCCCTAAAATGAGCTGCCATAAAAGGACATGACATGCCCCTACACCAGAGGTGCTACCCCTCCCTAAGCACCCCATACACCCCACAAGGACATATGTGGTTATGGAGAAACCTGAAATACAATTTTTGTTAAAACAATATTGTTTTCTTAAAAAAAAAAAGAGTTACAGAAAGATTGTCCCATTAAGAATGGAAAATCTTCTAACATTTGAAAGAGGTTCCAGAGTTTGTCAGATGAGTCAAATTAGGTCTTCTGCCCCTGCCACATGAATCCATTGCAATTCCAATTGCCAATTGCCCATCTATATGCATATCCAGTTGAATCTGCCACCATGTAGTGTGGTAGGATGTTCCACTCTGGCCAACTTATCTGGGAGATTATGTGGCATTCCTTTCTGAAACTGGTTAGTGGCACTGAATCATTCCAAGCCAGGCCCTGGGCAAGTAATCAAAACTTGGAGACATCCTCTGTCATTGATGCCCTCCTTCCCCCGGCATAGCTAGCATATTAATCTATTTGCCATTTTGGCTTTGGTGGGGTCTTCAAAAACACATTGGAATTTTCCCACAAAGTATAGTATAATTCAGCTTTATAATGTGGAGTTTTAAGCCAAAAGATATAGGATTGTCAATTTGGTAGTAGGAGGTGTAGTTTGTTATCTTAACATTTTGTCATCTTAATAGCATTTAAGGGGAGACAGTTTGATCCCAAGTTTAGATATAAATTGCATTGCGCTAACAATCTCAAAGGTGCTTTTTCAAGAGGCAACTGGACTTTCTGGTTTTTCTTTGAAGACGTTTCACTTTTCATCCAAGAAGCTTCTTCAGCTCTGGATATTATTATTGTGCTAAGAAGGTAGTAAACAGACCAGAGTGCCTATTAAAGTTCTCAGGTGACATGAGGCACATTCTGGGTGATATAACGTCAAATCTTTATGCTCTGCTAATTGTGTCAGCGTGTTTGCTACTGCAATTTCCATCTGTATCATCCAGTCATGTAGATTTCCTTTGATGTCTCCATTTAAATTTCTCAGTTAGTGTTTGTGGAAAACAAGGTTGGAGGCAAGTTTTCATAGTCTGACTACAGAACCCAAATAGGCACTGAAGCATCTAGCAAGATAGGTACAAGTTCAGTATGTCTGTGTTTGAGGTTCACATAAGGAACCAAAGTCTAACATGCACATTGATGTATGCTTATGTTCAGGGTGACTGGCAAGGAGAATGATGGACCTAAATGTCAAGAAGGCTACATTTGTATATGGAACAACAGGCACAAAGAGCACAGGTATAAGCCCAGCCAATTGTACCTAATGATTAAATCCATGGCTCAGGGCCAGGTTACCTTCGGGACCGCATCCTGCCGCATACCTCCCTACGACTGGTCAGGGCCCACAAAGTCGGCCTCCTCCAGGTCCCATCGACCAAACAATGTCGGTTGGCGGGGCCGAGGGGGAGGGCCTTCTCTGTGGGAGCTCCCTCCCTGTGGAACCAGCTTCCCCCGGAGATCAGGACCATCCCCACCCTGCTGACCTTCCGGAAAGCAATAAAAACTTGGCTCTTCCGGCAGGCGGGGTGAAAGTGAGACCAACTAGATTAGATATGGGTCTCCCCGCCTTGATTGTGAATATGAGATACTCTTTTTAACTTTTGTATGTTTTTTAATTACTGTATTTTATATTTTGTAATGGATTCCAATATGTTGTGAGCCGCCCAGAGTCCCCTGGGAATTGGGCGGCATAGAAATCCATTTAAATAAATAAATAAATAAATAAAATCCATAATTAAAGAAATCATGGCTAAGATTGTTAGGTGAATCTATATTTATATTAACTCACAGGATTACTAGATTTTAATTCCCTTCCTCCTCTAGAATGCTCAGTTATGAAGTTTATCCTGTGGGTTAGAAATAATTGGTCTGTGATGCCTCAAGTCATCCAGGAAGATGTTTTGTGGAAGGTGATCCAAACCTTTCTTCTGGTCTAACTCTGGTACTTTAACCATGACATTATTAACATCAGTGTTAGTGTAATAAAAATCATGTTCCCTTTTGTAGAACCTATGTGTTCCTCACATAGTGAACTTCCTGTCCCATGTGCCCTGCTTTACAGAGGAGTATCTTGTTCCCGATGGACTGTTTTGTCCAAGGCTGTCTGAAAGCTGCAATTTTAATATTTCATTTAATACAAAAGGCCTTGTTTTTGAAGAGATATATGCAATTTGGAGCAACCCCTTAGACGTCAGTGAGACCAAGTCAAATGTGCATTGGCTATGTGATGAAGGATAAGTCAAGAAGTCTGAAGAAAGAACTTCTAGATATGATCTGGCCTGTATATTTTGATTCCCCCCACTTCCATTTGATTAGAAAGTGCTAATCTTGTAAAAAGACCTTCTTAAAAACATGGCTGATACTATGTCACTGTCTAGTCTGGTATCAATAAATGAACTGCTAAGTTTGTTTCTGAATAAGCTGTGACAGGAGAACCCCTTGAGGGGGGGGACAGATATTACAATGTTTATTTTAGAGATAGCATGAATGACTGTGGCTAAAATTGCTCTGGCAGTGAGTGTCACTGCAGGCCCTTTGGAAGCAATCTTGTGTGATAAAAAAAAGTCTGCTTGATTTGGAAAAAAGTTCATAAGAAATTGCTCTGTAATCTGCAGAAATGCCCTAGAGCAGTGTTTCTCAACCTTGGCAGTTTGAAGATGTGTGGACTTCAACTCCCAGAATTCCCCAGCCAGCGTTGCTGGCTGTGGAATTCTGGGAGTTGAAGTCCACACATCTTCAAACTGCCAAGGTTGAGAAACACTGCCCTAGAGACTACGTTCACTGCCATTACCACTGCCAATGCCAAAAGATTTTGAAAGCATCTAGAAAAATGAATACAGTGGAATGATAAGCTTTACCTGTTTCAGCCACAATAAAGACTTTCCTCAGAGTCACAAGATAAAAATACAAAGCTGCTTGCTGAGCTTTCTCTAGGGAGTGGTTGCATTATTATTGCCCTGCCATAACTGAAGTTGTCAAGTCACTCTTTTAGTGAGCTCTGTAAGCAATTTTGTATTTTTACCTCTTTCCCAAAGGAAGGACCTCATTAAGGCCGAAATGCTTAGGCCTTTATTTCATTTGTTATGCATCTTGTGGCATTATCTCCTTTCCCTGCTTATTTCTGAGGGATGTGATCTGATTTCTTGTGTTAATGACATACAGAACATTTCTGAAGGTCAGCATAACATTATAGGCCTCTTTATGATGGTTAAATTTCCTTAGAGAAAAAAAGGCAAGGGAACTGGATATGTTTAATTTGGAATAAAGATATTGGAAGGCAGAGATAATAATGGAGCCAAGGAAAATATTGAAATCAGTTGTCTCATGCCCTGGGCATGTCAATATCCAATTTTGTTCACTAGTTTGCTGAATAAGCCACTCTTGGCTGGTTTGTGCATTGGGCTAAATCATAAATGCTACTTTTAAAAAAAACAAATCACGGTAGTTTGTTTATAAATCATATTAACAGGTAAATATGCCAACTACATTGTATCTTAGAAATATTACAGTACTCCCTTCTTAAGAAGAAACATCAGCCTGGGTCTGTTTAGCAAAAGAATATGCCTCCAGTTACATAATTAAATAGAAATAAGCATTTGGATTTTCTGACCCCTTAATTATTCTGGCATTCTACAATAGCTTTATCACACTGTTATTTTCATCTGTTCAAATGTAATATCTTTCCAGGTTGATGACCATGAATCTTAACTGTGACTCGTGGTTAATTGTGGATGGAAAAATGTGGTGAAGTCCTGATCTATTCTACATTCTGTGCTGCTGACCCATTCAGGTTAATTCATTTGCCGATAAGGGTATTCTCTCACCCCCAAACAGGAAATTGTCCTAGAGCAGAAGTCTCCAAGCTTGGCCACTTTAAGACTTGTGGACTTTGCTGGCTGAGGAACTCTGGGAGTTGAAGTCCACAAGTCTAAAAGTGGCCAAGGTTGGAGACCCCTGTCCTAGAGGCTCATCTCCCTATATTGAGCATGTGGGTTTTTTTTTTTTTTGCTTCTTCTGTCAAGTTGTCACTTAGAAAGGTGTCAGAGAGCACAGTAGGGCCTTGAACTTCATTTTCCCTCTGCTGCTATTTTAACGAATATAATTAAGCCATAGTTAGTTAACGAACATACTCAAATAAATCAGAGTCAGTAATGTGACCAAACAAAATAATTTTTTGGTTTATTCTTGGCTTGTTTTTCTGAGTCCTGTCAAGAAAAATTGGGATAGCTGGAGGTTCAACAAAAGTTAAACCCGGAAACTGCAAATAGAGCATGCATACTGTTTACACAAGATCATAATTGCAAGAAACAAAAGCTTGAAACTGGTTAGATTCATTCAAGCAAATCATATTACTATATGACTTAATTAGCTTTACTGTACACTAATACGTGCTTTACTGTACACGTTTATTTCACATTTGGCTCCTCTTAGCCATACCAATTTTCCATGTATTTTTTTGTTAGAGGAAATAGACTGTGCTTAGCGCAACATGGTATTTGGTAATAAACAAAGAAGAAAATATTGCTGTAGAGCAGTGTTCTTCAAACTTTAAGATGTATGGACAACTCCCAGAATTCACCAGTCAGCATGATGGCTGGGGAAATCTGGAACCTGAAGTCGAAACATCTAAAAGTTGCCAGGTTTGAAAAAGTCTGCTTTATAGCATGTGCAAAATATCTAAAACTGTAGTTAAGATACAGACCCTTTTCAGATCTTAAGATGAATATTTGAGGTTAGGAACTCTACAAAGAAGGATATTATATTTTAAAATGCAGAAAGATACAGATTTTCAATTTTTTTTTGCTTCAGATACTTAATAGTTCTGATCCATGTGGAATAGGATCGATCCACATTTATGTGCCAACTCTTTCTGAAACAGAAGCTCATCATTATCCAAGAGCAAAAGGATCTTTTTAATATCCGCCACCTTAAAAAAATTCATCATACAAACATATAGAATAATCTGAACAGGAATCTCATACAGTTAATATTAACATTGAAATACAGTGGGGAAAAAAATGAATATTGCATGGTACTGAAAGCAACCTACTGTAATGCAGACTGCAAGCAGCAGCTGATTTCCTACTTAATCGATTTATAATTACATATTCAAACTGCTGTCAAAAGATGGGGCCATTATTTAGTTGATAGATCCAGGTTGCAGCTAATGGTGGAAAAACCTGTGATTATACCAACATATTGATTTACTTGCATGTTTATTCTCTACTGGGGGGAACAACACGACCATTTTGGGACTATTGGCTAGCTTTGGAAATTGAAAAGACCAGGAGAAGTGAGAACCCATCGTTGTAACACTGCCAAGAACACTGCATGGGTTTCCATCTGTTCACTATCATAGATGTACCTTTTTATGCATATTTTTCTGCAAAGTGCTGTGAACAACAAAAACCTAATGGGCAGTGAAGATTACAACAGAAGCAGAATTTCCCACTTTACCAAAAAAAAAAAAAAAGCTTCAGCATCTTCCCCAAATTTAGCACATTTATCCAACTCTGCAACCTTTTTACCCAGTCGAAGAAAGAACCCTCACATTATTTGTATAAATCCATTGTTTCAATTCAAATAACTAATTCTTAGCATGAATCTTTGCTTCTCATCTGGGGGAAAAATTAACACTTTTATTGAGTTATTTCCTCAAAGAACTCAGAATTGGCTGCTTTTAAAGGTATTTTTTAATTTTGCAAACTGGGGATGCCTAAACATTTTAAATTATAAATTAATATAAACAATGTCTTAACATATTTAATATAAATTATTAACACACAAATGACAGCCTAATTAACATAATCAAGATATTTTTAATAACAGAAGCAAGGTCTATAGACAGGGACCAAGCCCAAAACCACCATGTTCCCAGGAGAATGGAAAGGCTGATTAGCTTTTTTCCATTACAAAGTGATCATGTTTCTTTTTGTTATTGAACGGCCTTTCATAAGAAGCTTACAACTCTTAATTATATCTTTATTTTACAACAATTTAATTCTATGCAATTATTCTATCATTTCTTTCAAGAAGAAAAATCTTCTTAAATCCAATTATTTATAAGATATTGAAGGATTTTTCTTTCACCTTGAACCTTATTTTTTTTTTACATAATCAAATTAGAACAAAGACCAGTTTAAGCTACTCGGAAAATATCTATTAGATCCTTGCTGCTAATTAAACGACTATCTCATGATTTTCTCATCCAAATGCCCCCTATAATATAATGCTGCCTTAATCTATAGATTCTAGTGGCTTCTTGTTCATTTCATTCTAAGTGAATGTGTCAAGGGATGTCCTATCCAGGAAATTACTACATTATTAACTTCCTTCTTGAAAAAACTTATTCCTCTGAGGTATTGCAGTCATGAGACACATTTCAACAGCAGCTTATGGAAACACTGCCATATTCATTTAAAATTCTGGTTTACAAACCAGATGCAAACCCTCTCTACTTTTGAACTTATTTTATGTAAACATAAGGAAAGACATATCAATATTATTTTCTCTGGCCAAAATTTATGTTGTTTAAAAATTGAATGGCTATTTAAAAATGTGTTTCTGTTTTGTGTGTAAAAATGGTGGCTTGATAGTTGTTTATCTTTTCAAGAAAAAAAGACCGGCTCTGAATATTATCATTTAGCATATGTGTATGCTACATATGAAATCAAATACTTCAGATTTGAGTCATGTAGACTATTAAAGTTAGAGTGGACAGCAGGATTTTTCTGTTTTACTGAATAGGGATTTACATGACACACATACAACAATGGAAATGTGATAAACATTTAGCCAGAATTTTTAGACATTCTAGTTGGAGATGTTAGGATATGTTGCAATGGAAAGGTTAATGACAGAAGAGTTGATACACACCGTGAAAAATATCTTCTTAAATATCTCTTAGTTGATTCTTTTCGCTTCTGGAGATGGACTTGTTTTCAGGTTTGTAAGGAATGATAATTTTTCAGGTCCAAAAAAGTGTTTGATTTGCTTATCAAAGACTTATTTACATCTGATTTCTAGTTTCCAATTGACCTCATAGAGGCTGGACAGGGGCAGCCAAAGGATTGAATTGGGGGTTGAAAAATGCCCAGGTCTGTTCTATCTTTTAAAAACTCAGAGCATGAAGTTGTGTCAGCAGATAAATTAGAAGCAGGACCCCAATTCCTGGATTGGTAGGAACACCTGTTTATGGTATGCAAGTACTACAATTAAGTACTACAATTAAGAGCCGTGGTGGCGCAGTGGTTAGAGTGCAGTACTGCAGGCTACTTCTGCTAATCACAGGCTGCCAGCAGTTTGGCAGATCGAATCTCACCAGGCTCAAGGTTGACTCGGTCTTCCATCCTTCTGAGGTTGGTAAAATGAGGACCCAGATTGTTGGGAGCAATATGCTGACTCTGTAAAACCATTAGAGAGGGCTATAAAGCACTGTGACTATAAGTCTAAGTGCTACTGCTATTGCTATTGCTAAAACAGCCCTGGTTGAAAGGAAGATAAGCAGGGGGGAAAAATCCTCACCTATCTTCATAACCTTAGTACATCAAGGCTATTTTAAGGGTAAATAATTTAAAAGAAACAACTAGCTTTATTTTCAAAAGATGCATGATTAAAAAAAGATGCATAGTCAAAGAACAAAAGGGGAAAAAGACAAGGAATTGAAAGTACATGGAGAAAGAATATAAACTAAAGAATGTTCTTTCTGAATTCTATGAATATCTAAATGCAAAGAGTATAGAACCAAAGACAATACAGAGGTTAGGAAAGAAAATACTGAGGATTATGGATAGAATTGGAAAGGCAAAAAAGTCATCAAGTGGTTATGGTGTTTCCAGTCAACAAAGGAAGCAGAAACTACATAATTCAATTTCCCCTAACTAAGAGAGTAGCTAAAATAAACTAAAATAAATTAAGCAAAAGTCTTCTTGGATAAGGGAGATCACCCACAAGAAATAAATTAAAAATGTGAACATCTCTTTATATGCTTTGATACTACACAAGGAGAAGATGCAGGTATTACCAAATACAGGTGTAGCAACAGAACAGGTATAATCTGAGCCAAATGCAGAGTTGGAAGGGTAGCCAATTATTAGCTATTCAATTTACTGTAACTTAATTTTTATTCCACAGGAAAGTATTTTTTCAGCTGTCAAAATAATTTTTGACAAAATAATTCAATATAGTACAATATAATACAATGACAAAATAATTCGAAATAATGATACTTTGAGTGTGTTGGAATCTGCTGGGTATTTACTGTTTTGCCAATGTCAGTGAAAAAGGTGTGGGCCAGTCCTGTTATGGGATTCTGCAAAATGACTATCCTTTTATCATTAGTTTTCTCTGTGCCAAATATAAACTCTGATCAAAATCTTACATTCACATTTCTTTCCTGTTTCAGAAATCAGCTCTCTATGATGATACTTACAGCTTCAAACTGTAAATAGTGTCACTCTGTAGGAAACCTTTTACCTCCTTCTGTCCCTTCACAGTTTTGGTTGTAATTTGTCTCTTTATTCTATATGTTTGTCCTAAAATGTAGATTTTAAGTCTCATTTAAGATCTTGCAGGAATATTTCCTGGTTTTAGATAGATGTAGGTATTCTTACATTCGTTCAGTGAAAGACAGCAGGGTAACCTAATCTCTGAATATAAGCAGATAAATTAGCTGTGTTTCTGCCTGCTAAGTTACAATAGGAGTGTAAAGAATTCAGTTTTGAAAAGATTTTATTTATTTATTTATTTATTTATTTGTGAGATTTATATACCGCCTCACAGTGCAAGCACTCTCTAAGCGATCTATACCAGTAAGCAATGTATATTTATATTGCCCCCAACAATCTGGGTCCTCATTTTACCTACCTCGGAAGGATGGAAGGCTGAGTCAACCTTGAGCCGGTGAGATTTGAACTGCTGACCTGCGGATCACAGTCAGCTAAAGTGGCCTGCAGTACTGCCTCTAACCGCTGCGCCACCTCGGCTCTTCCATATTTTTCTCTATGATCATTACAGTAAAGGTAGGCAATCTGTGGCCTATGGGTTTTCTCCAGCCTCCAGACCCAATTTGTACCGAATAACAATGAAATTTAGTAGCTCAGACAATTTAGCAGCATCATTGGTGAAAAAAAATATGAATGATCATGGAAATAAAAGCATAAACTATCTCTGAGAGAAAACAAACCCATTGTCATTTTAAGCCCACAATCCTGAAGCACTGTTCAAAACAGATCAAACATTTCTAGCCCATCCCCTTATGGTATTAACATATCACCAATCATCTCCCCTTCAGCTCCTGCACCTTAGAGCAGAGAACCAGGCTACAAAAAGGTTACCCACCCTGCTTTATGTTAGATGCATTCATAATTTTATTGTTACTGTTGATAAAACTGGAATGATCAGGAGTGTCTGTGACTTGATTTTGAAAGCACTGAAGTGAATGCTCTGTGCATATATGAAAATTAAAAGAAACTTGACCACATAAATAAAATGTGCTCAAATTCCTGATTAAAGGCACGGTGATCTTGCCTTCTATTTTATATATTCAGCAACTTGCAGATATAATGAGAATCTGTGTCAGACTAATTCATTTACAGATGGTAGAAGATAAACAGTCAACATTCTGTTCCCATCAACTCTCTGTGTTCTGCAAAATTTTTACTACCATATTGTATATGAGGATTTTTGCCAGTACAAACTCTCCAAAGTAGGGAGTAATACATTTGGCATTTTTTTCTTCCTGTAGAAAAAATATAATTTAACTTTAAAAAATTTATCTTTGTACCTTTACAAACATGATCACTTTTTAAATTTTCTATTTGATTCCTCCACTCCTTATATTAACCTATCTTCCCTTACCTCCATTTGCTGGTTGCTAACAGTACCATGGACAGCAGATTTTTGTTTTCTAGTACACAATGAACTCTAAAGATGCTCCTTTGAAATTAATTTAATTTAATTTAATTTAATTAAAAGTTCTTATAGGCCGCCCAATCCCATAGGACTCAGGGCGGCATACAACAAGAATAAGAACAATATACATAATACATAAATTTAAAAACATTTCAAATTTTAAAAAGAACATTCATTCATGGGGGAATCCGATCTTCATCCTGCCTGCCGGAAGAGCCATGTTTTTACGGCTTTGCGGAAGGCCAGTAGAGTGGGGATAGTCCGGATCTCTGGTGGGAGTTCGTTCCAGAGAGATGGGGCTCCCACAGAGAAGGCTCTCTCCTGTGGGCCCGCCAACTGACATTGTTTGGCTGATGGGACCTGGAGGAGGCCCACTCTGTGGGACCTCACTGGTCATAGGGAGGTATGTGGTAGGATGCGGTCCCGAAGGTAACCTGGCCCTGAGCCATGTACGGCTTTAAAGGTCAAAACCAACACCTTAAATTGCAACCGGAGACTAATAGGCAACCAATGCAGCTGGCGGAGAATGGGTGTTACGTGGGTGTATCTCGGCACACCCACCACAGCTCGCACAGCTGCATTCTGTACCAATTGCAGTCTCCAGATGCTCTTTGAGGGTAGCCCCATGTAGAGCGCGAAAATTACATATGTGGTTGTTTGAAGGTTTAAGATAATGATGGACACATGTTTAAAGCTGTTGCAGTTTTATCATTAAGTGTATATAAAAATTGTTATGATATCTAGTGTTTTCAAGTTGGAAGAGATCGCACTGTTTCAAGTGAAACATGGATTTCAGAACTGTACTGAAGAGATTGTTTGTAAAATGTAACAAACCATTAGAGGAACTAAAAGTTTGTAGTTCAAGGCATGACTTCTTCACTCTCATTCTTAACTTTCTTTCTTTTCCTTCTTTTTCATGCATTAATGCTTGGCTAAACTTCATACTATCCAACAAAGCTCTGCTTCTCTAAACTAAGAAGTTTAGAGAAGAACTCCAAGCTAAGTTAAATGTTGTAGTTATCTATGGATCCTAGAAAAGCGGTACAATGTAATTAGATTAGAGTGTTAGAATATGTTCAGGAAGATGCAGTTGAAACTCTACTTAATTATACAGCTCACTAGGTTATTCGTCTTTGCTGTCCAGCAGAATCAAAGAACTTTAAGATTCTCAAAGCTAATAAAACCCCTTTTTAAAAATTTCTCACATAAAACATCATTTTTGTCATCTGTGAATTCTACAATATCTGCAGGGAATTGTTGAGTCATATTTTGCCTTATTTTAATTTTAATTTTACAGTGGGAGACGGGCTTAGTTTGCTATTTAATAATCTCTTGTCATTGGCTCAGTAATTTTCGTTGCAGCCTGTTGTAACTAAATACACTGCATTACATTGACATTGAATTTTCTGTAGTACCAAAGTCAGAACTTCAACCAGTTACAAGTTACTCTGCCATAGTTTTATGTATTCATATCTTATTTAACTTTCAGGTTTCATATTTTCTCCTAATCCCTTTTCTGCAGTCTTTAAATGTGCATTTTCCATGTGTTCTTTAAAATCGCAGCTCTTAGTGAATGGGGGTTAGATATATCTAGAAAAGGGATGTCTAGATTAGTGCAAATCCTCAGAATTTACATAAGACTCCACATAATTCCAAGCACTTTTAAGCTTCTCTGCCTGAATATTAATTAAAATATTTAAATGAGTGACATTTAAAGGAGAATGAAAACTACTCTTCTCATTTTGCTAAGAATCATTTACCAGTATTAAGGCATGGCTACAAGCAGCACACTAACCTCCAACTAAAACCTTCTGCTATCTGTATCAAAGCAGCAGAATTTTAGCAACAGGCAGCATATTTTCTTGTAATTTTGTGGAGGGAACCAATGTAAATTATGTACAAAGCCTAAAGTAGGGCATATTTTGTTTAAAAGCCTTCAAAGATGCTGAAAAAATCTTCCTGGCTTCCATCTTTGATGTGGCCTCACTCATTTTGCAACCATCAAGCCTTCACACTGATGATTCTACCCAGGGGTGAAATCTACTTACCTTCCCTACCGGTTTGGAAACGCACACTTTTTCACCCTCTGCCCATGCACAGAAGGCTTTGCGCATGCGGAGAGGGTTAAAAACAACAAAATGGTGAGGTCTGGGTGGGTGGGCGGAGCCTCGTGCTGCCGCCGCTACCAGTTCTCCGAACCACCGACGCCCGCCGCTACCGGTATGCCCGAACCGAGCCGAACCAGTAGGATTTCACCCCTGATTCTACCCAAATGTGAAGTTTGTCTCCCAAAGGTTCCCTTCTCCCCCAGTGAGGTCCAATGAGAAGGAGATTATATTGTCATTTTGACACAAACAATTCCACTTAGTTGAACCTCCTTCTGAGTATATATGCATCAGATTGCCATGTTAAGATATAAGAGTCAGTCTCTAGAACTGTGATGGCGAACCTATGGCACGTGTGCCAGAGGTGGCACGCAGAGTCCTCTCTGTGGGCACGCGCACCGTCACCAGCTGCTCTTCTGGTTTCCGGCATGCGCATGCGCACCGGCCACCTGGTCTTCACATGTGCTGGAGCACCAGATATCCAAAGACCAGCATGCGCGTGCCGGCCACCTGGTCTTCGGGTTTCCGGTGCTCTGGCGCGCAAGAATACTAGCTGGCCAGTGTGCATGTGCATACCAGAAATCCAAAGACCAGGTGGCCGGTGCGTGCATGCGCACCAGCCAGCTGGTCTTTGGGTTTCCGGCGCTCCAGCGCTCACGCTTGCATGCACGCTTGCATGCGCGTGTGTTCCAGTTTGGGCACTTGGTGTGGAAGAGGTTCGCCATCACTGCTCTAGAACAACGTTTCAATGTAACGTGTTTTTATTCAGAATGCCAGCTTCCAGGACTGTATTTTTCCTCTCTTCATTTCTGCAGGTTTAGGTTCATCCTTCAAATATCAATCAGAATTTGGTGCTGATTCAGCATAATACTTTGTGTGAAGTAGCCTTTCATGGAGCAGAGAAGACAAAGCTCTTCTCCTGAGTGTTGGACCAAGATGTTAGATGAGTCCCTTCTGTTGAATGAATGAGGGCTTGCTCTATCCAATGGGAACTATGTATTTCTGTGGCTAGGTGTTACGTGTTATATTGTTTCGTTTTATATTTATTTTTTATTTTGTTATGTTTTATTTTTTTATTGATGTATATCACCCACAGTTCCAATCTACAATCTACAAATTTGTAAAATAAAATGACAAATAGCAATCTCATGAATTTGTTCCTACTTCCCTTTTATATATGGATGACATTGTTTGGGCTATGCAAGGATGAGCATTTTAGAAATTTGAATTGACTCTTCAAATTTATTTATTTATTTATTTATTTATTTATTTATTTATTTATTTATTTATTTATTTATTTATTTATTTATTTATTTATTTATTTATTTATTTATTTATTTTGATCAAATTAATACATAAGAGCTGTGGTGGTGCACTGGTTAGAATGCAGTACTGTAGGCTATGTCTGCTGACTGCTGGCTGCCTGCAATTTGGCAGTTCAAATCTCACCAGGCTCAAGGTTGACTCAGCCTTCCATCCTTCCGAGGTGGGTAAAATGAGGACCCAGATTGTTGGGGGCAATATGCTGAACTCTGTAAATCGCTTAGAGAGGGCTGTAAAGCCCTGTGAAGCGGTATATAAGTCTAAGTGCTATTGCTATCAAATTAATGCATTGCCCATCTCACTATCTGAGTGACTCTAAGTGGTTTACAAGTAAAAAGACAATAAATCTTTACAGCAAAAGAAAAATTTAGAAGGACGGAGAGAGCACCCTCAAACCACCAACCACCCTCAAGGTTGCATACCACTATTGCTTCCCCATGCTTGTTGATTTAACTAAGTCTTAATGTTTTTCTGGAAAGCTGAAAGAGGGGCCAATTTCATGTATCACCACTACTGGTCTTCTGATCCTTGTCTATTACCACAATGTCTGCTTGATTGGCGAGTTGACTGGCCTGTCTGGATCTGGAAATCCTACAGGATTTTAGTCTTGTTATTCTCCATGATTTTCTGTGGAATCTCCATCTGGACTTGGGAGAGTCTAACTCCGTGATGGCAAACCTATGGCACGTGAAGGCCTCTCTGCCGGCACACCAGCCGTTGCCCAGCTGAGCTCCACTGCGCATGCCCACTCATGCCTCATGCCAGCCAGCTGATTTTCGGGTCTCTGCAGCCCTGTTTAATCAAAATGCAATTAAAACACTATACAAGCCATCAAGAATATAACTATATCCAACAGGAACAGGAAGTGCCTCACAGGAGCAGATAGAGGTAAATCCTAGAGAGTCGGGAAATGCATCACTGAACAATGGAGATGAATGCTAGAGGAATAAAGCTGCATACAAGGCCGACATAACACCTGTAACAGACTAGGCATGCATGGGGGGGGGAGAGTGTGGGTGGGAGTGGCGCCCCCCATGCCCCTTTTTTTGTCCCAAGAGGCTCCAGGAGGCCTGCTAGGCCCAAAACGGGGCGCAGGGAGTGGGGGGTCATGCCCGCATGTGCAGGGGGACGTGGTGCGAATTGTATTATGGGTGTTGGCACACGGACATGTGCTGTCCTGCGTGTGCATGCCCTTTTGGCACGCAAGGACAAAAATGTTCGCTATCACTGGTCTAACTCATGCATTGTGCAAATATTCATGTACACAGTGCCAGCTACTTTTGCAGTGTATTCTGTTGCTGCTTGCATCATGTCACTATTTGTTGGGCTATCTCTGAGGCCTCTCTGTGTAGTCCCCACCCCATCCTCTTTCTGATTGGTATAAACGTAGGGTAGAAACATCGATATATTGTGAGGAGCTTCTGATCTTAATGCTGACGGGGTAGAAATGCCAGCAGACCACATAGCAATCTCTCTCTCTCTCTCTCTCTCCCCCTCCGTCCCCCTCTCTTTCCACTGATATGTAGATTGCTGATTACTCATAGCTGCAATACATAATGTCTGAGGCTTTTTTTTTGGAAGTGGAGCAAAGTGCTCTTAGCCGAAAATACCTCCACTTTCCTGGGCTGTGTGCCTGAGAAGCAAAGAGAAAATTGTTGAATCATGCCTCTTCAGCTCATAGCACTGACAACTGAGCCACAAAATACTGGGTTAGTGGGGAAAGTGAACAGTTTCATATGCAGGCAGGGAGGACCAGAAATATCACTATTTTTGTTATTATTGTGCCCTGTTATTATTATACCCTATTTTTAAATGTATGGAAACATTTGAGGAGGACATTGGAGATGCATATTCAGCAGTATTGAAAAAAGCATGTTAAATAAGTTACCATTTTTACTATTATATATCATTAATGTTTTTGGGTTACTTGACTGTTATGGATTGGATTTAGACTGCAGTTCTAAATCAAGAATAAAGCCTTATCAGAATCAGTGTAACAAAGGCATACCTAAGCTAAGTTCATAACAAGTCAACAACAGGACTGTATGCTCATTTATTTAGAACAGGAGTGTCAAACTCCCGTCCTCATGGCGGTGTCACGTGATTTATGGTGACTTTCCCCCCCCTTCGCTAAACCGGGCGTGGGCGTGGCCAGTGCATGACGCATCCGGCCTGCGGGCCACTAGTTTGATTTAGAAGTAGTCACTTGTTCAGTGATCATGCATCTAAATAAAATACCTTTTTAAATAATCTATGATTAACTGAACAAGTCCACATAGGAAAATACTATCCTTCTACAAATAACTTTTATGCTTCCTAACTCCCATATGATTTTAGCATTTAGGAACAAAGAATTACATTGTACTTTTGTTCTTTGGTTTTCTTTTGTTTTTTACAAAGCATTTTTATCAGTGAGCAATACCATTATATATCATGTCGTCTCCCATATTAAAGTGATCGTTCTTTTTTTTTGATCATAGCTATAATACAGATTATCTATCACAGTTACAATACAGATGATAATTCACCATATAGTGAAACATATATCCCACATTATGGTGCAATATTTATGTACTGATACTTACTCAAAAATAAGTTTCTGGAGCATAATCCCACAGATGTTGGTTTAGGATTCCAGCCACAGAAAAGTAAAAAAAGATGCTTTTACAGTAAATGACATCCCTTGATTTTATTCTTATGCCAAATTTCTTTTGCTTGAAAGATAAGTCTAAAATAAATAAGCAGTGATAAGTCTATTTTTATTTTGCAATGCGCTCTACATGGGGCTACCCTTGAAGAGTATCCGGAGACTCCAACTGGTACAAAATGCGGCTGCGCGTGCTGTGGTGGGTGTACCAAGGTACACCCACGTGACACCTTTACTCCGCCAGCTGCATTGGTTACCCATTTGTCTCCGGGTCCAATTCAAGGTGTTGATCACCATCTTTAAAGCCCTTCATGGCTTAGGGCCGGGTTATCTCCGGGACCGCATTCTGCCTCATACTTCCCTTCGACCGGTTAGGGCCCACAGAGTTGGCCTCCTCCAGGTCCCATCGGCTAAGCAATGCCGGCTGGCGGGTCCTAGGGGGAGGGCCTTCTCTGTGGCAGGCCCCGCGCTCTGGAACCAACTTCCTCCAGAGACCCGAACCATCCCCACCCTGCTGGCCTTCCGAAAAGCCGTTAAGACGTGGCTTTTCCTGCAGGCAGGGGGCAGAGCTTAACTCCAACTGAACTCTCCCCCGGGTATGCTTGGTTGTTGCATGGTTGTTTTTATATTACATTTTTAATTTTTATATTATGTTTTTAAATTTTGTTTATTGGTTTCTTGTATTTTCCTATGCTGTACGCCGCCCTGAGTCCTTCGGGAGTTGGGCGGCATATAAGAAAGCCAAATAAATAAATAAATAAATAAATTTTATCACTTTGAAAATTATCCCAACTGTCATATTGTAAATTCAAGTGCTGTCCTCTAACATAATTTCTAATGAAATATTCCTGGACTTCTTAAAACTTATAGGTTATCTTAGCCATTTTGGTCTAGTGGTTAAGACACCAGGCTAGAAACTGGCAGATGGTGAGTTATAGTCCCACCTTTGGCATGAAAACCAGTCACTCTTCCTCAGCCCAACCCACCTCACAGGGTGGTTGTTGTGGGAAAAATAGGAGGGTGGAAGGAGTATTAGGTATATTCTCCACCTTGAGTTATTTATAAAAATAATAAAGGTAAAAAATAAATAAATGAATAAAAATAATGGATGACTATCCCAATGCATTGAAAATACACGAATCAGTCCAGAAAAAAAGCACAGACAAAATGTGATAATAAAAAGACTTGGCAAAGTGTAATTTTAGCAGCTTGTTTTCTGATAAACTGTGCTTTTGTATCTGGCCACATTTTTTTAAGGCAGCCATTTTGTCAGCACATTTAACATCATCCAATAGAGGGTGCCTCAATGCCCAAGAAAGGTGTCTACTCCTGCTATGAACAGTTTAACTACCAATATAATTGTTAGCAATCATATGCTCTAGATACAATAAAACTTACCCTGAAGGATAATATAGCTGACTATTCACAAATAAATGTTAAAAATCAACTGATAAATGCCCAGCATTTTCATAAAACAGACAACAAAATGCAAAGACAGAATGACTCACATTTTTCATATATTTACAAAGATCTAGAATTCTTTTGTCTAGTTCTAACATAGATTTTTCATAACAAAAAACTTCTCAACTTTTTAAATGTAAATAACTTACTGATATATAAAATATTTTCAGCAAGCTCTTTATTAAAAGTTAGAGCTGTGTACAGCTTTGAAGGATGCTTCTGTTTTGATGTTTCCTATTATATCCTATGGATAAATCTTTGTCATATAAATCCTGAAGATTTTCAATTGAATTAGTTTGCATTTTCAACTGCAAAATTTAAATCATAACCTCTCCTGAACTCAAGTCTCCAATGTGAATCAAGTTACCGTAGACCTGATTTACACAGGGCTATTAAATTGTAACTCTTCCACTGTGTTTTCCAGGAGCAAAGTCCTGAAGAGCTACGCTTTATCATCTAGACTAGAGATATTATACTTTTGTTCTATTCCACAAAACAGCTCATATTCAGAATTCCACATATATTCATTTCAGCATGAAATAGTACTGAATAAAGAACAATTGTAAAGTTTTAGAGATATCCAAATGTGCTGAATGTAGTGAATATTTATTTACTGAGAATATTTCTTTCTGTAGTAATGTTGTTGATGTATTCTTTTTAAAGAAATAGGATCTTATTGATAAATTAGGAGAAAAAGAAATATTTCACTGTCCTTTAGATGACAGTGAAATATTACTCTGCAAAATACATCTGGATATGGTTTGGCAAGACATACCAAAAGTAGGTCATGTGAAGTGCACATGATTATAAAATTGATGGAATGACATGCCATAATAATAGATCTCATATCAGCAGGGAGATACAACACCTCAGAGCTGTGAAAATAGCAGGCAAGACTTTTAAAATAAATTAACCCTTACCACATTCTGCCTTCATTTGCTCAACACACTTAAACTGAAACAGATGAAGGCTGGTGTCATCCGTAGACAACATGCAAAGCTTAGTTAGTTTTAATCTTAGTTTTATTGTGGCTTGTGTTATTGGAATACAGCCTATTTGGGCAGTTAGTAGTAGTGATTCCTAAATATTTTTAAGATTGATATACTATTGGAATCCCTAAAACTGTGGAAATTTCCTTTTGAGTTTTGGGATTTTGGGGAAATGGTTAAATGTGATTTATGCAAATTAACTTATAGCCATGAAACCTTTGCAAATTTCTCTAACTCCTTCTTAATATAGCTAGGTGAATAACAAGCATTTGAGAGTGTCAAGACTGTATCATAGATTTAAAAGATATATCTTAGCTCCCATTTTTATCCTGCTAATCTGATTAAGTGCTATTACCAGCATTTCTATTGCTAGGTTGAATAGTAAAGATGATAAAGGACAACCTTTACTCCCTAAACCATGTTCTGGATTTTCACAGTACATTGCATTGTAAACTATGCTATTTGGATTAATTTAGTAATCAATATTTTATGTTTTTGTAGTTTTTGGTTAGGTGGGCGAGAAAGTAACTAGATCTAGAATTAACCTTTTGTTTGCAACTATTAAAGACAAATAAACGTAAGTTATGCCCTGATTTGCATCAGACAGAGCAAACTACAGACTTAACAAAATGTATAATTTAGAGTCTTGCTGGTGGTCTGGAACAGGAAAATAAAAGTCTTATTCTTGGTTATCAAAATTCTTGATCAAAATTCTTGATGTGAATTCTAGTTAAGTAATTTGTCAGAGTCCCATTCATATTTCAGTTAAACCATGGATGTCTGATTTTAATCCAGTACATTATGGCATGGATGATTGATCACCCAAATCACTTGCCATTGTTTCTGCCTTCCTTAAGAATGGCAACTTTTAAAATCTAGGAAACCCTGAAAAAAGGGAGTAACATATATAATGCTTTTAAATATGTATATCAATCAAAAGCCATTTCAACTTGAATTTATGACAATTCAACATACATAATAGTTACAATAAGTTATATAGAAGCATGAATAAAATTAAACATGGAAAATGTTCAGATAATGTGAAACAGATCTGCCTATTTTTCTCTAAAACTGGATTTGTTATTAGAAGTTATTTTTATCAAGATAATGATGATATTCTCCTCCCTGTTTTCCATAATACTGGAGCAAAATACCACATAAGATCTTCTGGGAAATTAAAGTAAAGCCTTGATCAGAGAACAGCTAGTTTAATGTTACTGTTGAGGTCAATTCCCTTCTGAAATATCAAATTCTATTTTTCTCTTTCCTGACACATAGTCCGTGAATGTGTGATAGAAGGAAGGGATTATATTCATAGGTCATGTTCCAAACTCACCCATATTTAAGTGGTTGTTAAATAAGACCTGGCTTGCTTTACAGATGCACATATTCACGAACTATGTGAATGTGGGATGAAAAAAAAGTAGGACTTCATATTTCATGCAAGATTGTCATTAAGGTACATTTTCCCACTCTCACTGTAGTCCCAAGTAACACCATGAGCCCAATACATAAAATACTTTTTGATATCTGAAATCAGAAGGAGGCTCATAGAACAGAAGAATGCTGATCAAGGGCAGCTCAAGATGTTTTACTTACTGGATTGAAGGATTGCATAGCATCCCCTCTTATTTACAGATTGCCATCCTCTGATTATCTTTGGCCTGCTATAAGATCACATAAGGTGTGCAACAGGGGTGGGTTTCAGTTACCTTCGCCACCGGTTCACGTCATGACGTTTCACGCGCACGTCCCCTCGCATGATTTCACTTCTGCGCATGCTCAGAAGGTGGATTCAGCCCAAAACACAGCTGAGGAGCTCATCAGGTGTGCTCATCAGGCGAAGAAATAAATATCAGTATTAATCCGGGGGCAGGCGGGAGGGCTTTTTTCAAACCACAGAACGCTGTGAAGCCATCCAAACACAGAAAGATCGGCCAAAAATTCTCCAAAAAAAGATGGCGGTGAGCACGGACCAGCACAGACAGAACCGGATCCGTGATGCCAAAATTACATCACCAGCGGGTCGCTAATGGTTCGGGCGATCTGGTCCGAATAGGGAGGAACCCACCCCTGGTGTGCAAGCTCCATGACCTATCAATTAAGCAGAGTCATCCGGTGGAATCACAGAACTATCCCTTCTCTGTTGCCAACCCCATTTCCCTGCAGAGGTTCGTCTGGACCTGACCTTGCTGTTTTTTGTTTTGTTTTTTGTTTTAAAAAGGCCAACTTCTACCAGATGAGTCCCACTTGTTCTTCAAAGAATTAAGCACTTGCTTGGTGATTATTGATCCATTTCCTGTAAACAGTCCCTTGTAGCACTGATAGCATCTTATACAAGGAAATAGGACTCATGCTTTAACATTCCCCTGAACATTACTGCTGTCCATATGAATTAATGACATGAAATTCATTTACCATATGGCTAAACCACATAAATATTGGTCTTCCCAAGTTGTTTGCAGAGACTCAATGAGGTTTGCTTGGTATTGGTTTTGTGTTATGTGTTATGTGTAAACACAGCCATTAAGTATTATAAATTATAATTTATAATGCAATACTATACAGTATGTAAACTCAAACATGATGGCTTATTCAACAAATAGTACTTTAGCAGAATATGTGATTCCAACCAACAAAATTGTTAGGGTGATCTCCATTCTACAATGCCTGTGCTGCAGATAATCAAAGAGTATTTTGCAGCTTTCAATCTCAACAGGAACAAAAGATCTGAAAAACTATGAGAATTGTATCTGGCCTCAAACCACAGTTAGCATCTTTGAGCCAATTGCTGAGGAATACAGGATGAATAGTTACAGACTACTTAAGATACTTTCATCATCCTCCCATCTCCCACTCTTGTTAGATCTGACAAGTATTACTGCCTATTACAAGGTCTTCCAACCTAACAATTCATCTACCCATCACCCTAGCAATATCAAACCTGCCAGCATCAGTGATTTATTGCCACAGCAATGGATAGTTGATGCTATAAATCACTGGTCTGAACAACCTCAACATCCCAGGCATGGAACAAAACTATACCAAATTGCTTGAAGAAAAGTGCCAACATACCTCATTTTGGATTCTAACCAAGGCACGTTAATGACAAGATTCTAAGATCAAAATACATATCTTAGTAGTTGGGAAAACCCAAATATTTTCATTGGTAGATTAATATACTACATGAAACCATATCATGATTTGCTTGGTTTTGGCATAGTTTGTTTCTCTGAACAGACCAATTGTGGTATGTAAACAGGATTTATAGCTTAATAGTAATTTGAAATTAGTTCAGATCTTTTAGTTGAGAATGAATAGCCAGCTCAAATTATCATATTGTGGACATATTATGTAATGACCTAGTCATCTTGAGAGAGTGTTTGGAAAGATGGAAGATGGAAGGAAAGATAAGTAGAGAAGAACCAGTAGCAATGTCAATGGTCTCAATTACAGTGGTAAGGAGAATACAATTGAAGGATCTGAAGATTAAGAACAGATCTGCCTGGATCTATGTATGTAGTTGCTAAAAACTGACTTGATAGTACATAATTAATAACAAAATTAATCATTAATTTGAAACATTCCTCATTAACTGAGCTGTTTAGTAAACCTTTGTTAGTTCTATGTTAGCAATAGAAAAATAATAGCTGATTAATGTGGTATAATACTTATCTAATAATGGGGGGGGGAAACTCAACTCAAGTTTTAATACTTTATCAATTGAATTACAATGGCAATATGAAAAAGAAATGGACTTTCTTTTTGTTTTTGGGAAAAGTTAGATCATTTGTCCCTTTCATATATTCGGATTGCATTAAGGCTACCATATCAGAGCTGCAAAAATTCATATTTGTTTATTTATTATAGTGATTTATATAGCTGTCATTGTGACTCTGAGCAGTGAACATAAGAACTAGGAACCTCCTTGCTGTCACCTACTAGTTCTCTGGAATTTTATAATCTTAGATAATAACTAATACCTTTTATTATCTATGACTGGCCACCAAATTCCACAAGATCTGAATTGTGGCATCTATTTTGCATTGTGTTAAAATAGCCTGCTAGTTTCTTTAATTCAATTTAAAAAAACCTGTTTGATAACTTACCTTAATTTAAACCCTTAGAAGATTTAGAAATAAATATGATTGTCTTTTGCTCTTATTGTTAGAAACACAAAGCTGCAATATTCCATACCAGGGGTCTCCAACTTTGGCAACTTTAAGACTTGTGGACTTCAGCTCCCAGAATTCCTCAGCCAGCAAAGGAATTCTGGGAGCTGAAGTCCACAAGTCTTAAAGTTGCCAAGGTTGGAAACCCCTGTTCCATACCATATAGCTCAGCATCCTGAGTAATTGCTTCTATTTTCCTTCAATGACTACTTGACAAATGACTA
The DNA here is from genome assembly GCA_023053685.1 of Diadophis punctatus similis. NCBI lineage: Eukaryota > Metazoa > Chordata > Lepidosauria > Squamata > Dipsadidae > Diadophis > Diadophis punctatus. The sequence continues at coordinate 29,747,961 of JALIGW010000002.1, read as the reverse complement.
GCATTGTGCAATAGGAGAGAGACTGACAGAGGTGGTTGTTGTCTTAGATGTATTGCCAATCAATGTCATTCTTTGTAACTCTTCCCAATCAACAATTCCTAAAAAAAATTGTTGCAGTTTCCTACAGTATATTCTTAAACATGCTCTGCTTCATCTGATTTTGTATCTATAATAGAGTTATAGGATCTTATAAACTTTTTCTGTAAAAAAAACCCCTTTAAAATATTTCTGTTTATCATAGATCATTATTGCAGGTCATTTTATTTCTATAAAAATCTGAAACCTTGTGTGATTTTGCTTTATAATTTTTCTAGATGAGTAATTCCATACTCCTTGTAACTTGACCAATATTCATAACTTCTTCTAATATACATATCCTTATTTGAATGAAAATTTTCTATTACATTCTGGAACTATACAGAAGAGTAAATGTAAGAAAGAGTATAGGAGTACAGGAAGTCTAAAAATTAATGAAGATAGGAATAAAATAACCTATTCCTTGCATAGGATTTGATTAAACATATTAAGAAAAATCCTTATTTATTTTAGATTGTAAATATCACAGGCCACAAACCTGTTTTGTTTGTTTATTGCTGTTCAGTTACAATGCTGTCTCATTCATCATCATCTCATATATACAGTACCTAGTGCAAAGCTTAATTATGACTCCAGAAAACCACTATTTTAAAGTATATTTAAGAAGTCGTCTTCTTTTTTATAAGCAATTACAGAACACTCTTCTTGGAAATGATATTTATATGTGCTGGGACTATGAAGTCCATAATTTCAAGCCAACATGCTCTTTGGTAAGGCGTTCAGTGGTGGGTTCCTACAGGTGCGGTCCACTCTATAGCACTGGTAGCGGCCCACTGGTGATGTCACAGTACCGGTGCAGTCGGTTGCTGGTGCCTGGGCGCTGCCATTTTAAAAAAATTTAATTTTTTTTTAAAATTTTCTTCTGCGCATGCCCAGAAGCTGAGCTTCCGGCACTGCGCATGCGCTGCCTTCCTACCCCACAGTGAGTCCAAGCAGGGGATGATGGCTGAGGGAGCATGTGGGACGCTGAAAGAACGGGTGGCAGGAGCTATCTCCATTCCCCTCCCTTCAGCAGTCCGAGAAGCCACGAACGTGTGGTGATGATCCTAGGCATTTTCGCACGAGGCTTCTCAAGCTGCTGAGGTGAAGGGGAACGGGTGGCAGGACCTATCTCAGTCCCCATCCCTTCAGCAGTCTGAGAAACCATGCCCACCCAGTCACATGGCCGGCAAGCCATGCCTACCCGGTCACATGGCCGGCAAGCCACACCCACAAAATAAGCCATGCCCACAGAGTGGTAGTAAAAAAATTAGGAACCCGCCCCTGAAGGCGTTGTATAAGTTTTTATGCCCACTAAATCTAGAAAGCATTGACTTGAGCAAGATTACAGTGGGATATAAGCAATAAGGTTAAGGGAACAATGTCAGTATCAGTGATGCATCTTGTACCAGATTTCACTGAACCTCAAGATTCAAACATACAGAAAAGCAGAAGATGTTGTGCTGAGGCAATACAACCCAATGGATGTTAGAAGGAGTTGTAACCTGGCTTCTGTATTAAATGATATTGTAAAGTCTTCCTCAAATGTCAGATTTGAAAGTAAGATTGAGAGATAAAAGAAAGCCAGGTGTAAATTTAGGAAGAAAGAAAGAAAGAAAGAAAGAAAGAAAGAAAGAAAGAAAGAAAGAAAGAAAGAAAGAAAGAAAGAAAGAAAGAAAGAGAAAGAGAGAGAGAGAGAGAGAGAGAGAGAGAGAGAGAGAGAGAGAGAGAGAGAGAAAGAAAGAAAGAAAGAAAGAAAGAAAGAAAGAAAGAAAGAAAGAAAGAAAGAAAGAAAGAAAGGGCTATTTGAATATTCAGCATAGATATTTGAGTTGAAGGAAATTTGCTCAAAAGATGAAATTGAATCTATTGCCTGAATCTGAAAGCTCCAATCTGATTCAAATTGTTGATTTTACGAGTGCATCTGCCTCAGTTAAAATTGAATGGGTTTGATTTAGGCAATTTAACTGAGATGGATGCACTTCCTTAAACCAGATCAATTTTGCTTTCCAAATAAATGCAACAATTTATATCTAATCAAATGGAAATCCTTGAATCAGCTCATATACTACTAAAAGTACATACTCTTTTTATGGTATTACTACTTTAATAATTTGTTTACTGCTTCTTCTGCCTCTGTGTCTCCTTTTAGTGCATATTAACATATTTCATAATTTGTTGGCTATTTTTATTTCTCTATTTATTTATTTTATTTCTCTAAGGAGCTGAAGTGGTGCAGTGGTTAAATGCAGCCATTGCAGGCTGACTGCTAGTTCAACAGTTCAGCTGTTCAAATCTCACTAGGCTCAAGGTTGACTCAGCCTTCCATCCTTCCGAGGTCGGTAAAATGAGGACCCAGATTGTTGGGGGCAATATGCTGAACTTTGTAAACTGCTTAGAGAGGGCTGTAAAGCACTATGAAGCGGTATATAAGAAAAGTGCTATTGCTATTTATGAGATTTATATGCCACCTTTCATTCAGGAGTTCAAGGTAATCTACCAACATTCCTTCCTGATGTTTTTCCCCACAACCACAAGCCTGTGAGATAGGGGTGGGTTCTAACTTACCTCGCTGCCGGTTCGCTTCCTCCCGCGCCGCATGCGCAGTGCCAAAAAATCTAGGAAAAAAAGCTGAAAACAAAATGGCAACCGCATGCACAGTGCCGGAAACTCGGCTTCTGCTCATGCTCAGAATAAATTTTTTAAAAAAAAAAATTCCCCCAAAAAAATATCCCAAAAATTTTTTTTAAAAAAAGATGCTGGCGCCCATGGACTGGCATCAACCGAACTGGTTCCGTGACATCACCAGCGGGTGACATCACCAGCGGGTTGCTACCAGTTTGGGCGATCTGGTCCAAACCGGGAGGAATCCACCTCTGCTATGAGATAGGGAGAGAAATGAATGACTAGCCCAAAATCAGCCAATAAGCTGTGATTCATGGTTAATTAGAACCTCAGTTTATTTTTACTTTTCTAACACTTCATATTTATCCTACTTCTAGAACTTACGCTGTAATTGCTATAAGTAATTTTATATCTGTTATCTGAATAACAGAAACAATTTCTTTTAGAACCTTACCTAAGCCACTTCTTTTTTCCAGCCTCTATATCACTCAACAATGAGCCACAATAAATAAATAAAAAAAATAAAAAAATAAATAAATAAAAATGATAAATAATAAAAATAAAAATATAAAAAAATCAAAGCAAACTACCCAAATCCAGAAATTACAGTGGATGATCATCACCCCCATTCCAACTCTCAGCAACCCAAAAGTAGATGCACAAAGTTTGATTGGCTTACAGCTGCAATAAGAACCTATCAATGATATGGATGAATGGTGTTTTGCTACTGCTGTAGTCCTTATTCTCCAAAATACTAAAAAGCATTTGCATATTGAGGGCGCAAATGAATTTTTCTGAATATAGACATACTTAAATTCCCATGAATAGACTTTGCTTGAACCTGAAAAGAATAGAACAGCCACATGCTCTATATCAGGGGTCGGGAACCTATGGCTCGCGAGCCAGATGTGGCTCTTTTGATGACTGCATATGGCTCGCAGCAGGGGTGAAATCCTCCCGGTTCGCCCGGGCCAGTCCTTCGGCGTATAGCCGATGGAACTGGCGGCGGTTGCGGCGCGGAGCTTCTCCTGCCCGCTTTCCCGTCCCGGCTGAACACAATCACCGCTTTCCCGTCCCGGCTGACCACAATCATTTGGGTTATTTTTCCCTCTGTGCATGCGCGCGCATGCACAGAGGGAAAAATAACCCAAATGGCGGCGTTCAGCCGGGACGGGGGGAGCTAAAAAACGGCCATGGCCACATCCCCGCCGTTCTCCAGCCAAGCGGCTGAAGAAGCCCCAGAGCCCCACCGCCAACCTGCGTCTCCTGCTGGGAAGGAGCCTCTGTCGCTGTCTCTCGCGGGGTTCCAGCCACCCGACTGAGTCCCTGACCGCGGCACCGGCAGGGTTAATGCGTATGGGAGAGGAGAGAGAGCGCTACCCGCCGCCGCTGCTACTTTCACCGCTTCGATATTTCTTTGGTGGGCGCGCGCGGGAGGGACCATGGAGCAGAGGCGCCCGGCAGCTTAAGGCAAGAGGCGGGTGGGAGACGCGGGAGGAGCCTGTCGCCGCCGCCGCCACTTCTGGCATCCCCACGCCTCTCACCCCGCTCGCTGGGTGCCTCTGCTCAGCGGTCCCTCCTGCGGAGGCCCACCAAAGAAATATTGGAGCAGCGCAGCGGCGGCGGTAGCGCGCTCTCTCCTTCCCTCCCATGCAGGGAGGGAAGGAGAGCGCGCGCTACCGCCGCCGTTGCTACTTTCACCGCTCCGATATTTCTTTGGTGGGCGCGCGCGGGAGGGACCGCTGAGCAGAGGCACCCGGCGAGCGGGGTGAGAGGCGTGGGGATGCCAGAAGTGGCGGCGGCGGCGACAGGCTCCTGCCCGCGTCTCCCACCCGCCTCTTGCCTTAAGCTGCCGGGCGCCTCTGCTCCATGGTCCCTCCCGCGCGCGCCCACCAAAGAAATATCGGAGCGGTGAAAGTAGCAGCGGCGGCGGTAGCGCGCTCTCTCCTTCCCTCCCTGCATGGGAGGGAAGGAGAGAGCGCGCTACCGCCGCCGCTGCGCTGCTCCAATATTTCTTTGGTGGGCCTCCGCAGGAGGGACCGCTGAGCAGAGGCACCCGGCGAGCGGGGTGAGAGGCGTGGGGATGCCAGAAGTGGCGGCGGCGGCGACAGGCTCCTACCCGCGTCTCCCACCCGCCTCTTGCCTTAAGCTGCCGGGCGCCTCTGCTCCATGGTCCCTCCCGCGCGCGCCCACCAAAGAAATATCGAAGCGGTGAAAGTAGCAGCAGCGGCGGTAGCGCTCTCTCTCCTCTCCCATACGCATTAACCCTGCCGGTGCCGCGGTCAGGGACTCAGTCTGGTGGCTGGAACCCAGCGAGAGACAGCGACAGAGGCTCCTTCCCAGCAGGAGACGCAGGTTGGCGGCAGGGCTCCGGGGCTTCTTCAGCAACCCACCCACCTACCTCGCTTGGTGCGGTTCCCAGCACTTGACGTCTTGGAAGAGGGCTGGGCGAGGGAGAAAGGAGCCACGGTGGGGATTGGTTTGCAGAGAGAAAGAAAGAAAGAAAGAAAGAAAGAAAGAAAGAAAGAAAGAAAGAAAGAAAGAAGAAGAAGGAAGAAGAAGAAGAAGAAGAAGAAAAAGAAGAAGAAGAAGAAGAAGAAGAAGAAGAAGAAGAAGAAGAAGAAGAAGAAGAAGAAGAAGAAGAAAGGAAGGAAGAAGAAGAAGAAGAAGAAGAAGAAGAAGAAGAAGAAGAAGAAGAAGAAGAAGAAGAAGAGAAAGAAAGAAAGAAAGAAAGAAAGAAAGAAAGAAAGAAAGAAAGAAAGAAAGAAAGAAAGAAAGAAAGAAAGAAAGAAAGAAAGAAAGAAAGAATCATTACCAATGCTATGATGGAAATCACCAACTCAAAGACAAATATCACTTTGGAGCAAGGAAGCTGCTACAGCAGCAACAAATTAAACAGCACAAAGACAGGGATTCTCTCAATATCCCATTGTCCCTATTGACATTTAGTTGAATTCACTTTTAAAATATATTATATGGCTCTCACTGAAATAAATGTCCAAATTTTTTGCTTTCATGGCTCTCTTAGTCAAAAAGGTTCCCGACCCCTGCTCTATATAAAATGCCTCTTTATCCATTTAAAAATAAAGAACCACTAAGAAGAATAGAATTTTCATTGACCTTGAGCTTTAGTATCCCAGACTCTGAGCTTTTGTATGATCATACATGTAGATCCTTCATCATGGTATCCATCCCTACATTAAAATAAGTTTAATGTGGAAATTGAGTAGAATTATTTCTAAATTTGTTTTCCTTGTATAACCTTTTTTCTGAGTGATGCACGGCTCTTTCGTGATCACTCAGTTTCTAAGGGACCCGTTCTAAAAAGGAAGAAGAAAACATCTTTAACTCTACTGTGAAAAATGTATATAGTTTAAGCCACCCTATGCGATCAAAGAGAAGTTCACCTGCAGTGCAGATGTGGCCTAAGATAAAAAAATGCATTCTTTATGTTGGATTATTCCCAATACTCTTTTCACAGCATATACCTAACGTTAATAGAACAGATGGCTTTATGCCACATTGTAGAAAGCCTTAAGTCACACTTGGCTTATGTTTTTATAAATATAGAACAAAACCCAGCAAGCTTGTGGCTTCACTTAATTCGCAGGTTTTAATTACAGGAACTCATGTATTACTGTATATTTGTACAGGGCTGATGATTTTAAGTAAAAAAAAATCATTTGGTGAGGGAGGTTTCAGATTTTTGCTCAGTTATTTTCACCAGACAATTAAACAATTGTTATTTGTTAATAACAATTCAAATATAGTTTGCAAATATTCTGACTTTCCCTCATTAATAGATTTATTCTCTGGCAAAGATATAAGAAAGTAATGAAAAAAACTTAAGAGAAATAAATGAAAAATCTTATTGAATGCTTCACTTCCTTAGATTCTACAAATGATATTTAGACAGTATAGAGAAAAAAAATAAATAAAAAACAGAGAATTAGAAGAACAAAACCTAAATAATCATGATAAAGAACTGTTAGAAGGAATTCATCATCTGTGGCTTCTCACACATGCCTCTTAGATGTAAGTTAAGTATGACAGTTCTATACATACTGGATATATGGAATATTATGGGTCATTGTATTAGTTAATTGAAGGTTAAATTATGTTTGAGAAATGAATTGTGAGGGGAAATCCAACATTTTTCAGGGACAAGTCCATTTTTATAGTGTTTGTTATCTTTTTCTACTTTATTTTTTCCTTACTCTGCAATAAATTATCTTTTAGTACCCTGATATCTCAGGGCAGATTTTGCAGTTTGGCAGCAGGGAATTTCCTTGTATTCATCAACCAGCATCAGCTAAACAACTTGTTTGAATTCCTGAATTATTTTTGCTAGTATATTAATCAAATCTCACCACAGGTCATCATTCTGCCCTGCTGTGAAAAAAAAGGTGGAACATAAATATAATTCCATTTTGTGTTCTAAATCATCTTTTAGTAAGAAAAAACCAGTCTACCAAGGTTTGCTTGCTTTTAAAAAAGTATTTGAGGTCCTTTTATATCAATGGGTTAAAATTTCATAGTTTGAGCTAAAACATTGTAGTTGCAATGTTTTCTCCATTGGTTGCTGTGATTTTTATGGGTAGAAAATGACATTGTCTGAATATTAGTTTTTAAGACTTTAAAATTTACCGGTAACTCTGCTGCCTACTCTTGAAACAAAAGAAATTGCCTTGAAGAAGAGGGTATTTTCCTCTCACCATAATTTCTTCTCCCCGTCTTTCAAAAACAACGTGACTTGCAATCTTCTTCTGCTGAGTCAGAAATGCTGAGAACAGAGAGCGAAAATCCTTGCTTGAACTGCAAAAAAAAAAAACAAACCCTCTTTGCTCTATTCCATGAAAAATCAAATAAATGCTGCCCCCGGGTGTGAGGGAGCGGGGTGGGCAAGAGGCGGCTGTATGTTCGGGCAGGGCAAGGGGGAAAATGGCTCATCTGGAGCAGCTAAACTATGTTTAAGCAAGGCTGTGCTTGGCTGTACCTGAATCCAGCTATAAAGAACCTGGCCCAAAGGCATTGAGCAAGAACCACAGCTCCCCCTCCCCTCTTCCCCACCAACAGTAGGACTCAGAAGAACGGCAGAAAATTGAATATTTTAGATTTTGCCAGCAGTCAAAACCACAGGGAAAAATTAACATTTTTAAAAACTCTTGACTAATAACCACACAGGTAGAGTTAGTACGTGGGCCGGCAAAAATGACTCCGGGGCTGGACTAAACAGTGGGGTGGGGACCCCGGACAGCAGCCACAGCAGCGCTCGTCCTTGCCTAAAGGCGTTCACATTCTGAGTCCTTTTTGCCCTGCCGCAGCCTCGGTAGCTGCTGGTAACCCTGGGGCTCAGCCCGTCGGTGAACAGATTGGCTCGCAAGTCCCTCCCGCCCGTTGTCCCCTCGCCTTCACGGGGAGGAAGCGGGCCATCTTGGGAGCGAAGAGGAATACAACCTAGTACCCCCACACACATATGTAGGGAGCTACTCTTAGCACAAACTACCGCAGAGAAACCTCTAGAACAGGGGTCTCCAACCATGGCAACTTTAAGACTTGTGGACTTCAACTCCCAGAATTCCCCAGCCAGTATAGCTAAATAAATAAACTAACTTTGTGCCGCTGCCTGCCTGCCTGCCCACCCTGGCTCTGATGAGAATAAACGTTGCCCCAAATCATTTGGGCTGGAAAAAACCCCCACCCACCCCATCCCTTTATCCACAGGAGTTGTCCTTCTGCTTTCCTGGTTGCTTCCCTGATTCCTCCTGTTGCTTTTCCCCCCCCTTCAGTAAAGTTTTGCTTTGCACAGCCACAAATAACTCACGTGGGGAGGAACTGTTGGGTTCTCTTTTGAAATTTAGCAGCACTGCTACAAAACTGAGAGGTTTTCTCATACTGATTCGGTGTATTTCTCTCGCCAGTCCCTTCCCTTCCTTTCCTATTAGGAGAGCCTCCTGCAAAAAGGGCCAACTGTTCTGATTTTTCAATGGTTTTTTTGTAGTGCAGAATCAGGGAAGCAACTGGGGAAAGCAGAAGGACAACTCCAGTGGATAAAGGGATGGGGAGGGGGGCTGGGGGTGTTTTCCAGTCTAAATCAGGGGTGGGTTCCAACTTACCTTGCTGCTGGTTCGCTCCCTCCCTCCCACGCCGCGTGGGTGTGTCTCGTGGACGTGTGCATGTGCAGTAATGAAAAATCTGGGGGGGAAAACAAAGCCGAAAAAAGATGGCGACCAGTGCCGGAACTCGGCTTCTGCGCATGCTCAATTTTTTTTTAATTTTTTAAATTTTTTTTTAAAAAAATTTAAAAAAAGATGGCGGCACCCACGGACTGGCACCGACCGATCTGGTTCGGTGACATCATCATGATGTCACCAGCAGTTCGCTACTGTTTCAGGCAAACTGGTCTGAACCGGGAGGAACCCACCCCTGAAATTCAGTGGGATTATGTTGCACAAATGGAAATGCTTTCTGCCTGTTCAAAACATCCCTGGATCCAAGCCACAGTTATTGGTTGTTGAGTTTTATTAATGTTACATTATCTTGACAGCTGAATCCATTATGTATTGCCATTGAGATGCTCTTTCTATATCCTTTGTACTTTACTCTGCATAAAGTGATACACTGTTGTGCCAGAACTACCATTAGACCAATTGAAGATAGTTGCAAAGACTCTGAATTTCATGAAAGGTGGGAGTATTCATTTGGTTACTTGGTTTATTGCATCTTACTACTGGGGTTAGACAAAATGTATTTCCCTATGGATAAGAAAACTGGAATTCAGCTGAAGAAAAGACAGACTTCAGTAGAAGAAGCTATTAAGATTTCATCCCTCACCCCTCATTTTCATTAAATACCGTACTTTTCGGAGTATAAGACACACTTTTCGCCCCCCTAAAAGAGGGTGGAAATGTTGGTGCGTCTTATACACTGAATACAGCCATTTTTGGCCTCCTGAAACCCCGCCCTTGTTTTGCCAAAAACAAGCCCGTTTTTCACAAAAACAGGGCGCGCAGAGGCTTTGGGAGGCCTGCAGAGTGGTCCTGCAAACTGCCTGCAGTCTTCCAAGGATATAATCATATGTTTACACTAATGTACATTTCTCTCATACTTGAGTCAGCAAAAAAGTATGTTCTGCTTCCTCCACCTAATTTAAAATATGTCTCAAAAATGTGTAGTAGTCAAACCGCAAAAATGCTATCTCACATCGGTCCATATAATGAAGAAGACTCATTCACACAATATAAGACAAAAGAGAAACTGACAAATAATAGAACTGGATTATTTTTGAATGGCAAAATGACAGAGAGAGACAAAAGAATCAAAGATATAGAGATTAATAGGATTTTGTACAGGTCATGCAAGCAAGAGCTAAAGAAAGATAAAATCTGTCCACTCAAAGGATTAGAAAACAGAGTGTGGCTTACTTTGATAAGATAGCAAGGCCTGCTACTGATAAAAAAATAAATAAACAAGAACCAGGATCCGAGGCCACAACCACAAGCTGTTTCAGTTTCAGAAAGGAGATTTAAGATCCCTGCAAGCAGGAATTCATTTATGGGCAAGAGTAAAGGAGCCAGAGATTGGGGTGGGGGGATATCCAAAAATTGCCAGCTTAGTAGTGAATAGAATTAACAAGGATTTATCACTGGGCATCTGATGTGCTGACCAAGGCGTTGTCCTGAAATTGTTTCTAGTTTCTTTGAAAGAAGTTGGGAGATATGAATTTGTGCCTAAAAGGATGAGAAGCGGTGTTGGATGTTGCATGAGCCCTTTGTACCTATGTTGATCACTGTGGCAAATGGCAGGAGATAGATAAGAGGAGGGATCTTACATGCTATTCTTGAGTTCATTTCTCATCTGGTCTATTACTAGTTTATGAATCTCTTTATTTAAGATATAACTCCCTCTCTCTTTCTTGTTCATCCTTCTCTTCAAAATGTAGCTTAGGTAGCTATCTGAAAGGGTGCTTTTTCAAAAGGCAACTAGACTGGCAGTACCAGGGGTGGGTTCTAACTTACCTCGCCACCGGTTCGCATGCGCAGTACCAAAAATTAAAATTAAAAAGAAGCCAAAAACAAGATGGCAGCGCATGTGCAGTGCCAGAAACTCAGTTTCTGTACATGTGCAGAAGAAGAAAAATCAGAAAAAAATTAAAAAAAAAATAAAAAAAAAATCCCAAAAAAGATGGCGGTGTCCACCGAATGACACCGACCGAACTGGCTCCGTGACATCACCAGCAGTTTGCTACCAGTTCAGGCAAACCGGTCTGAACCGGGAGGAACCCACCTCTGGGCAATACCTATCTTTCCTTTGGCTGCCAAAACTAATGAAGCTTATTAAATGAGAAGCGAAACATTTTCTTTTCTTTCCTCAAGGAAAAAAAACTGTTCAGTTACCTTTTGAAAAAGCACCTTTGAGACAACTATGACTTGGATGACTAAGAATCTCCACAGACACTTAAACAGCAATGAAACCTTTTTTAAATTTTATGCATTTTAAAAATACATGAATTCAGATACAAAGAATGTTTGTTATATAGATGGGCAAAGCCCATATTCTGTATCCAAGAACATGTTTTTTTAATGAGATGTTCTGCAAATTCATTATTCAATATTTTTTCAACACTCTACTTATATTTAGAAGCATATCCTTTAATAAATTCTTCTGCTGAATTCAAATAATCAACACAGGTAGTGCAACTTTAATAGAACTTTATGACAACTCTTATTTGAACTTTGTACTTCTGCAGTTCAAGTCTGCATTTGGCATGATTGCTGACACAAAGACAAATTGCTTAAAAAGTTCATTTCATTGGTATATGAAACCTCAGGGTATTTTTATAGGCCCTCTGTTGGAGTTTTCATAAGTGATGATGAAACTATTCGTTATCTTTTTTTAATGAATGCCTTCTAAATTTATACTGGCTGGAATAAAAATCCAGTTTAAATATCTACTTCAGGTATTCCAGTTAGCATTCTGGATTAATATTTATAATAAATTACATACAATTTTAAAAGCATGTTTACTTAGTCCATGACTTAAGCAGCTTAGCTAGATTACAATTAGGTTCTTTGGACAATTTTGTGAAGCTAATTTGACTAGAATATTTATTAGAATATAAATGTATTTCATATGGTTTTAAACATATAAAGTGCATTTGCCTTTTAAGAAGAAAGATGTGCAACAGTAAGGAATTATCTTAAATGAGAGAAACATAGATGGGATAAAGCAAGGGTGTCAAACTCAATTTCATTGAGGGCCGCATCAGGGTTGTGTTTGACCTCGGGGCCGGGGTGGGCATGGCCAGCTTGATGTCACTTGTGTCGGGGGCGTCTGTGGTGGCCTGAGCGCTCTGCCAGCGAAAACGGACTCCTGAGCTCTGTTTTCAGCCATGATGGCCTCCTGCCACCCTCTGCCAGTAAAAACGGAGCTCGGGGAGGCTGTTGTGGCTGAAAACGAAGCCTGGGAGGGCCCTCCCGAGCTCTGTTTTTTCTGGCAGAGGCACCACAGGCCAGTCCTTTGCTGTTTCTAGGGCAGCCCTGCGGGCCAGATCTAAGCACCGCATGGGCCGGATCCGTCCCCAGGGCCTTGAGTTTGACACCCCTGGGATAAAGCATATCAGATATTATCTAAAATTACCATATTAGTCAAATTTTCTTTCCATGTTCTCTTTCATCAAAGAAGGTGCTGGTTGGGTGTGGTGGATCTGTAACCTAAATCTTCAAGAGAGCACCAGGTTGAAAGGCTGATGTAGGCTAGGTTAACACATTATACTAAATCAGGGGTGTCAAACTCACGTCGTCATGGCATCGTCACGTGATGTAGTGTGAGTTTTTTTCCCCTTCGCTAAACTGGGCGTGGGCATGATCAGCATGTGACGCGTCCATCCTGCATGCCGCGAGTTTGACAGCCCTGCACTAAATCATGGTTTATTTTTATTTACTACCTTATTGATTGATTTATGCACATCCCACTTTTATTATTTTTAATAATAACTCAAGATGGCATACATATACAATAATCCTTCCCCCTCCTCCTTTCCCTACAACAATATCCCTGTGAGGTGTGTTGAGCTGAGAGAGAGAGTGACTGGCCCAAGGTGACCCACCTGGATTTTCACGCCTAAAGTTTAGAACTCATGCCTAAAGATTAGAATTCACAATCTCTTACTAGATTCAACCATAGTAGTAAGCCTTAAACATTCCTTTACAAATTCCGACATATTAAGTCAAAAGCAACCAAAGTGTGATGTTTGTGGTGTTTTTTTTAGCTGGTTGACAGCTCTTCTGTTGTTTGAAGATCTGATAAACTTATGTTGCTTTTGCTTGCCTGGTGCCTTATTTTTTCCCCTGTATAATTAATCCTAGACATTTAATTCAGTTTTACAGAAGGAACTGAAATACTGCCCCTTTGAAATTACTTTAGGTTTCCCTGTCTCAGAGCAAACCTAAATGTCATCTTTCCAAATCACTTTCATATTACAGAAATATGTGCTAAATAAATAAACTGTTCTGACAGATCAATATACCGGAGGTGAGTTATTGCTTTATATAAATTAGTTACACCAATAAACTTCTCCACCATGGTAATGTCTCCTACACAGATGAGGCTGGAATCCTGTGGCAATTAGATGGTTGGTCTTCGGTGAAATGGTTATTTAAATCTATCTGCTAGCTATTTTCTATCCATTAATATCATGTTGCTGAAATCTATGAGGCATAAAACAAAATGTTGGCAGAACTTGGGTTATCCAAATTGCAGCCCTTAGCTGTGGCCTCAGAACATAGCTGTGTGTTTCACATTTCAGTAAGGAGTCAAACAAGCCAGGGAAAGATTGGATTGTTTTTCACCATTATCCTTGTAGCATTCAGCATTTTCTTTCGCTCTGGGAAAATTCCATTCATTAGTATGTCCCGACATTCCTTTCTTGCTTACAAATGCAGCATAAAATCATGGGGAATGCTGCTGTGGGAGGTCAGAGCATGAATGTGAACAACATACACATTGAGACAAAAGAGATGATCAGGAAAGTCAAACTGCCGGAGGCAGATCTGTTTTAAAATCATTTTAGGGTGTAAAAAGATTAGAGACCTTGTAAAGAGATATAGGGCAGACTTTATTGACATTTTCTTTGATGGAACTATTCAATTCTGTTGTCAGAAATATGGAAAAATAAAATAAATAAATGAAAGCTATGTTATCTATTTAAATAATAATAATCTTCATCATTTGGACTCAATTCCCAAGATTTTTCTCTTTATGTATTATAAATACTGTATAATGAATAAAGCCACTTCCTTGGCATGTCCATCGTCTTTAGCAGAAATAAAAGCCTCTTTGTAAGCTGCACCTCTAACTTTCAACATTTTCTCTTTTTTATATTATGCACATATCAGAGGTGGGTTCCTGCCGGTTCAGACCGGTTCTATAGAATCGTTAGCGGGAATTTCCCCCGCTTGCTGAACCAGCAGTGATGGCCGGCTGGACACGCCCCCAAACCAGCTCTCTCGGCGGCGCCATAGGCGCCGCCATCTTGGTTTTTGCTTCTGCACATGCGCAGAAGCTGTTTTTTAGCACTGCGCATGCGCCCACGTGGTACACAATGTGCGCGCACTCACGCAGCGCGTCAGGAAGCGAACCGCTGGCACATATGATGAAAGAATCAGGCCTCTGAAATATCCTACATATTCAGGACTATATGATTAAAGCTCAAGAGGTTTAGGTTAGATCACATATTAATGTCAGATATTTACTTTAAAAAACATGCAGCTATTAACAGCATCATTATTTGGGTTTCTTTGTGTGCTTGTTTTAAATATATGGGTATATTTTCTTATTCTTTTTTGCTATACGAAATTTCTAATTCTAGATTTCAGTATCAAACATTTTGGATGTCAATCAAAAACCCTACACACAATGGCCTGTTTTCAAACTCTTACATGGAAACTATAGTAGTACTGAATGGGTCATAGCACTCTAATTCCAAAATTTTGTTGTTTTAACTGCATGTAAATAATGAGATCCATTCCAGCGAGTGATTCCAATAACACGACTTTCAGAACAGTTTGGGAAGGCCCCACTCTTTTTTTTGTGTGTGTGGGTTGGGTATTAAGGGCTTACACAATTTTATTCCTCCTTCCCTATTTATGCAGAACCAAAGGACTCAATATCATTGCTTCTCTGCAGCTCAAATAAATTAATGTGATTAGATACGTATCATTTCACAACTCCAAAGGGAAATTTTAAAAGGCAGCAATGGCATTTTTTCTGTCTGGCTAGATAAGCTTTGGGTTCTGTTTGAACAAGCTTGATAAATAACATGTAAAATCGGGTAGATGGCTAAAGATGGATTTTTAGCAGGAAAGGCTTGGGGATAGAAAAAGGGAAAACTAGCAGGAAGAAAGTCTCATTAGAAAGGTAATTCACATCTAAGAGGCAGACAGAATGCCATGTGATGTGTCAGTTTCTATAGTGACTGCTCCCTTTCATTCGAAAGCTCAGCAAGCACTTACAAAAAAGCTAAAGCAACCGGCAGGGTGGTGGGATTCCCCTGCCCCTTCCCCCCACATTACATAGACAGATTTGCTGCTCTTGAATTGAAAGCATAAAAGAGCTTTTGTTACATATTAAAAAGGAAGGCTAATTTCAGCAGCAGCAGAATGGAGAATAAACATTAGAGACTAGAAAATGTCTGTACCAGGCTCCTTTCCCTTCTTTTCACCTATATACCAGAGTCTACAGTAATGGCACTCAGACATACCGTGGAAGCAGAATAGGAGTTGTAGTTAGTAAGGCACCAGGTTAGTAATGCATTCTCATTCAAGTATTGTCTTCCATTAAAGCTCCACATTGCAAGTAACATGTAAGACTGCTAAGGCAATGTTTTAGTTGCAGGAACTGAGCTTGGCCAGTCTGGCGAAGAGAAGGACCAGGGGTGACATGATAGCAGTGTTCCAATACTTGAGGGGATGCCATAGAGAGGAGGGGGTCAGGCTGTTCTCTATGGCACCAGAAAGCCAAACAAGGAATAACGGATGGAAGCTGACCAAGGAGAGATTCAACGTGGAAGTGAGGAGAAACTTTCTGACGGTGAGAGCGATCAACCAGTGGAACAGCTTGCCAGCAGAGGTTGTGAGAGCCCCAACACTGGCGACCTTCAAGGAGAGATAGGACTGCCATCTGTCTCAAATGGTGTAGGAACTCCTGCTTGAGCAGGGGGTTGGACTAGATGACCTACAAGGTCCCTTCCAATTCTAATAATAAATCTAAATCTAATGGCTCACATGAAGAATGCACTGTGGTTTGGCTTTTTGATGCAAGGAAGACATGACACAAGGAAGGCATGCCATATTGTACCAAGGAACATAGAAAAGCCATAGCTATCATAAGACAATATATTAATTAAAAATGTAAGCTGAGTTGTTAATAAAGCTACAGCATATCTGTTTGTTCGTGAATAAATGTGTTCTGGAAAACAAATGCCAGCTTATCACTTGAACTTTAGCAAAAAGTGAGATCACTGCTGGAATGGTCTGGCCTTGGTGTCCAAGTATAGTAATGCATATTCTAACCCATTATTTGTGTTTTCCTGCATGCAAACATTTGTCCCTTGTTTTGCTGTAAAATCTTAGAGACAGCTTGAAAGAAAGTCAGGTTAAAGAAGGTAGTAGAAACAAATACTACTTCTAAAAACCCTTAAAATCTTCCCTTTTATTATGGTAGCAAACCACCATTGCCTTCCATATTCCTATCATGGCTATACCAGAGTTCTGAATTTAGACTCCTTTTCCTAATTTTGCCAACATACTGCTGTGATAAGATCCCATCGCAATTTGCTCTTTATTTGGAGCTTGGACCATTAGAGGATGGAGGCAAAAAAAGCCAAGATGGTGCTGCAGCCACATGGTCAAAGCCTTGCTTTTTTCCAAATATGCATTGTATGTGCAAAGCATTAAAAGCAGGGCTGAAATGCTCCTGGTTCGGACTGGATTGGGCGTACCGGTAGTGGTGGCTGCTGGTTGTTCACAGAACCAGTAGCGATGCGCTGGCTGGCCATGCCCCCAAACCGGTCCTCCGGTTGCCGCTCGCTCGCTCACTCGCTCACTCGCCCTGCCCCACCCAGTCTCTGCTCTTACCTGATCTGCCTGCCAGGTAAACCTGTGAAGTCATGGCCTACCTAGCTGCCCCTGCCCTCCCCCACTGTCCCAGCCTGCCCTCCCTACTCCATTCCCCACCCGCAGCCCTGACATGCTTTCCTGCCTTCCACGCAGCCTTCCCAGTGTCCCCGTGGCCAGCTTGAGAAGGCAGACAAGCATGTTGGGGCGGCAGGGAAGGGAGGCAGCAGCCTACTGCCTTCCCGCAACCCTGCCATGCTTGGTGGCCTTCCACGCGGCCTTTCCGCTGGTTCCCCATGCCCACTTGCCTTCCGAGGTTGGCGTCCAGCCTGGCCTGGCCAGTGGGTGGGTGGCCGGCCCTTGGTGGAAATGCAGACACTGAGAGGGGTGGCGGAAGGGCAAGTGAATTTCCCAGGGCTGCTGCACATGCACCCGCCCCATTTCTGCAAGGGAGGCAAACCCCTTTCCCTTGCAGGGTAATCCAAAGAGGGGAGGGGGATGCTGCAGAAAAGGCCGCCTTCCACCCGTTTCAGCTCCGCGGCGCTCAGGGCTCTGAAGCAGCCCACTGGCTTCTCACCCAGCCACCTGCCTGCTCTCTTTATGGCACTGGGTGGGAAGCCAGTGGGCTGCTTCGGAGCCCCAAGTCCCGCAAAGCCGGCACGGGAGGCATGGGTGGAAGGCGGCCTTTTCTGCAGCATCCCCCTCCCCTCTTTGGATCACCCTGCAGGGCTCTGCCTTTGCAGAAACAGGGCGGGCGGTTTGTACGGAGGATTGGCGGAGATGTGTGTGTGCACGACCCTCCATGATGGAGAAGGGGGTTTGGGGAAGAAACCACAGAGTCAGGTAGTGCATTCCAGGCATTGATCCTCTGTTGCTGAAGTCGTATTTTCTGCAGTCGAGTTTGGAGCGGTTTACATTAAGTTTGAATCGATTACGTGCTCGTGTATTGCTGCGGTTGAAGCTGAAGTAATCATTGACAGGAAGGACATTTTGGTATATGATTTTATGAACTACATTTAGATCAGATCAGAGTCAACACAGTTGTAAATTGTCTAATCCCAATATTTCAAGTCTGGTGGAATAAGGTATTTTATTGCGAGCAGAGGAGTGGAGGACTCTTCTTGTGAAATATTTCTGGACTCTCTTGATTGTATTAATGTCTGACATGCAGTGCGGGTTCCAGACAGGTGAGCTGTATTCCAGAATTGGTCTAACAAATGTTTTGTATGCTCTGGTTAGCAGTGTAATATTGCCAGAGAAGAAGCTACGCAAGATTAGATTAACAACTCTTAGTGCCTTTTTGGCAATGCTGTTACAGTGGGCTCTGGCACTTAGGTCGTTGGATATGAGTACTCCAAGGTCTCTGATAGAGTGAGGGTCGTCTACAAGTTCGTTTCCTCTGTCTGGACATATCACTCTAAGTCTGGACATATCACTCTAAGACAAGGATCTCCAACCTTGGCAACTTTAAACCTTGGCAGACTTTAACTCCCAGAATTCCCCAGCCAGCTTTGCTGGCTGGGGAATTCTGGGAGTTGAAGTCTGCCAGGCTTAAAGTTGCCAAGGTTGGAGACCCCAGCTCTAAGATACAGATCACATTTTCACTAATCATTGCTTTTTCATTTGCTATAACCTTCATAACTTTTGTAGCATCATAAAAAAAATCAGCTGGTTATATTATATTAATTATTTATTAAACTTATATGTTGCCCATCTCGCTTAGAGGAGACTCTAGATGGCTCACAATTAATAAGAAGAGCAAGAAAAAAGGTTGATAATATATGGAACAAAACTATGACTGAAACTAATAGATGTTCTGATTCCAATACTGCGAAGCCTCCTCCTCCCATAAGGCAACAGGAAAACAGGTCACGAAGAGGATTGGTATCGTCCCAGACAATACTGTGGATGGGAAGGAAGTGAGCATGATGATATTGAGATGATACTCATTCATAAAGCAAAGTTAATAAACTGAATACTGAATTTGCAACATTTTTCCCAAACAGCAATAGTAATAGCACTTAGATTTATATACCGTTTCACAGTCCTTTACAGCACTCTCTAAGTGGTTTACAGAATGAGCATATTGCCCCCAACAATCTGGGTCCTCATTTTACCCACCTCAGAAGGATGGAAGACCGAGTCAACCTTGAGCCGGTGAGATTTGAACAGCTGAACTGCTGGCAGCCGGTGATCAGCAGAAGTAGCCTGCAGTACTGCACTCTAACCACTGCACCACCGCGGCTCTTTTGATGTGTTTGTAAAATTCGCATTAGAGGCAAGAAAGGGAAAAAACCTTGCAAGAAATGTTCATTTAAAGCACTTAAAAGTGTTGCGGGGTTAGAGGGAATAATTTGTTTTGTAAATGTATTAGGTGTGAAAGAAAATAATCGATTACCTTGTTAATATAGGCCACGTGATGACTTTGTAGTGCAGTATGATTGTAGTCCGTAAGAGTAATGATGCTGCCTAAGCATTTTTCCGGCAGCTGTCGTGAGTCAAATTTCCTGGCTTGTTCACTGCAATAATTCAGTCAGTGACCTCTTTCTAATGGTTTATAATGGACAACATCCCCATTAAATGCATAGCAGAATATTGCCAAGGATTCATTTTTTACCTTCAAAGAAAAGAGCTCAAAGAATGTTTCTAGCATACAAGATGTTGTATGCATCTTTTTCAAGGCAGAATTTACAAGTTACAATAAATGTTGATAAATGCATTTATCACTTATTGAGAGACATAAAAAATGAATATCCTTTATTCGTTAACAGCATGCATTTTAAAAACCATAAATTTTTCATCTGCAAATATGGTACTTTGAATCACTTGTAAGCTCAGAGGAAATGTGCATGCCATCATGGTGTGTGGAACACCTCAGTAATATACAACATGTTCAAGGTGCAAGCCACCATTAAACACAAACCTAATAGCTAATATTTGTACAAACCTAATAGCTAATATTAGCAAAACCTAATAGCTAATATTTGTAAAAACATGTCCACTTTTTCATACATGTTGAGAGGGAAATGTGTGAGAGAAGGTATATTAAAACTCACTTATCTATTTCCAAAAACATATAATACAAAACGCTCTTTTACAGACCTGGAAAAAAAAATCAAAAACAATCACTATGTAAAAATCCCAATGTGGATATCACCAATAGAAGCAGTGACATGTCCAAATTTAATAGCCATTGACAAAATAATTAGATATAAGGATTTGTTAAATGAACAGTTAAATTTGAAAACAAAACAACAATTGGAACATGATATAAGCAGAGGAGTAGATTGGTGAACATATACACAAATCCAGTCCAAATTTAAAGAGGACAAAAGATTATATGAAATCCAGAAAGATCAGCAAGAATTGGATAAAATAATACAAGGAGCTGAGGAAAAATTAATTAGTAAAATATATAAATTTCTACTGACATACAAAATGGAAGAGGAGATTGTTAAAGAAACAATGATTAAATGGGCAAATTTTTTTTAGATACAATATAGAATTGGAGAAATGGGAAAAAATGTGGGTAACAAATATAAAATTGACAATGTCGGCGGCATTCAAGGAAAACCAGTTGAAGATGCCCTACAGATGGCACCTCCCCCCAGCGAGATTGGCAATGATGTATCCGAATACTTCACCAGTATGTTGAAAATGTAAAAAATCGTATGGTACATATTATCATTTATGGTGGACATGTCTAAAAAAAATTTGGATTAAAATTAGGAAATGATTGGAAGACATAACAGAACAACACATAGATCTGAGGCCGGAGATATTTTTATTGGGTCTATTAAACAGAAAATTTACTAAGGAAATACAATATCTACTTCTACACATAATTACAGCCGTAAGAATAGTATAT
Organism: Diadophis punctatus similis; assembly: GCA_023053685.1. Lineage (NCBI taxonomy): Eukaryota > Metazoa > Chordata > Lepidosauria > Squamata > Dipsadidae > Diadophis > Diadophis punctatus. The sequence continues at coordinate 29,727,279 of JALIGW010000002.1, read as the reverse complement.
GCCCAAAAATGGAAAAACAATAAAACACCATCTGAGGAAGAATTGATAGGAAAAATTCTTGACTTTGCTGAGATGGACAAATTAACAAAAGAGATAAAAGAAAAAGAAGATACAGAGTATTATTTGGTCTGGGACAAATTATATAACTGGTTAGGGATTAGAAATAGAGAATAAGGCTCAATGATGAAAGGTAAAAAAAGAAATAGCGTGTGTAAAACATAATGGTGTTATAAGTAACCAATGTGAAGAAATAGAGATAGAAATGTGTAAATAGGTCAATAAATATAAAGAATCAGAGAAGTTTAAAAGGGGAAAATGTAAATAGAATAAATACCTGACGAAACTGCTGTAAAAAGTGAATATATGTTGATGTGTTGATGTGTGTTGATGTATTGTTTTGTAGTTTTAAAAAAATAAAATTTAATAAAAAAATAAAGAAAAATAAAAATAAAACTCACTTATCACCATACTGTCAGGTGAGCTGCTCTAGATAATTAAATGTAGCTTTCGGGGGCATCTATAGTGTGAGGTCAAAAAGGGTCAAGATGATGGTCACAACTGCACAAAGCTCCTCCCCTTTTGTAGTTCTATTGCTTTTGGCTGATAGGATCTTCTAAGCCAAGAATCAGCATGAGAACTTATAAGCAAACATACTCTGGCTGGCTGGCATGTGCATGTCCTTGTACATGCTTCACTGAAAAAGGAGGTAGCAACTAGGGAAGCAGACATAGCATTAGTTCTAGCCCACGGGTGTCAAACTCGTGGCGTCACATTTCCGTCACGTGACATTTCATAACGTTTTCCCCCTTCACGGAACTGGGGTGGGCGTGGCCTGTGCGTGATGCATCCGGCCCACCGGCCGCCAGTTTGACACCCCTGTTAAATTAGCCTGTCAAAAGATTTTTGAATGGTGTAGAGTAGACAATCAGCTGCAGCCCTGATGAGATGGTGTCTGAATAACTTTCCTAGTTCTCCTACCTTAAGCCTGTTGTGGCCCGTCCACAGCTTGTGCAGCCTGGGCCTTTGGAACCTTCAGTACCTCTTGGCAGTGCTGAGAAAGGAGGGGCTACTCCTTTCCTGAATGCAAGAGCACGCAGGGCTGCCAAGAGGCAGAAAGGTTTACTCCAGAGGAGGTCTACTCGGGAGTAAGACTTGGGGCTAATTGGCCACACCCCTAGTCTATTTAAGGTAATCAGTTGCAGCTAACAAGCTGCGGAGAACAACTTTGGAAAAACCTGTCTGATCAGAATTTGCTCCGTGATACCTGTTTTATGTTTATCCGGCGTTTCTTGTTATCAGAGACTGAATTCTAGGAACTTTGCCAAGCTCCGTAAGATAACTGGACTTAATTTACTTGTCATAGTTTGCGACCTCTTTGAACTAATACCAGCTGATAATATTTATTGATAGGTTATAGTGCTGACGGACTTGGAAAGTCACAAAGTTTGTGATTTTAAATACTTTGATAATCAGACAGGGGAAGAAAACCCTGAAATCAACACATCTTATATCTCTAAGCTCGGCAGGCCCTTCTTTTTTCATGAATGAGAAAATTCAATGGGTGTGTACTTTGGGAGGCTCATAGGAAACAGCACACTTGCTTTGCAGGATCTGCATATTATGATCATTATCACTGGAACCAGTTATTGCCTAACTTAGATAAACACAGACACACTATACTTGATGTGTCAAAAGATAAATAATACCCAGGCTTCAGTCATTTGTCTCAGGACAATATCCATTCAAATTGTCATTCTTCTGACTCTTACAGTGCAATTGTCATCACAAAAGAAAAGCACACTCATTTCAAACTGCTATTCTGTTTATTTTGATATAAATTTACTTAGAAATGCATATTGTTTTAATGTGTGTGTATCTGTGCTGAGACAAAATTCTTCACAGATATCTAACTTTTTACTGTGTGTTTAAAAAAAAGGAATTGCAACTTTAGACAGAATTTCTCAGGTACAATGGGTTCAAAATATAAATGGCTGCGTTATCTGTAAGAAATAGTTATTTGATAGATTATCAAAGGAGCCTATGCTTTGGAAGTAACACTTGCTATTTAGAATAAATTCCCACCCCCCCCCAGAACTCATATTTAATGTTAAACTGGAGAAAGAGAAGATGAAAAATCCAGAATTAGAAAAACACAGATGCTTTCTCCATACAAAATATTCCATGTTACAGTAAAATATTGGAGTATAAAATTGGCTGAGCTTGTGGATCAAAGCTGATCAGTTTGGTCATGGGGGAAAATAAATAAATACTTACACGGATTGTTTGTTAAAAGAAGAAAATACTGAGATGATGATTTATGGATTTGGAGAATAAAAAGGGTTAAAAGGGAAGGGACAGGAACTCCAAAGTAAGTAGAAAAAAAGGCAGGTGCAACTACTTAATAGAAAGAAGAATGGAAGTCATAACTGTATATTTTATTTTATTTTTCATTTTTTTCTTTCTTTTTCTTGCCTTTATTCTATTTACAAATGTAATAAATAAATGAATACAATACTATTCAAGAGCAGGCTAAGAATCTAAGGTTAGTAAAGTTTATGTTTTTAAAAAGAAAATAATTCAATTAGGCTGTGGGTCTGCCTTGCTGTATCCCGGCTGTAGTGACCATTTTTCAAACTAAGGCACATGCATCATTAGGAGAAGTTCAAGTACACAATGCAAGTCCTTAGCGACACAATTTAAAAGTGAAAGTAAAAGATTTAACAGGGCTTAAAGCTATAAAAGTGAAAGTCAAATGAAACAATCTATCAAAATGGATTCAATTGCAATCTGAACAGAAAACAGTTAAGAAAACCTGTCATTTCTATTCAAAAATTAACTAATTTGCAAACAACCGTATAGTTGGAAATGTTGCATACAAAAAATAGTATCTTTAAAATATTATAATATACTGTTTAACATATAACTATAATAAAATATTATAAGTAAATATTATAATGTGCATCTCATTCAACAAGGTGCTTCAATGTAAAGATTTCTCTCTTCTGAGCTTGGCATATTGACAATCACGCTTTCTGTCTCCCAATTCTTCTCAATCTACGGTATTTTAAAATGCATCTGAAATTATTTTTATTCCTTTCTGGTCAAGAAATGAGCACAACTCTGTGAATAAAAGATACTGCGAAGAAAAGAAAATATAATTGGAGAGTAGCGATGGAGAAAAGCAGTTCAAATAATGGTGAATCTCTTGTCAACACAGAGTGCTCCAGCAACTTCTCTGGATGCATTCTTAGACTCATTTCCAGCTTCAACTAGCTGGAAGTTTGGGTTTTAGCCTGTGTGAGGCAGCTATGATTTGCCTTGACAGGCACTTCTTGCTGATTCACCTTGTCAAGTTGAAAAGGTTATCCATTAACATTTCCTCCAGTTATTGCAAAGTGGTGGAGGCTTGGCTGACTACAGTGAGAGACCATGTCACTTCAATCTTAGAGGGGGTTGCTTTGCTTCATGAAGGAGTTTGTTTATTTATTTATTTTATTTTATTTATTTATTTATTTTTGTCAAGTACATGTTGGTAATATACATAGATATAACATTGTTTATATACATAAGATGAGTACTGATAAGAGGGAACATTAGGACAGGGACGGTAGGCACGCTGGTGCACTTATGCACGCCCCTTACTGACCTCTTAGGAATCGGGTGAGGTCAACAGTGGACAGTCTAAGGGTAAAGTTTTGGGGGTTTGGTGACGAAACCACAATGTCAGGTAGTGAGTTCCAGGCATTGATCACTCTGTTGCTAAAGTCGTATTTTCTACAGTCAAGTTTGGAGCGGTTCACTTTGAGTTTGTATCTGTTGTGTGCTCGTGTATTGTTGTGGTTGAAGCTGAAGTAGTCATTGACAGGAAGGACGTTGTAGCAGATAATTTTATGAGCTATGCTTAGGTCGTGCCGAAGGCGACGTAGTTCTAAGCTTTTTAAGTCCAGGATTTCAAGTCTGGTTGCGTAAGTTACCAAGAAACACTTTTCCAACTTTTGTTTCTTGAAGTATTCTGTCACAAATCTGCATAGCCCGGTGGCCCATCTTCCAAGAATCACACAAAATTCCATGAAAATGACAAATGTCATCATAAAAATTGCACAACATTCACTCTGCAATGAAAGATTCTGCAATGTTAAGGGATGTAGTATTACATTGTCTTCATCGCCTGTGATGAAGTGAAGGGGAGGAGGAGGAAATACATGGAACCAGCTGCTATTATCAAAACATTTTGCAACACGTTTTACAGCATCAAAATGAGAACTTTCCAGGAACAGATGTCTACAATTGAAGCCTTATTGCAGGTGAGCCCATATGGGTCCAAATGGTTGGAGGCTGTTCTTGATCAGCTGGAAAGACAATTCATTTTATTCCCAAACTGGAAAACACTGAAATGCACCATTAATTTTTAATGCTGGGTTCCAACAGAAGGAAACTGAACAAGCGATTGAGGTAGATCTGGCTCTCTTCAGTTCTGTTAACCTAGTGAAACATTATCTAGGTTTGTACACCCACCATAGTTTGGTCACTTGATTGTAGCACCAAGAGGTAACTGTGTTTGGGTTGCTTCCTAATTACAACTTTTGCTCTAAGCTAGGACTGTCAAACTCGCAGCCCGCGGGCCGGATGCATCACGCACTGGCCACGCCCATACCCAGTTTAGCGAAGGGGGGAGAAGTTGTGATACATCATGTGACAATGCCATGGCAACAAGAGTTTGACACCCCTGCTCTAAGCAGTGTAATAGGTGGTGTAAATAAAAGCCTAGCGGAAGTTGTTTAAGTATAATCCTTAGTATGTCATTAACACCGATTGACTGAACTATTCTGGGTTAGAAGTGATTAACCTGAGGTAAATCCTGCAAAAAAAAAAAAAAAAGTAACAGAAACAAAAGATAACTCATGGCAAGTTAATTCATTCTCTTTGGTTAACTCAGTAACTCTGACCTTACAGGAGGACTGATCCTACTAGCAGAGAGACCTGATAGTGTGGTCAGCATCAAAAGTAATCTGGATAAGCTGATCTGGACACGTAGACAGTGACTTTTCCTCTCCATTGCAAGAACTCTTTTTCTCCTCTGTATTCCCTTTGGTTTTGAATCCCAAAATACTGATTTCCGTTGTTCTTGTTGACAACACCAGGTTGTCAACTGCAGAGGTGTGACTTTTATAGTGAATGCAATTCTAGTCTGAACCTGAGAACTGGATGGTGTTTCTTTTAAATCGCTGTAATCTTTCAGATAAATATGTGATGCGGAGCACAAAATTAAGGGACAGAATACGGTCTTTCATTTTTGATAAATATAAATCTGTTTTCAGTTGTTTTGTGTGGGGGTGGGGGGTAGTATGGAGGCTTATTTTCAGCCTTAATAGGGTTGTTAAGCATGTCCATAGCTTAGTACAGGGGTCCCCAAACTTGGCAACTTTAAGACTTGTGGACTTCAACTCCCAGAATTCTCCAGCTGGCTGGAGAATTCTGGGAGTTGAAGTCCACAAGTCTTAAAGTTGCCAAGTTTGAAGACCTCTGGCTTAGTACATCTATTTCTTACAGTTTCCCACTCAAAATTGGTAGGAAATTCTATTTCTATAATTCGGTGGACAGCCCCAAATCTCCAGGAGCTGTAGAAGTTTAAAGGAATAAAAAGGATTGTCTGGGGGGACATAAGTAATATAAAGTCCTCAATACATTAAGTAACTGATATATTTAAAGGAAACATACACGAGCTGTCACTCACAAGCATGTTTTCTACCCAATTTAAGTGCAGCCCATATTGTGGTCATTAATAGGATGTCTTCCAAACTTTGACATTACAACAAGAAGTGAATCATCAGCATCTTGATGTGTTTCAGATATTGTGTCACCTTCTATTAGCCACTTAGCAGAAAACTCCATCAGAAAGAATGTCTTATTTTGTTTTCTTTTTTTACTCTTGTTTTTAATTTACTGTTCCTTTGCTTTATTCTGGTATAATTTAGTAGAGACTCCCTGAATATTTACTACTCAGCAAAAATGTATAGAAATAATTTCAATCAATCAACAGCTTTAAATTTGGCTTTGACATTGACTCCTACTATAGAGGACATATTGCCTCACTCGCTTTGATTTCCAGACAGCAATTAGCCAGACGAAAGTTTTTTCCTTCTCATTTTTTGAACTCATATAATGCCTTAGAGTTTGCTGCCAAGTGTGTGTTAAGCATTGCAGTGCTTGCCCTTCGTTTTAGAGTTAGCAGTATTTGGAAAAGGATGAAAGCCAAGACGGATGCAGTTGCTCTAAGTAATGAAATGCTACATGCAAAATTCCTTACATGAAGTAAGAAAAGGACTGAAAGAAAAAAATGAAACAAAACAAGCTAGCTTGCTGTTTTATCTCCAGCTTGCCTGTGGGGTTTTATTGGGAGGCAATTCATTGGTTCCTGGATGTTGGATGAGATCCAAAATGCATTTCTATCACTCAAGGACTACACCAAGGTTTGCGTGACATGTAGAATGATTCCATTTTGGGAGATTCCATTTCAGGAATTTTAAGAACTAAATAAGTACATCAAATACATATATATAAGTCAGCATCATTTAGCAACTACAATTGGGACCTGCAACGTGGTTATTAAGTAAAGCTTAAAGTGGAAAATTTGAATTTGAATTTATTATATTTTTTATGCCGCCCAACTCCCAGGGGGACTCTGGGCGGCTCACAACAGGGTGAAAAACCTTGTGACCATGAGTGTGCTAATATCTTACTTTAGTTTTTCTTGCTTTAAAGACCTGCAAAAGACAGAAATGCTGGCATTGGTTGCAAAGTTACTTTTCCATCACCATTGTAACTGCCAATAGTTGTTGCCTAAGGTGGTTGCTAAGAACTGCCTGTAAAAGGTACTGCAATCATTTTTCCACTTTAAATGTTCTTCGCTGTAATGCAAGGAGGAGCCAATTTCATGCCACCTAATAATAATAATTAAAAAATTCTGGTGGCTGTATTCCCTGGACTACATTGTCTAACTTCTGGGTATTTTAGTTCATTATACTTTGTTCCACCTTCACCGCCTATGAATGAGATTGCAGATGGTATTGTATTTCTGAGGTTTAAGTAGGTGAGGAAGAAGAAGAGAGTGTTCTTCTCTTTTCCTCAAAAGAAAAAAAATGTGCTCATTGGGGCATTGGATTTGACATTAACCATGAATTCAGGACAGGAGAGATAGTGTGGAAATTGTTATCCAGGGTCCTCTGTTTTATAGGTAACCAGATTGGTCTGGGATCAGGTACAGAATTTAGACCATATTGATCACTATATGGGGGATGATCCTGGTCCTGCTTGATCTCTCAGCTGGTTTCAATAGTATTGATCACGGGACTGGGAGGCACTATTTTATGATAGGAGGCTGCCTTAGGAGTCTGCCTTAGGAGACTGTTAGTTAGCAGCCAGTGGTAGTTTGGGGAGTAGTTGAACCTTAGGGTCATCTACTGTAGGTGTGCCACAAGCTCAGTGTTCTTTCTCCTTTTATTTAATAACTACATGAACCCAGAAGCAGGGAATCTGGTATCATTATCAATCCAGGCACAACAGATGTGGTTAATATTCTTTCCTGGTACATGGAATCTAGTAAGGACTGGACAGGGACAAACAGGACTAGATTTTATTCCAGCAAGTTGGAATTCAGAAGATTTCTGATTCCAATGATATTCCATTTCTCTTCCTCAATGGGGGTTGCATTTACCCAGGCAAAGTTGATCATAATCTATAGTAGGTGTGTTCAGTGCATCTGGAATTTTCCCTAATTGTTGGTGCTGGTAAAGAAATGGAAAAAACTAGGTCCTGGTGGGGTACAATACAATGTTGTTAGGGTTGGCTAATGATAGAACACTGCACAGGTCACTCTGTGTTGCAAATTTTTCTTGTAGAAATGTTGCACTAAATGAAAAGTCAGAATGGTTCCTGCAAAATATTTTCAAGCAGTATGTTTTGGAACAGCAATAAACTGGATACGCTAAAATTTAATCTCTCTCTCTCTCTCTCTCTCTCTCTCTCTCTCTCTCTCTCTCTCTCTCTCTCTCTCTCTCTCTCTGTATGTATGTATGTATGTATGTATGTATATGTATATGTATATGTATATGTATATGTATATGTATATTCAGACAACTGGATGTGAGCTGCAAATCTCTTATTTCTTAACAGGAAAAAATGATCTCAATTCCCATTTTACAGTCTAATAAACATGGTATAAAAGGGGAAATGAATGAATAGGGAATAAAAAAGCTACATTGTAGGAACACTTTGGCCAACAATTGATCTCTCTTTTGTTATGATTCTTTTCCTGGAAGAGGTCAGTGACTAAGAGGCTCTAGATTGCTTGCCTGATATTTGAGGCTAAATCTTGTTCCCCTTCAGATCTGAAGACTCAAAGCAAGGGCACTACTCTATGCTGAGGCAATAACTGTGACTTTCTTAGCTTCGTCATTTGCCTTTTAAAAGAATTGTGAAATAACAAAAAGCAGGATAGCTAATCTGCACCCTTTCCCAATGTGCAGAATCTAAAGAGAAATTTCTACTAATGCAATATCAAGGCCACACTAGAACAAGCTCAGCAGGCAAATCTGGAGCGGTACGCTATAGCACATGCTAAACAATCCTAAAAAGAAGATGACTGCTGTCACAAACAGAATAGGAAACCATTCATGTGTTTTCAGGGAAAATGTTGAGGCCTTTTCTTCCTTTCCACTGGGTGGTAAATAATAAAACAAAAGCAGAACATAGTAGCATAGTGTATAAAAAAGAAGGAAGGATGATGCTAACCCTATCTTTAACAGTGCCTGAAAGTCATTTGGAGGCTTTTACACTAAAATTGTATTTCTTTCTATTTTTATTCACTGTAAAAGAAAAATATACTGAACAGCATTTCAACTGGATTCAGTAGGATTATTCAAAAGTTCAGACTATTTTTGAAAATATGTCCAGAGTGTGTTTTGAATTATATACACAGATCCACATATATTTTTTTGTTCCTTACACTCACTTTTAGTTGGGCAATACAGGAATGTTTATTGAAATTTACGTATTATTTTGGGCCTGGTGTTTAAAAGATAAATAAGTATTTTATAAAATTTATTATTATTTTTAAAATGAATGCAATTCAGAATGAATGTCCAATATGATAGAAACACTGAACAAATAAGTTCATATAAAGATAATGAATGAGGATTAAATGGCAAAACAAATATGTGAAGTAAAAGTGAATGAGTCAAGAGAAAAAGGAAGAGGAAAATTGAGAAAATTGTGGTTGGATGGAACTGATGGAATCCTACAAAAGAAAAAGATGTAATTTATGCAAGCAAAAGACAATGGATGAATGTGATAAAAACAAACATGGTTTGCAAAGATGGAAATGTATGAAGTATAGGGAATGGTGATACTCAGGAATAATATTTACCATATTTTTTCTTATCACAATCTTTGATTTTCTTTGCTTACTTTTTCCATTTCTTTTCTGTGCTTTGCATAACATTTCTTTTCCCAAAAGAAAAGTGTGGTATGTATATATCTAAGCATGAATGAAGAGTTACAGATCTCTTGATTATATTTACATGGCTCATGGAACTGAAAATTTGTCAGCAACAACCTTTGCAGTTTCTTTATAGATCAGTGTATGATGCAAATTAAGCATTTGCTGTAATTGAGTATACATGATTAATGTAATCATGGGTAAGCATGCTGTGAGATCACACTTTGAAAATTATTGTTGCAAGAACTCTGAGCACAAAGTGTTGGAGGCCATCTATGTCTCTACAGAGTAACCTATTTTTCTGGCTAATTTTTAAAGGTTATTGAATAAAATGGAAACGCAAAAACACAATTTTAATTCTGAAAATGTTGAAATATAAAAATGCAGAAAAAGCAAATTGCATTGCAAGACTTATAAAATGAATTGTACTGAAATGACTGCATTGAACAAAGGAACACTTAAGAAAGGAATGATTGGGAAACTTGCTAAAAGCCACATACAAGACTCAGCTATGAATGTTATACTCATGTATCTTTCTCCCCAGAGGGGGAAAAAAAATACCAAGAGCAATTTTAGTGGAATATAATACTTGGGAAAGGTTAAAACTCTCCCCTCTTATTTCAATGTGCAAATATTCCAAGAAAATTTGCAGTCATTTTGCCTACATTCTTATTAATTGTGGCTGGAATTGTGACTTTAAAAAAACCCAGAAACAGACTGTTGACAGAGACTCGCTTCATCAGCACCTGTCAGGACTCAAATCCCTGCAGGGATCCATTACTAATTCTTGGAATCTGTTCTCCTTACAACTTTTCTTCTTTCCTGTTTCTGTCTCTTCTATCTGCCTGCTGTGACCAAAGTTAGCAGATGGAGCATGTTCTGCCCCTCCCTTCGGGGCTGCGGTGCAGATTAATTGGGGGGAGGCAGGGAATGCAAGAAGATGAAAACTGGTGATAATGACAGGATGATTGCATAGATTTTTATCTGGGATTTAGATGCAGGCTGAAGCACTGAAACAAGGTTTTAAATCACATGGTGAAGTTTATGAAAATAGATTTCTCCATATCTTTGGAAAACTGGCTGGACTAATCAGAAGCAATGCAGAACAACTGCATAGTGTCCACCTAAGAGATGGTTGACTGCAATCCAGCTTCCAACTATTTGTGTTCTGGCACAGCTATGCAAGCGTGGTTAATATTTCTGGACAGACTAAGTGGATGAGAGCACTCCATTTTGTAAAGCGGTATAAATATCCACTTCACCCTTTGCTGAAAAAAGGATAAAGAAAACTGGAGAGAAGGAACGATATACACACAATTTTAGAAATAAGTAAAATCTTGTATCAGAGAGTTGGTTGAGCTGTATCTGTGAACCATGGTTAGGCTACATTACTCTAGGTCCAATAAGTTAAAATTATTAAGTATACCAAATCAAGAACATCTCATGGATGGTTTGTTGTTATAAAAATTTCTATTCTATTATTATGAATAAGTAAAAAGTTGAGGGTAGATCAGAAGGTGGGTTCCTCCCAGTTTGGACCGGTTCTATAGAACTTGGCTGCCTGGGTCGCTAGAACCGGCAGCAACCCAGGCCTGTCATGCCCCTGAGCTGGTTTTCCCGGCAGTGCCATAGGCACCGCCATCTTGTTTTTAGCATGCGCAGAAGCTTTTTTAAAGTACTGCGCATGTGCATGCGTGTGCCCCCGAGGCGCGTCCCTGAGCGAACCGGCAGCAAAGAAAACCGGAAACCCACCCCTGGGGTAGATGTTAATGCCTTATTTTACTGCACCAAAGGAGTCGGAAATCAATGCCTTTTTTTTTCTTTTTCCCTTGCTTTCCCCCACTATCCACTTCCCTTTTTCCTTCCCTAATTTCCTTAATATTTACTTTTGTATTCTCTTTGTATGTCATATTATAAATTAATAAAAACTATAAATATATAAAAATAAAGAAATAATAATAATTAAAAAAAGAACATCTCATGGATGGATCCTATTTACTCCAGCAAATTAGCCACAGAATCCTAGAAATAATCAAGAACGGGCACAAAGAGCAATTGGCTATGTTTAAATATAATGACTTCATTTTGATGGATAATTTTTCTGGAAAATTGTTAACAGTACATATAGCCAGAAAAACCACCTTCAGCGGGAATAATTAGTGTCAGGTTTACTTAGGAAGGTGAGAATGAGCACACAAAGCGGCAACCTCTCTGTCAGGCAAGCCTTACGCATTTGCCGATGGATGTTGGAGGCAGCGTAACTAGAGGGAAGGAGAAAATAGAGCAGTCAGAGAAGATTTTAAACGTGGCAAGCTAGTCAGAGGTTAGCTGGGGTCTGTCACAGACAGATTTGCATTTTCCCGTATAAGATTGTGCCTCCTTATGTGACTACCTGTCTCAGAAGCCTTTATAAATAGAAAGAAGAGAGGGATGTTCAAGGGTGTTAAGGATTTACTGTTGTAATAACTAGGAACATTTGCTGCACAAGCAGTTGAAAACATTGTTGTTCCTGGTAGAATTTACAGGTTTGAAATATCTAGTAAAAGTCTAATATACTTTCACACTATATTGGTTTTTAGGAAAGATAATTTTACCCATCCCCAAAAAAGGATTTAAATCATTTAAAAAGAACTCCTATGAAATGTTTACTTTATGCAATATTTATTGTCTTATCTGATAATACAATACTGATATAATTTTGAATGCAATAAAACAAGCCACGTAAAAATCAATTTCTGGCAAAAAAAAAAAAAACTTCAGTAGCCAATGTACCTGACATAAGCATTTGACACACAACTGTTTGTGAAGTTTGAAACTTTGGTATTTTATTATATCCAATTGACTTTATAAAAGAGTTAATATTTTTTAGAAAGACTTTATCACATATTTTTATTGTAGAATCCTCTGATACTATACAAGACTGTATCCTGCTGATAATTTTGATATATGACATTACTGTATTATTTTTAATAGTTATGGTTGAGGCTTCATAGAGAAAGTCTATAGTTGCTATGGTTTTATTAGGAAAATGCATTGAAAATATTAATGAAATAGAATATAATAAATGTTGTAAACCACTCAGATAACTTTTTGAAAAGTTATATACAAAATACCGTACTTTTTGGAGTATAAGATGCACCTTTTTCCTCCCTAAAAGTGACTGAAAATTTGGGTGCGTCTTATACTTCGAATGTAGCTTTTTTTTCCAGCCCTAACTAGGTGCTAACAGATCTTCCCAGCTCTTACCTTGCAGGCTTTTTCATTGTTACTCTCTCCAAAGAATGTTTTTCTAGCCCTAAGTCTTTGCAGAATTTTTTTTTCATTGTTCTACTTGCTCCGAATAAGTTTTTTTCCAGCCCTAACCAGGTGCTAACAATCTTCCCAGCTCTTACCGGCTTGCAGGCTCTTTCATTGTTACTCTCTCAGACGAAGGTTTTTTTAAGTCCTAACCAGGGGATAAAATAATGTGCTGAAGCTGCTCCAAATAAGTTTTTTTCTAGCCCTAACCAGGTGCAAACTATCTTCCCAGCTCTTACCGGCTTGCAGGCTCTTTCATTGTTACTCTCTCAGAAGGTTTTTTAAAGTCCTAACCAGGGGATAAAATAATGTGCTGAAGCTGACCAGACTAAGGATGCTAGCCAGATGAATACCTGGTAGGCAGATTGTTTTCCCCTATTTTCCTCCCCAAAAACTAAGGTGCGTCTTATACTCCGGTGCATCTTATACTCCGAAAAATACGGTATGTAATCATTTAGGAGCTTTGCCCATCGTGTGTACGTGCAACCTAGAGGCACCAGGTTGAGGATATCGGGTACATACACTTAGATTAGAATAAGCCTCCTTGAGCTGAGATGGATTTATTTCTAACTGGATTACATAGCTTGAGGTAAGTCATTAGTTCACAAATGGCCGTCATACATAATAATGTATGATAGTGTTTGTGGGTGATACATCTGTCCAGCTGAAGAGTCCCTGCCTGTCCTGGAGGCAGGTTTGCAGTTTGGGGGTGCTTGTAGCATCCCCAAACATGTCATCACAGCCTAGGTGACCTTGGTGGCATGGAGTGCTTTTCATCAGCTTTGGCAGATTTACCAGCTGCAACCTTATCTGGACAGAGACAGCCTTGCAACAGTTATTCATGCTCTGGTAATTTCCTGGTTGGGTCATTATAATGTAATATATGTGGGGTTGCCTTTGAAAGCAGTCCAGAAACTTCAGTTAGCTCAAAATAGAACAGCTAGACTGCTCACTAGGACTGGCTGATATGAACATATCTGCCATCTATATGGTTGCCAGTCTGTTTCCAGACCCATTCAATGTGCTGGTTTTGACCTTTAAAGACCTACATGGCTGAGGGCCAGCTTATCTGGAAGAGCACCTTCTCCCTTATGTACCTACCCAGACTTTAAAATATTCTAATGAGGCCTTCCTTCAGACTCCTCACCAAAGGAGATGAGGGGCCTGTAGAAGGGGGTGAGCGTTGTCTGTGATGGCACCCAGTTTATGGAATTTCTTCCCAGAGAGGCTTGATTACTCCATATTAGTATCATTTTGGTGCCAGGTGAAGACCTTACTATTTTCCCAGGCTTTTAAGATGTTTTAAGTGGCTTTTAATTTGTACTGTTTGGAAGTTTAATTGGCTGTCTTGCTGCTACCTTATTCTGTATGCTAGCAGACTAATTTTATTTTGCATATTCTTTGATTTGGTTGCAGATGTTTTTATTCAAATTCTATTTTTAATGTGTTTTATTGTAAACCAGCCAGCTCACTTTGGTTATTGAACAGTTTAATAGATGAACAAACTAACAATTATTTTATCTTTCAAAGTAGTGGTAGTTCACAACTTTTCCAGTAGCCTGGGATTTTTTGTTTGTGTTCAGCAGATGAGATTCTTCATTACAATGAAAGGACATTGTGAAAATTTCGTCAAGTGTTTGCCTACAAACTATGGGAAGTTACTATTTGGTAAATGGAATATATGAGAATATACTGTCAAAATTCAGGTGCCTGGCAACTGGCATTTATTTATGACAGTTTCAGCATCCCAGGATCACGTGATCACCATTTGGGACCTTCCCAGCCAATTTGTGACAAAGTCTATAAGGAAAACAAGTTACAGTTAACGGCTGCATGATTCGCTCAACACCTTCAGTAATTTGCTTAACAATTGTGAGGAAAAAAAGTCATAAAATTGGGCATGACCCCTTTAACAACTGCCTTGCTTAGCAAGAAAAACTATGGTTTCAATTGGGATCAAAGATAGACAACTGTACTTCAGTCCTGAAGTGACATGTAAAACGCAGGAGGACAATATTAAAATTTGAAACTCAGAGACACACTTGATTATGAATAGACCTACATAAGATTAAGCTATAAGGTAGCAGTTCCAACTTAGTCTGGAAGTAAACCCCATTTCACCCAGTGGAAATTATTTTAAGAAAATATGGACAAATATCCTATCAAAGATAAGAACTATTTTTGCCAAACATAATATATTTAAACTATACCAAGCTTTCTTTGTTTAAATGTATTGCTGCATTTATCAATTATTCAGGTTTTCAGCTTGGACTCATTCCTGTTATATGCCCATTTCTGTGGAACAGCATCTGACTTATTTTTCTTCAGAAACCGAGAGACAAAAAACTAATGTTCCTGTGTTTCCTGTAAGAGAAGTAGATTAATTTTCTGTAATCTTCTGATTGGGTGATACTATAGACATTATTAAAGCCATGGTTGGGGGAATATTGTTTGCAGGCAGATGACATTTTTAACATGTTTACATAAGCCAGAGGTCTTCAAACTTGGCAACTTTCAGACTTGTGGACTTCAATTCCCAGAATTCTCCAGCTATCATAGCTGGCTGGAGAATTCTGAGAGTTGAAGTCCACAAGTCTTAAAGTTGCCAAGTTTGGGGGCCTCTGACATAAATAAACATATTGCAGGTTAATATGAATAAAATGTTTATATTTAATGTGAATGAAGTGCCTTTCTGAAGTCATTCTCAAGTGAATATCCAGCACTTAAAACAACAAAGGTAGAAGAAAAGGAAGCCGGAATGTCAATATCCATCCACAGCACCAACTTTGCTTTAGAATATTTTTTTAACTTCCTAACCACCATTAAGCAGTGAATAGAAGCCTCCCTGATGGGTCCTTTACTTCTTATTGTTGCTTTTATCTTTTATGTCTGCTGACGGATTCTTTCACAGCAAAGAAGGCATACATTTCTAATGTAAAGAAAATCAATCAGTGACAGAAGACTACCAGGAACTAAAGATTACCTGGAACAAATCTATGACAAATGATTCATTCTAAAGAGATAAATATATATTTTTCCAGGACAATTTTGAATGTTTTAGCATATATCCACTTTTTAAAAACTCATACGAGCAATTCTTGTTAAAGATGAATAATAAGGTGGTTTTTTTTTTAAAAAAAAGGTTTTAAAAAAAGGTCTTGAAGAATGTGTTTCTTGTATTCGACAGCTGTTCAGAAAGACTGTAGGCAAGCATTATTTTTCCTTCCAAGGCAGAATCCAACAGAGACTTTAGCTATCCCCATTAGGTTCTGTTCTCTGCTGGTACTGTACATGCTGGAAAGCTTTCCTAGAATGGAACTACATAGTAGGTAATGGCATCAGCATTACATTAAATGCCAGGCACCTGAGTCTGAGTCACCTTTTAATTTTTCACAATGCCGAAATGTAGCACCACTTAATGATGCTATGAGAAATTTAAATTAGAACCTCCTTTGGTACTCCTATTATTATCCTATATATTCCTCCAAGATCTAAAGGCATCAAAATTGCATTCCCAACTCAATTTTTTTCTTACAACATCCAAATCAAAGCTTTCATAACTGAAATTGGACTTGAACCAGGGTTTCCTCAGTCTTTGTCCATCACTTTAATCACTACACCACACTGGATATCAATACAGTGATGGACCCTACCAACATAATAGGTTCTCAACAACAAATTCAGTATCCTTAATACTGAAAGTAGAACTAGAGATCTGGTTCTCTTCCTTTCACATGAACTGGAAAACACGCCTTGAGGAATTCTTTTTGTCCCTTGTCTCTAGGTGTGCTGACTTAATCATTTGCAGCTGAGTATGTTCTGTCTAGTGTGTATAGTCAAGGCTATGGTTTTCCCAGTTGCAATGTATGGCTGTGAAACCATAAGAAAGACTGAGAATTGAGGCCTTTGAACTATGGTGCTGGAGAAGACTCCTGCGAGTCCCTTGGACTGCAAGGCGATCAAACCGGTCAGTCCTAGAGGAGATCAACCCTGACTGCTCTTTAGAAGGCCAGATCCTGAAGATCAAACTCAAATACTTTGGCCACCTAATGAGAAGGAAGGATTCACTGGAGAAGAGCCTAATGCTGGGAACGATTGAGGGCAAAAAAAGAAGGGGACGACAGAGAATGAGGTGGCTGGATGGAGTCACTGAAGCAGTCAGCGTGAGCTTAACTGGACTCCGGGGGATGGTAGAGGACAGGAAGTGCCTGGAGGAACGTTGTCCATGGGGTCACAACTTCACAACTAACAACAACAACAACAACATGTTCTGTCATTGTCTAGGGGATGACTCCTCCTATATTACTTTTCAGGTTTCAAAAATTTTTTAAAGAGCTGTAACGATTAGAGGAGAACGTTATAATTCCCTTTAGCCAAGGCTTCTGGTGTTAATTGTTTGTGATTGTATTTTTCTCTTTTTGTTTTGTTTTTGTTGCATTTGTATTTTGGTCTGTGACTGTAAATAAAAATTATTATTATAACATGTTCTGTCCAGTGGTGGGTTGCTCCCAGTTCAGCCTGGTTCTAAGAACCGGTAGCACTGGTGGCACGATGCTCCGCCCACCTGCCCAGGATACTTCTGTGCAAGGTCACACACGAACTGGTAGTAAAGGGTTTTAGAACCCACTACTGGTTCTGTCCCTGCAGATATTGAACAAAAAAGCCTCTATGAAAAAAAAGCACTTCTGTATATTGCAGTATACAGTATGCAAGAAAGCATATGATCAACCAATGCTTAAAGTCACCTTGGACAGAATATCTTATGCATTTATTAGTATTTCTCATCTTTATCTTAAGCTTTTATACTGAATGAGGAAAGTGGAATAGAAAGTTTATTAATCTGAAGGGAAGCAGTGCAGCTTTCTGAAACTGAAATGAATGAAATGATGAAGGTGTCATAGATTTAGACTTAGTCCCTAAAAATAGATATAATAAGAAAAATTAGGGAAGGAATTACGCCTGGAGAAAACTCCAGAAATTATACCTGGAGAAAACACAAGAAAAATGTTATCAAACATTTCCGTATGAGGGATTTGCACAAACTCTATTTCTGGCTTCCTGGATAATTCTTTGAATCTGTCTGTGGTACAAGATGACCACTTCCCTTCAAATATGTAATCTCAACTGTGGCAAGGAGTAGAAAACTCCTTGCCTGCTAGATACATGTCTGAAGAACAAGGCATGGCTCTTTAATTCACAACAATTGCCCTTAGAAGAAATCTATGGATGATTATGGGCTCTTAACATCTGCAAGAGAATTAAAGGCCTAAAATTAAAGATTCAGGCAGTTGCTTAATATGCTGATTGGATTTATCTTCACATGCAGCCAGCCTCTCTTGGCTTCGCTATGCTGAGCTGACCGGGGTCCTGAATTTAGCTGCTTTCTCTGCTCGTCCAGAATGGGATTTCTGTTAATTTTTTCAAAACCACTTAATCTTTTCCATTAAATCATTCCCACATAATTTAAATAAATATGTGGTATTTCTAACTCATGCCCATACAGTTACTGGTACCATCTTAATGGCATGTTTTTAAAGAGTGCAAATAGTGACAGAAACCATATAAGCGCATTAGAATCAAACCATTAAAATCTTTTAATGCAAATTCAGTTTCATTCTGAACATTTTTTAATTAACTGTTTTTCTTTTTTAAAAGCTTGTCTTTCCCAGGGTACCTGCAGCATCTGAGTTTTTGCATTAGTCCAGAGTGCTCCTGTTTACTGAAAAAGCCAGGAGCACCACTGGTTTTTGATGTTTATTTTTAGTGTATGGCACGTATTAGCCAGGAATCACTGAAGTGGCTGCCTGCCTCTGTGAAAGGATTTTTTTGGGGGGGCAGTGTTATCTTACCTGCGGTACACCTGAATGCCATTAGGCAACCGGGGGAAGGCTCCTTTCCTGTTCCTACGCAGTTTATTCGCTCACGGAGAATTGAGCCACCGAGCTGAGTGCAGGCTCAGCGTCTTACCACATGCGCCACCATGGCCTCCAGCACCATTGGTGGTCCTTGTTTATCCACAGCCTGTTTTTGCTACCATAAAGTGAGCATCTCATTTCTTCTTTAATTGCAACTGCAGTTTAAAGTGAAATGCAGTTATTCATTTTCTGAAAGCAGAATAATAATGAAATGAGGACAATCTGTTTGGAACTATTTACTTCCTGTTGTACTGTATATTCACTTCCAAGATCTTTTGACTATATGGAAAGTTAGGAGATTATTATTTTTTTTTGCAGCTAATATCTTTGAAAAGTTTGTGGGTAATAAAACCTTTCCAAACTGACACCATGTTCTGTTTGCAATATCTTTCTGAGAAGGTAGAGTGATGGTATTACTAACAATTGTATCACTACAGATATGATACCCAATTTTTGTAAAGTATTTTTGCCCACCCAATGGAAGGATTGCATGAGTCAAAACTGAATGAGTCATTACTGATATAAAAAAGTAATAAAGGGAACTGCACAAAAGCCGCTGGGTGAGATCATCCGTGGCTTTGGGGTGAAGTACCATCAGTACGCCGATGATACACAGCTGTACATTTCCACCCCAGGCCACCCCAATGATGCCCTTGAAGTGATGTCCCAGTGCCTGGAAGCTGTGCGGATCTGGATGGGGAGAAACCGACTCAGGCTCAACCCTTCCAAGACGAAGTGGCTGTGGTTCCCAGTGTCTCAATATAGTCAGATGATTCCATCTATGACTATCGGGGGCGAGTCTCTAGCCCCCGCTGAAAGGGCTCGCACCTGGGTGTCCTCCTGGATTCACAGCTATGCTGGCTGGAGAATTCTGGGAGTTGAAGTCCACAAGTCTTAAAGTTGCCAAGTTTGAAGACCTCTGCCATATATGAACATTGGATGCTATATAAATATTGCCACTAATGTTTTAAACTGACATGTTTAAAAGTGTTGCAAAACACAACCAACAGTATATATTCATAGAATCTGTCTGCAAATCTATCACAGAGAAAAATGATTCATGTTTATTTCATTTTGAAAAAAATAAAATACACAAAATTGCACAAAAGTAAGCCCTATTAATTTATTGAAACTTATGTACTTGAGGATTGTATTCCATCAGTTCATTTTTTCTTTGACATAAAGCTTGAAAAGAATAACAAATTTAATAATATGAGCAGTAAAAATCCTATCTACAAGTAGCGGTGGGTTGCTACCGGTACGGTACGGTTCTACCAACCGGTAGCAGCGGGATTTAGAACCCATCACTGTCTACAAGCATGTTGTTTAAAAATTTTGAAGTGTAGAAAAATTAGGGATCTGTTTCTTTAAAAAAAAACCACTTGATTAAAATAGTCAAACATAGCTATTCAAACCTGCTGGTAAACATACAGTATTCCTTTATGCTGTGTTCTTGGCTGAATATGAGCTAATAATCCTATGTATTTGGTGTATTTTTCTTTCTCATTATATGCAGAATTAATAATTTCAAATATACTTTATCTAATAACTGAGCTGTCAGTAGTCATGGAATAATTGTATTTGAGCTAATTATTCCTGCCTCTTGGCAATTTTTTTTATCAATAACCAACAGTAATAAATCATTGTTAATTCTAGAGTGGATTTTCTCTTTTGGGAAAGAATTTTGATGACATTTAACCTTTCAGATGCTGCTAGTGTCTTTATATAATTAGTGAAACATTTAGATCCTTATGTGCACTTTGGGTTTAGTCATCCATCATATAAATTCACCAGTAAAGATTTTTTATGGAATATTTTGAAGTTTATCAGAGTAGAAAACACCTAATGCTGTATTTCACAGGTGAAGTGCCTACTTGAGGTTCTATATGACTGCTGATTCAATGGGTCTTACTCATAACACTCTTCTTTTTATTGAAACTTGCTTTATCAATTTAGCTGCTAATTTGCATGTCAAACTTAATTTAGGATTTGCAGGACAGATGCCAAAGAATGAGAACACCAAAGGGAGATGCCAGGATATAATAAACTTCAAAGAAAATTTATTAAATAATTGTCTCTGAATTGTCACATCACCAAGCAATTCTTCCTTAATCTGCCAGGTGAGCAAGAGGGTCTGCAGAATGTAATTCACAAAAGGGTTGCTTTCACTGGGCAAATTTTAAAGTTTTGGATTCTCTTTTACTTTCTCCTCCCCCAGAGTTGCTTAGTTTAGACATGAACAAAGGAAGGTTAGATATTAATTAGGATTAAGCATCTAGCTGTCATTGGTTGCCTGTTGTGATAAAAGAGGCAAATAATTATCTGATTAGAGTCAGAACAAAAAATTTGCTATCTCACAACTTGCAAAAGTATAGACACACACACACACAAAATCCAATAATGGCTATGTTCCAGCTAAAAGTAGTCATTTTGTGATCCACAACCTCTTTCTGCCAGTTCATCTTATCTAATTCTCTCTTTGGCTCTCTGTTGTTTTAGAGAGTAGCTAAGGTTATGGGAACTACTGTAAGGAGGAGAATCTGCCAAATTCAAATGTTCAGTTTGTGTGAGTGAAAGTGCTTTATGTATTTCTGTGTATTTTTCTAAAAATATGAAATATGAGTGCAACAAATGTTGCATAATGCATGTCTAGCACGCAAAAGATATTGGCTCAGTGACAAACACATACTTTAAATGCAAGAGGTTTTATGTTCATGCTACAGCAGGAAAAACTCTTGTTTGAAAATCATATCAATAAAAAGCTGTACCAATAAAATAGGCAATGCTATCAGAGCCTTCTCAAATAGGTCTTCGTTCTAAGAAGCCAAACCTTATGAACCTCACAGATCTTGACTATGAATTTAAGGCAGTGGTGGGTTATTACCGGTTAGCCCCAGTTCAGGCGAACTGGTAGCGGTGCCGGCAGGAAGTTCCGTCCACCTGCCTGGACGTCATTACAGATGATCTGCGCACGCACAGAAGGTTCTGTACATGTGCAGAAGCGCCCCCTGCGCGTTCACAGTTCCGAACCGATAGCGAAGGTAAGTGAAACCCACTAATGATTTAAGGTTCTAGTACTGTTTATACAGACCTGACTGCTCAGTATGTCCATGTGGAGATCCAAAGGGCATAAGAGGTGAATGAGTGTGAGGTAGTTTGAAAAAGACATGTGGTCTAGTTGGGGAAAAGCTATTGTTCCTGGAGGACCCATTTTTGCAGTTATGATCTATGGTAATTATGCTTACACTGCAAGTGCATAGGATAGGACAGTGGTGGCGAACCTTTTTCGGCTCGCGTGCCAAAAAGGGGGGGGCGCGCTCGCGCGCGCTCGCGTGCCCACACCCATTCCCTCCCCCCCACGCATGCGCACAACACCCCCCCATGCTGCCCCCTGCGCATGCGCACACCCCCCACCCCCGCACAAAGGCTTACCGGAGCCTGGGACGACGAAACCGGCAAACCGGAAGTGTGAAAAAACGCACTTCCGGTTTGCCAGTATGCTGTTTTTTGCACTCCGGAGGGTTCAGGGAAGCTCCCTGAAGCTCCAGAATGCAAAAAACTACAAAACGGACAAACCGGAAGTGCGGAAAAGTGCACTTCCGGTTTGTCCGTTTTGTAGTTTTTTGCATTCCGGAGCTTCAGGGAGCTTCCCTGAACCCTCCGGAGTGCAAAAAACAGCACACTGGCAAACCGGAAGTGCGGTTTTTCGCACTTCCGGTTTGCCGGTGGGCAACCCTCGCGTGCCGGCTTCTATGGCTCTGCGTGCCACCTCTGGCACGCATGCCATAGGTTCACCACCACGGGGATAGGAGTTTCCAGGATGAACAAAATTATCTGAAAAAAGCAAAGTGCTGGACAATTCATAATTGCCCAACTTTGCATTTTCTGGGTTAATTCCAAACCACGGCTGACTGTCCAGAATCTATGAATTTTGCTTTGGCTCAATAATATCTTATTACAGTAGAACTTTATGTATCTTAAACTATTCAGACTAAACTATGACTCAGCCCTGCTTAGCTTGGCAAGATCAAGAAAGCAAGAATGACAAAGACTTCAGCAAGGTACCTTTAATGATAGTCTTGGAAAAGAACTTTTCCAGCTTCATTTATGGTGAGCTCATTTACCTGGAGTCTCTTCAGATAATCAATAAATGCTTCTCCCAAGATTTCCTGCCACCTGGTCTGAGTTGTCATTTATAAAATCCCAATAAATTCTACTTCTGTGTCTTGATTGCTTGATTGTTAATGTCTAATTTTCCTTAGATTTCTATTTCTGTCTACCCAAAATCTCTCACAATATTTTTGTTAAGGTGAGAATAAATCTCACAGAGGTGATGTGGATCTTTTCTTGGAATCTAGACAGTTAGAAAATAAAACCGAGATTAAAAGTCTAATAGAAAATATTTATTTCGGTCCAAAAACAATAAATTCTGAATAGTTACATTCTTGCTAAGGAAATGCGACTGTTCTGGACAAGAGTCAAGTCAAAGAGAATAATGGAGAATCAGGAATGCATACATGCGCAGAAGATCACATCATGTGTCCTGCTTGTATTGGAATGTACCATAATGTTAGGATAGGGATGCATCACCCTGCATATACATACAACTGGCAATATTCACTACGTGACAATTTTTGCCTAACAAATGTACCATAAGTGACATTGGACTGTTCCAACACAGCATAGATAATAATTTAAATGACTTAGTATAAGCTGTTTCTTGTATTCCTCTTGTATCAATGAACTATGAAGGGCTGCATTTCCTTGCTCATAGTTTAGTTGAACATGATATCTGAAGTTTCCTGTTAAAATAGCAGAAAAACATATCCACTGCTAATTTCATATAATTTGAGACAGTTATTGAAAGTGATAATGTATATTGTGATATACTGAACCATTCCACCTTGAGAATTTATTCATAATTTTTCTAATAACTATTAAATATAATAGATGTCAGTAGGTACAGTGGTGAATATGATACAATAATACAATCCAGCAAGTAGTTTTTACAAAACAAGCTGAATAAATTTCTCTCTTGAATAACTTGTAGCTTTTTACACTTTGTTTAATGTAACAATCATCTTATTCAATATTTCCTTAACCTTCTACATTATATCTGCAGGGTATTGATTTCCTCTGTCTGAATAAGACTGGCACTTAAATTATTTTGCCTTGGGGCTATATTTGTTGTTATTGCACTAATGGTATAAAAACGCTGACAATGTCACAGGGTTATTATTGAACCTAAGAAGAAGAAAGGGATTTGATAAAAACTATCCTATTAACCAATTTTCCAAAGCTTGCTTAGTCATTCTTCAGATTGCCCACTGTTTGGGATCATTGATTCAGGGGTGAAATGCTACAGATTCGGCCTGGTTCGGGCCTACCGGTAGCAGCGGCCGCAGAGAACTGGTAGCTGCAGCGGCGCGAGGCTCTGCCCATCCACCAGGACGTAGCCATTTTCTTGTTTTTAACCCTCTGCGCATGCGCAAAGCCTTCTGTGCATGCGCAGAGGGTGAAAAAGTGTGCATGACAGCGGCGCGCGCCAACGCGCTTCCGAACCGGTAGGGACAGTAAGTAGATTTCACCGCTGCATTGATTCCACATTCCACTAGCTTTCTTGATGAAAGTCATACTGATCTGAAAGACCTAATGTTCTAAATTGGGAAGATAGAAAAACAAAAACCATCTCACTATCAAGCAAGGCTTTTAAATTCTACCTTAACATTGAAATATATAGCTCAGTACTTCTTTTCTTTAATGGCAGCAGGAGGAACTGCATTTACTTTGCATTATTACAAAGCCACTGATCAGCTTTGTAGCAGAAATTGAAGCTACCAGATCTGGGTTGCAAAAAATCTGGACAACTACTACCGATAGATGATAAAGTTCTCCATATTCAAATATTATTACATTGATTCTAGATAGTCTCTAGATAAGTCTAGAAACTATCAATAGAAAGTCTTTGTCTTAGCAACTTCCATTCATATATTGCCCTTTAGAACAGAGTAATTAAGAGTTGAATCCCATGGCTTTAGATTATTGAATGTCTTCTGATGTCTTTGCACATTAAAATGGAAAATAAAATGCTGATCATGCTAAGGATGTGCATTAAGATTCTGCTGCATCCTGAGTCCCAGAATGAACTGAGTTAATTTTGAAAGCTTTTGTGGCTAAGCCATAATAAGGAGGGTATTTTTGATTGCCCAGTTCTGAATCTATACTTCACCAAAGCAATATGAGTGCTCTGGCATATAGAAATACTGATAAGGATAAAGTGATTACCTTGTTTTCACTCTTCCTTGAAATCTGTCAGGTGGACATATGAGAAGGAAAACAGAAGGTGAGTGGTTGATACATCTGTTTTCTAAACATGAATCATTTGATCATGGACTTTTCATCACAGTGCTTTTTGAGAGGATTATGGAGATTTAATTTATGATTTGTTCAGGTCTAGACTCTCTGCTTTTGTTAGATATGCCATCAAGGTATGAAAAATTAACTTATGATGCAACAAGAGAATTGTGAGGGTGAGTCAAAAGGTAATGCCATTTTCTTTATTTCAGGTGAAGTTTTTGATAAAAAATACCTGAAACGTTTCCCAGTTATAAATGATTATATCATTTACGTTCTGAAATATTTTGTTTCTTACTTTTCAGGATTTTAGACTTGCAAGGAAAATTCAAAATGGCTGCCCCCCTAGGGTTGCGTCAAAAACAAAGAGCAGTGATTGAATTCCTTGTTGTATGAATCATATACATACATTGAATGGAGACTGAGTCTGACACTATCTAAAATGAGTTACAGCCCATTTTAACAAAAACAATACAATAGCAATATGGATACTACATATATAGCAACAGCTGTGAGGCCGAAGCCATTTTAGTTGGGGTCTTTGGCCTGCCACACTTTATGCTAGTTTAATATGTATTCTTCATTGTGGGAATTTGGGAGGGGGAATTGCATGAGGGCTGGTTTTGATGGGTGGAATCTGCCAAGTTGGCAGATGAAGATTGGTTAACGTAATGGACTTGGGGGTGTGGGGATAAGGGCTTGAACTTTCAACTGGGTGGAGAAACCCCGGGACTTCAGTTTCAGGTTTCTCCCAGATGTGCCAACATGGCTCTGCTAATAAATTGGAACTTTGAGGAATACTTTTCCAGATTCTGATTTAATTTTTGATGCTATTTGGAACTCTGACAACAGCACTTAGACTTATATACCACTTCACAGTGCTTTACAGCCTTCTCTAAGCGGTTTACAGAATCAGCATATTGCCCCCAACAATCTGGGTCCTCATTTTTCCAACCTCGGAAGAATATAATGGCTGAGTCAACCTTGAGCCTGGTGAGATTTGAACTGCCAAACTGCTGGTAATCGGCAGTCAGCAGAAGTAGCCTGCAGTACTGCATTCTAACCACTGCGCCACCACAGCTTTATAAAATGCACATCAGGTTATATCAGGGGTGCCAAACTCACATCATCACAGCGGCGTCACATGACATATTGTGACTTCCCCGCCTTCACTAAACTGGGCATGGGCATGAGCGTGGCCAGTGCGTGACACATGTAATCCGCGGGCTGCGAGTTACTCCTGAATTATATGCTGGTTTTGATCCATCATATAAGGGATAGAGAGTTGCTCTGCATAAAGGTTCTATCATAAATGCCATTATTTTAAAGCAGTCGGTTTGGTAGCAGCTATTCTAATCCTTTAGCCCTCTGTAGACAGTTCACTTTCTCTTGATCTCATGCATCAGCAATATTTAATGAGCCGGAATGAAAGTTGATCAATGCAAGGTATAAGTGCCCAATTGAAGGAATCTAAAGCTAAACCAAGTGCTATATAGGGGTACATTTACTAAAAGTTAACTGTGACCTCCCTTTTACCCATTATTAGTTATAAATTCATCTGCTAAAAATACATGAATTTATTACGAAATAGTTGCTGATATATAGGAATTGGGGTCTGCTTTGCAAAAATCTTAAATTCTGTTGGTACTGTAGAAGATTAGGTTATTTGATTGAAGTAAGAAATATGAAGGTGCTGGAGATTATGCTGATGATATTATGTATTAAAAGTGAGTTGTGGGCCATCAAGTCAAGCTCATGTCACCAAGCTAGCTTGTCTTTAGTATTCACTTAAATCTTCCAACAACATTCGAATAATTTTCATTTCATATTTTCATAATGAGCACTTCTAAGCCTTTTTTAATTTCAGCTTAAAAAATTGAGTTGAGTTGTCTGAATATCACAAATTGTTACTATTTTGGCCACAGATTTTTATTCCTGTTGTCAGAATTTGCCTTCTGCCCATTGATCCCTATGTAGCAACAGCATGACGTTTGTGTAGAGGTTAGAGCTATCAGCAGGTAGAAGTTTGCTAATGTTTGCTAAAACACACACAAACAAACACACACACACACACACACACACACACACACACACATATTTAGGATTCCCAAGATTATAGTTTATTGGTCTTTTTAGTAAGATCAGGAAGATGTCATGAATGGAATAAGTCCTCTTAGTCCTAGAAAAAAAATTAAACTAGTTATTTCCATTGCTTACAACAGGGAATAAATGTATGAGAAAAGTCTATATCTAATGTAATGTCTACATGTAATGCAGTGAACAACTTTGTCTCTGAATCTGCCCTGCCCAAATGAAACCAGCATATAACTGTTACGAGCATTAGTATTTGGATAAAAAGAACAGCTAATTTATTTAAATATGGAGGAAGGAATGGGAACAATTAAGCAAATATATTTTGTAAGGAAAAACAATAATATTAATTGAAAAATAATTACCATATTTTTCGGACTATAAGACGCACCGGAGTATAAGACGCGCCTTAGTTTTTGGGGAGGAAAATAAGAAAAAAGCTGATTGGCGGGTGGATCGGCCTCCCGGAATACCCCCAATCAGCTGTTCCCAGAGGTGAATTTTAGCAACAGGTTCATTGGTTGTGAGCTCTGTGCCTTGCTTTTTTTTCTGCCTCTGAAACCTCCATTTCAGAGTCTTTTTTTCTGAAGCTCCGTTTCAGAGTCTTTTTTTCTGAAGCTCCATTTCAGAGGCATTTTTCAGCCTCTGAAACCTCCGTTGAGAGGCTGGGTGGGGCTACATTCGGAGTATAAGATGCACCAGATTTTCACCCTCTTTTGGGGGGGAAAGGTTGCATCTTATACTCTGAAAAATACGATATATATTTTTATTTAGAATTAACATTCCAGTAACTGAAATAACAAAAAAAGACAGTTGTGAACTGCCTACAATCACTATGTGAGTTTGGTGGTCATTTACATTTTTAAAATAAACAAACAGTGCATATAAAAGCAATGCACAAACAAACACACAAAAAACACTGCTATACAGAGTGAAATGGAGGTTTTAAAACATCTGTTAGTCAATCATATTTTTTAACCTTGATGGATTGCTTTAATAATGCTATGAATGAAATCCACTTTGGTCAAAATATGCGACATACTTTCTCTGACTGTCATGTTTTGCTCCTCTCCCCCTTCATAAACTATTCAGTTGTAGCTTGTGTGTAGTCTTCAAATCCCTCCCCCCACTTATAAAAGCAATATGTAGATCAGAATAGGATACAGTAATGCTTGGGGATTTCTAGACAGATGAGGTTAATTGCCTTTGACTCTGCTTATGGCCATCAACTTGTCTCAGTCCATCACTAATCTATAACCTTACTTTTGATCATTGCTTTCTAAATCAGTACCCTTTCTATAATTAAGCAGATGAAATACCAAAGTGGCTAGAAAATGGCAACTGCAAAATACTTAAGAAAATGAGGTTGATCTCCATTAATACAGTATAATGAAATAATTCCTCTAATTTTTTTTCAAAAATTAATTTCAGTCAAACAGCATACACTGGCATTTTAACTTTGACTTTTTTAAAAAGTCATCTATTAAATGAATTGTTAGCAACTTTCATAACAAGGGAAAATTATTGTATTTATTTAAGAATATTTATACGGCCATCTGTATAAAACTCATCCTCAGTGAGTCTGGGTGGCTTACATGGATAAAATCCCAATACAAAAATAACACAAAAAGCAAATTTAGTATCTGGTTTAACTATGTATTAAAGGAGTATGTATCATAAAGAAAAAACATACCGGTAATAGTTTTATTTCTTTTTTTATGTTTTTTATTTTATTTTTTTATTTTTAATAAAAATGACAAATCAGTGTGTGAACAGTGTGGCACCTGGGCGCCATACATTCCAATACATATAAAACTGATCAGATTAAACATTATTATTACATTCAATCAACATGTATTTCTAATAACAATACACATCTATATTAGATTACAATCTATCATTATTCAATTATTCCATCTATTTCTCATTATTACTTTCATTTTATCAAATAAAAATGTATACATTAATATTCCCTTTATTTCTATCACTTATTCTAGCTTTTAATCATGTCACCCTTTATTAAGAAACTTTTTCTTTCTTTCCTGTCTAACTTTTAACTAAGTCACCTGCTTAGAAAAAGAGAAAAAATAGAGAGGGAGAGAAAGAGAAAAGCAGCTCAGAAAAGCAACCAAAAATAGGAATCCTCCATCCATCACCTCTTTCCCACTTCATACTTTGATTGCTATGCTTTAAAATGAAGAGAGGAAAATGGAAAGACGAATTAAAGCCACCATAATAAAGATAAAGATCATCTACCCATTGTCTCTTGCCCACTTCAATACTTTAATTGCTATGCTTTTTTTTACTTGCCTCCCACATTCCTCTCTTAAGTCTCCATCTAGATCTATTTCTTGGATGTCCAATCTAGATATTCCTCCCACCTCTACCCTCTTCCACTGCCTAGTTTCCAAAATTTCTACTGAGGCCCCTGCCTCCATTTCAAACATATCTTCCAACACTCTTAATATGTTTTTCCCCTGATTTAATTCATCAATCACTATTATTTCCATTGTTTTCTCCTCTTTGTCTTCTTCCTTCTTCATTTCTTTTTTGACTCCTCCCTTTCCTAGGCGTCTTGGTCTGTACTTATCATCCCTTTTATAATATTTTTCATTTTTTCAATAATGTCCTTAAATCATTTATCCACAATGTCTTTCATATTTTGAAAAAGTAAATCCATCTCCTGTACAATTCCACTCATTTCTCCTTCTTAAGTATCTTATTTTGTTTTTAAAAGAGAGTTGATTTTTATCTAACAGTCCAAGAACTATTTATGTGGTCTTTGAATTACCCTTCAAGGAGTACACTAGTCCCAATTCTTTATGTCCCATAGGATAACACTCAGTTCCATTTGAGTATTTCCAGTGGTTATCAAAAGCCCCTTTATGTCCTCTTTGAAAATCCAATCTTCTAATATAATATTCCAATGTATCTTTGGTCAAATCACTTCCTTGTAGTTTCCCTTTTTGTCAGAAGGTGGCCCTCTCCCCTTAGATTTCAGTTTACTAGTCTGTCATCATTTGGATTATACAACAAATGTAAAAGCAGAATAAGTTTTGTATATAGTTAATTCCAATATTTAAAAAATGCCTTCCCAGTACCGCTTCTTCCCAATTTAGGAGTCAATTTTTTGCTTATTTCAGAATTTATTGTTTATTCTCCTGCACCTTTAATTTCCAGTTAAATATTTCTTCAGGGCACCCCAAAATGCTTAGGCGCCACTTTAATGCATAGTTCTGGGCAAGTGGTTCTGAATTATTTCTTGGGGTTAAGTTTAGAACAAAAGAAAAATCCAGTTCCACCATGGCTCACATTCTTCTCTCCAGCACCAGTCTTAGCTGTTATTCTTCGATTGTCCTAGCTTTGCAGCTGCCATCTTTAGGCTTCTTCTTCTTCTTGCTGTGGCTGAGAGGGAAAAAAGACCCCAGGCCGAACAGGGTGGCCCTCTTTGCTTCACCACCCCTTCAGGGCGGCTTAGGCTCCCTCCCGAGGCAACAAACAGGAAGAATTCAGCACAGGGAATGCGGATACCCGTTCCTCTGTGTCTGTATCACTGTGACGTCAACCGGAAGTCCTTATAATAGTTTTATTTCAAGTATGGAGCAAATCCTTCCTTATACATCAAATGAGATACTGAAAAATTCAGCTAAGCTGATGCGTGACAGAAAATGATTGAGCTATACAAACTGAACTTACATCATGCAGGTATAATTAGGTATTTCAATTGATCTGACCATTTAGC
Source organism: Diadophis punctatus similis (assembly GCA_023053685.1). Taxonomy (NCBI): domain Eukaryota; kingdom Metazoa; phylum Chordata; class Lepidosauria; order Squamata; family Dipsadidae; genus Diadophis; species Diadophis punctatus. Next base: position 29,696,384 of record JALIGW010000002.1, on the reverse strand, counting down.
ATTGATAAATTATTGAAATTTTGATAAAATATTAGGAATCACATTTCTCATGATGATGATATGTTCCATGAAAAATAAATAAATATTAATGGTTTTTAAACTATAGCATGTAATAATAGCAACATAGAGCATGTAAGAAACTGTATATGACATTTTATTAAAAAGTGTGATTTAAAAAAAAATCAAAAATATCTAAATGAGAGCTGTGGATGGAACCACACTGAATATTTCAGTTAGGTAGCCTCAGAGGTTTTGTTCATTACAGTTAATCATTTAATATAAATATATAATAATCTATCATTTTCAGTCCTAGTATGCCAGATTATGGCACACATGCCTGTGGGTGTGTATAATGGAGTCTCCATTTCCCCAAACTTCAGAAAAACACAAAATAAATTGTGCCTCTATAGCAATTTCTATGTCTGCCATAATTTAAGTATAACATATTTTGTAAAGTAAGAAGAATCTGTTTTGTTTTGATGTTGGCTCTTTGCCCTTCTGGTCTACCACTTTCTTTCTTTTTTCTTTTTGAATTTTCTTTTTATTTTTTCTCCACATATATCTTACAATATATGAATGATGTACATAATTATATATTTCATCCAATCAATCATAACTCAATATTTTATTTTGAACCTTTTTATACTACTGTTCATCAGTCTGTTTTCATCTCTTGACACTCCCCTCCCTCTATCTCCATCCCTTCCTTCTACCTTCTTCCCCTTCTCTTCCCCTTCCTACTTCCCTCCACTCCCTCTCTTCTCCCTACCTTTCTACTTCCTCCTTTCTCCCTCTTTCCCTTTCCCTGAGTGATTCTTATCCTAGTTCCTCTCAAATTTAACAGACTAATAACATATTCCATACCTTTTACAATTCTCAGTGACTCTTCTAAAATCATTATTTTGATATCATTTCTATACATTTAATTCTTTATTCTGGGCATATGCTATTAATCTAATGCTGCCTCCTCAAACCTGATTTTGTCTCCTGGGTCTACCACCATTTTAATGGTCTACCGCTTTCTAAGGAGTCATTGGCGTGTGGTCTTGAGACTCAATCCTATCTGCCATTACTCACAACAGACCTTAACATCTGAAGCATTTGGAGCAGCTTCAAGTTTCCCAATGCTAGTATAGGATTTTAAGTCCAATGCAAACACAAATACTGTAGAGTTTTTGTCAGTTACAGGCCATGCATTAACTGGACACATTCAGTTTCTTTGCCATGAAGATGAGAAGAGTTGTTCTGAATTTAGAAACATTCTCTCATCTCTTCGCAAGAAACCTGACGGAATAGAAGTGCTATTATTTATTTTTATTTATTTATTTATTTATTTATTTATTTATTTATTTATTTAGTCAAGTACGTGTTAGTAATATACATAGATATAACATTGTTTATACAGTATACATAAGATTAAAGTGACCAGATGTTAACATTAGTAAAGCGGGACACCATTGACAGCGCGGGGGAGAGGAGAGGAGGGAAAGATTCTTGATTAAAAACTTTGACTCCTGCTGGAAGATGAAGCAGAGTAGAACCAGGACCCCTGCCTCCTGACCTGATAATCTTTAGAGGTGGTTTCAAATCCAACATGGGAGGGGTCTAAAGTTTAGACCCCTCCCATGTTAGATTTGAAACCACCTCCTTTTGTTTCCCAGTCTGGAGGTTATTAGCATTGCCATCAGAATTGGAGGTTTGACCTCTTTTTTGAGTTCCTTCTTAGTCATGGTGAGGTGGTCTAGAAAGTGGTCTAGAGTTTCCTCTACTCACTTCAGGGCATGATATCTTAGACATATTTTCACTTTTGCCCTGTTTCTGTCTCTTTTCTGTCATTAAAAAAGTAACTTTTAGTTCAGATTCTGTCAGAGGCGTGTCTATGCAAATGAGCCTTGCTTGCTCTCTGTGTTACAGAAAGGAAAGGGGGAAAAAAGGCTGTGCAGCCATTTCAAGCCCCTTCTGCAGCGCGTTATTTAAAACCAGGCAGGCAAGTGAATCGGCTTTTAAGGGAGAGCTGGGGGGAAACTCTTAAATGCCTTTTCTTTAAGCAGCTGTTTTGATTTCTTTAAAATCAGCTGTAGCGTCCTCTGCTCCCTCTGAATAACCACGGCAAACTCTTCTGGGAATTGCAGTCTTTTAAAAAATCGGGACTTTTAAAAAACGCAGCGGGATGCGGGACAAATTGATGAAAAGAGGGACTGTCCCGCCAAAAGCGGGACGTCTGGTCACCTTACATAAGATGGGTAATGATAAGAGGGAACATTAGGACAGGGACGGTAGGCACGCTGGTGCACTTATGCACGCCCCTTACTGACCTCTTAGGAATCGGGTGAGGTCAACAGTGGACAGTCTGAGGGTAAAGTTTTGGAGGTTTGGTGACGAAACCACAGAGTCAGGTAGTGAGTTCCAGGCATTTACCACTCTGTTGCTAAAGTCATATTTTCTACAGTCAAGTTTGGAGCGGTTCACTTTGACTTTGTATCTGTTGTGTGCTTGTGTATTATTGTGGTTGAAGCTGAAGTAGTCGTTGACAGGAAGGACGTTGTAGCAAATAATTTTATGAGCTATGCTTAGGCCGACGATGTAGTTCTAAGCTTTCTAAGCCCAGGATTTCGAGTCTGGTTTTGTAAGGTATTCTGTTTCTAGTAGAGGAGTGGAGGACTCTTCTCGTAAAGTATCTCTGGACACTTTCTAATGTATTTATGTCCGATATACGGTGTGGGTTCCAGACAGATGAGCTGTATTCGAGGATTGGTCTGCCGAATGTTTTATATGCTCTGGTTAGTAGTGTCATATTACCGGAGAAGAAGCTACGTAAGATTAGGTTAACAACTCTTTTTGGCAATGTTGTTGCAGTGGGCTTTGGCATTTAGGTCATTTGATATGAGTATTCCAAGGTCTTTGACAGAGTGAGGGTCGTCTGCAAGGTCTTGTCTATTCAACTTGTATTTAGTGTTCTGGTTTTTTTTGCCAATGTGTAGGACAGAACATTTGTTGGTTGAGATTTGGAGTTGCCAGATGTTTGACCATTCTGACACAAAGTCAAGGTCTTTTTGGAGGGTAGCAGTGTTGTCGGTGGCGTTGAAGAGTTTTACATCGTCGGCGAAGAGAACGCAGTCGCTTGTAATGTGATCGCAAAGGTCTTGAACCAAGCTGCAGCAGTGTTTGTCTAGTAACCTAACCTCTGACTCACAGAACTTAATTTAGTTAGCACTCTTAATTGCAGTTTTTGATAAATGCATTAGAGATGCCATCGAGGGGCTGGACAAAGAGCTGAAGAGGCAGTGATGGCTTGCAAAACCTGTTATTCGTGTTATCAGACAGACAAATAATCACACCCAATATTCATGGTTGTTTTTTCACAATTCAATCATTTCTAAGTATTGCAATCCTCAAAAGGTTGGAATTCAGTTTTGATCCTAGCATACCTGAACCTGAAAAACTTCCTAGATGGCTCTGATTTCAGTGATTTTCCAGAGACAGACTCAGAGAGATGTTTTTGGCACTTGAATCAGATGTTCTGGAGCCTCTGGAGCAGTATATTTACATAGCTCTTTGTGGTACAATTCAGCTCAGATCTTGCTCTCACATAAAGAATTCCATTCAATACTATAATTAGGGGCTGGTTGGTTAACCTTTACTGCTGGATTGGCTAATTTATGGGAAGAAAAACATTGCATGTTTAAAGCAAGAGCTGAAGTTTGTTATGATAGCAAAATCTAAGAGAATAAACCTAGCCTGGTCATGTATACAAAAAAGAAGCAGTGAGGAAGTAAAAATGTGAAGCTTGAGACCAAATTTCATCCTACCTTTATAAATACATCTGTTCCTAAAAACAGCTTGCCTGTTAATGTATGTATGTATGTATGTATGTATGTATGTATGTATGTATGTATGTATGTATGTACTATATGTAGCAACAGCAGAAGATAGCATGCTGGCATCTTGATATTCTCTGAGCTTGGTTTTGTTTTTGCAAATATTTCATTACCAAATTAGATAACATTGCCAGTGCTTTGACACGTGGGAATGGAGTTTGCTGGCTTTCTACTGTATGTATGGCAGCTTGTCCTATCTGTCTTGATTAGGGTTGTTGTAGTTTGTGTACCTGCTTCTGATTGATCTAGCTGGCTTAATTGGCTGTAATATTTCATCATAGATTGTTTCTGTCTATTGTGTTGGTACTTATCTATATGGTGATTGCTGGATATGTGATAAGGGAGGATGTTCCCAGGCTGTTGGCTTCCTCCTTGGATTTTTGATTCTTTTGCAATGTTTGTAGATCAGATTTTATTCTATACATCTGTTAATGACCGATTCATCAGAATGTCGGGCTTCTAGGAATTTTCTTACATGTTTGGAATAAGCTTGATCAAAAATGGTTACAATTTCCCAGTTGTGTTCATGATTGTATTTATGTATGTGTTGGGAAATTAAAGAATGTTGATCATGTCTTCAGACTGCTGCCAACTGGTGTCCATGTGTGTGTGCTGCTAAATCAAGACAGGTAGGGGGGAAAGCTGTCACTCATAAAAAGCCAGCACCTCCCAGTCCCTTTTGTCAAAGCACTGATGATGGCACTTAGTTTGGTAATAAGACATTTGCAAGAAGAAAACAAAACACAGCTAAATACTACAACATATTTAGGTCATGTTAGCTAAAAGATTATAAAATAAGAAAATCAGTATTTTGGAAGGCTCTACATTAGTAAAGTCTGGTTAAAAAGGAGTAACTTTTACTTTTTTGCAATAGGAAATATTTATTTTTAACCAATATAGACAAATATCAAGAATTCAAGTTAATACTAAATGAGGCAGGTAGACATGAATAGAATTTGCTTATTGGTTAGTAAAAAGAAACAAGATTTCAGTACTCAGATATGCAATTAGTTTTCAGATAAAGAAATGGAAAACACTTTGTATGGATTTGGCATTTGGAAAACCAAACACAGTCTGCTAGTAGTATTTCCATAGGACCAGATTAAATTTCAAAGGAAACTCTTAAAGCCAAGCCAAGGGCATAATGAACAGTTATTTATATCACATAGGAAGAATACATCTGAAAATCTAGATTAAAAATATTTCAGATCCTAAATCTCAAAGATTATTCCAATTTACAACACAGCTACTCTCATCGTTGTTGTTTCAGCCTTTTGAGATAGTCCATATGCAGAGCCAGATGAACAAATTCTATTTTATTGTAAGGTTACATTAACAGAATCTTGCAAGTCTGAAAATACATTTCTCATCTGTCTTTACAGCTGAAGAAACTAGGGAGGGTACCTTCTGAAACATTTGCCATGCCCACATTCCTAGGGTGGACTAAGCTGCCTTTTATCCAACTGTTACTCTAGCTTTGGTTCTTCCCTCTGTCTCCCAAGGTCATTTCCTCATACCACTACATTCCTACATGACATTATACCATTTTTCACATTCCATGTTTTAAATATGGGCACAAAAATATGCTGCATGGAAATGGAAGATATAGTAAAGGGACAAAGATTCTAGGAATGTCATAAACTCTAACAAATATTTATTTGAAACTTCAGCAAAATAGATTTAGATAAGGTTGATTTCCTGATGTTGGAAGTACATTTCTGTAATATCATGGCAGTGCTGTATCCTTCCCATCCCATCTCCCAGGCTGATTTGAAAACACAAGTAGGCAGCTGGTGACTCCAAAGCAATATGTAGCTCCATAAAAATGGAAGTGTGATCCCTAAAAAAACAAAAAACAAACAAACAAAAAACAAGAAGAAAAAGCATAATGCAGCTTCATCAACAAAGAAAAAAACACACAAGGGTGGGGGGAAACTTGTAAACATCACAATGATACTGCTTTACCCATTCAGCATCATCATTCCATCCATTCGCTGGAAAAAAGTTGCCCACCCCAATTTAGAAAATGGGACTTCAGAAAGAGCTTTACTGAGGGTTCAGAAGGGCCCTTACGGTTAGCCTTCTTTTAATGCCACCATTCCAAATGTTCTGATTGAAATATACCGTCTCATATCTTGGCATGATGCTTTATTGTGAAAGAGAGAGGGGGGGGAGTTTCTGGGGAAAGATGAATGAAGAACACCCAGAGTGTATACCAAAAGTATACAATCTTAGCAAGGCATCCAGCTAAAGCAGCTATATTGGGCAGCAGCTGGAGGCAGATGATAACTTTAGTAGCAAAACCAAAGGCATCATTTCATGTTGCATAGAGAGAGCAACGATAAAGCACTTCTTTATATTGAAACCCCCCCCCCACATAGATGAGGTAGAGAATATAGTTCTGGATGATGGGCTCCCCCAGCTCATATGGCACTCAACATGCTACTGGGGGGGGGGGGGCTGAGGCTCTTTCAGGGTAGTAATGTGTTTATAATGCAACTAGATTAAAGCCTCTGGGACATCTAGTGTAGGAAATGAAAATCTGAAGCTGTCAAGATAGAATTACAGTAGAAATTTGGAATGTAAGAAGCACTAACATGGCAAAGCTCAAAATTGGTGAAAAATTGTTAATGTATAGTCAATTTACGCCATCTTAGGCATCCGTGAATTGAGATGGATTGAAACTGGACACTTTCAGACAGAAGTTCATACTATTTGCTATTCAGGACTTTAAACATAAAGAAGGATAGCCTGCATTTCATGGGCAGAAAGGATATAACAAAAACACTTCTTTGATATAATATAAGCAGTGACCAAATGGCACCAATTATATTTCACAGATAACTCTTTGATAGAATGATTACTCATGTTTTTGTTCCAAATAATGGAGGAAGGGAGGGAGGGAGGGAGGGGGGGGAGGGAAGGAGGGAGGAAGGAAGGAAGGAAAGAAGGAAGGAAAAAGGAAGGAAGGAAGGAGGAAGGAAGGAAGGAAGGAAGGAAGGAAGAAAGAAAGAAAGAAAGAAAGAAAGGAAGGAAGAAAGAAAAAGAAAGAAAGAAAGAAAGAAAGAAAGAAAGAAAGAAAGAAAGAAAGAAAGAAAGAAAGAAAGAAAGAAAGAAGAGTGTGATGAGTTTTATGGTCAAATTCAATCTCAATTGATAAAATATACAAGTGCTGTTTGTAAGATACTGGAATGGCAAAGTTGGAAATAGTAAGAAGGAAAATACAGTTGGACTCCATGGTTATTATGGTGTGTGGAAATGACCTTGGGAGATGTCTATGGAGGTTCTCAGTCATCCAGGTCATAATTGTCCCAAAGGTGCTTTTTCAAGAAGCAACTGGACTTCCTTGTTTTTCTTTGAGGATGTTTCACTTCGCATCCAAGAAGCTTCTTCAGCTCTTGTCCAGTTGCCTCTTGAAAAAGCATCTTTGGGACAACCATGACCTGGATGACTGAAGAAGCTTCTTGAATGAGAAGTGAAACATCTTGAAAGAAAAACAAGAAAGTCCAGTTGCCTCTTGAAAAATCACCTTTGGGACGACCTTGGGAGATGGGAGGAAGAAATGTTGTCAAGGGAATGGTAATGGAAGAGAGGGCATAGCCTGCAGCTACATTATAGGTTAAAAAAAGAAAGGAACCTCCCTAGCTTATCAGGCTGAAATGGCATAAGATTTATATTACCGGACTTGAAAGATTAATATCAGCCTTCCAGGTAGGAAACATGATGAGTTAATTCTATTTATTGTAAGGCTCACTAACAGAATCTTTCAAATTAAATACGTAAACATTTTACACAATGACTGTTGAATACCATACATGTTGCACTTGCTTTTAGACAGTATGCATTTGCTTTCAACATACAAATGTTAACTGCTCCTTCTTCATAAATGCAACTCCAACAACAATACACACACACACACACACACAAATATACAAGTACATGTACAAATGCAAAATTTGTATACCCAAATAAGTACTCCACAATATAACCTTGGGGATCATCACTTATAAAAGCTGATTTTTATCAGTATCCTTACATATTAATAAAAATTGGATCTCCTTATATTGCCCTTGGTTAATTCAGTATGTTCAATTTGCTTTCAGAATCCATCTCCTTTTTTTTAATACCTTGCATATACTGTACATCATTTGCAGAGGTACGTTTTCTCTGTATTATTCTCAAAGAGTAAAACTCTTCATGTTGCCAAGATTTATACTTTAAATTTTAACTTTCCCATTACATACTTTGTGGGGGCAAAACAACAGGATCCCAGGTAGATACTTTCAGAATGCATTTTTACAAGTGGCATTAAAAATGTGTGCTAGCTTCTTTCATGGTATTTGTGTTCAGTTGCAATTATTTGCAATGCCTAGTGTTGCAATACATTCTCATGGCAGAAACTCATTTAAAACTGATGGAGGGCTAGTTTCAAAGGGCACTTATTTTGCTTAATGTGGTTGGTTACTAATGATGACAAGAGGCTTGTTTATTTGATTATTTGGGATATGCCTGTCAACCACAACACATTGTTATAAAGGAATGTATAGTTATGTACTAGTAATATAATTTACCCCCTTCATGGATCATTGCCTTGTCGTGACGAAGGGGCTTGCAGAGCACATCATGAGAAAGGCGGAGCTAGATGAATCACAAGTTGGAATTAAGATTGCCTGGAGAAATATCAACAACCTCAGATATGGAGATGATACCACTCTAATGGCAGAAAGTGAAGAGGAACTAAAGAGCCTCTTGATGCGGGTGAAGGAGGAGAGTGCAAAAGTTGGCTTGAAACTCAACATTAAGAAAACTAAGATCATGGAATCCGGCCCTCTCAATTCCTGGCAAATAGATGGGGAAGAAATGGAGGTAGTGACAGATTTTATTTTCCTGGGCTCCAAGATCACCGCAGATAGGGACTACAGCCAAGAAATTAAAAGACGCTTGCTTCTGGGGAGGAAAGCTATGGCAAACCTAGACAGCATACTAAAAAGCAGAGACATCACCCTGCCAACAAAAGTGTATATAGTCAAGGCTATGGTTTTCCCAGTTGCAATGTATGGCTGTGAAAGTTGGACCATAAGGAAGGCTGAGCGCCAAAGAATTGAGGCCTGTGAACTATGGTGCTGGAGAAGACTCCTGCGAGTCCCTTGGACTGCAAGGTGATCAAACCGGTCAGTCCTAGAGGAGATCAACCCTGACTGCTCTTTAGAAGGCCAGATCCTGAAGATGAAACTCAAATACTTTGGCCACCTAATGAGAAGAAAAGACTCACTGGAGAAGAGCCTAATGCTGGGAACGATTGAGGGCAAAAGAAGAAGGGGATGACAGAGAATGAGGTGGCTGGATGGAGTCACTGAAGCAGTCGGCGTGAGATTAAATGGACTCCGGGGGATGATAGAGGACAGGAAGGCCTGGAGGAACGTTGTCTATGGGGTCGCGATGGGTCGGACACCACTTCGCAACTAACAAAACAACAAAATATAATTTGTCTCTATCCTAATATTTGTAAATAATTAGGGTAGTTTTGGCAACAAATTTGATAATTCTTATAAAAATATGTAATGATAATAATAATAATAATAATGGAAATCACCAAACAGAAGAGAGAATTGATAAATTTGTAAGTATTTCTGTGATTATTAAAATATATTTTCTTGTAATATTGCATTCCACTAACATTTGTTCAGCAATGTTGGGAGCATTAGTCATTCAAATTTCCTAGTAACCTATTTTCAAGTTTGAAAGTTCTGATCTTAAAATAGTCTTTGGTGATAACAATTTCTTCTATTATTATCACTCGGCTGCTTGGATAACAATGTCATTGGAGCTAAATATATGATTGTATCTTATTATAAAGCTTTCAAATGTTACTGAAATTTTGTCAAATAAAACCACAAGAATGCCCATTTTCTATTGCCATACCACCTATTGCTAATTTAAAGGGATTTAATTTAAGATAGTAACATTCTGTGATTGGCTATATAAACATAACTTTTACCCAAATTTATGTTTCTTTCAGTTATGGATCTATCTCAGTATTTCATTATACTTGGAATAAAATAATTGTCATTTTGAGATACATTTTGCTTAAAATGTGTTAAAAATTGGAGATTAAATTCAAGAACACAATAAAGATAATACATTAATATTGCAATACTAGAACAATATAATCTCGACAGTTTATGAAATTAATAGTTTTATTAATTTAGAATGGGAATGAGTAATGCACAGTCTTTCAGATGCTTCAGGCTACAACTCTCTAAAGATTGATGGAAATTATAATTCAGCAATATCTGTAAGGCCACATTTTTCTGATTTAAAGCATATCAAAAGTTCAATAAATGTGTGCAACAGGAAGTCATTTAATAATATAAAAACCCAATAAATATCAAAATTATATTAATATTATGTCATTCATTCAGTTACTATTAAGAGGCAGGAGGATTAAAATAGCTGGCTCAAATCAAACCAGTAACAAAGGGGAAAATGCATAATTTTCCCTAGAGTCCGGTATGCCCTTTCATAATTCTAAACTATAAAGATGTTAATTAAGAAATAACTGTAATAAAAAGTGAAATGTATTAATTATCAATAAATGTAAATCTGACTTATGTCGATAGTGAAATAACTGTCAGGCACGAAAGATCAGGTCCACACAAGAAGGTCCAATTAAACTGATTTTTTTTTCCTAAACAGCTTATTCACAGGAATCTTCTGAACCAAGGGTTAGAACCTGCTTGGAATTAGATAAAGGGGGTTGGACTTAGTCTGCTTGTGGCTACATAGGGATTCTAGGCCAATGAGGGCGAACCTTTTCGGCACTGAGTGCCCAAACCGGAATGTGCGTGCATGCGCGTGCGCTGGAGCACTGGAAACCCAAACTGGTCTTCAGGTTTCCGGCATGCGCATGCGCACCAGCCAGCTGGTCTTCATGCACGCTGGAGCACCGGAAACCTGAAGACCAGCTGGCCGGCGCAAGCATGCCTGTTTTTTGGCCGTTTTTTGGCCGTTTTCCGGCGCTCTAGCGCCCGTGAAGACCAGCTGGTCGGCTTGCATGTGCACACTGGAAACCAGAAGAGTAGCTGGCAATGGTGCGCGTGCCCACAGAGAGGACTTTGCGTGCCACCTCTGGCATGAGTGCCATAGGTTCACCATCACGGTTCTAGACTGATTCCTCTTTTAACTGCCTCCAGGTTTCTCCACTCCTTCTCCTATAATATCTTTGGTTAATAGGAAAACAAGTCTTCTTTACCTTGATTTTTGGTAATTTTAAGAGCATGTAAGTGCAGTTATTTAACAAGAACTCAGAAATAGCCCTGGTATTTACTGACAGCTTTCCATCAAGTACAAATAAAGCATAATTTAGCTTTGTGAGATCAGCCTAATCTTTTATTTTTTAAATGAGTTGACACAACATATAATTTACTATTATCAGTAGCATATATTTTCATTTCATTTGGTAACTTGTACAACCTTTGAAAAACATTTTAGCAGCAGATTCACATTCTAAGCCCAAATGAATTTATCTGCGTTTGATGCCATTATGGTAGTGCTATAAAATTATGACTTGTAATGTGGTACATCAGTGTCTGTTCCTCATCATGTTGATGTCTGAATGACAAGACCTGCATCATGACAACACAACACAAGCTCTGTTCCTTTGCACTGTATTGCAGTATCATACACAAGTATTTAAAGAATATGCACTGAAAAGTCATGGATGCACATTTCATCACCTGCTCTCCACCTATGATATGGTGTTGCTGATCACATACTTGAGGCCCTTAAATACCATTCCAGCAAGTAATATAAGTATTTAAACTTTTTTTTAAATTCCGTTCAGTGCTTTGATTTTGTTGTTGTTGCATTTCAATTTTCTGGGTTTAGAGAACAATATACTATCCTGTAAATGTTTAAATTTAAAACCAACCAAATTATGTCAATATTTTCCCTGAAAATCAAGGATCCATATATCACTCTGTTAAGACAATACTATCTAATTAGGATCTAACTTTAAAACCTTTTGAATGTAGCAGCAGAATATTTAAAATATGTACACGTATGTCCAGGGTATGCTACTTATAATACGATTGGTGCAGATAGCTTTTTATGGAGAATGATTAACTTCCAAGCTAAAGTCAAGAGGGTAATATTGACTTCTAAAATCCTGGGGCCAGGATAATTTAAATTACTGATGCTTTATTTGGTTTAAATACAGGTTTGAGTGCCTACTAGGCAGAGGTATCATTTAAATATCTTTGAAAATAGCATCTCTAATCTAAGTTGCTAGTGGCTGCACATTTTCTTCTATAGCAGATGATTTTTTAAATTGCACCTTTATCTTTCTAAATAAGGTAGCAAACATATCTAATACTTCTTCCTCCTATTTTACCCGCAACAACCCACCCTGTGAGGTGAATTTGGCTGAGAGAGAATGACTGGGCCAAAGTCACCCAAATGGCTTTCATGCCTAAAATGGGACTAGAATTCATAGTCTCCTGGTTTCTAGCCTGGAGTCTTAACCACTAGACCAAATCAGCTGTCATTGATAAGCTTTAGGATCCAGTGTGTGTGTGTGTGTGTGTGTGTGTGTGTGTGTGTGTGTGTGTGTGTGTGTGTGTGTGTGTGTGTGTGTAGAGAGAGAGTATACTCTCTCATATGTCTAGTTTAATGAAAAGAAGGACTAGGGGAGACATGATAGCAGTGTTCCAATATCTCAGAGGCTGCCACAAACAAGAGGGAGTGAAGCTATTCTCCAAAGCACCTGAGGGTAGGGCAAGAAGCAATGGGTGGAAACTAATCAAGGAGAGAAGCAACTTAGAACTAAGGAGAAATGTCCTGACAGTTAGAACAATTAATCAGTGGAACAACTTGCCTCCAGAAGTTGTGAATACTCCAACACCGGAAGTTTTTACGAAGATGTTGGATAACCATTTGTCTGAAGTGGTGTAGGGTTTCCTGCCTAAGCAGGGGGTTGGACTAGAAGACCTCCAAAGTCCCTTCCAACTCTGTTATTCTATTCTATTCTATTCTATTCTATTCTATTCTATTCTATTCTATTCTATTCTATTCTATTCCATTCCATTCCATTCCATTCCATTCCATTCCATTCTATTATAAATCATATTATTAGTACTTCCTCTTCCTTTCTGCTTTTTGGGAAGCATGTTTACAATGTGTTCAGGAATCCCCAGAGCAATTATTACAGCACAAGATATTGATACTGTATCAGTATTACTGGTGCAGCAAGAACTCGGTGGCCTCACATCTTGGAAAGAAGGACGATATGATCAGAGAAAAACAGCAGCATATCTTTTCTCAAAATATTGTATAGCCAGGATCTGGCTAACTGGACATATATATGATTATAGATGTTCGATTTATTTACTTTTTTCTTTGAAAATATATCAACTTCCTATATTACTTGCTCCATAGTTTGATGAGTGCAGATTTGGAATGTTTGACCAATGAGGACATTTGGAATTTTGAAAGCATACTGTCAGTATTCTTACCAAATAATTATAATCAATTCATTGCCTTTGTTATTACTGGGCACTAAAGAAATGCTGATTAGTAAAACAGTGCATGTATCAAGGTGACAACATATAAAGAAACAATATGTCAAGTATTGAAACAAGAAAACCTCTGGTAGAAGACATGCATTTTGAAACACAAAATTTAACAAAAATATTTCTGGTAGAATAAAAATAATCTTTTATTCATCTTATCATGCAATAAAATACCCATCACTTGTATATTCTCAGTATTGTTTTCTAGAAGGTTGAGTTTACTAGACCATGTTGATTCATTACAATAGCTCACTAAAATAAAAAAAAATGTTATGGGATGTCATGTCACAGAAAATGCTGGGAACTATTCTTAGGCCATGCACAGTTGTATATTATAAAAAATAATCAGAAATTATTTAAAACATCACATTTTCACTTGACTTAGCAATGGCATAAATGATAGAATCAAAAGTCCTACCTGATCCCAAATCTACAAATAAATAAATAAATAAATAAATAAATAAAAACACACAAAAAAAGCCCCAATCCATCCTACAGAAAATGAAAGAGAATATACTACTGAAATTCACATACCGATAGCAGCAATTATGTGTTTTCAAAGAGCTTACTTTGGGAAACCTTTCCTTAAAATATGCATCAGGAAAAGTGCTTGTCAAAAAAATAAAATAATGGATTTGGGTTTTGGGTTTTTTTTGATAAACACATCTTGACAGTAGGCCTGGTTATTAATATGGATGGAAGTCCACCTTTATGGATCAGTGCCAGAGGTGGATTCCTCCCGGTTCAGACCAGTTCTCTAGAACTGGTAGTAATTTGGCAGCCTGGGTCGCTAGAACTGGCAGTGATCCAGGCCTGCCACGCCCCCAAGCCAGTTCTCCCGGTGGCGCCATAGGTGCCGCTATCTTGTTTTTAGCTTCTGCGCATGTGCAGAAGCTTTTTTAAAGTACTGCCACCCTGCCCAGTCACTTCCTTTTCCTCCTCACCTCCTGGGTGGCTTGCCTGCCTAAGCTGCCTTCCCACGTGGTGCCTGCCCTGTGCCCCAACTGAGCAGCCTCCTCCTGCCTACAGGTAAGTCATGCTAGCCCCACTGAGCTTGCTGCGCCCTCTCCCACCCCCACTGGGCTCACGACCTTACCTTCCCCCGCCCCTTCCAGGAGTCCCCACATGCACCGTTTTGGCTCCCAGTGGGATGCAGGGAGGCTTGCTAGGCCCAAAAGGGGCATGGGGGTGCCTAGCAAGCCTCCCTGCAGCCCCGTGGGGGCAAAAATGGGCTGTGGGGGGGCCTCAAGGGAGAAAGAAAGAACCCTCACTGTTTGGGAATCCCCTGAGCTTGAGTTGAGAGCTTATTGAAAGTGCTGCTAGCTATCCTTGCTCAGGCTAAGCTAATCAACAGTGGAGCTGTAAGAATGCCAGATGGGCATGTTCTCAGTTTGAAAATGTCTGGCTTTTCTTCCTCCTACCAAAGACCTTCTGGGGTTCTTCACAGGAAGGGTGGAAGGGAGAAAGGAGAAAGAGAGGGGGGGAAAAGAATGAGAGAGGGAGGGAGGGAGGGAGGGAGGGAGGGAGGAAGAGAGGAAAGAAAGAGAGAAAGAATAAGAAAGAGGAAGGAAGGGAGAAAGAGAATGCAGGTATCTCTTAACAGAGGCTTGAACTTGCCTGAAATTATTCTGATGCCTCCTAGCCTGGCTTGCCTTCCATCCCTTGTTTGATGCTGACCTAGAGGTTTTTGTTGGGATCCTGGTTTAAGTTTTGGAGAAAGACTTAATTCACCCTAAGGTTGTGACTGCTTTCATCAAACCTTAGCATGATTTAGAAAGAAAGAAAAAAAACAGAGAGGAAAAAAGAAAAAGAGACAGAGAAAGAGAATGAGAGAGAAAGAGAAAGAAAGAGGAAAGGAAAGAGATAGAGAGAAGAGAAAGAAAGAGAAAGAGGAAAGAAGGGGGGAGAGAGAACTCTGTGCTACTATTTTTAATTGTTCTATTATTTATCATGTGTTAATATTTTATACTGTCTCTACACCTAGTGATTTTACTGCCTTCTTTTGCCCAGGGCTACCACATATTTTTCAGGGATTTACATGCATTCAATGACTATAGTCCAGAGCATAAATATGTGTGTGTTTATTTTGTACATCAGGTTGCACAAGTCCATCTTAATATGCTATTCCTGGTATGTGATGTTTTGTATACATACAGAGAAAGAAACACTCTTGTGATCTTTGACTTTTACGCTTGCTGTCAAACATCAGCCATAATACTAATTACTGTTTTGAACAATATGCAGGTTGTATTACATGAATGGCTATTTTATATGTGAAATTATGACTAAAATATTTCTGCACCTATATTGGTTCTCACTGTCAGAAAGTTTCTCCTTAGTTTTAGGCTGCTTCTCTCTTTGTTCATTTTCCATCCATTGCTTCTTGTTTTGCCTTCCGGTGCTTTGGAAAATACATTACCCCCCTTCTTTCTGGCAGCCCCTTAAAAGTCTGTTGCCTATCACGCTCTTGGGCAAAGTGTGTGAGCCATTTCCTACTTTCAGTGGTCCATGAAAGTACATCTATAGTATGTAGATAATAAAGTTGAAAAAGGGTGAACAACATTTTTACAGAACTATAGATACGTTGAGGCTGGGTGTGACAAGGAATGGCTGGGAGGGAAGGGGCTAGGCGAGGGACCCCTTGACGTGAGTGACATTGAGTTGGCCATGCCCACCCAGTCACATGAGCATGAAGCCACTCCCACCATCACAACCATCAAGCCACACCCACAAAATAAGCCACACCCACAGAACCAGCAGTAAAAAAATTAGAACCCACTCTGATCAGTGCTATACATGGGACCAAGAAGTATGGTGCATAATCAGGAAAACCTAATAGATTTGTTCCTAAAAGTAATCAGGAGTTGAGCTATATTTCAAAGATACTTTCCTGAGCTTTGAGCTTGTTTGTTGGCTTGCAGACATAGCATTTTTATTCAGTTCACTTCATTAACACAAAATCTATTGCCTGAATTTTAGGATTTGCTATTACTTCCCAATAATATTTCAGATTAAATGAGCTGTTAGAAAATGTTTGGCATACCTATCTAGGAAGCAAATTATCTTGGTCATACTTTTCTTTCTATCTTAAGCAGTGGTCAGATTGATAGAAATGAAAATTTCTATCATTTTCTTGTTATTTTGGAGAAAACAATATGAATTTGGCAATTTACTTTATATAACAGTATTGATACTGCCTTTCCATTGTATAAGTTCTGCAAAAAAACATTAATAAAGACATCTTTATATCCTTTATATAAAGGCAGCCCCTCAATAAATATAGACTAAAACTTAAAAAGCAGGCAAACAATAAGTGTGGTAAAACAAGAACATAGCATTTGAAATTGAGTGGTCTTAGCTAAAAACAACCAAACAGAAACCACACACATTTCTAAGAGGCTTTCCATATCTTCAAGTTAAGTGATAACTAGCAGCCAGCATGGGTTTGTTAAAAACAGATCATGGCAAACCAATCTTATTTCAATCTTCAACATAGTGACTAAATTATTAGACCAGTGAAATACTGTGGACATAATATACTTAGACTTCAGCAAGGCATTCGACAAAGTAGACCACAACCTACTTCTTCGTAAGCTAGAAAAAAGTGGGATTGCTCCACCACCAGATGGATTAGCAACTGGCTGACAAACCATACTCAACGAGCAGTCCTTAATGGGTCTAAGTCTACATGAAGAGAAATAAGCAGTGGGGTACCACAAGGTTCTGTCTGAGGCCCTGTACTCTTGAATATCTTCATAAACAACTTAGATGAGGGAATAGAAGAGGAACTTACCAAATTTGCACATGATACTAAGCTGGCAGGAATAGCTAACACCCTAGAAGATAGGCTCAAGATCCAGATGGATCTTGACAGACTTGAACACTGGACCCTATCTAACAAAATGAAATTCAATGTAGAGAAAAGAAAAGTCTACACTTAGGTTAGAAAAACCAAAAGTAAACTGGGTGAAACCAGGCTTAATAGCAGTGTGAGAAGGATCTTTGAGTCGTAGTGGACAACCAGCTAAATATGAGCCAGCAGTGTGTAGCAGCAGCCAAAAAAGCCAATGCAATCCTAAATTGCATCAACAGAGGGATACAATCAAGATCAAGTGAGGTACTAATACCACTCTATAAAGCCTTAGTTAGACTACACCTAGAGTACTGCATCCAGTTTTGGTCCCCACACTATAAAAAAGATGTTGAGACTCTAGAAAAAGTGCAGAGGATAGCAACCAGGATGATTAGGGCACTGGAGACTAAAACATATGAAGAACGGTTACAGGAACTGGGCATGGCTAGTCTAGTGAAGAGAAGAACCACGGGAGACATGATAGCAGTGTTCCAATATTTGAGGGGCTGTCACAGAGAGGACGGGGTCAAGCTATTTTCCAAAGCACCTGAAGGCCAGACAAGGAATAATGGATGGAAACTGATCAAGGAGAGATTCAACCTAGAAATAAGGAGGAACTTTCTGACAGTGAGAACACTTAACCAATGGAACAGCTTGCCTTCTGAAGTTGTGGGAGCTTCATCACTTGAGACTTTCAAGAAGAGATTGGACTGCCATTTGTCAGAAATAATGTAGGGTCTCCTGCTTGAGTGGGGGGAGGGGGGAGGGGGGTTTGGATTAGATGACCTATAACAGTGGTTCTCAACCTTCCTAATGCTGCCCCCCGTGCCCCGCCCCCCATGCCCCACCCAGCCACCACGCCCGCCGCCGCAACCCCCACCCTGCCACCGCCATTTGGGTTCTTTTACCCTCTGCGCATGCACAAAGCATTCTGCGCATGCGCAGAGGCTAAAAGAACCCAAATGGCGGCATCTGGGCAAAGTTTCCAACCCCTGTGAAAGAGTCGTTCGATCCCCAAAGTGGTTGCGACCCCCAGGTTGAGAACCGCTGACCTATAAGGTCCCTTCTAACTCTGTTAATCTGAAAGTTAATACAGTTAATACAGTTCTGTTAATAGTTATTTTTCTGTCACTTTGCTTTTTTGTTATTATTTTAATGGTTTCTGCACATTCTTGATTATTATGTACGCTGCCCAAAGTCAGTAAGCAGGATAGGCAGCTATGCAAATGTGATTACATAAATAAATAAATACCCTTATCTAATTTATCTGATCTCATATATAATAATTTTGAAAACCAATGGCCAACCCATTGGCTGATCTTCCGCGGCTTGTAAAAATGTGAAAATAGTGCCTCTGCCTTGTCTTTGGCAATTTGGCCACGGCCAAATATTACTCTTTTGCTTGGACTTTTCTTGGCCGCGCGTGGCCTGTGTATCCTCCGTGTGGCTGTGCCTCCTCGGCGGGACACACTCATCCTTTCTTTTCCGGATGAACATGTTGAAGATGAAGAATCGACAGAAAAAAGGGGGGAAAAAAACTTCGGATGGGGCTCGGGGGAGTCCAAGCAGGCCCCCATCCTCATTCCCGGCGGTGCTTTTCTGGGCATCGCTGGCTCACCTCATCCTTCCTCCTTCCGGAGGCAGCGATGGGAATGATTTGCTGCAAATGACATCAGCTGCCTGTGGTGGCTGTTGGCAAAGCGGCGGCGGCAGGAGCAGCAGCAGCAGCAGCGCGTGGCTGTGCCGGGTCTCCCCACCCCCCCACCCCGCCTGTTTCTCCTCAGCCGCCGCCGCCGCCGCCTCCCTCCGCCTTCTCGCCAGGTCCCAGCCCCCGCACTGTCTCGGTATAAAAACCCGCCGCCTCCCCGCCCTCCCTCACTCTCCCAGCTGCCTGGAGCGCGGCGGTGCCTCTCGGCGCGCGCTTTTTTTTTTTTCTTCCTGCAGAGGGAGGCGCCTGCCTTTGGAATTAAACCCTTTCGTCGCCTCCGCTGTCGCCTTGAGAGAAGAGCCAGGGAAGGCGCTGCGAAGGAGGGAGGAGGAGGAGGAGGAGGCGGCGGGCTTGCCAGGATGGCAACGGTGGTGCTGGAACCCGAGTCGGAGCCGTCTTGTAGCCTTCCCAGCGCGGTCCCCCCTTCGCCGAGCCTGTCGCACCGTTTTCTCGACAGCAAATTTTATCTGCTGGTCGTGGTGGGCGAGCTGGTCACCGAGGAGCATCTGAGAAGAGCCATAAGCAATATAGAGCGAGGTAAGGCGGAGGCGTCCCTCCCGCCCGCTTTTCTCCTCTCTGCCTTCTCTCCTGCAGGATTTTCGGGAAGAGGGGCTTCGTTTTTTCCCTTCCCTTTCCCTCCCCCGCCCCCCGGGCGCTGGCTTGGCCGAGGGGAAAGGGAAGAGATTAGAGGCGCCCTACAGGTTGCACAAAAGTCCTCACTGCCACCGTCTCTTGTGGTGGAGAGAGAGGGGGGGGAAATGGAGAGAGAGAGAGAGTTCAACCGAGCTGTGATTCTGCCTACGACCTTGGTACCCGCCCCCCCCCGTCCCCATCGGAACTTCTGTTCCTTGCCTGTTTATGGCGCAATTCTCGGGGACTTAGTTGGGCTGATCTCCTAGTTCAGCCCAGTGGAGATCCCAAAAAGGAAAATCTGATGCAACCACTCCCTTCTCTCTCTCTCTCTCTCCCTTCCCCCCTTCCTCTTATGTGGATGCTTGTGTTAGGAGGGGTGAGGATTCTCTCCCTCTAGCACTGCAGTGCTACTGTGGCCTGCGGTGTCCATATTTAACCCCCCACCCCACCCCACCCCGGTCACCCCTCAGAGAGATTCACACTTCTAGGCGTGCCTTGTGCACAGAAGAAAGAAAGGAAGGAGGAAGAAAGAAAGAAAGAAAGAAAGAAAGAAAGAAAGAAAGAAAGAAAGAAAGAAGCAAGCTGCAGGGAGGCACTGAAGGGTGTGGAGGCAGCAGTTCTTCCCTGATGAGAGGAGAAGAAATGGCACCTTTGTAATTGATGGCTTTGGGTTTTTTTTTTCGTTTTTTCTTTTTAACCATAGCTGACTTCAAACAACAACAAGGTTAAGAGTTGATCCCCTCCTCATTCTTAGGAAAACCTTGTTCTTGGGGGATATTTCAATTCATCCATATTTCCAGAGATGTAGGGCAGGAAGCAGAAGGATATGTGATCTGGGAGGGGTAATATGTCCAGGGAAATACTGTATGGTTTTTCACGACATAAAGTGCATTTCCTGGAGATGTATAAGGATGTCTCTGCTTCTGAAACAGCAAATACGTTGGGCGTTGGGAGTATTTTGCCTTTCCACAGAAAGATCTGCAGTTGACTTTGGCATTTTTGCTGCACCAAGAGGCACAAGGAAGGTGCAGTTGATCTTGAGTTTTACTTTTCTCTTCTGTGAGTCATTCCTCCCCTCCCTATTGTCATCACACACACACACACATCCCACCCCCCACTGTAGCTCAGAGCAGAGGTCGTTCCAGTCTTTGCTTGCCAGCAACAGTGTCTCCTTTTTTTTTTCTTTTTTCTTTTCCTCCCACCTCTCTATGCTGCTGCTAGAGAGTCTGCCCAGAGATACCGGCGGCATGGTGGGCGTGGTGCAGTCCGCAGTGCGGTCCCTATGGCAGCCCATAGCTGACAAAGGGCGTTTATACAGTCAAGGAGAAAAAGAGAATTATATTTAGGATCCATTTGCGCAAGGTCTGCTTTTGCTCCCTGAAAATTGAGGAGAAAGGGCTTTAGAGAGCTCTGTGGCTGCAAAATAGGCTACTTCTGAACAGAAATACAGCAGCTTCTTTTGTTTCTAACTTTCGGTCATAAGTGATATGGAATTTTATTTTCCCCTCAAGCTTTCTGAGCATAGTGCAGATTTTGGAGAGATATTTTTTTCAAGACAAATAGCACAGAGAAATTACAATTCTAGAATAAGGAATACTTTATTTGTTATATCTTACTGTTGCTTGGCTACAGATTATTACAGCTTCTTTCAAAAGTCGCAGTACTGTAAATTGAGGAAAGCAATTTTGCAGTACAAGTAGAATAAAATGATATGTATTGTGAGTATCAAAGCTGGTTATATTCATAAACTTTAGGCAAATTCTCTCTTTGATTATTCTTTCCTTAG
Organism: Diadophis punctatus similis; assembly: GCA_023053685.1. Classification (NCBI taxonomy): domain Eukaryota; kingdom Metazoa; phylum Chordata; class Lepidosauria; order Squamata; family Dipsadidae; genus Diadophis; species Diadophis punctatus. Next base: position 29,674,957 of record JALIGW010000002.1, on the reverse strand, counting down.
AAAAGGAAAGCAAGGGATTTCAGCCATTGTCAGAAACCCTTGGCTACATGTAGGTGTGGTTCACAATTACTTTGGGATTTGTTCTTGATTTTGTATTCTAGTGAATTTGCACTATACATTGATTTCTGTAATCATATCAAAAGTTGCTGGAAATGATCTTTGGTCATGTTCTTTCTAGCAACACTTAAAAGTTTTAGATTCAGTCTGAATTTGCTGCATTTTGATTAATAATTTAATAAATAATTTTTAATTTGATGACAGTTTTTGCTTCAAGAAAAAGAAACAAAATTCCTATATTGATTTGTGCTTGTTTTGTTTTTCACTGCATAGTTGAATTGTAGCATTCTTGATACTGGATTCTGAACACAAAATGATGACACTTATAAACATTCAGGGGATTTACCCATCTCAGTGGTTTAAACCTTGATTAGAAAAGTCTAGGGATTTCTTTGTTAAAATATACAGCAGCTTGATTAAATGTGTAGTTGAACAAGGCTTTTACAGCAAGGCCTTCATGGTTTCATGATTCTGCACTCTTAGTTTTGGCCCTTGGACACCACCCTGGAAGATGCTCAATTAATATGAATCACTGCAGAGAAATCTGAGAGGCTATCATCTATGGATGACGTAGTAAAAGATTACCTTGAATGAATTGATTTTTTTTTTAATATTACCAAATGAGATTTAGAGGTGACAGCTATTTAATAATTATATAAAATCAACTACAATTTTTATTTCCATGTATCCATTCCCACCAACCCCCCAGTACCTATGGAAAAATCTAACAATTGTGAGTCTTCCCAGATTGCTGATAAAGACTTCTGACAGAAATGATTGACAGACATAATTTTATTTTTTTAGAAGGAAATAAAAATTCCTTTCAGTATATTTTTATTAATCACTCATGTTAATATATAAGACCAATCTTTCTATTTTTTAGCGTAGAATTCTGTGTGATAATTGTGTCAGAAATGCTGACTCACAGAGCTCTATTGTGTAGACTGATTTAACAGTGGATCTTTAATAGGCTTCCATATTTAATTTTAAACAAGACTTGCTTTTTGAGAACTTATGATGTATATATGTTTTTTTTAAAAAAATTCTTGCAAAAGCCAGTATTCTAAAAATAACTGAATTTGATTACCAAATGTTCAGTAACAGCTTCCTAACTTGGTGCCCTCAAACATGGTAGCTAAGGATTATAAGATTTGATACAAAGCAATATTTCAGAAATGTCCAGCTAAATCTTTCATTTACTGAAAATATTTGAGTTCTGTCATATTCGCATGAATGATCTTGAATACATTATCCATATTTTTCTCATTCTGAAACATTTTTGTTAATTAGATCCTATAAAATATGAACACTGACATACTCTTTATATACCTGGAAATGATATGAATTTATTAAGAAATAAAAATAAGATACAAAACAGATAGCAAACCTGAATATCCTAAAATAATAACTGTAGTAGGTCAGAATAATTTTCAATATACCATATAGAAAAACTATTAATCGGATATCCTCCAAATCATTTTCAAACTCTCTGTACAATTTAGATCAGCCTGGCTTTATACTAGAGGATTTGAAGTCAAACAAGAGGAAAAAGGTTTAAAGATATTATACATGCATTGGGTATAAAAAATTCTGGGTCAGTTTTCCAGGCAAACTCATGCAGCCTAGAGATTCATGCTGTAGATGTGGGATTAACCTTTGGAATTTAGATAAGAACTATCATTTCCAGTAAAGAAAAGCCATTACTTGTCCATTAGTGGATGGGAAGATCTTCTAACAAAAAGTATTGCATGTCACAATAGACCATAAATTCTGACATTATATAGAGCTACGTCCTACATTCCTAATCAAGGCAGAAGTTGCTTTCTGTCAGTCAGCCCTTTTGTTGAAATCTGGCAGAGATTTACTAATGATGTCATAGTTGAAGTGGAAAAACTGAAGTAGGAATCACTCTTCTTTGGACCTTTTTTTGTGTGTGGCCATTATTGAATTTCAAGAGTTCCATTAAAAGCAGGATAAAAGCAAACTCTGATGGATTTAACACAATAATATGGATTCCCTTTTGGGAATTTTCAAAAAGGCACACTTCCAAAATTGTGTACTCAGTAAATTAAAATACGATTTAATTTGACTGACTTAAAACAAATTCTTTAAAAAGTATGCCAGCCTGATGTATTTTTAATAGTTCTGGAAGCAATTAGAATGAAATAATTTGGAAGAAGCATGAATATGATTTAATTATTTTATTGAACATTTATTTATAAAATATTTTCATTTTTGTTGAAATACAACAAAAACAAGATTAGCAACTCAGCAGATATGCTACTGAAGCACTGAAGACTGTTGATGTTTCAATTCTAGCACATTCTTATGTCTTTGCTAGGTTGGGAATTTGAATGCTCTGTAATTCATACAGTAATCTCACCTTAAACAGTTCTAGCTCAATAGGTGTTATTTCCATCCAGTGTCATGGAACTGGTCTTTTGCTCATATGACAGGACTTTGTCTTCTCACCTCTGAACTCTTCCAGCCTCCAAATTGCTTCTTTGGGGTGATGGTCCCCAGTGATTAGAGCAGATATAACAGGGCAGACTAAACATTGTTCCATCAGTAGACAAGCTGTAGACAATTGGATTTATTTATATCCATTCATTACATTGCTCACTTTATTTGGAAATAGTCTTACAGGATTATTGTTGAAATAGAGCCTGACAATAAATCTGTCAATAAATCTGTTTGTCACAGTTTTTCCAAACTTCACTTAACCATGACATTTAATTCAGATGATGACATCTACAACCCAATTACGGAATTACATGTATATATATTATTTGGTGAATCTTATTGTATTTAATGCTTGCCTCCAGAAGTTGTGGGTGCTCCAACACTGGAGGCTTTTAAGAAGAGACTGGACAACCATTTGTCTAAATGGTATAAGGCTGTGATGGTGAACCTATGGCACGTGTGCCAGAAGTGGCACGCAGAGCCCTCTCTGGGCACGCGTGCTATTGCCAGCTGCTCTTCTGGTTCCCAGTGTGCATGTTGGTCTTCGTGGGCGCCGGAGCACTCACAAATGGCCTGAAAAATGGCCTGAAAACGGCCTGAAAATGGCCCGGAAAATGGCCTGAAAACGGCCTGAAAATGGCCCGGAAAATGGCCAAAAAACAGGCATAGGCGCACCGGCCAGGGTTTCCGGCCCTCCGGCGCGCACACCTAGACGCACCTGCATGTGCGTTCTGGTTTGGGCACTCGGTGCCAAAAAGGTTCGCCATCACTGGTATAAGGTTTCTGGCTTAAGCAGAGGGTTGGACTAGAAGACCTCCAAGGTCCCTTCCAACTCTTTTATCCTGTAATACATTCTATTGTAATAAGAAACCATATTATAAAAAAACCTGTCGAAAAGGCAGAAGGAACATGCTGTATGAATGTTACTATTATTACCAATACCCAAACATTTTTGGAGCTGTTCTATTCCACTGCAGCTGAAAGTAATTAGTGTTTCAAACATTAAATTACTGAGAGGAAATTTAAACTTTTTGAATTTAAAATTCTATTTACCCAGACTTTCTAACAGGTTTGCCTAATTTTCTAGGCCCATTTCTAATTGTATACCAGATAAATTTGTTTATATCTATCTCAACCCTAAAATATGGAGTATGCTTTAGATTTTTAGATTTATTATTAGAGTTGGAAGGGACCTTGTAGGTCATCCAGTCCAACCCCCTGCTCAAGCAGGAGTTCCTACATCATTTGAGACAGATGGCAGTCCAGTCTCTCCTTGAAGGTCGCAAGTGTTGGGGCTCTCACAACCTCCGCTGGCAAGCTGTTCCACTGATTGATCACTCTCACCGTCAGAAAGTTTCTCCTCACTTCCAGGTTGAATCTCTCCTTGGTCAGCTTCCATCCATTATTCCTTGTTTGGCTTTCTGGTGCCATAGAGAACAGCCTGATCCCCTCCTCTCTGTGGCATCCCCTCAAGTATTGGAACACTGCTATCATGTCACCCCTGGTCCTTCTCTTCGCCAGACTGGCCAAGCTCAGTTCCTGCAACTGCTCTTTATATGTTTTGTTTTCCAGACCCTTTATCATCCTGGTTGCTCTCTTCTGCACTTTCTCTAGGGTTTCAATGTCTTTTTTTAGTGTGGTGACAAAAACTGGATGCAGTACTCTAGGTGTGGTCTGACCAAGGCTTTACAGAGTGGTACTAGTACCTCTCTGGTCCTTGATTGTATCCCTCTATTTATGCAGCTTAGGACTGCGTTGGCCTTTTTGGCTGCTGCTGCACACTGCTGGCTCATATTTACTTGGCTGTCTACCAAGACTCCAAGATCCCTCTCGCAATCACTGCTATTGAGTGTGGTTTCGCCCAGTTTGTATGTGTATTTTTGATTCTTCTTACCTAGGTGCAGAATTTTACTTTTCTCTGTGTTAAATTTCATTTTATTGGTTTGGGCCCAATGTTCGAGTCTGTCGAGGTCCCTCTGGATTTTGAATCTGTCCTCTGGGGTGTTTGCTACTCCCGCCAGCTTGGTATCATCTGCAAATTTTGCTTTGCTAAGCTTAGCTTTGCTAAGGATGCTGTCAGCCCTCCAAGGTAGACCAGACTAGGAACTAAAATCACATCAACTAATACTACTTTTATTGTAAGGTTATAGTAACAGAATCTTACAAGTCTGAATGCACTTCCTCTTCCCTTCCCCCCTTTATTTTCAGGAAAACTAGGGAGGGTTTTGTCTCAGACATTTACTTAGATTACAGATTGGGTTGGACTCAAATTTATTTTATTTAGCCATTGTCTTGGTTACAGGTCTTCCACCTGTATGTCAAGGTTATTTTTTTGCCCATTACAAATCCTGAAAAGCAGTGGTTATTTTCTGACCTCATTGAAACTCCTCTTGCAGGGGTCTCCTGAGGCTCCCAAAATCCTTACCTTTGGTCCTCAGAGCCTTTCCAAAGTTAACATCAAAATTGATTGTAAATGTAATATAAGGGAAAAAATTGGAGAGCAATCTTATACATTGTAATTTAAGTTATTTAGTCAATAACTAAATCCAATGAGGTCAAACACAATTTTTGTCCTATCTAATCCACATTGGGAGGGTGGTCCCACCTCCCACCCCAGTCCACTAGCCAAATATAGTCCCACCAGAAAAATATTGTACAGCCCTATCCTTCTGGTATTACTGCACTGTTGTGGTTGCTGTTTCCCTTTTAATTAGCTGACACCTGCTGTTCAGGTACAGTGTACAGAGCTATAAATGTTACATGCATACAGGTTTGTAGAAGAATTCACATTGTCTTATTGACCGAACCAATAAAACAGGTGGGGAGGGAGGAAGTAGGTGACCTTCTTTTAAATTGATGCAATAATTAGGATTTGCTTCCAAACATTTGCATTTATTCGGTTTGTAATCTTCCTTTTTAAAAAACAAACATTATTTTAAAAATTATCTAAGATGATTGCATGCATTTAATATTTAGAACCTGTGTGATATAAACAATTAATAGTCTTTTAATTTATAATACCTTGCTGTAAATGTTTCAGTGTAACACATTGAATTAAGTTTACTGCTATTTACGTAAAAATGTAAACTCAAAATGTTCAAGACTTTAAAAGGAAACATCAATATATCATCTTGGCTGGCCTCCCATATTTAGTTTCTCTTATGTCAGGCCTTGCTAATAGTAAGCTAGGAATCCGTAGTATTGCTAGATGTATTAGTACAGTGATGGTGAACCTTTTTTGGTTCATGTGCCAAAAGGGGGGGCGCAGGAAGGTCATGCGTGTGCGTGCCCACACCCATAATTCCATGCGCCCCCTGCACATGTGTGCGTGACCCTCCCGCTCCCGGCACACGATCGTACGCCCATTTTTCATTCTCCCCAGGCTTCAGAGCCTTTCTAGGAGCCTGGGGAGGGAGAAAACGGCCTCCCCCCCGGAGGCCCTCCAGAGACAGAAAATGGCCCGTTTCCAAACTTGAAGAAGTTGGGAAATGGGCCATTTCTGGCCTCTGGAGGGCCTCCAGGGGGTGGGGAAGGCGGTTTTCGCCCTCCCCAGGCTCCTAGAAAGGCTCTGAAGCCTGCGGAGAGCAAAAAATGGAACTTCCGGTTCAACCGGAAGTCGGCAAACAGAATATTTCCAGCCTCCGGAGGACCTACGGGGGAAGGGAAGACCGTTTTCGCCCTCCCCAGGCTCCTAGAAAGGCTCTGGAGCTTGGGGAGAGCAAAAAACGGGCCTTCCCCACCCCCTCCGGAGGCTGAAAACAGGCTGTTTCCTGACTCTCAGTGGGCCCAGAAAGTCCGAAAATCAGCTGGCCGGCACGCGCATGCGCGCCGGACCTGAGCTCACATGCCCACTGATATGGCTCCGTGTGCCACTTGTGGCACGCATGCCATAGGTTCGCCATCACGGTATTAGTATATAGAAAATTTACTCATTACTCAGTAATGTGTGCCAGATACAACTGTAGTTGACACAGGCTAAAGGGTGTGAGCAGAATAACTGTACCTTTGGGCTGAATGAAACAGGCTACGAAGTTTATGTGGGTCATGTAAATGGCTATTTAATTGGTTATATTATGGTTACTGGCAGATAGGGGGAAAGAACCTGTGGCCTTTTCTAACTTATGACTGGCCTTGGGTACTCTCTATCTGTATCTTAACCATATGCAGAAAGCAAAATAATATCTACATCCTACCGCACTCTTAATTCAGCCTACCTCAAAAGATAATTGTTGTGGGGAAAACAATGGAGCAGAAAAATTTATGTATATTGTTCTGAGCTCCTGGGGAGAGAAAGCGGGTTGGTGGAATCTAAGAATTAATACATTCCCAAACTAGGCATTATGGCTAGATAAATTAGAAGTTGATGGTTGGTGAAAGGCTGCCATAAAGTTAACACTCATTGTACAGATGTGATCGAGAAAAATGAGGTGATTCAAGACAAATGTGAGGTTAAATGAGAAGAAAGCAGTATTCCCTGATGGGACAGTTTGTTCAGATCAGACAAAAGAATTTTATAGAGCTGGCTTTTTTCTATTGGTGAAAATAGATGAAATCCTTTAAGAAAGTCCCAAAGCTTTCTTGCTCCGCAGACTAGCAGTGGCGGTGGCAGGTGGTATGGGAAGATGTTTTGCACACACAATCTTATCCTGCGCATGTGCAAATGGAACTCTGCACACATGCCCACTGTTTGCATGGCCCAGTTGGTTTGGATACCTCTAGTTTAAGACAATGGTGAGAGATGAAAAGGATTAGTGTCAGACAATACTTAAGCAATACTACATTGCCTATCTCCATCAAACAGAGATTAATACAGTTATTGGTGGAAAGCTCTAAGTCAGTGGTTCTCAACCTTCCTAATGCCGCGACCCGCCCACCGCCCCTGCTCCCACCCCGCCACCCCGCCAACCACCACAACCCCCACCTCACCGCTGCCATTTGGGTTCTTTTACTCTGTGCATGCGCAAAGCATTCTGCGCATGCGCAGAGAGTAAAAGAACCCAAATGGCAGCATCCGGGCGAAGTCTCCTGACCCCTGTGAAAGGGGTCGCGACCCGCAGGTTGAGAACCGCTGCTTTAAGTGATAGCAGTACTGATGTATGGAAGGCTAGCTGCCAGAACCCTATGTGTTTCTTGTCTTTATGTGTTATAAAACAAAAAAAGATGGGCATTTCATTTGGAACTATGCCTACTTAGCACAAAAAGAGCAAAGTTAACCAGGTAGGAGCATTTTGTGGAGAAGGTGGCAGGTAGCATTCTGATCAATGGTGCGTTGCAACAGGCTATTTCTCCTGGGGTAGCTGTTTGGTAATTGGGCAGGATCACAACATGTTTTTGAAATTCCAAGTAAACACATCTGCACAAAAAGTGTTTGTGTACACTGTATATATAAGCTGGGTACATAAATCTGAGCAGCACACTAATGAAGGCCTTTTCTGGGATAAAGTCCTGGTGACTACTAGCAAAATGTTTGTCCTAAGCTCAAATAGATTCCCATATTTATCTTACCACCACCGCCCCTCCTCCAAAATTTAGGTCAGCAAAGTCTGTCTTCACTCAGTTGTTCCTTCACTCATTTTTATTTCTGAAGAGATTTGTTTCATTTTTATTTCTTTTTGTGCTCGTAGTTGTTGTAGTGATGGACATTCTGTGATTGTAATTATTTTAATTATTTTAATTTTGTTACTTTTTGTAATGTGGTTGAGTGCTTCTGTAGGGAGAAGGAATCCTGGTTTACAAATACATACATGAATTCATAAATATTTAAAGCATGATGATTTAGAGAAAGTGTTTTTACAAGTAGCATAAAACAATTAGTTCAATGTTTTTATAGCATGTTGCAAATCGGTTAGCTACATCATCCTTTTGTAAATGCCACATTACCATCCTATAAACTTGCTCCCTAATAAAACAAGTAAAAAAGGCTAGCTTTGCTGGGAATAGAGTTCTAAATAAAGTCAGTAAGTAAAGAACTAAATATATATTAGAGACTCTGGGAGATAAAGGACTAAGCCTGGTAAGGGGAATAAGAAAACTGATTTTAAAAACATGATGTGTTTAGAGTAGAGCAGTGGTTCTCAGCCTTCCTAATGCCGCACCCCGTGCCCCACCCCCGTGCCCCCACTGTGACCCACCCCGCTGCTGCCGCGCCCCCCACCCTGCCACCGCCATTTGGGTTATTTTACCCTCTGAGCATGCGCAGAGGGTAAAAGAACCCAAATGGTGGTGTCCGGGCGAAGTCTCCCGACCCCTGTGAAAGGGTCGTTCGACCTCCAAAGGGATCGCGACCCCCAGGTTGAGAACCGCTGGAGTAGAGGATTGACAGGTGTATTTTAAAAAATAAAATCTAAATGTATCCATGTATCCATATGTAAAGATAATCTGAGAGCGAGTAAAATGTTGCACTAGAATTGGGGAACTCACCCATATTTAAGCCATTGAATTGGTTTACTGTATTTACTTATAAAAAAGACTCATATAGTTGCCCATCTTATGTAATGCTAGGTTGCTTACAAACCACAACAAAAACAGTACAAAGCATAAAAACCATCACAGAAACCCTAGGTGCTGCCACCAAAGTACACACACACAGACACAGAGAGAAAGAGAGGTGTGTGTGTGGGGGTCTATGACAATTTGCCATGGCCAACTTGCTGAGGTCCAACTTGCTGCTGTCAACTTGCTGCAGGACAAGAGCTACACTAATATGAAAGAAATAGTGGAATAGAATAATTGAAGAAAGGATGCAAAAGGAGGGACAGAATAAAATGTGAATGGCAAAAATTTAAATAATTGTTATTTATTTTAAATAATTAAATAGAGTTGTCCCATGGTGAGTTGGCCATGGTGAGTGGGCTGTGGCGAGTTGGCCATAGCAAGAGGGAGGGAGGGAGGGAGGGAGAGAGAGAGAGAGAGAGTCAGTCAACATAAAGCTGGGATTCCATCCTTACTCCATACCGGTGCTTGTGGGAAAAGCCAACTAACTTTGGGCCATTCTATCAGCCTAACCTACCTTGAGGGGAAATTGGAAGAAGGAGTGCTAAGATTTCCACCTTGAGCTCCTGGAGGTAAAAGGAAAAAGAAAGCTAACAATAGTAATTAATATTTCTGTACTTATCCCTGACTACGTGTTTATTTTGTTTTAACATCTAGGTATACGATCATGGGACACAAACCTCATTGAATGCAACTTGGATCAAGAACTTAAACTTTTTGTGTCTCGCCATTCAGCTCGATTCTCTCCTGATGTGAGAGGTAAGGTTTATTTTTCTGTTATTGCCTGTATTTGGTGGAGATTAATTTAAAACACCTGTTGCACAATAGTCTTGGTCTCCATTAAGACAATACGGTTGTAATCCTATACTCACATTCCAGAGAGCAAGTCAATTGAGGTTTTCTTTTGGATTAATATACTGTATCTAAGGTCACAGTGTAAAATTGGTTGTCTCTCTTTTAAAGAAAGCCTTATAGAGGACAACAGACAAAGCCAATATGTAAACTTGATGTCACAGTCAGTGGCTATAATTCCAGACTTACTTACTGGAAAGTAAATGTTGATGAGATCAGTGAAAATCAATTCACATGGAATTTATTTAGTTGGGCCATAAGCATATAACTAGTCATGTGGTATATTGTTCTGAGCAAAAAGGATTCTGTTCTTGGGATAACTCAATTATACATTACTGTTTTCCAATAAAAGAATAATCTGATGTGAGTTGCTGCCTTTTGACAATGTACTCCCAAAGGTGCTTTTTTCAAACCTGGATGACTCTGACCTGGATGACTGAGAATCTCCATAGACATTTTGACAATGCAATTCTCTGCATTAATAAAAGCTGAAGCAATAGGGTACAATTTCATTGCAGATTAATGTTTTCTTAGTTTTACTACAAATAAATATTTCTGTGGGATCAGAATAAGTTGTAATTCCTTTTAAATTACAAAAGCTGTTGAATCTTGGCTTTTAAAAAAAATTGTAGGTATTGGTGGGAATAAAGATTATGATGATTATGCCACTTTCCTATCCCCAGGCTTCATTTTAAGCAAAGTTTGTATGTCTGCTATTCAGAGGGTTACATATTTACCTAGATTATATGCTCAAGTGCTATAAAATGCTTCCAACTCCTTGAACATATGCAACATGTCCAAAGTTTAATGTGCAGATTATCTGTTGTAAAATCCTTTCAAAATGTATAGGAATCACACTTTTAGGAAGGATTAAGATAGGATTTTACTCAAAGTTTACTTAGCTTAATCACAGCAGAATGAGTAATGGGTCTTCCTATTTTAGAACTGAGTGGGCAAATTTTAAGTAGCTGGAAGTCTCACTTAAAATTGAGATTGGTGAAGACAGCAGGGTAATATAAAATGAGTGAAATTAGGATTATCTCTTTTTCATGAATTTAAGGAGAGACTTTGCTAATTAATGGGAATGTATAGGTTTACACTATAATTTCCATGGTTTTATGTCTCTGTGTTCAGAAAATAAGGCAGAGGCTTTATGTTTTCATTTTGACCCTGAATCCCATTCATTGATAAGAATCCAGTTTTCATTGAGGATAAAAATAAATATTGGGAACAACCTTCTCTTCCATTTATTAAAATTTGGGGGAAAGAGGGATTGAAGTTTGCAGTGATTCAGTTCACTCTACCATCTTCTTGTACTTCATATATAGACCCAGCTTTACATTCCTAGGTCTTTATTCCGGTATAGGATCAATCCAATTCAATGGTGGATGCATCTGTTTCTTCTCTGTTGGCTGGTGATGCTGGCTCTTACAGTGCAACATCTCTTAGAGGATTAGATTAGGGAAAGCTTGCATAGTTTTTTGCCTCTCAAGAAAGAGTATATGCAGTGCCACAGTTACTTTTAGGGTAAGAGCATTAGGAACTAGTCTTGATCCAAAATATTTGGCCTCTGCTTAATGGGATTTGCCTAAACAGATGTAAATAGGATACATCTGTTCTAGATCCCACATTGGTTATATTAAACTTTTCCTGATGCAAAAGAAATCACAGAAACTTCCTGAGATGCAACTTTCTTGGAATATATCTAAGATACCAAATCTTTGCACAAGAGATTTTCAGTTATACTGTATATTAAATAATTCTTTACTAAATAACATTCTCACTTTAATTAAGATCTTAAAATCTACTCTTCAAATCATTGTATAAATGTAAACTAATGCAAGTCTCTACTTCTGTTCAAATATATAAAGTAAAATTAAGTGCACAATAGTAAGAAATATAAGGAGGGGGGTATTTAGACATTAGCTGGATGACCTGAAATTAGTCTAGACCAGGAGTGTCAAACTCAAGGCCCGGGGGCCTCCCTGGAAACAGTGAAGGACCGGACCGCAGTGCTTCTGCCAGTGAAAATGGTCTCCTGAGCTCCGTTTTCAACTGCCACGGCCTCCTGCAACCCTCTGCCAGTGAAAACGGAGCTTGGGAGGGAGCTCCGTTTTCACTGTCAGAGTTGCAGGAGGCCGTGGTAGCCAAAAATGGAGCTTGGGAGCCTGTTTTCGCTGGCGGACTGCTCAGGCCTCCACAGGCGCCCCTGATAGGAGTGACGTCGAGCTGGCCATGCCCACTCTGGCCACATCCACCCCGGTCCATCGAGTTCAAACACAACCCTGATGCAGCCCTCAATGAAATCGAGTTTGACACCCCTGGTCTAGATTATTCCAAGATTAGATATTAAAACTATTTTAATTCTGTGCTAGTTAAACAAGAAGTTATAGGAAGCAGTATTTTAAACACATATGGCCTCCCCTTGCTGTCATTAACCAAAGTCCACCCAGTGGTTAGGCGAGGACCACCCCAATCCAAATCATTCCCAGCTTGGTCATTCCCAGCCCCAAGCCTCGGTGAGGTGAAAGACTTCCTCCAGTCCCCCCCTGCCTATCTCTGCCCTTTTTGGCCATCCTGTACCCTGTCTTGTGGGCCATCAAGTAGTGCTAAATCTGCCTGGGTCTTGGGCTGTTTACTATGCTGAGGTTCAGGCAAGCCATGGCACTGGGGCTGTAAGAAACATGAGATGCAGCACAGCGCAAAGCCACAGCTAGCCCAGCCCAGCCCAGCCCAGCCCAGCCCAGCCCAGCCCAGCCCAGCAGCACAGCACAAAGAGATTTCTTGGAGCACTGGGGTTTGGGAGTTGCAAGAAATCCCTGGGCCACAGTGCAAAGCCCAGCCCATTTCAGCAGTGTTGGCAAGGGAGCTTCTTGGCAGTCTACAGCTCAGAATGCAAGGAGCCCGTGAGCTGCATTGCAGCATTAAGCCCAGCCCCAACCTATCTCCATAATGCAGCGCAAAGGGTTTTCTTGGTGCACTGCAGCACTGGGACTGCAAGTAGTTTGTAAGATTCAGCGCAGCACGGAGCCAATTTTAGTGTGAAGCCCAACCCCAGCCTGACCTAGCAGCGTGATGCAAAGGGGCTTCTTGGGGCGCTGCAACTCTGGCAACTCTAGTAGTCAGTAGCAGGGGTGGGTTCCTCCCGGTTCAGACCAGTTCTTGCGCACCGGTAGCGGCCCGCTAGTGACGTAATTTTGGCGTCACGGTTCCGGTACTGTCTCTGATGCACACCGGTATCAAAGGTAATTGGAACCCACCCCTGGTCAGTAGTCAGTCCAACTTGGGATTGGTAGATCATTATGTTTCTTTAAAGCTTTACAATATTTCATATGTCTTGTTTTTAAATATTTTCTGTGTTCACTATAAACTTTATAGTAGGAGAGTCGTACTATAAAGTCTATGGCCGCTACAAATCCAAGGTCTGGTAGCACCTCTTCAAACTAACAAATTATTAATCTTTCTTCTAAGTATTTATACTTCTTACTAACTTTATAGGAATTTCATTACAGAAAAGTATACAAATGTCACAAAACAATATTTTGAAGTGGATGTATTTTTCATGTTACAACGTAGATTGTGTAAGTATGTAACTGCACACAAATACAGATAGAAGGGAGGGGAGATGTCTCCAATCAAGTGACAGGTTTCACATCTAATCAGTACAGAAAAGCACAATACTCAATGGTACGGCAGTTTTATAAGCTTTGGAAGTTGGTCAGTTTGGAAAAGAAATGCAATTCTGTAATGCTTTGGGTAGAACAGATTAAACTTTTGGAAGCCTTCTATTAATCACAGAATCTTACAAGGACTCTGGATGTCTGTCCTGTTAATGTGGCTGAAGTTTCAATGGTAGTTGTTATACTCGTTATTCTTAGCAAGAAAGAAAATGGAGACAAAGAGGCAGGAGGTTAGTTTAATTTGGCTGACTCATGCAAATGGATCAATGCTTAGTTTCCCCATGGAGGAGTTGCTACTAGCAACTGTGCCATAGCATCACTCCCTTGATGCACAGTAACAATGAGGCTCAGAATGTAGCTATCTTAAAAGCCTTCTGGATTGTGTTTACTTCTATAAGAAGAACAATCCAAACACAGTTAATCCAACCAGTAAAATTGCTTTTAATGTCAACTGTTATCTTCTGAATCGGGAGAGGTGGGGCGAGGAGGTTCTTAGTTCTCAATTCTGATCCTTAACTTTAAATTCTCAAATAGAAATATTCGCTTACTGAAAATTATGATACAAAAATATTTTTAAGCAAATTATTAGCTGTGCACTATTATAAATATGCCTCATTTTCATTATGGAATGCTGTTCCTTCTCAGTTTGTTTTCCCCAGCTTGATTGCTTCCAAAATTCTATACTTCGGCTACCAAATATCCCACCAAGCGTGAAGCTACTTTTATGTTTAACTGATGTAAACAAATTCTAATCAATAAATGATTCATGAATTGCACATATTTTTAATCTAATTATATTTGAAAGTTTAATTATTCATAGTAGTTGAAGAGCATTCTTTAATCAGGATCCGTATGCTTAGTTTTTGGTGCTTGTGATGCAGCCATAGGGAGAGGAAGATAAACATGAGGAGCAGAAAAGGGAAAAGCACATTCTGCTAAAATTCCTTTTGCCATGCTACATCCATAGCATTATTGCATTGTCTGAAGTTGATTAAATACTGAATTACAAGATGTTACTGAAGTATCTTATATGGTATGAACTGTCTTCATTGGCTATAGCTCAACATCTGGAGAGAAACTAATTGGTACTTGCATTAATTTTATTTTGGGAGGAATCCATTTGTACATTCTGGCACTGGAGACTTCTACAACTTCTCTTTAATGTTTATAACAGAAGAATAAAAAATAACCCCCAGGACAATAATAGAAATCATCTCCCCCCTTCTTCATCTTTTTGGTTTTGTTTTGGTTTTTTTGAGAGGCTGGCTTTCAAGTCTCTGTTGACTCAAGTAATTTGCCATTGTCTCCTCCCTAGGGTTGAGAGAAAATGACTGGCTCAAGGTCAACCAGCTTTGTGACAAAGGCAGGACTAGAATTCATGGTCTCTCGAGTTTCTAGCCTTATGCATTAATCCAGTGATGGCGAACCTTTTTTCCCCCGGGTGCCGAAAGCGCGTGCGCGTGTGCTATCATGCACGTGCGAGTGCCCACACCCATAATTCAATGTCTGGGGAGGGCGAAAATGGCCTCCCCCGCCCCTGCAGAGGTCCTCTGGAGGCCGGAAACGGCCCGTTTCCCAACTTCCGGTGGGCCCGGTAGGCCCGTTTTTTGCTCTCCCCTGGCTCCAGAGGCTTTCCTGGAGCCTGGGGAGGGCGAAAACGCCCCCCTACCCCCCCAGAGGCCCTCCGGAAGCCTAAAATGCCCTCCCAGAGCCTCTGTGTGAGCCAAAAATCAGCTGGCCGGTGTGCATATGCACGCTGGAGCTGAGCTAGGGCAACGGCAGATATGGCTCCGCATGCCACCTGTGGCACGCGTGCCATAGGTTCGCCATCACTGCATTAATCCATACAGCAAACTTTGCTTTGTTTTTTGCTGATTTTCTGATAGATACAAGGATAATGTATCTGATACTTTGAACAGGTTTACCACATTTCAAGTTGTGGTTGCAGAATTTAGTGCTGAAAATGATAATTGTGTCCTATTGAAAAACAAAGGTGAAAGGAGATTCTAGTTCACTTTCAAAAGGCCTTGTTCAGAATAATATAAGGATAGAGAGAGAGAAAGTTAAGCTTGGACATCTCTCTTGTTTGAAACTGAAAGGGAATAATATATGTGCAATATACAAATACTTTAAAAAGAGAGCGAGAGAAAGCAGTGCAGTAAATACATTATTTTAAATCATCCCACATGGAAGAACTATGCCTAATTTTTTTGCAATATTATCTATTGCTTTTGTTTGTAGAATAAGGAAGTTTCTAATAGTTTTATTTTCCTGCTGAATTTAAAAGATACAAAGTTTTGAAAGTAAACATGTTTTATTTACATTTTTGAAGTCTTCCTGTTAAATGCATTTTAAAAATACTACCTGTCTGAAAGATATAGAAAGAGCTTACAATAAAAGCTCTTTGGGTACATTTCATTCAGCCACATTTGCTCTAAAGTCTAAAGTATAGGAAGGCAAGATTTAGCAATGTGTTAATTTAATATAACTCATAGTAACTTATCCATGTCTATTGAAATATTAAGATTGCCATTATCAGTTGGAAACTGAAGACCCTAGATTAATTTCTAAAAGATTTAAATAATCCCTAATGAGGATTCCACAAATAAAAAAATATAAAAGTTCAGAATATTGTCTTTCCCACCTATTAAAAATAAAGAAGTTTGGCAAGGGATTTTTTTTCCTTTGAGAATCAAAACAGTCATCAGTAGCAAGACAACTCCAAAATTTAAGCTTTGGTATTCATATATAATGCATCATTATGAATTGTCTCTTTGGGGCTATATCACAGTATAGATTTTGGTGGTTCTATTTGTATTCATAGAAAGACCTGCTGGGAAGGGTTACTTTGCCCGTAACAATTCCCCCTCCCGTTAAACCTGTAATTACATCAAGAATTATAATTTGCCTTTGCCTTCTGCAGGATAATGTCATTGCATGTCAAGTTGGGGATTATAAAGCAGAAGAACACCCTGCTGATGCTGTCATTTTATGTTAAACAGGAGAATCCGATTTCCTTCATCTCATAATGATTCAGGGGGGTATACCGTTTACTGAAATTAATGGAAATATGTAGATTTCCCACCAATTATAAGCCGTAGAAAAGAGACGAAATATTTCTAAAAAAAAAAACAATTAGAAGAACCAATCTGTTAAAATCTACAGTTCAAAGAATAGGCAGCCAATGCTTCTAAATCAGTCACCAAATTTAGCTCTCGTCTGAATGAGTAGAATCTGAATAAAGCCTGAAAAATCACACGCTGACCAAGGAAATAGTGTATCCCATTGTAAAAGTTGTTTATTTCCATATATGAGCTCACATTTAAAATAGTAACAAACTGCTGCTTGTTCTTTCCAAGGACAAGCTTCTATTTTGCAAATGTATTGCTTCTTCCGTCTCAGGCAGAAGTCACAAACTGTTTTCTAGTATTGCCAACATATTTTTCAATAGGACTAAAAATTCTTTAATCTCAGGAGATCAAATAAAAGCATGTTATTTTCCTCTCTCCGGCACATGTGCACCGTGGGCCTTTCTGTTAATGAATTCATTTTGTGGAATTGTTCAAAAGCTGTAACGCAGAGGTCTTCAAACTTGGCAACTTTAAGACTTGTGGACTTCAACTCCCAGAGCTATTCTGGCTGGAGAATTCTGGGAGTTGAAGTCCACAAATCTTAAAGTTTCAAAGTTTAAAGACCCCTAACACCTTAAGACAATTAGTCTCAATTTGGCTATCTTTGACAGGAAGCAATCTTCAGGTGCTGGATGGGACTTAGTGCATTGCTTATTATCCTACTTCATTTAGTAGAATGTATATATATGGCTTGACTTCCTGAACCTTGAGTTCATTGCCTACATCTGACATATCTCACACAATTGTATCTTTCCTCATAAGTTTTATTTCTTAATTGACAGCTAAAACTAAGCAAAGTAAAGAATGAAAATGAACCACATTTCTTTTTCTACCTTGCGTTTTAATTGGCAGTGGTAAATTCCTTTCTAAAGTGAACTGAAGGAGAGAGAAAAAATCTTCACTTTGGTTTCTGTACTTATACATACATACCTAGCATTCTATTGCCTTGGGGAAATAAGCAAGGCTATGTAAGCACATGAAAAGGAGTAAAAATAGTAACCCAAAGAAATAGATAAAAGGAGGGAGTGGAGTTAAAGTAGCTAAAACTATTTTACCCAATCACCATTCATTATACCTCTCCATACCTAAGCAAACATATGGTACCATATCCTTTTCCAGGATCCCCTTAACCTCATCCAACTATTGTTTCTTATAGTTCTCCTTCAACAATGAGCTTTCCCCCCTATATTTGTTTTCCATTTCAATCTATATTCTTCCTTCCTGTATAATCAAACCACCTCAGTGTATTTCTTTTGTTCCGATCAATTACTTTGCATCCACATTTGTTAAACACACATTAATTTTTGACCCAATAAATTTTATGGGAATCTTCAAACAAAAGCTAGAGAGCGATTATCCTAAATATATTAGAACCTGCATGTCAAACAGGGGATTGGATTCTTGAAGTCTGTTCCAGTTTCCATGATTCTGTGATAACTCCAGCTATTCACTTTATTCATATACTTTCTTTAAAATAACAATTGTGCAGTAATTTTCGCATGCACATGCATCTATCAGTTAACTGTTGAAAAACAAAAATCTAGTCTGCACAACTGCTGCCCAGCATAAGTTTCAGGGCATTTTTCCAAATTTTTGGTCACTGTCATCTTTGTTTTCTTTCAATTAGAATACTTTTCTGGGCATGCTTAACAGACTAATCTAATACCCTGTAGTTTTTGCTTCACTCTTTCTGCTTTTGCTTTTATATAAAAGAACAGTAAGAACATTCTTTTATTATTTTTTTTCACTTCCTTTTCTCCATATCTGTCTTTAACCATGATCCATTCCAGACTATTAAAAAAATCATGGTTTTAGATTTATATTAATTCCTTTGCCATGTGTAAGCATAATAGACATATGTTTAAATCAGGGTATTGGAAACAACCAGACCATTTCCTAAGCCGACACTCACCAAAGAGTCATCCGTCTGTCATTGTTGGCTCATGCTACTCTGTTATGATCTCTAATCCAGAGACTACTTTGCAAGCAAACCTATTATTGTGCATATCTCATCAATTAGAAAATAGATTTTGACCACATCCTACCAAATAGAAGTGCACCGACATACTCTTGGGATGCTTGTACGTTTTCAGTTTTTAATTTCCTTTCTCATAACATTTTGTCACTCAGAATATGAATGCACTGTAGCAGTTAACTCAGTGTTTCCCAACCTTGGCAAGTTGAAGATGTCTGGACTTCAACTCCCAGAATTCCCCAGCCAGCATTCGCTGGCCGGGGAATTCTGGGAGTTGAAGTCCAGACATCTTCAACTTGCCAAGGTTGAGAAACACTGAGTTAAATACATAAGTACTGTGAACTGGTTGGGCCTTTCTGCTGCTGTGATTTTATTATATGAGAAGAAAACTCTTGATTTCTGGTTTGCTCCCAGCGTGCTCATTGGGATTCTCTCAGAAAGCCCATAAGTAGGACTTGAATTTAGAAGTCCTTCTGTTGGCATTTCACAGGCATGTTATTTTTATTTGATCATCTTTCTTTAACTTGATCTTCTTACTTGATCATCTTTCTTTAACTTGGCATGGTCCAGATGTATCAGGATTTCTTGTCCTAGGAGTTATGGTTCAATGGATCTCGGTGTTTCTAGTTTGAAGAAGCTGCCTTTATCCCTAATAAAGCTATTCAAGTCTGTAGACAAAACTGCAATCAACAGGCAGTTCTTCTGTTCCAGGATTATTAAGGAATGGATTACCCTGAGTTCTGCTGTTAATGGCAGGAGAAAAATAGCACTTGTTCACTATTTTCCCCCCCCCCCTCACCATTTGTCAGTGTATTCAATTGCAATTTCAAATACAGAGTAATCGGTTTATGTTTGATTAAAAACTCAAATCAGACAATTATCGAAGAGAAAGCTTTGTCCTGCTAAAAATTCAGTTTCCTTTTCTATATTTTCTGCAGCCTTGAATTTTTGAGATGGAGTTTTTGTTGCTTCCATCCATTATTGGATGGTATTGGAAAAAATGTTTACAAATATTCACTAATGAAAGAAGAGTTTTATAGGTGCATACACCGTGTAGGCATATATGCACCCATCCATCTATCTGTATACATATGTACATTCATGTACAACATCTTAAGTTTAAATTAATGTAAATTTAAGATGCCTTACCCAGGTATTGTATTCTATATGCAATGAATTTAATATTGTCTTTGTTTTAGTTCTTAAAAATAATGTGAACTCATAGCTTTGGTAAAATAAGTTAATGTTAGACTTGGACTGCTAGGAGGGCAGTTATTATCCTTACTTAATAATTAAGGTCACTGTGTGACATAAGAGTTTAGTAAAGGGTGGTAGTTATGATAATCAAGTCATTCAGATTATGTTAGTTTGAAGTAATCCAGAGAATAATAGAGGGTGTCTTAGATGAACTCATCCTAAAATATACAGGACTTAAAATATTTACAAACCTATAAATATCAAGTGAAGGTCCCAGTCATATGATGGCTTGCATGCATCATCTCCCATCAAAGTGAATGTCTCCTATGTCTGGAAGAAGGTAAATTATTGTAATCCTTACACTTCTCTGTGGTGGCAGTTTACTTCTGTGGATAAGGAGTTGTTGGAAATTGTGATAAGTTTTGTGATTGAGGAGGAAGAGTTTTTATTTACTTGTTTGTTTGAGCTTTAGAGCTGCCCAACTCCCAGGCTGACTCTGAGCAACTAAAATATATAGCAACAAAAGTACACCAGAATAAACAGAAATACAAAAAGGAATATTTTTTTAAAAAAAAGGCAAATTGAGACAAGTAGCAATAGCAATAGCAATAGCACTTAGACTTATACACTGCTTCGTAGTGCTTTACAGCCCTCTCTAAGCGGTTCAGCATATTTCCCCCAACAATCTGGGTCCTCATTTTACCCATCTCAGAAGGATGGAAGGCTGAGTCAACCTTGAGCCGGTGAGATTTGAACAGCTGAACTGCTGAACTAGCAGTCAGCTGAAGTAGGTTGCAGTGCTGCACTTTAACCACTGCGCCACCTCGGCTCCTTACATCAGAACATATGTGAACGTACATATCTAAGAGAAAGATTCCATCCACCCTACCCTGAGAAGACAGCTAGGCCTCTGAAAATGCCTAGAGCAGTGGTTCTCAACCTTACTAATGCAATCCTTCAATACAGTTTCTCATGTTGTGGTGATCCGCAACCATAAAATAATAAAATTATTAGGAAACTCAGGAGTGGGTTCTAACTTGCCTTGCTGCTGGTTTGCTTCCTCCTGCGCTGCGTGGGCGCGCCTCGTGGGTGTGCGTGTGCTTTGGGCGCGCGCACATGCGCAGTGCTGAATTTAAAAAAAAATTGAAAAAAAAAAAGCCGAAAACAAGATGGCGACGCATGCGCAGTGCCGGAAATTTGGCTTCTGCGCATGCTCAGAAGTTCCCACAGTACAGGTTTTTTTTGTAGTAGTCTATTTGCATGTGGGTTGACCCGCTTGGAGACGGATAGAGGAGCGGTGTCTCGGTTCCTAAGACCATCGGAAATATGTGTTTTCTGATGGTCTTAGGTGACCCCTGTGAAAGGGTAATTCGACCCCTAAAGGGGTCACAACCCACAGGTTGAGAACTACTGGCCTAGAGTATGAGAGCTATCTGGTCTTATTTCAAAGGGCAGTCACCACAATAGAGAAACTACGCTTCCTGTGCCCTTGTGCCCTAAAATACCACACATTTTGATTGATAGCATCCAGAATATAGCCATTTTATTGGGTCTTTCCAGCTGGGCAAAAGCTATGGGAGACAGGAGGTCTCTGAAATAACTGGCCTTATGCCATGTGTTATAAAGTTTTATAAGTAATAACCAGCACCTTGAATGACATACAGAAGCATTCTGGGAACCAGTATAGCTTGCAAAGCAGATGTTTCATGTGGCCATGTCAAGGCAGGTTCACCATTGCTTGCATTGCTATGTTCTGGACCAGTTGAAGGTGTTCATTCAGGCTTGGACAGCCTTGAGGCACTGGGGCAGAACATCAGCAGCTTTGCATGGCTGGTCTAACATAAAACAGCGATAATTATCATCATCAACCAAATACTTTTATGTATATAGACATATATATCCCGAGACCTTTGTTGGTAAGAGTTGAGCCTCTAAGTTATGTATGGGATGCAGGTTTTAATCTCACCGCAACATTTTCTAGGCATGTGGTACTCCACATCTAGCCTAGACATTTATTTATTTATTTATTTATTTATTTATTTATTTATTTATTTATTTATTTATTTATTTATTTATTTATTTATTTATTTATTTATTTATTTATTTATTTATTTATTTATTTATTTATTTATTTATTTATTTATTTATTTATTTGTGAGACTTATATACCGCCTCATAGTGCAAGCACTCTCTAAGCGGTTTACACCATTAACGAATGTATATATTTATATTGTCCCCCAACAATCTGGGTCCTCATTTTACCAACCTCGGAAGGATGGAAGGCTGAGTCAACCCTGAGCCGGTGAGATTTGAACAGCTGAACTGCTGATCACAGTCGGCTAAAGTAGCCTGCAGTACTGCACTCTAACTGCTGCGCCACCTCGGCTCTTGAATGAATGAATGAATGAATGAATGAATGACAGTCATTTAAGTTACTGTGAGACCAAGTAAAAAAATTACATTTACAAATATTATTGGAATGTGAACCATATTACTTGCCAAATTATGCTTACTCTTATCTGGTTTGAAAATAATGTCCGCTTCTGTCTAGATATGTATTTTTTTTAAGTTACACTCTGTGGTGAAGCACCAGAAACTGATATTTACTTACCTCTTCAAATCTTAAAAGTTGTTCCCAAATACTTTATGTTCTAGGTTTCTGTTCAGGTTTACTGGATTGAAATGGGATCATGGGTTTGAAGGGGGGGGGGCTAGCCCCTAAATTTTGAAAAATTCTTCCTTGGGGATAAAAAAAAAAGTACAGCGCCTATAACTGATTTAATCTTTATTTGTTGAGGTTTGAAAATGCAGAACTTTTCTTGCCTCTATTATTACTACTACTTTTTTTCCTAGTATTTTTCTGGTCATAAACTGTACTAAATGAACCAAATCATCATTTAGATATAATAATTATATCTTTAAATAAGTTTATGAAGTGTTAAGAATGTTTCAAATATTACAAATTGTTAAAGACATTAAATACTATTAGCAACAACTGCTGTCTTGAATTGTGCTCAGAGGCAGCTGGGCTGTCTGTGCTGACATTTCAGAATTGGTGATGTCGGCTCCCATTTGCTGCCTGCTAGTCATAGTTTTTGTTACATTCATAATAGTCTGAGATCAGAGCTGAGCCTGTGTTTTGCAGAACTGCAATGTACTAATTCCATATATGGATAATTTTGGACCTTTGTTTCAGTTCTGGATTTCTTTTTATAACTGTTATTATCTGCTTAGCCAAAATGCATGCAGTGTGTTCTGCAACAATAACAATGTTACAACAAAGCTTCTGTGTCCAAAAACAAAAAAGCATGACATTGCAGTTACCCTTTTCTCCCCCATCTCCCCTCCCCCCCTTTTTTTGGCTTTCATCCTCTTGGCAGTCAAACCGAGCAGCTTTGCAATTCATAACTTCTTTCTAAGCATCTCAAATGTTTGTGCAAAGCAAAACTCACAGTGTAATACGGGCTGCTGTCTGTTCGGATTTCAATTTGAAAAAGAATTGGACGCTATTAAGCACAGCCATGCTTCTCTGGAAATATATGGCTTTTGTTGCTTTTGGGATCTGTGTGTCAGTCCTAAGACAGGTGTGAGTTCCAACTTACCTTGCTGCCGGTTCGCTTCCTCCCATGCTGCATAGCTGGAGTGAAAAAAAACCCTGAAAAATAAAAATAAAAAACCGCCAAAAACAAAATGGCGACACATGCAAACTCGACTTCTGCGCATGCGCAGAAGAAAAAATAATAAAAAATCAAAAATAGATGGCGGCACCCACGGACTGGCACCGACCAATCCGGTTCGGTGACGTCATCATGACGTCACCAGCGGGTTGCTACCGGTTCGGGCAAACCGGTCCGAACCGGGAGGAACCCACCCCTATCCTAAGATGAACAACAACAAGGTGTCTATATCATAACAGTTAAAGTTATGCATCAATAAAACAGCAGAGATCCTGACCAAACTTTAAACTTTAGTTTAATGCCAAAATCGCATTCAGCTCTAGGGATGGACCAGCAACATTTGACTATAGTCATTTCCATGAGCATTACTATGTATCTTGGTTGCAGGTTAATTAGAAATTTTTATTTTTAAAATTTTAGAGGTTGATTTAAATTTAAATTGTAAGATGGATTATAATTTAATTTATTTATTTATTTATTTTAGTGTTCTTATATGCCGCCCTACTCCCTGGGGACTCAGGGCGGCGTAATGTAGAGGCATATGCTTATTTTTAGACAAAATCCCCATGCAGATCTTTCAAATGACTTGATTTGAAGAATATCAGATTCTGGCTCAATTTTCGAAGGCCAAGATAATAGCACTATGTGATTAGGTGATGCAGAATACCATATTTACCAGAGTCAATATAAGAGACTAAATCAGAATTTATTGCAAAGCCTGCCTAATAAAATGTACCACCTTCTAGAGAGGAATTTTTGTTCCTCAATAAGTCTGCTTATCCTTAGCAATTAAATGTACTTGGTTAATCAAATATTTACTTTGATGTGATAGAGTGTCAATTTTCTTTTAACTTTCCCTTGAACTACTACTGTACAATGGCTTTTTCGTCACCCAGAACTGAAATTCTAGACTTCTGCATGGATAGGTTGACTCTCTCCCTTTTAGTAAATAGCAATAATTCTTTGAACCCAACATAATGCACAAGGGACTCTAAATCAGGATAAAGTGTTTCATATAAAGTATGGATCTCTAGGTTCCCCAAAATGTTTATGTTATAGCACTTATATTGAAGGAAGTTTTAATTTATATGATATGCATGATCGGTGGAGTAGAAATATAATTATAGTACTGGGGGGGTCCGATTTGTCCTTGGATAAGACCAAATTAGTTGATCTTCATATTTCTTTTAACTTTGGGAATGTTCAGAAATGCTTCTCATTACTAAAATTTTTTGACATTTATATTGAACAAAGTCTTATGGTTTTGTTAGTTTTCTTCATGCTGTTTTTCTTTGTCACCTTCAACTTAATTCAGCATCCTACAGTGTAATATAGTTGACTATGCTGTATTTCATAATTAGGGAATGATGCCAGATTTTTTTGACAGGATGATGGCTACCTCTACAAAATAATTTGTGTTGTCACTGCCAATTTGAACATATGCATCCACCTTTTTCTTTGCAAGTCTCACCTTTAATTCTGCCAAAGTGGTTCCAACATGATTTAGATCAGTGGTCCCCAACCTTTTTATTGCCGTGGACCGGTCAACATTTGATAATTTTTCCGCGGCCCACTGGGGGGGGGGTTTGCGGCGTCGCGTTGATTATTCCGTGCACAGAAGCCCCGCCCCCACGCTGATCAGCTGGGCCGGGGCACGTTGGCAGACACAGGAGTCCCGTCCCTGCGCTTATTATCGGGACTCGCAGGACTCGCAAAAGTCGCAGGACCCCCCGCCGCCGCTGCACAGAAGACGCAGTAGCAGGGCGGCCCGGTACCATTTGTTCTGCGGACTGGTACCGGGCCGCGGACCGGGGGTTGGGGACCACTGATTTAGATTATTAGTTTTACAACAAATGAATGGCTCCAGATTTAATGGGAATATTTTATTAATCTGTTGTATGGAATGCAAGGTTGGAGGAAAATCAGTAAATTACAATGGAATCCTGACAAGACAGAGAATCTGTTAGGGTAGCGGCCCCCAATCTTTTGGGCACCAGGGATTGGTTCTGTGAAGAGAGATTTTTCCACTGACTGGAGAGGATGTGGTTTCGTGTGCTGCCTGCATCCCATGGATGGGGCTTCGCTTGTTTGTGCGGCCAGGTTTCTGGCATGCTGCGGCCCAGTGCTGGTCCATGGACTGGGGGTTGGGGAACCTTTGTTAGAGAGTAGCTTCCTGGTTTGGAAACTGGGGAGTTAACCTGGTCTAAACGGGATTGTACTCTCTCAAATAGAATAGTAGTTTTGGAGGTTCTCCTATAGTCACAATTGTAACTAGAGATCTCCGTGGCTAGGAGTGTGTATTGCCAGCTTCTTTTTGCGTAATATCTGGCTGAGGAATGCTATCCTCCCTTAAATCTGGAGGCAGCTGCTATAGCATGCTGAAAACGTATTTTTTCGTCCAGAACTTCCTGTTAGGAATGTTGACAAAATATTTTTTCTTTGCTTTCCTTTGCCTCCTCCCTAATTTTTAAAATATATTTTATTGTATATTGTATGTTTTAAAAGTACTATTTTAGTATGAATTTTATTGTTTTATCATAAGTTCCTGACAGTTAATTCTGTAAAGCAGTATATAAATGTTTTTTTTAAAAATAAAAAAAGTCTTCTCTTCCCTAACAATGTACTGCCAAGGTACACCCACGTGACATCGATACTCCGCCAGCTGCATTGGTTGCCCATCGGTCTCCGGGTCCAATTCAAGGTGTTGATCACCATCTTTAAAGCCCTTCATGGCTTGGGACCAGGTTATCTACGGGACCGCATTCTGCCTCATACTTCCCTTCGACCGGTTAGGGCCCACAGAGTGGGCCTCCTCCAGGTCCCGTCGGCCAAACAATGCCGGCTGGCGGGCCCAAGGGGGAGAGCCTTCTCTGTGGCTGGCCCTGTGCTCTGGAACCAACTTCCACCAGAGACCCGAACTATCCCCACTCTGCTGGCCTTCCGGAAAGCTGTTAAGACATGGCTTTTCCTGCAGGCGGGGGGTAGAGCTTAATTCATTCGAGCCCACCCCCCAAGTATGTATGATGTTGAATGGTTGGTGATGATTCTTTTTATAGTGTGTTTTAATTTTTATATTTGCTTTTAATTAACTTTTTAGATTTTGGTTATTCTTGTATTTTCTCACTGTTGTACGCCGCCCTGAGTCCTTAGGGAGTTGGGCGGCATATAAGAATTCCAAAATAAATAAATAAATAAATAAATACTCTTAAGAATTCTTAAAATTGGAACACTCAATTAGCCTGACCTATTAAGTAATGGCAACATGACCTGAAATACAGTTTTATATTATTTTAAAGAACATAAACATTTATCAGCAAAATTAGCATTCTGTAATCATTCATCTCCTATTTCTGACTGATGATGATCTTAAAAGCTTTCTTTTCCTTAAGCCATTGAAAGTCTCTCTAACACTGACACATTGTCATTCTGATGGGATGAAATTTATGAAACTAATTGCACAGTGCATGTATAAATCGGCATATGGAAGGCTACGTGTCTAAAATAGCACTTTAGCCATGCTATAATCTAATCAAACTTGACATTCCCTAGGAAGATAAAAAGCCTTTTTTCTTCAAAAAGCAGCTGTTTTTTTTCTGCTGTGCTCTTTGAGCTGAAAGACTGGAAATGCTTCGGTAATAAATCTGTATCCAATCATGGTAATGGAATATTTATAAAAATAATTCAGGTTGCAATTGTATGCACATTTCTTTTGAAGTGAGGGCCACCAAACTTAATGTGCTAGAAAGAGTTCCAATGATTATTTGATTCTCTAAATCAGAGGTTTCCAACTGGCTGCCCGTGGGCCGGACGTGTCATGTGCAGGCCACGCCCACCCTAACTCCGTGAATGGGAAAAACATCGCAAAACATGTGATGCGGCGAGTTTGACACCCGTGCTCTAAATTAAGTATTGAATTGTACAGTAACATATAACTTGACCCAGACTAAACTTTTATCAAACTGCACTGCTGTTGCTTTTGTGCCTTAAAAATAAGAAACTAAGACACAAATTACCATCAATTTTAAACTAAAATGTAAATGTGTTTATCTTCTACTGATTCCCAAGAAATGGTGCATCCCCACAAATCATATGTGGATAAAAATGACTGGAAATAATTTGATGCATACTGTAGATTTTATTAATTCTGAATAATTGAATTGATAGAAATTTATGGTGATTTCCCCTATCTCCCCTTTGTTGTGCCTCTTGTTGGGAAATAGCTGCTCTTTTGGACACTAGTCTAAACAATGAAGAGTTGGTTTGGGCCAATGGGGAAACATAATTTTGGGCTTTTGCCTCTGGAGATGTTTTTATTATATGTCTTTCCTTTTGTTGGCAGAAATGATGTCTGAATTAGTATAGTTGGTATACATTATAGCAAACTGAATGCAGAGATGTTTATGTATTACAAAAATGAAGAGAAAGGATAGTGCTGAAGAGTTTTGTGAAAATAGGATTGTCAAAGGCAGTCTCAGGTGTATGTGTTATAAGGTAAAATGTGTGATCTTTGAAAACTAAGTCTGTTCAGGGACTAATTTTGCAAACGCTAGAGTTGTATTCCTATTGTACATAGTGAATATAAAAACCTTAGCAGAACTCTTCAGCCTGTAAATGTTAAAAAATGCCCAGGCACTAAATTTCAAAGGAACACAATATTCTATTTTTAACTTTTTTC
This sequence comes from Diadophis punctatus similis, assembly GCA_023053685.1. Taxonomy (NCBI): domain Eukaryota; kingdom Metazoa; phylum Chordata; class Lepidosauria; order Squamata; family Dipsadidae; genus Diadophis; species Diadophis punctatus. Next base: position 29,646,758 of record JALIGW010000002.1, on the reverse strand, counting down.
TATATAAAAATGAATTAATAATTATAATTTGATTCCCCAGCAATTATTTCTATGCTATATTTAGAACTCCTGAGATATTGGCATTTCAGTATAATCTTTTATTTTTGAAAAGAATGTTGCACTTTATCCATTTTTCCCTCTCTTCAATATGTAACTTGTCCTATTTATATTCATGTAAGAAAGAACATTACTCAAATTGATTGATTGATTTAAAAGATTTGTATGGCCATCCATCTTAAACAAGTCTGGGCAGCATATATCAACAATAAAATCCAGTAACTATAAAATATAACCCAAACCATTAAACTATCAAACAAAAACATTATTCAGATGATGACATAATTTCAGAAGTTGTATATTTGTATCTTCTGTCATCGTCTTAACATTTCACCAGTGTATATAACATTTTAAATAATATACCGAATGAATACATTGTAGTTATAGATCTAGAGAACATAAATTAGGTTGTATCTTAAACATGCTTTTCTGACCTCATATATTTCTGTTCATAACTATTTATACCAATCAGTTTGGTTTAATGAATAAATATTATTATTATTTTTATTTGTCACGTATATGATAACAAGCAAAGTATAAACAAAGTATAAACATGAATATATATATTTTATATATATATAAAATAGTACAAGCATTATTATGAGTACAAGAAGTATGAATATATGGGTGCATTTGGACAGAAACGGTAGGCACGATTGTGCGCTTATGCACGCCCCTTACAGACCTCTTAGGAATGGGGTGAGGTCGATGGTAGATAATCTAAGGTTAAAGTTTTTGGGGTTTGGGGAAGAAACGATTGAGTCAGGTAATGTGTTCCAGGCATTGACCACTCTGTTGTTGAAGTCGAATTTTTTGCAATCAAGTTTGGAGCGGTTTACATTAAGTTTGTATCTATTGTGAGCTCGTGTATTGTTGCGGTTGAAGCTGAAGTAGTCATTAACAGGTAGGACATGTTTTCAAATCCTTATTAAATTCATGCAAGAATGTATGGGACTGGGAAATTTTGTAATAAAAAAACCCAAATCCTGAAAACCATGAGATAAAGCAACATTGAGAAGGAAATGGGGGAAAAGCCTCTTGTTGTATCATGTTGTATAAACAGAATCATATCAAGACAAGAGCGGGATCAGATAGTTGGGAATGGCTGACCACTGGATCTTTAAATAGCAGCACCAAGAGTTCAAAGGGGGTCAGTGTAAAACCCTTGGGTAAAAAAAAAAACATAAGAAAACTAAGGGAGATCCGGAACAATGTGCATTACAAAGTTGTGAACCAAGTTCAATAGTCAGAAGAAAAAGCAAGCCTCACCCATAAAATATTACAGTAGTCCTGGCAAAAAAACTATTGGGGCCTGGACCTGTAAATATGTCATCATCTACACATCCTTAGTCTTTCTAAGTGATGGATGGATAGATGACAATGCTCTTTATTTTTTTATAATTGCTCTAATTGGGATTGAAATGGAAGAGAGACAGTTACAGAAGCAGGAATGAAGGCATTAGATGTGACTTACTGTTCAATTTTTCTTATCTTCCTCCTCCCCTTTTCCAGTTCAACAGGCATACTTCAAAATGTTATCAGGCAAAGAAAGCTGGTTATATTTTACAGCATCGTTTTTGTTGGGGAATAAACTTTTCATTTCAATAGCAATAGCAATAGCACTTAGACTTATATACCGCTTCATAGTGCTTTACAGCCCTCTCTAAGCGGTTTACAGTGTTCAGCATATTGCCCCCAACAATCTGGGTCCTCATTTTACCCACCTCGGAAGGATGGAAGGCTGAGTCAATCTTGAGCCGGTGAGATTTGAACTGCTGAACTGTAGTGCTGCACTTTAACCACTGCGCCACCTCGGCTCTTCATTATCAAACTATTTATTTATTTGATATATATTCATCCTTTGTGACAGCTAACAAAATTTATAAACAAAGTCAGGATATACATTTTTTAAAATACAAATTAAAATTAGCAATAAAATGCTAAAATAATCTTAATGGTAAAATCCTTCTGAACAAGGTGCATCTCACTGTGATCATCACAATTTTGATAAAGGGAGTATACAGCTCATGCCAAACAGGCTGAATTTCAGGCTGAATCCACTTTCCTGAACCCACTTTCCTGTTTATCACCCTTGCCTTGTTTGTATTTACCGTATTTTTCGGAGTATAAGACGCACTGGAGTATAAGACGCACCTTAGTTTTTGGGGAGGAAAATAGGGGGAAAAAATCTGCCTACCAGGTATTCATTTGGCTAGCGTCCTTAGTCTGGTCAGCTTCAGCACATTATTTTATCCCCTGGTTAGGACTTAAAAAAACCTTCTTCTGAGAGAGTAACAATGAAAGAGCATGCAAGCCAGTAAGAGCTGGGAAGATAGTTAGCACCTGGTTAGGGGTAGAAAAAAACTTCTTTGGAGCAAGTAGAACAATGAAAAAACCCTGGAAAAACATTCTTCTGAGAGAGTAACAATGAAAGAGCCTGCAAGGTAAGAGCTGGGAAGATGGTTAGCACCTAGTTAGGGCTGGGAAAAAAGCTTCGGAAAAGCTACATTCGGAGTATAAGACGCACCCAAATTTTCAGCCACTTTTAGGGAGGAAAAAGGTGCGTCTTATACTCCAAAAATACGGTAATTTCACAGAGCCCATTATTAAATATAGACAGCGTTACTTCCTTAGAATTGGATGTAAAGGAACATGAGAGCTGAGTGTCATGGACATTCGGATAATACCCATTTCCAAAATTGCATATAACTTATCTCAGTGTTTCATGGGAGGCAAGGTAGGAATCCTGTGGGGCACTGTAGATCTACATTCAAGATATCAAATAGTCTTACAGCACATTCTTCTGAAGAGAATGCAACCATTTAAAAAGTATGCCCCCCTCCAATGTAATCCCACCACGGAAGTCTGTTCTAATTTAGTTAGAATGAAAGGAATTAATAATTAGCTCTATAATAAATTCAATGATATAATTTAATGAATTCCTCAGCTAGCATGCTCTAAAATCAATTTAAAGTAGCTGAGGTTGAGAAACACTGTTCTAAAGAAAGCTTTCTGAATCTAAAATCCTCTGCTTACTTGGTATAGCGTATGGAATGCTAATTCATCAAGCTGGGGAATTCTGGGAGTTGAAGTCCACACATCTTACAATTGACGTGTTTGAAAAATACTGATTTAGAGCAGTTCTCCATATGTGTTGGGACTAAAACTAGCTATACTGACTGTAAATAGTTGTACCCCCCAAAATATATGGAACACGCTACGTTGAAAATGTTTGTCTGGAGAATAAATAATTCTTTCTTTAGTATTGTGACATTGCCTTGGATAACAGTGGCCGTTTATTCTACTGAATTGGTTCTGTTATTGGCTGGTATTGCTTCAAAAATCTTTTTAACACAGAGATTCTATTATGACTGAACCAAATGGTATGTACTTTTGATACTATTCTCATTATATTCTTGCTGTTCCAAGCTAGGAAACCACTACATTTCTCCCAACAGTATTTCCTATTATTCAGGACAGTGACTAATGCTGAGACTTCCTTTGAGTTCCTGGTATTTGTTTGTGAGCTGTTTCTGACAATTTCTTGAACCATCTTAAATATTCAGGGCCAACCACCATATACTCATTAATTGAAATGTAGCTGTTATCCCTATTACACCTTTTTCAAGGACAATCTTTTTCAAACAAGTTTAATATGCAGACTTCATATTCTAAAATATAAAGCATGGTAGAGATAACTTAGGGTTGTTTCAAGCAGTACACGTCAATTAGTGAAATAAGTTTAAACATATTAACATTATGGGAGATCATTAATGCCAGGAAGTATTAGTTGTCTTTAAATAAATTCGTATGGAGAATTGAAAGAATTAGGATTTCCTAAATGATTTAAATGGTATGAAAAATATGTTTAGCTTTCTTAGAATATGCAAAATATGGTACAGAAAAATGTAATATAACCAGAATGGCTTGAAAATAATGTTTAAAAGATGTCTTATAGTATCACAATATTTAGCTACTGGTAGGAACAGCTAAAATAGACAAAGGAGTCAGGATTAATTTATAACCTTATTTTAATATGTTAAATTACTTCTTGAGACAGTTTGGTTGAAAACAAGTATCACAACATGCAAATGATTACTCCTTAGTGTCCCCTAAACATCTCAGAAAATTACTGTATTAGAGTCTATAAAACTGTCAGAGAAAACCTTTCCAAAGATATTAAAATGCCAGAGAATCTTTTGGACCTTATGATATATTATTTACATTTCATAAAGCTAGTGTTTTAATATGAGATAGCCAAGTAGGAAACTTACAGTAAAAACAGGATGTGAAGAACAAAATTTTGCATTAGAAAATATAATTTAGGTTAGTTTACATTTTTCAGAGAAATACCAGTTTAGCCACTTTTATCTGAATAGTTGATTAAGATAAATTACATTCTGCCTTTACTTAAAAGTTCTTAAGGCACACAGAGTACTCCTTTTTTTGGCAAAGTTTTTTTCAGAAGTGGTTTGCCTTTCTCTCCTGCTCAGAGAAAAAGTGACTGGCCCAAGGTCACCCAGCTGGCTTCATGGCCAAGGTGGGATTGAACTCAGAGTTTCCTGGTTTCTAGCCTGATGCCACAACCACTATTCTAAACTGACTGTCACATAACTTAATGGAGCCCAAATCAAGTTCTGGTTCTATTTATTTATTTTTATTTATTATTTTATTTATTAAAATTTCTATGCCGCCCAACTCCCGGGAGACTCTGGGCGGCTAACAACAGGTATAGAAATATAATCAATAAAAAACAATTTTAAAAACATGTTAAAATACTATCAATCTTTTAAAAGAAATTTCACTCATACCTGCCTGCCAGAAGAGCCAAGTTTTTATTGCTTTACGGAAGGCCAGCAGGCTATCTCTCTCTCTCCCCCCTCTCTCTATCCATTTATCTGTGAATAGTAGCTTAATCAACATTTTAAAGACAGCTTTCTAGATAGACTATGGTAAATCATCTGAAAAAGAAATGTTGATTATGCTACCTTGGTACAGATGTTTTGTAGCAGAAGTAAAATACTGTCTTTCCATTTACCTTAATATCCACTACGAGACAAAACTATATAAGAAGCAATCCACAAAATAGTACTAAGGCATCTGATGGTTTCCTCTTTAAGAAGATAGAAGAAGAAAACAAACAGAAACAGAATGGTGGAATGTGTAGAGAAAATGAAAACATAATACGGGAATTAAGCAAAATTGAAGATGAATTCAGGTAGCTCTCAACTTACAAGCACAGTTGAAACCAGAATTTCCATCATTAAGTGATTCATCATGTGACTGAATATATGACTTTTTTTTGCTATGGTCATTAAACAAATCTGACTTATCTCATTGACTTTGCTTGTTGGAAACAGCCGAGAAGAATGCAAATGGCAATCACATGACCTCAGGATGTTCAACCATTGTAAATTCATGCTGGTTGCCAAGTGCCTGAATCGCCATCACCTAACCATAGGGATGCTATGACAGTCTTAAGTGGGAGGACTGTTTGTAAATAACTTTTTTCAGCTCCATTGACATTTTGGTCACTAAAAGAACGGTCGTGAGTTGAGGATTACCTCCATAGACAAAATTTCATTGATCAGCAAGGAACATACTGGTGTGTATGAACTCACAACTTCAGCAAATTGTCTGAGAGCCCCCTTCTTGCTACCACTACCTGAGGTAGCAGCAGATTTATTTATTCAGCATATGGTGATGGTACATTATCCAGGAGACTACAGTGTTAGTATAGAGCTGCTGTTTGGCTGCCTAAGACTCAGGCTGTTCAGTTCATGCTCACGTACTATCCAGGATGCACACCAGGGGGCGGTAGCAGCAGATTGGCAGAAGTAAAGAACACAGTACCAAAGAGGATTAAAAATTCAGCAGCATTTAGCCCCGCAGCCACCTTGTTCTCAATGTTCTCACAGCTCTTTCTGTGAGGATAGAGGGAAGTCCTGACCCAGTGCTATGGGTCAAGCTATTTAATGAACATGCTACTATAGGCATACATCATTACCACTTAACATCACTGCTGACAATAATCTCTTTCCCTACTAATCTTCCACCTTCGTGTGTAGCACACTGTCATTGAGAATTACAGCATTGCGAGAAACTGGAAAAGAAAATGACACCTCGCTTAGTTTTGGCTTAGCATATACTACAAAAGCATTTATAATGACATCTTTCCATTGAAGCATCATTTTTTTCTTTTTTCTTTTGCTGCCCTCGGCTTAGAATTTTATATATATTTATTAGAAGTTAAGGTAGGTATTCTTGCCATCAATGTGGCTAAGACAGTTTACTGGCCTCTTTTCTCAAGCCCCAGCCTCTTCCACCCCCAACAAAGAAAAGCTAATTTCCCTTGAGGTAGTTTTATTGATTCAGGTGTGGTTTTGATGCAGGAATAATGTGAATGTTATGAGCATCAATTGCTTGCTGTTATTTGTGCATCAGTATTAAGGAAGATAAATCCATCCTAGGCACTCGTGAATTATAACTTGGTAAATTAGAAAGCTAGTATTAGTCCATTAAGGAAAACATCAGATTGTTATTCTGTGGAATGGTCTATAACTGTAGAATTATTAAACTAAATTAAAGCTAACGATATTTAATTAAATATGTTTAAATTAACATTAAACCAAATCTTTACTATGGACATAGACCAGTGTACATCAAGCAACAATTTAAGGCCTTTAAAGTGTCTATTCAAACCATAGAAGAAAAGCAAAGTAGGAGTTTTTGATTTATATATATATGCAATTGTCACCATTTTAGATAATGGCTCTAGCAATTACCTTGGAATTCCAGCTTTATTAAAACTTAAATAGAAGCAGTGTGACAGTGTGACGAGCCATACTGGACTTAATACTTACAAACAGAGAAGAAGTGATAGAGGGAGTTGAAACTGCAGGAACCTTGGGGGAGAGTGACCATGTCATACTAGAATTCAACATAACACAAACACAAACAATAGAACACAACGATACCAAAGTCTTAGATTTTAAAAGAACTGATTTTGAAAAACTCAGAGAGAACTTGGGAAGAATTCCTTGGATGAAAGTCCTAAAGGGAAAAACAACTCAAGAATCTTGGGAAACTCTGAAAAATATGATCATAAAAGCCCAGACCAGCACAATACTGATGAGAAAGAAAAACAAGAAATCTAAGAAGAAACCAACATGGCTGCACAAAGATCTCTCTGACAAATTAAATGAAAAAAAAGGACAAGTACAAAAAATGGAAAGAGGGACACATAACTAAGACAGAATATCAGCAGATAGCCAGAATCTGTAAAGATGAAGTAAGGAAAGCAAAGGCCCAGAATGAACAAAGACTTGCAACAAAAGTCAAAGATAATAAAAAAAGTTTCTTCCAACATATAAATAACAAGAAAATAATCAAGGAAACAGTTGGTCCACTAAAGAGAGAAGACGGCAAGGAAGTAACAGGCAACAGAGAGAAAGCAGAGCTGCTTAACTCATTCTTTGCATCGGTCTTCACACAAAAAGAAACTATAGCCCAACCTACCAGAAATATACAGTAACTGCAAAAAACAGACTGGAAACTAAAGTTAAAATAAGCAAAAAAAAACCCAGTAAGAGAACACCTGTCTGAACTTGATGAATACAAATCACCAGGACCGGACGGATTACACCCCAGAGTACTAAAGGAACTGGCAGATGTCATCTCAGAACCACTGCACCACATCTTTCAAAAATCCTGGAACACTGGGGAACTACCAGAGGACTGGAAAAGAGCTGATGTGGTTCCCATCTGCTAAAAAAGGGGGGGGGGGGAAACCGACCCAGGAAACTACAGACCAATAAGCCTAACATCAATACCCTGGAAGATACTGGAAAAGATAATAAAAAATCAGATCTGTCAACACCTACAAATGAGTAAAATAATAACTAGCAGCCAGCACGGGTTTGTTAAAAATAGATCATGCCAAACCAATCTCATTTCATTCTTCAACACCATGACTAAATTAGTAGACCAGCGAAACACTGTGGACATAATATACCTAGACTTCAGCAAGGCATTCGACAAAGTAGACCATGACCTACTTCTTCGTAAGCTAGAAAAAAGTGGGATAGACAACCTCACCACCAGATGGATCCACAACTGGCTGGCAAACCATACTCAACGAGTAGTTCTTAATGGGTCTAAGTCCACAGGGAGAGAAGTAAGCAGTGGGGTACCACAAGGCTTCATCTTAGGCCCAGTATTCTTCGATATCTTCATAAATGACTTAGATGAGGGAATAGAAGGAGAACTTACCAAATTTGCAGATGACACTAAGCTGGCAGGAATAGCTAACACCCTAGAAGATAGACTCAATATTCAGACAGATCTTGACAGACTTGAACACTGGGCCTATCTAACAAAATGAAATTCAATGTGGAGAAAAGTAAAGTCCTACACTTAGGTAAAAAAAACCAAAAGTATACATATAAACTGGGTGAAACCAGGGTTAATAACAGTGACTGAGAGGGATCTTGGAGTCCTAGTGGACAACCAGCTAAACATGAGCCAGCAGTGTGCAGCGGCAGCCAAAAAAGCCAATGCAATCCTAAATTGCATTAACAGAGGGATACAATCAAGATCAAGTGAGGTATTAATACCACTCTATAAAGCCTTAGTTAGAGTACTGAGTACACACCTAGAATACTGCATCCAGTTTTGTTCACCACACTATAAAAAAAGATGTTGAGACTCTAGAAAAAGTGCAGAGGAGAGCAATCAGGATGATTAGGGGACTGGAGACTAAAACATATGAAGAATGGTTACAGGAACTGGGCATGGCTAGTCTAGTGAAGAGAAGGACCAGGGGAGACATGATGGCAGTGTTCCAATATTTGAGGGGCTGCCACAGAGAGGAGGGGGTCAAGCTATTTTCCAAAGCACCTGAAGGCCAGACAAGGAATAATGGATGGAAACTGATCAAGGAGAGATTCAACCTAAAATAAGGAGGAACTTTCTGAGCGTGAGAGCAATCAACCAATGGAACAGCTTGCCTTTGGAAGTTGTGGGAGCTTCATCACTTGAGACTTTCAAGAAGAGATTGGACTGCCATTTGTCAGAAATGGTGTAGGGTCTCCTGCTTGAGCTACAAGGTCCCTTCCAACTCTGTTAATCTGTTAAAGGTATAATATATAGAACAGGTTTGAAGAAACATTTATCCCCATAATAAATAATAAGGGCAAAAGGTCAGCTGTTTGTCTGTGGTTGATTAATGGCAGTAGTTTGACAGCAAATTAAATGTCACATAAAGTTGGCAAATGATACAACAAATCAATATATAGTGATAAGGGCAGATACAATTATTTTGGTAGCCAACACCATTAGGTGCACACAACTTGATTTAAGACAACAGTTTACTTCAAAGACTTTCCTACAAAATGATTTGAGTTTTCAAAAGACCCCACAAAGTATTTGAGTAGCTAGGCAGTAAATAGAACAATTCCAAGTAGATTGTATTTTCATGAGACAGCTGATGCCTCTTCTTAAAAGCTAAGGTAGAACAAACAATCCATTATTAAAATTTACCAGCAAGTATCAAGCTAAACTAATTTTAAGATTTCAGATAAATAATTGGTTTAGATTTACAAATATTTATCGTATACATAGCTGCTCTTTAAGTGCAACAGTTCTTTGTTCCCTAAAGATGTTCCAACTAGATTCTTCAAAATATTTTTCATCACTAGCAAATAAGAATCAAACTCTTGAAAAGTGCCGTAATTGAAATACACCTCTCCCCCCATCAAAATCAATGTTTATATTTTGTATGTATTAATCAATTTGATTTTGTTTTGCTTTGCTTTGCAATTAAATTACCGGCCTAGTGAAATACCTGAAGGCAGATTGTTTTTTTTTTAAATTAATCCTAAATATTTTCTCAGTTTAATTTTTGGATTTTGGAAAAAACTTATAGCCTGCAATTCTTCTAAATATATTTATTCAGTTCAGATCTTATTGAACTCAGAAACTTCTATTACTGAAAAAAATCAGTATGCTCAAAATTATATCGCAAAATGGATTTAAGGGCTCTATTTTAATAAATAAAAGCCACAGGAGAAGCAAATTACAAAATGCAAATAGCTAGAAACACATATTAGAAACTGATGTCAGTTTTTTATGTCAAACTTTTGTCAGAGAATCTTTAAATATATTGTTGGAAAATGTTCATTCTGTAATTTTCTAATCTGAATTGTTTTTAATAGCCTATTGTTAACTCCAGAACCGTAAAGCCTACAAACTTGAAACTTGGCATGGTATGTTCCTCTTGGCTTCTAGGTGCTCGCTAAGAAAGGATTTTTCAAAATGACCATCAGATCATTAGTATTTCTTATATTATTATTAACATGCTCTGATGCTAAGGAGTTAGATGTTCTACTCCCCCTGCCCACCTGAAAAGATCTCTGTTCCAATTGCCAGTTGGGTGTGGCCAGTGTGTGACTCATCCGGCCTGCGGGCTGGGAGTTTAGACATTCTACTCCCCCTCCCCATTTTTCTTGCTTTCCTTTCCATTGCTTTCTTTTAATTTGATTTTTGTTTTTGTCCTTTACTATTGCTAAAATCTTTAATATAAAGTTTTTTTTAAGAGAGAGATAAATAACTGACCAATTAAAACTAACAAGATATGGAAAGCATCAGGGGTGAAATTCAAAATTTCCCCCTACCGGTTCTGTGGGCATGGCTTGGTGGGCGTGGCAGGGGAAGGATACTGCAAAATCCCCATTCCCTCCCCACTCCTGGGGGAAGGATATGCAAAATCTCTGTTCCCACCCCACTCTGGGGCCAGCCAGAGGTGGTATTTGCTGGTTCTCTGAACTACTCAAAATTTCCGCTACCAGTTCTCCAGAACCTGTCAGAACCTGCTGAATTTCACCCCTGGAAAGAATGCATAATATGCCTTCTGAATTTCCCACCCCAAGATCCTTAATAGGAGCTCTGCTTTGGGAAACATGTGCAAGAGGAAGGAATTGAAAGGGCTTAGAGTGGAAGAGTTGGCACTTTCCCAAGCACTGGCTAACAGTGTCCTCAGTGGAGATATACCAGACAAATTTTCCTTCCTTCCTTCCTTCCTTCCTTCCTTCCTTCCTTCCTTCCTTCCTTCCTTCCTTCCTTCCTTCCTTCCTTCCTTCCTTCCTTCCCTCCTCCCTCCCTCCCTCCCTCCCTCCCTTCCTCCCTCCCTCCCTCTTTCGGATTATATTTGATTGTGTATTGTTCATTTTATTTATTTATTTATTTATTTATTTATTTATTTATTTATTTATTTATTTATTTATTTATTTATTTATTTATTTATTTATTTATTTATTTATTTATTTATTTATTTATTTATTTATTTATTTATTTATTTATTTATTTATTTTGTGAGATTTTATATACTGCCTCACAGTGCAAGCACTCTCTAAGCGGTTTACACCAGTAAGCAATGTATTTTTATATTGCCCCCAACAATCTGGGTCCTCATTTTACCTACCTCAGAAGGATGGAAGGCTGAGTCAACCTTGAGGCGGTGAGATTTGAACCGCTGACCATAATAGAGTTATGCTTTTGATGGATAGGCAGAAACCTTTAAATAACTTATTTCCTACATTTCATTGGATTAAAAATAATAAATATGATTCCAGATTAAACAATTTTATTGTTGTGAGTAAAAATAAATTTCAGTAAATGACGGCTGATAAGAATATTCTGTAAATATTATCTTTATTATTCTGCTTTTTCATGAATTGATACTGTCCCTTTGGGTAAAGTTTTAAAATCACAAACATATGGTCCAGAGGCCATGGACAGAATGTTCTCCTCCCTGGTGAGTGGTCAATTCAGTGATTAAAACACATATATTTTTGGTTCCTGCCTTTGTGAATGGCTTTGAGTAGCTTACTGTTAACAACCTACTCAAAGCAAATTTCCTGTTCGGATGAAAATGTTAAACAAGGAATTCATTTCCTAATTACCATACTAAACATTTCTGTTAAAATTGTTCTATTTCACTTTAAAAAAAAACCTGAGATTCAAATAAATATTTAAAAGCAAAATTGTTCCTTATTTTCAAATGAGGGCTCTTTATACACTCTATTTTGCACACAAATTTTCCATTTGACAGAAAGAAGTTGGACTTCATAAGTATCTCTAAGCTAACTTGCAAAGAGATACAGAAAATCTACCAGCCTGCTCTTATTTCATTTTTGTCTTTGTTTTTCAACTGCAGGTTCATTAAAAAGTATTGCTCATGTGACATATGTTAAGTGCCTTGTGCTGCAATATCTGCAGTAAATGTATTATTCATACCATAAAAGGGAAACTTAAGTGGAGTCCTATGCATTTCAGAACTAATCCCCGCCCCCCCAAATATAGTGGGATTTATTCTCACATAAGCATGTATTGGATTATAATTCCACAGGCATAATTATTTTGAAAAGCAAGGCTTTATGAAATTTTTCTCAAATGTTGAATGTTTGCCTCTCCCATAAATTATCAAATGGAATCTTTTTAAAAAAAATAATATCACTCTTTCTCTTTCTTCATGGAACCTCTAGCAGACATTTCATAGACCCTTCATGTTCAACATTTTGGTTAAGGTAGAGAAGCAAATTATCATTATGTGCTATAATGGTGACGTGTTTTAACTAACTTATTGAATATTCCATAGATCTTGATGAAAGATATGATAGATATGGTGATTTAATAACAATGTTAATCAAAGTTGCTACTGTGGAAATAGTGTCAAAGTTATGGTGTCTTTATTTACCAATACCTCTATTTCAGAAGTAAACTTTATCTAAAACAAGTGGTCTTGTATACAAAACAAATGATATTTAGAGCACAGAGAAGATAAAATCAATAGCACAGCAAAGGATTACATGGTCATCTAACTTGCCGTAAGAACATTCTGAGCAAAAGAAATCCTTGACAAGGGTGCAGTACATCTGTAGAATATGATGTCAGAAGGAAAAATTTTCAACTAGACATCCCAGATTCAGGCTGCAAAAATCTGTATGCCAACAAAGAAATACACAAAACTGTTTTGCTTCCATCTTCTGATCGACTGGATTTTTGCAGCCCAGATTTTGTAGCTCGAAAGGAGTTAATTTAATCAATGGGGCGACAGATGTCAGAGACAGATGCTACAAAACAGAGGGGAAAAGAGATCCATGTACTATCAATATAGAACTAGATCAGCCCTCTTAATCTATTGTTGAATAACATTTCACCATCCCAGAACTGGAATAATTAGAGATAGCATAGCCTTCTATAACCATGCCCTCTAGGTCCGTGATGGCGAACCTCTGGTAGGCCCATTGGGCCCATTTTTCGCCTTCCCCAGGCTTCAGGAAGCTTTCCTGAAGCCTGGGGGGGGGAATGGCCCAACGGGCCTACAGGAAGTCCGGAGGCTACAGTGAGGCTCGCGCACATGCGCGTGGGGATTTGTGCGCAGTGCATTATAGGTGTGAGCACGTGCGCATGCTTTTCACGTGTGCGTGCACCCTTTTGGGACCCGAGCAAAAAAAGATTCACCATCACTGCTCTAGGTGTATTGAAACCCTAACTCCAAATATTCTCATCCAGGCTAGTTAGCATATACTTTTATTTTCTAACTAGTACATGACCTAACTGTAGAGAAAGATTTCTATATTTATTGCTGTCCTATTAGTTTATTATATATACTATATACACTAAAACAGTGGTTCTCAACCTGGGGTCGTGACCCCTTTGGGGGTCAAATGACCCTTTCACAGGGGTCGGGAGACTTCGCCCAGACGCCGCCATTTGGGTTCTTTTACCCTCTGTGCATGTGCAGAACACTTTGCGCATGCACAGAGGGTTAAAAAACCCAAATGGCGGCAGGGGTCGATGCAGCGTGCACAGTGGCGGGGTGGGTCACGGTGTGGGCGCAGCAGCAGGGCGCGGGGCGTGGCATTGGAAGGTTGAGAACCACTGCACTAAAAGATTGATACGTATGTATGTATGTATGTATCAGTGGTGGGTTCCTACCAGTGCGGTCCACTCTATAGCACTGGTAGCGGCCCGCTGGTGACATCACAGTACCAGTGCGGTCGGTTGCCGGTGCCTGGGAGCCACCATTTTTAAAAAAAAAATTTTTTTTAAAAAAACATTTTTTTTGCGCGTGCCCAGAAGCGGAGCTTCCGGCACTGCGCATGCGCTGCCTTCCTACCCCACAGTGAGTCCAAGCAGGGGAGGATGGCTGAGGGAGCGCGTGAGACGCTGAAAGAACGGGTGGCAGGAGCTATATCCATTCTCCTCCCTTCAGCAGTCCGAGAAGCCACGAACGCGGGGTGATGATCCTAAGCATTTTCGCACATTTGAGGCTTCTCGAGCTGCTGAGGGGAGGGGGAATGGGCGGCAGGACCTATCTCAGTTCCCCTCCCTTCAGCAGTCCTAGAAGCCACGCCCACCCAGTCACATGGCTGGCAAACCACACCCACAAAATAAGCCACGCCCACAGAGTGGTAGTAAAAAAATTAGGAACCCGCCCCTGGTATGTATGTATGTATATCACAAGCCAATTTAACTTTCTTAATCTGAAGGCTAGGAATACTGAATACCTGTACTGAAATTGAGAAAAATGGGTGCAACTATAAACTCTGTTTAACAAAGTTGAACTTAGTTTTGAGTAAGAAACACAAATAACTTATGGCTCCTATCCAGTTTGAAATAAAGCCCATAGGTTCAGTAGGATTTATTTCTGAATGAATATATATGGTGCTTGTGAAAGGAAATGCTTTTAAAGAATTACATCTATATTCTATTTAAACATTCATTATTTCTTTTAGACTTTATTTTAGAGCATTTATAGGCTATGCCAATCTGATTGATTCTGATGGAGTTTAGGAGCAAATACATATGCCCTTTGTATCAATCATATTGGACATTCTGCTTTATTTCTTGTACTCTTGGGATGTCTCTTTTACTAATGAGTTTGCCATCTGGAGTTTTTAATAAGGATTTCTATTGAATGGATTAAAAAAAAGATCTGCTACCTGATTAATTGATGGTATCATTGCAAATCAATATTTTAATCAATTGATGTAGCTAATCAGTTAAACATTGTGATGCTAGTGATTTTGTACGAATAATATAGAGACGACTTTGAGAAAAGAACTTTATAGGACAAATTGGCATTTGAATAAGCATAGATGACATATTGTTGATCATTACTAATACCAAAAGCTCAATTTTATAATTTTACTAGCACAAATTAGTATCCTGAAGTACATTGAACTGAAAAAATTATAATTTTTAAAAAAACTTGTCAATGAAACGGTTTGCTCTCTGCATGCTTTCTTTTTGTCAGGATTGATTACGGTAATTCTTTTTTAATAAAATGTGCCATCCTTCTTTCCTAAGATGTTGGACTAATTGCCAGTTGGGTGCTTAAACAGTGGCTTTGCCTTCATAATCCCAGTCTAAATTGCTAATTAATTTTACTCCCTCAAACAAAGAAGCACCCATCAGAATGATGCCAAGAAAAAGAAAATTAGAAAAAGCTATGGCTGGCAGTTGCATTGAAAAATAAACACATTTCCGGTAATATGAAACAAAATGAATCAAAAGGTTTTTAGGCTGTGTTGCTTGATCGCAATTCTTTCATAATACTAACATGTAGATTTTCTTTTAAGTGTTCTGCAAAAAAGCAGTGTGCTTAGAAGAATAAATGCCTATAGGGAAACCATAAATACATAAAATGCAGGATTTAAAATTCATTTTTCTTTTCTTCCATATTCTCACAGGTCAGAAAATCCTTCACCACAGAAGTGAAGTTTTAGAAACGGTTGTGTTGATTAATCCTTCAGATGAAGCAGTCAGCACTGAGGTAAAGTAATTTTAAAAAATCATACCTATGCTGATATACTTTAATCAAAATTACATGATATGGGCATAAAATAACTCAAAACAACTAGACCAGAGATACTGATATTTTTATTTACCTATTTTATCTATATCAATCAAAATGAAATAGAATGCATGTCTACTGGTAAGTAAGTTCCACTGAGTTTAGTGTGAATCATATTCAGGTACAGTAATAGTGTATATTAATATTGTGGTCTAATTGTGTTATATTTTCGGTTTCATGCTTATCTCTCATTTTTTCATCCACTCCTAGATGAAAATAAACCCTAAATATATAAATCAATCAATAAATGATATTTCGTATTCCCTTCCGTTTCCTTGGTGACATTGTATATCTTCTTCTATAATTTATGAGGAAAAAGCAAATGATGTGAATACAATATGAAATGACTTGCATGGCAGACTGATGGGAGTGGTTTCTCTCAGTGGTCAATCAAATGCTTGTGACAAATCTATAAATAATCAGAGAGACAGGTGACTTTTCCTATTGTTCCCACCCATTCATCTAAACCATCTTGAACAGTAGTGCTCATTCATCAATTTGATAAAGCTCTTCTACATGTTTTTCTGCTTATTTTAAATTAATTTCTGATTAGTACATTTTTTTCTTAGGGTTTCCTATGAGTTTTCCAAATATTCAATATCCTGTTGATATTTTCCAACAAATATCAGCTTGCATGTATAATTTTCTGGATCCTTTTGGATCTTTTTTTGGGGGGGGGGTAAATAATGGGCTGCTTTTGTTTGTCGTTTTGCTAAAGTTAATTTTGATCTTATCTGGCGAAGTTTTTTATTTCTAAAAAAACCAAGTCTTTTTCTTTTTTTTTACGGTAATATAATAGATATTCCTCATTATAAGTTGACAGCATTCTTTCAGTGAATATTTGGCAGGAATTTTGTCAATTTCTTACTTTTGCCAATTTCTGCATGACATCGTCTTAAATACATAAAATATAGGAGTATAATGCAGAAGCCATATATTAGTGAAATATTTTTGTCTGTCTGTTTTTCCCAGAAAAGCTGTTCACTTTGTAAAATGTGCTGGCAGCCTTTCTAGAGTCTTACCACCAGGTACAGGAAACAATAAAAGAAGAGAAATCTGTTTTTAATGGATCTAGTGCACTTAAAAAAGATGAAATTTAAGTGACATTCATGAGATAGTCAAACACTAATCTCATTGTTTAATAATAATGATAAACAGGAAGGAGACATAGCCCATTAAAAGTAAAGGTACATTTTTATTTCCCAGAATAATTAGTTTTAAATCAGCATTGAATTTGCTTTTTTTCTGTTTCCTTAAGCTTTTAGTGATCATCCCTAAACTCATTATAAAATGTAATCCATTGAATCATGTGTCTGAAGGGAGGAGCAAATGAGAAAACATATGTTGTCCCAATTCAAACTCCATGCCATGTGGGGTGTTTGATACTCTCTGAGCTTGGTTGTTTTCTTGCAGACGTTTCATTACCAAACTAGATAACATAATCAGTATTGACATAGCCCAACCTTGAGCTACAAATATTTTCTTCTTTCAGTTCCATGGCATGTATTTGTTAGGACACAAATACGAAAGGGTTGGATTTGCATCATAATGTCATGAAGCACATTACTGATATTTGTTTCATCACTGCAGATAGCTATGAACCAAAATAGCTATGAACCAAAATTGAGGGGATACTTGTTTTTTCATGGGATATTCTAATTTATTGATATCAAAGACAAGATGAAAACTGTGTTGTCATTATTGATCTGAAGAAATTATTCTCATCAGTAGCTATAAAGATAGACATCACTTAACAACCTTAATTGGGACTGGCAACTCGTCACTTAAGTAGCACAGTAGTTAAGCAAGATGCCATGTGACTGTGATGGGTTTATAACTTCACTGTGGTCATTAAGCAAGTCACCCACAGTCATTAACTGAGACATTACATGATCACAACTTGTTGATTTTACTTCTGGCTTCCCCTTTGAGAAGTTGTTTTTTGGAAACTGGCTGTGAAGCATGTAAATGGTGATCACATAACTGTGAGGATACTTCGAATGGCCATAAGGATATTTTTTTCAGCACCATCATAACTTTGAATGGTCTCTAAACAAGGCAGTTGTTAAGTGAGGACTACCTGTAATTATATATTTCTGACACATGGTTTTCTACATTTGGTAACATAGCATTAAAAAAAATCATTAATTCGATTTCTCCTGCAACTGCAGGTATGAGGATGAGGTACTTTTTCTCTGCTAAAATTTCTCTCTCTTGATGAAAATTTGATCCCCTCACACATGTGGGAGCTATTTTGATCTCAGGTTGGTGCCATTCAAAGCCCTGTGGTCTTGTGGGACTTTCTTAGAGTTTGGAAAGCTAAGGAAATTAATAGCCTGGCTCTTAATCCAGAGAGAACAGCAGGAAGTCCACTTTGCAGCATTTCCTGTGTGGAACTGCAGTGGAAGTAATTTTCCCATTGCTAGAATCACCCACTTTGGCCCACCTCCTGTGGTTTTCCCTTTCCTGCTAGGTAATAAGGCACAGTGGTCACAATTCCCCTATCATCCACAGATGTTCTCCACAGAATGCTTTTGTCGATCCACCCACAGTGGATGGGCGGGTTTTTCTATAACAGCAAACTGCAGTGAGAGAAGAGGATGAATGTTAGCTAATTGCCATGGTTAGTGCCACCACATAACCCAGATGAAGGGGTGGCTAGATAATTGTGTCAGGGAAAGGAAGGGTGAGGTTTCTGAGAGGCATAAGATGCTGCTGATGGTTGTGGAGACAAAGCCAGTGTTCACGTGGAGGGGAGACTTAAGCGTTGGATTCTCTTTTCCATGCATGTTTACTTCAGAATGCAGTATATATCCTATGAAAATAAATCTCATGAATCATGTGTGTCTTTTTAACAATCTTTTTAAAGCTTTTCTTTAATATTTCAGATTTAATACACCAAATTTAGTTTCAGACCAAATTATTAATAATATCTTGGGATAATTTGGCTTTTTTGTCATTGATAACGTATCTGTGGAAGTCTCTTCCCTTGAATGCGCACCTAGAATCCACTGTTATTCCATTTCAGGGCAAGGCAAATTCTGGGGTCACACATCAATCAATTGTGTGGTTGCTTTCCTTGGCATTAACAACAAAAAGACTAGATGACTTACTAGATGATAGCAAAGAAGTACAAAAACTATTTTTGATTTCCTCTAATGGTCATCCAGATCTTTGCAGACTGGTAGTCTCAATATTGTGCAGACCAAATCCACTGCTAAGGATTATTGTGAATAACACCACAGATGCTTATTTTTCCAAACTTCCCAAACTTCTTAATTTCCACTGGACTTGCTATTCTGTTCTTTTAACTTGATTGGATTAACATTATTGTTTTGTTTTTAAATAGGATTCCCCTTTCATTTTCGAATATATCTGGGCCTTTTTATTTTTACAAAACAATCTTCCTCCTTCACTGAAACACAATCATTCCTCCTTTTTGGGGGGATAAATACGGTCTAAGGGTAATCTATAATTTCCTTAAGGTTATTCATATTAATTTTTTCCCCTAAAGAAAGCATGAAGTATAAAAGATGTTTCAAAGTGATTATTTGTATCTTCTACTGCAGGTGCGTTTAATGATAACAGATGCTGCACGACATAAACTTCTGGTACTAACTGGGCAGAACTTTGAAAATACAGGCGAACTCATTCTTCAGTCAGGATCTTTCTCATTTCAGAATTTCATTGAGATCTTCACAGACCAAGAGGTTTGTTTCTAATTGTTGATATTCTGTAACTCATTGGGGATGAAGTTTTGTTTGTACTTTTGATTGTACAGCAGATTTAGTCATTTAATGTTTTGAAGAGGAGTTTAAAAAAAATCAGAAATAGATGTTCATCATGCTATTCATTTTTAAAATACTGTGTAGACTGCAGGACAAGAAATAAAAGATAGTCAATTTTTATTTATTTGCTTACAGTTTTTATATCCATCTCCAACTTGAGGGGTTTGCAACAAAGCAAATAGATAAATCCAGCTAATTCTCAGTTAATTAGCACTTGTTGAGCAATTGTTCAAACATGATAGTGCTAAACTAGTGGTGGTTACAACTGGTTCTTAAACTGGTTCTTCTGGCTATTCCAGCGTCCCTGTGATCACGTGATCATGATCAGGGCACTTGGCAATCAGCTTGCACATATGATGGTTACAGTACCCCACAATCACATGATTGTGATTTGCAACTTTCCCGCAGCTTCACACAAGTGAAGTCAATCAGAAAGCCAGCAGGGAAGGTCTCAAGTTGCTTAAGTAAAATTCCCCTGCCTGCAGAACCACCTCCAATCCTCCTTTGCTTGCACCATTCCTCACTGGCCACCTGCACCACCTCGCACACTCTCCCCGAGTCTCACTGTGCTTGTGTGGTGCCTCTCCAGTGATTCACACATCCTTTCCTGGCCACTTGAATATGCTTCCCTAACCTCATTGAGCTTAGCCCTTCCTCCCTCACTACTTGCATTCGTTCCTTCACCTGGCAGCAGCCAACTCAATCCCCACCATGCTTGCACTGTGCCTCCCTGTCACCTGCACACTCACTAAGCCCAACTATGCTCCCACTGCACCTCCCTGGCCACTCATACACCCTTGCATGCTATCCCCAAGTCTCACACACTGTATCTTCCCAGACACCCACACATCTTTGTAGACTCTCTGCCACTCTCTCTCTCTACCTACCTGCCCCTGGACTTGTAACTTCTTGCTGACTTCCTCACTGACTTTGGTCATTGGAATCCAGCAGGAAGTTGCAAGGAGATGCTTGTTTAATGACCTACGATCCCCACTTAACAATGGCAATTGCATGAATTGCCATGGCTAAGCAATGAAGTCACATGACATTGTGGTTAACAACTGCATTGCATAGCAACAGAAATTCTAGTGCAAATTGCTTAGTAACTCAAGGACTGTTTGTAAGTAACAATACATTCCAATATTAATGTCACTAAACAATCACTTAAGTTCAAAGCTTGACGGAATAAATTTGTTTTAGTTGCCTTGCAACTAAAGAAGGAGCGTATTATATCAATCTCAGTAAACCCCTTTGAGATATTCTTATTGGCTGGGCAGATTCAGCTCTTGGAAAATAATGCCATACAATATAGGGCTTTGAAGGGTTAATGAACAGTTTGAATTGGCTAGGAAGTTAATATTGATAGCCCTTCTAGAAAATTCAAACTCAGTGTTGCATGGCAGTGGCAGGGCTGTTCTACCTATAATCTAGCATCCTTATTCAGGATCACCTGCAGCTTCTGGGACATTTTCAAAGGCTGTCCCACATGGAGTGCATTACATTAATCCAACTATATGTGGATCACAGAACAAGTTACCATCACCAGAGTATCTTGGTATAGGGAGTGTATCAACTGATGGTCCAGCTGCCCATTGCTTCTACCTACTGTTTAAGTGTTAGCTGTAGATCCAAAAGGACCCATAGGTCATGAAGCAATTCCTTTGGGGAGCACATGATCCCATATAAGGTATCATGGTGACTGATGTTCACAGATATATATTGATGTTTAGGAACTTGTTCTTGGAGGGATTTAATCTTAAACTTAACAGTCCCCAGACACTTGCTAAGACTATATATGATATCCAAGGTTTAAGCAGGAGTGACAGTGAAAACATGAGTATTATCAGCATGCTGATGACATCCTGCCCCAAACTAACAAGCAGCTTGATAGATATATTAAATAGAGCTCCTCACACTGCAGTAATCATAGGTTTGAAGATTTCCCCCCAATAGACTGCAGCTGCCCTTTGAGGTAAGAGCCAGAACACCAAAGCATGGTGCAATCTTACAACCTTTGTTGATGGTCCAGCAAGATGCCATGTTTAATGGTATTGGACATAGTTGATAGAGGTCTACGTGGCTCAAGAAAGTGCATTCCCACATTCAGTGTCTCAGAAAGATAACTCTAGGCCAGTGATGACTAACCTTTTCCGGACCGAGTGCCCAAAGTGCGCGCGCCTGAACCCCCAAAATGCAATGCACACACGGCCCCGTGCATGCGCCCCTGCACATGCGTGCATCCCCCCGGATCCCCCCACCCATGCACATGCGCATACCCTGCACATGCCCCCCACCCCCTACACATGTGTGTGTGGCCCCTCACATGTGCCCCCCCACATGCGTGGCAGAGACCCAAACCAGCTGGCCGGCAGGAGGTACGCGCGCATGCACGGCAGAACTGAACTGGGGCGACGGCTCGCATGCCCACTATCGCGTGCCATAGGTTCGCCATCCCGGCTCTAGGCTGACCAATGTTGTTTCCATCCCAGGGCTGGACCTGAATCCTGCTTAGCAAGTTATTCTTTTTTTCCCCTAAGATTTTCTGTTGCTAGGACATAGCCATCTTAACCATCTTTCTCAAAAACAGAAAGCAGTGTATCAGATGAAAGTTATTAAAAATGAGGTCACCTGAAGACTTCTCTGCATTATGAATATATATTCAAATAAGAATCCAAGTATATTTGTTTCTGAAACAAACCTAGACAAGGATCTAGAAACAGGTTTTGTTTTTTAGTCCAGATCTTTTACATCTGTATATTCTAGTATATTTGCCTTCTTCATGCTTACTTTGCTCTTTAAATGTAGGTAATGTTACTATCCAAGTATAAAACAATAACATTAAATTGGCTCAATCTTTCTAGGAAGTCAGCAAACACAGCTGAGATATTTCCATGGCTAAAACCATGATGGAATATAAATACTTTTGAAATAAAAGCAACTTTTCTTTTTTCTTAATATGGAAATGCCTTGGCACTGAGCCTGTATATAATTGCTATTTTTTTTCCTTGCAGATAACAGTGTATATTAGAGAAAAGAAGACTTTAGACTAGCATAATTACTTTGATTTGTACTAGAACACTGAAATCAATTATGGGGGCCAAAGGCAATATTCTAACTCAGGAAGCACATCCACTTTCTACTGATTTAATTTTGAGACATAAATATGAATTTAGTGTATACAATCATATCATATTTCTGCTTGGGTTTTTTCAATTTCAGATTGGAGAATTATTGAGCACTACTCACCCTGCCAACAAAGCCAGCTTAACACTTTTCTGTCCTGAGGAAGGGGACTGGAAGAATTCAAACCTTGACAGACACAACCTTCAAGATTTCATCAACATTAAGCTGAATTCTTCTTATATTTTGCCTGAAATGGAAGGGCTTTCTGAATTCACAGAGTACTTGTCAGAATCAGTGGAAGTACCGTCACCATTTGATATTTTGGAGCCGCCAACATCAGGAGGCTTTCTGAAACTTTCTAAGCCTTGTTGTTACATTTTCCCTGGTGGAAGAGGAGATTCAGCACTATTTGCTGTGAATGGGTTCAACATGCTTATCAATGGAGGATCAGAGAGAAAATCTTGTTTCTGGAAACTCATCAGACATTTGGACAGAGTAGATTCAATTTTGCTCACTCATATTGGAGATGATAATTTGCCAGGAATTAACAGCATGTTGCAACGGAAAATGGCAGAATTGGAAGAGGAGCAGTCTCAAGGCTCTACTACCAATAGCGACTGGATGAAAAATCTAATTTCACCTGATTTGGGAGTTGTATTTCTTAATGTTCCCGAAAGCCTAGGAAACCCTGATCCCAATTTTCAATTAAAAAGAAGTGTAGAAGAGGCTTGTTTTACGTTACAATACTTAAACAAGCTATCCATGAAACCAGAGCCTCTCTTTAGAAATATAGGAAACAACACTGAGCCCATTATCCTTTTTCAAAAAATGGGTGTAGGGAAACTGGAAATGTATGTGCTTAACCCAGTCAAAAACAGCAAAGAAATGCAATATTTCATGCAGCAGTGGACAGGTACGAACAAAGAGAAAGCTGAACTAGTATTACCAAATGGCCAAGAAATAGACATCCCAGTTTCCTACCTGACTTCGATCTCATCATTGATTGTATGGCATCCTGCAAACCCTGCTGAAAAAATAATCAGAGTTCTTTTCCCAGGGAACAGTACACAGTATAGCATATTAGATGGCCTAGAGAAGCTCAAACATTTGGACTTCCTTAAACAACCAATAGTGACACAAAAAGACTTAAGTGGCAACCTGACAAGTCCAGCAGTAAAGCAGACAAAACTGAAGCAGAGAACAGAGAGTAAAGAAAGTCTCAAGCCAATCACTAAAACGCTGTCTACAAAGACTGTCAGAAAAGAATCGAGAGAGGAGGCCTCTGACACAGGGAAATCTAGCCTGCCAGAAAAGGCTCAAAAAGTAGAAAAACCCATCATAAAAAAGGAAAAACCAGCAAAAAGTGAAAGTAAGCTCTCTGTGACTGAAAAAGACCTAACAGCCAAGGAGCAACAAATTGTGAAATCTGAAACTCTTGAAAAACAAGCCACCGATGTGAAACCAAAAGTAATAAAGGAGAAGCATGTGAAAAAGGAAGTGAAAGCAAAATCTGAAGAAAAACCAGAGGAGAAAGAAAAGTCAAAGAAAGAGGTGCCTAAGAAGGATGAAAAATCCCATGCCAGGAAAGAAGAAAAGCCTAAAAAGGATGATTTGAAGAAAGAAATAAAGAAAGAATCTAAGAAAGAGCCAAAGAAAGAAGCTGCTCCAAAAGAATCCAAAAAAGAAGAGAAAAGGGAAGTGAAAAAGGAAGAAAAGAGAGAAATCAAGAAGCTTCCTAAGGAGATAAAGAAAACCTCTGCTGCTTTGCCTGAGTCAAAGAAGATTACGGCAAAGTCAAAACCACTGAAGAAGGAAGAACCCATCAAAAAAGAAAGTGGACTTGCTGGGAAACCCAAAGAAAAAGTTAAAAGCAAGCCAGTGAAGAAAGAGCTCAAAGTGACTGAAAAATCAGCTGCATCAGTTGCTGTTTTGGGAGCTGGGGCTGCCACTGTAGCAGCTGCAAGCCTAGCAGCCAGTGGGAAAGAACTTGAAGTCCAGAGGTCACTTATGTCATCACCAGAAGACTTAACAAAAGATTTTGAAGAACTAAAAGCGGAAGAAGTTGAAGTAGTGAAGGAAACAAAGGAAGATAAAGTTAAAAATGAAAGCCAGCTAACTGACGTAGAACAAAAGGAAGATTATACTGTTCAAAAAGAAAAAAATGAAGGTCCAACTCATTCTCCTGATGAAAATATCACCACTGCAGAACCTGAGGGAGAATGTGAACAAACTCCTGAAGAGCTGGAGTCTGTGGGAAAGGACAAGGTTGATGACAGTGAAAAATTTGAAGAGGAAGGAGCAGGATTTGAAGAATCTTCTGAGGCAGGTGACTATGAAGAAAAGGCTGAGACCGAGGAGGCAGAAGTACGAGGGGACAATGAAGAAGTGCCAACAAGTTTCAAAAAGCAAGGCATAAAGGATATCATTGAAACAGAGGAGATTGAAAAAGAAACGATAGAAGCCCCTGAAAATGAAAAAATGAAAGGGTTAATATACGATAAAAAAGCTGAATTTAGAATGGAGTATGAAGATCACTATGACGAAAATTTAGAAGAAACAACAGTTGAAAAGGCAGAAACAGAAGACACTGAAGAAGAAATTGAAGAAGACAAAACTGAGGAGGTCAAAGATGAAGAGGAAACTGAAAAAACACGAGCTGAAGGGGATTATGTCATGGCTGTGGTAGACAAAGCTGCTGAAATGGATGATAAATATGGTTTGCCTATAACTACTCCAACTAAATTGTCAGAATCTCCATCTCCGGCAAAGGAACCAGCATCTTCAATCCATGATGAAACTCTACCTGGTGGGTCAGAAAGTGAAGCAACTGTTTCAGATGAAGAAAACAGAGAAGACCAGCCTGAGGAATTCACTGCTACTTCAGGTTATACCCAGTCCACTATTGAAATATCCAGTGAACCAACTCCAATGGATGGAATGTCAACTCCACGAGATATAATGAGCGATGAAACAAACAATGAAGAAAGTGAATCTCCTTCCCAAGAATATGTTAACATTACTAAGTATGAGTCAGCACTATATTCTCAAGATTTTGCTAGACCTAAAGTTGCTCCTCTGCCTGATGCTTTTAATGGATTGTCCGAAGGATCAAAAACAGATGCTACTGAAGGCAAAGACTACAATGTTTCAGCTTCTACCATTTCACCACCATCTTCATTAGAGGAAGATAAATTTAACAAAACTTCTTTCCAGGATCTGTATCATCTTCGGGAAAATGAATTCAAAACTGTTAATAAATTAGAAATTTCAGAAACTTGGGATGAGAAGATTAGCCCAACTATAGATGAAAGTCCAGCCCCACTATCACCAGTTGCTAAAACACCTCTTAGCGAACGTAGTGTGAACTTTTCCCTAACTCCCAATGAGATTAAAACATCAGCTGAGCCTGTATCTCTCACAACACTGCCAGAAAAGCATCACGAAGCCCAGGAAGAGCAGTGCCCCAGCCCTGATGATAAAACATTAGAAGTGGTATCCCCTTCACAATCGGCTGCTGGAAGTGCTGGTCACACCCCTTATTATCAGTCTCCCACTGATGAAAAGTCAAAC
This sequence comes from Diadophis punctatus similis, assembly GCA_023053685.1. Classification (NCBI taxonomy): domain Eukaryota; kingdom Metazoa; phylum Chordata; class Lepidosauria; order Squamata; family Dipsadidae; genus Diadophis; species Diadophis punctatus. The sequence goes on along the minus strand of JALIGW010000002.1, from coordinate 29,620,301 downwards.
CAACTTCCAACTGAGATTCCTGGAAAGACAACTGAAGTACCAATCAGTGTTGAAGTTAGTGATGCCAAAGACAGTGTTGCAAAACACAGAATAAGCCCAATGGATGAACCAGTGCCTGATTCTGAATCGCCTTTTGAGAAAGTGCTTTCCCCTTTACGAAGTCCACCACTTATTGGTACAGAACTTTCTTATGACACATTTTTAAGTGCTGATATAAAATCTCTCAAAGAAACTCAAATTACCTTTGAAAAGAAAAGTGAAACAGATGATTCCGTATTGCAGAAGAGCTCAGTTTCTGAAGTTACTTCGACAAACATTTTCCAAGAGCAGCAGGATGAAAAAGATTTGGAGCTGGCACCTCCAAAATCAGACATTCTTCTAGAAAAGAAAAAGGATGATTTAGAAACTTCAGAAATTCAGTCTGCATTAGTTTTGGATGAGAGGAAGCTGGCAGAGGTTTCTCCTACTCAGGTGGATATTAGTCATTTAGGCTATTTCAAAGAGGACACTAAAATGTCAATATCTGAAAGTACCGTCTCTGATAAATCTGCAACTCCTGTTGATGAAGTTGTAGCAGAAGATACTTATTCACATATTGAAGGAGTTGCATCTGTTTCTACAGCATCCGTTGCTACTAGTTCATTCCCAGAACCAACCACTGATGATGTATCTCCTTCGTTGCATGCTGAGGTTGGATCTCCTCACTCTACTGAAGTTGACGATTCTCTTTCTGTGTCTGTTGTACAAACACCAACTACATTTCAAGAAACAGAAATGTCTCCATCTAAAGAAGAGTGTCCAAGACCAATGTCAATTTCTCCACCAGACTTTTCTCCTAAAACAGCAAAGTCAAGAACACCAATATTAGATCATAGATCTCCCGAACAATTGACTATGTCAGTAGAATTTGGACAAGATTCACCTGAACAGTCTTTGGCCATGGATTTTAGCAGACAGTCGCCTGAGCAACCCATAGTAGGTGCTGGTGTGCACCATATATCTGAAAATGGTCCCACAGAAGTTGATTTTAGCCCTTCAGACATGCAGGAACATGGATTTCCAAATACAATATCACCAGTGGAACAAGTATGTTTTAGCCACGAGAAGGATCTTTCAGAAATTATTTCAGTTTCTCAGATAGAGGCTTCACCTTCACCTTCCACTTCCTCTGTCCATACACCTTCACAGGCAAGTTCTCCCCTGCAAGAAGAAATCCTATCAGGTGTTACACAGCCTGATATGCCATTACATTCTACATTTCCATCAGAAAAAATGCAAAGCTTGGGAGAGAAACTCTCACCAAAGTCTGATTTATCTTCATTGACACCACGGGAATCTTCTCCTTTGTATTCGCCTAGTTTTTCAGATTCACCACCCATCATGAAAGAAACAATGGCTGCTTCTCAGTCATCTCTATTATCACTGCACGTATCCCCAGACAAATTGTTTGGCTATCATACATCAGTAGTTCAAGATCCTGAGACAAAACATGGCCAAGAGCTTCTAGTATCTAAGGTTCAGGACAATATCGAAGAAACATCCATATCACCAGAACCGCTTATTTACTCTTATAAGGAAACTGGAAGAACCACTAGGTCACCTGAGGCTGTTAGTTATTCCTATGAAAAAGCAGAGGAAGTCACTGAATCCCCTGAAACCTTTGATTACAACTATGCTGCAACAAAGGAAATTACCAGATCAATAGAGGCAGATAGTTATTCTTACGAAAAAACAGAAAAAACCACCAAGTCACCAGAAGCCCTTGATTATTCTTATGAGAAATCCACCAAACCTTCGGAGTCTGTCCATTACCCTTTTGAGTACGCAGAGAAAGCTCCCAAATCGCCTGACATTTCAAGCTATCGCTATGAGAATGACAAATACTTTGTTTCAGAAAAATCTGAAGTCCGTCAAGATGTTGACTTATGTCTTGTCTCATCCTGTGAATACAAGCATCCCAAAACAGAACTGTCGCCTTCTTTTATAAATCCCAACCCCTTAGAATGGTTTGCAAATGAAGAACAATCTCAAGACCAAGAAAAGCTGTTAACTCAGTCCGGAGGTGCTCTACCACCCTCTGGAGGTAAACAGCCAGCTCGCCTGTGTGGTGAAACACCCCCAACGTCTGTAAGTGAATCTGCTCCGTCACAGACCGACTCAGATGTACCCCCTGAAACGGAAGAGTGTCCTTCCATTACAGCAGATGCTAACATTGATTCAGAAGATGAATCTGAAACGATACCGACAGATAAAACAATTGCATATGAACACATTGACCCTCCCCCAGTCCCTGTTCAAGATCGCAGCCCTTCACCTAGGCACCCAGATGTCTCCATGGTAGATCCAGAGACCTTACCTATTGACCAGAATCTAGGGAAGCCTTTGAAAAAGGATCTGAAAGAAAAAACAAAAACAAAAAAGCAGGGGATTAAGACCAAATCTTCCTCTCCTGCCAAGAAGAGTGATAGCAAACCTAAGCAAGTGGCTTCCCCAAAACCTGCTGGCTTAAAGGAATCATTAGATAAAGTTTCCAGAACTGCTTCTCCAAAGAAGAAGGAGTCTGTGGAGAAAGCTGCCAAAAATGTCTCTACTCCAGAGATAAAATCATCTCACAATGAAGAGAAAGATAAGGAAACTAAGAATGCGGCCAATTCTACAACATCGAAGTCAGCAAAAACTACAACTTCAGGTGGGATAAATTGTAAAGTTAATCTCATATATCAGCTTCCTTCAACCTATTGTCTTTGAGCGGTACCAGACTGCAGCACTCAAAATTCTCAGCCTTCATTGACAACTGGTGGCTAAGAATTCTGAAACAACTGGATTACTGTAACTAAATTACTTAAGAGAATGTAGATATATTTTTTCTGTAGTTGTATTTAAACCTACCTGTTTTAAAAGCCGTTATTTTACATGAGGACCATTGAAATAGTGTTAAGTTAGTTTATTTCAGACTTGTTAACCTGAATGATTTTGGCACGATTCAACTTGTTAGAAAAACATTGGATTTTTTTTAATGAAACATTGATGTTTGTCTACCAGTGTTTCTAAACAATATTTCAGAATAGTGTGTAGCTGTGCAAGACAAAACAAAATTCCCGCAGTAAACATTTTACCATGTGGACAATATACTAGCATTTTTAAGACTCAAGGAGTACACATTCCAGTCCAGTTCAATTTAAAGATGGCAGTTGGAATGTAGAAAAATATTACTGCTGTGATTTTTCATGAAATCTTTTTAAAAGGGGGGAGGGGAGGATAAAAAGAAGCAAAAACAAACTTAGACTCCTTTCATGGGAAACATTATAGTTTGAAAGAAAAATAGAAAAATGTCTATCAAGAAGGTTCCCTAGACAAATCAAGATAATTGTAGAATGCAGAGTTCTTTCATGTTAAAAAAAGGACTAGAAAGTCAGAATGAATTTTAGAACTTAAATATTCAGATCATTTTACACCCCTCACAACTCTTAGGATTTTTTAAAAAAAGGTATCAAAGTTTGTCATAATGGCTGATATATTATTTCTTCTTTGAAATATTGTGCTTCAAATTGGGATTAGATGGAATATAAATATACATAATCTGTTGTTACAGGAAAATTGTATGGAAATATCTTTTTGAATTTTGCCTAGTATAGCAAAAGTAAAAAAAATGCTGAATGGATAGCAGCTATTCAACTTGAGGTGCCTATCCTTCTCTGTTCATTTCAAGATATTTTGGATTTTAAAACCCATATTTCCTTCACAGACAAATCCAAGTTATGGAATTGGAACCTAATACATCAGTTATTATGCTAGGTTTTAGTTTATAGTTATATTCAGTATTTGAGAAAGCAAATGAAAAATTACTGCATTAAGAAATGATAATATTTCTGTCAGTGATTGCTAGAAAATTTAAAACCTGTGTTTAGAAGTCAGAATAATTAAGTGTCAAACTAGATTCAACAATATTGGAAAATAACCTTAAATGTTTAAAATTATGGATAATGTTCTTAGTTGAAGGAGAATACTGCTCTTAATATACATAGCAATCTGTGGTCAGATACTTCGTTTTAAATAGCCACTGAGCCTTGTGTTACTCTATTAATTTGAAACCATAATATTAGAAAGAAATATAAGCAGCCTAGATTCATTGAGAGTTTGGTAGCCTATAAATTGAATACATTATTATTACATACCGAACAATGTGAAATCACAATAAATTATTATTACTATCTGTTCACAACAATATGAAGTCACAGCTGCAATTTTTAGCTGGTTTTAGTCTTTATATTGAGTTCTATCCAAAAACTTAAGATGTTATAATGTGTTGGTGTTGTATAAGTGAGGATTCAAGCAGTGTGATTTTTTGTAATTGACAGATGAAAAATTTGTCAATACACAGATTTTCAAAGTGCTATCCAGAGTGCTCATAACCACTGGAAGCACCGAAGCTGGTTTATGCCACAAGGTTTCAGTTTTGATTTTCAGGTCTGGATATTTTATGTTCTCCATTCTTTGTCTTCTATTCTACTATCCCCTAGTATTGCCACATCACTCATACATACTTTCTTCTTTTAACCTCAATTGTATCTGGTGTGTTAGGGTCAAGATTTTCGTGAGCCAAGACTTTATCAGTTTTATTTGGAATTCCAACAAAATTTTAACCTACCGTATTTTTCGGAGTATAAGACACACCTTTTTCCTTCCTAAAATTGGCTGAAAATTTGGGTGCGTCTTATACTCTGAATGTAGCTTTTTCAAAGCTTTTTTTTCCAGCCCTAACTAGGTGCTAACGATCTTCCCAGCTCTTACCTTGCAGGCTTTTTCATTGTTACTCTCTCCGAAGAATGTTTTTCCAGCCCTAAGTCTTTGCAGAATTTTTTTTCATTGCTCTACTTGCTCCGAATAAGTTTTTTTCCAGCCCTAACTAGGTGCTAACGATCTTCCCAGCTCTTACCTTGCAGGCTTTTTCATTGTTACTCTCTCCGAAGAATGTTTTTCCAGCCCTAAGTCTTTGCAGAATTTTTTTTCACTGCTCTACTTGCTCCGAATAAGTTTTTTTCTAGCCCTAACCAGGTGCTAACGATCTTCCCAGCTCTTACTGGCTTGCAGGCTCTTTCATTGTTACTCTCTCAGAAGAATGTTTTTCCAGCCCTAAGTCTTTGCAGGGTTTTTTTCATTGCTCTACTTGCTCCGAATAAGTTTTTTTCTAGCCCTAACCAGGTGCTAACGATCTTCCCAGCTCTTACTGGCTTGCATGCTCTTTCATTGTTACTCTCTCAGAAGAAGGTTTTTTTAAGTCCTAACCAGGGGATAAAATAATGTGCTGAAGCTGACCAGACTAAGGACGCTAGCCAGATGAATACCTGGTAGGCAGATTGTTTTCCCCTATTTTCCTCTCCAAAAACTAAGGTGCGTCTTATACTCCAGTGCGTCTTATATTCCGAAAAATACGGTACTCATTTTTTCAACTCTTATATTCCCACCATTTTTTTCATTTCTGGTACATAATAACTTTTACAGATGTTCCAGTGAATCATTTTGTGTTATGCCATTGTTTATAATCAGTTATGTGATAAGTGAATAGTCATCTCTTTTCTTATTTTTCAGTCCAAATTGTCCAGTTTAGCTTTTGTTCAATTAAATAATTCCAGCATATCGTATCACAGAAAGGGCCTAGGTACTGATAGCTTTGATATTGTTTTGACAGTTTGTTCATTCCTTGGATATATCCCTTACGAATCACATTTTTAATATGCCCATGCTTGATGTTATCCAAGTGTAAATTTTCCAGATATTTGTAGGCTTCATCCTGACAGTTCTTGATGGTTCGGCCACTCAGCATTTTAATTCCATTACTTGTGATTTTACCCCATTTTATTGCTACTACATCACACTTTTATAAGCAAAATTTTATTGCCATATTATGTACTTTAAAATTCTTAGTGTTTGTCAATGACTGGATTTAGATTAATGATTTTCTATAAAGCTTCAGATCGTTCATGTAAAACAAATGTAATATTTAATTAGCATTTTTTTGCTTTTTAATAACCAGGATTTGTTTTCTTCAAAATCATTGAAAGAGGAATCATGGAAATGACAAATAAGGATAATAATGGAAGATGTCTCTCCTAATGTTGATAAGCCCATATTGTTCATTTCCAACCACCATTTCCAATTCTGTCTTCCGCTGCATTATTTTTTTCTTTAAACATTCTAATGTTTTTACTGACATCATTTGTTTCCAAACATGTGACGATCCAATTAGGTAGTAATAAACCAAACCTCATTTTATTAGCAATGCAGTCTAATATGGCTTGTGCCATAATCTCTTTTAATTCTTCTTTTTTAGGGGTGAATTCATAGGTTGTTTCAGTACTAGCCTGTTCTGGTTGATAAGTTGATAAGTTATCATTCATATAGTTTATATCAATTATTCCTTTATATTTCCAATTATTGTTACTGAGTTTCTTTGACTGTTCTACTATTTTGGGGAGAATCTCTCATTTTCACAATTTTTCAGAACTGAATTTCTTTCAGTTCTGCTTCCCTGAATATTTTATTTCTGGTAAAGAATCTTCTTCATTATACTTTGTCACACAGTCAGTCAAATATTTAGACTGGATTTGACATTTTTATCTATCAAGTTCTTCCAAAAGGGATAGGCAGATGTTGCTGTTTGAAGTTTGTATCATCATAGGTATCATCACAGGATAGTAAGCGGGTCTAAGTAAGGCTGCCTTTTGCAATTGACTGATGATGATTTTTGTCAATGCTCTAGTTCTTTTGGAACGTTGTATTATTATTATATACACAACAATGTGAAATCATTCTATAGCTGCCATTTCTTTATCTGATGTTGGCCTTCAAAGACATTGAGCTCTTTCTTTTCGTTTTTGATTGGCATGCACTAACATCTTGTGCCTGTCCAGCAAGGTGACAGCAGTTAGACAACTTTGACTGATCTGAAAAAAGGGCAGACGTAGATAATAATTGTGTAAGCGATTCCCAAGAAATATTAGACTATAGGCTAGAATGGGAGTGTTTTAAATGTATCTCGGCCATGGGCAGGAGCAGATTATTGCCATAAAATTTTTCCAAGGAAACTAGAAGTCAAGCTTCACTCTCTTAATGCTTGTGCTCCTGAATCTTTTATATTTCACCTTCCTTGTAATATGTGATATTCAGAACCCATATGGTGTAGTACGTCAGGTATTGGACTATGAGCAGGGAGACTTTGTTTGTGTGTATGGATGTATGGATGTATTCTAGTCCCTCTCGGGTAAGAAAGCACACTGGATGGCTTTGGACCAGTCATTCTCTTCTCAGCCCAATTTCTTTCACAGTTGTTGTAGGGGGAAAATAGGAGAAAGGAGCACTATATATGCTGCTTTGTGTTCCTGTGCCCAAAAAATTGGAATATAAATGAAATAAAAACACATTTATACATATACACAAACAGGCATGTATGCATACATACACACATATGGTTAATAACTTATTCTTTTTGTACATATCTTGTTCTGTTCACTAAGTACATTTCTATGGTACAAATATCTGATTTTATCAACTGATTAAATTCCACAGGATAATTCAAAACCATTAAAAATATATGAACATCACAGCTGGAGCTTGATGTGTCAGTCTGTCCAACTTGAGTTTATCATTAGTAGACAATGTTTATTACCACAAACTGAGACAGGACTCTTATTTATTTATTATTATTTTAGGACCTGGAAATGTGAAGCCAACAAAATCTATAGCTGTGCCTCCAGGACCTCCTGTGTATTTGGACCTGGTCTATATTCCTAACCACAGCAATAGCAAGAATGTTGATATAGAATTTTTCAAGAGGGTGAGATCATCCTATTATGTTGTGAGTGGGAATGATCCTGCTGCTGAAGAACCAAGCAGGGCTGTCTTGGATTCCCTGTTGGAAGGCAAAGCTCAATGGGGAAGCAATATGCAGGTACGTTCTCCAGAATCTATGAAGTAAAGGAAAGCCCATTAAAATAACATGCTAAGAATCATCTTTTAATTATCTGAATTCAGTAACAAAACCTAAAGGGGGAGAACTTACTTTTGTTTAAAATCACAAGATGAGAAAAGTGGTACATCTAAATCAGGGGTCAGCAACCCATAGCTCTGGAGCCGCATGTGGGTCTTTCATCCCTCTGCTGCGGCTCCCTGTCGCTGGTCAGCACAACAATTTTGAGAGGAGCTTCCGGTTAGGGGGGAAAGCATGGTGTGCCAGGAGGAGACTCTATGGCAAGGGGCGTGTTTTCCGATCGGCTCCACAATTGATAAGGCTTTTGGTTAGGAGAGGTGGAGGAAGAAGGACACCGCATTAGGAGGAGACTCTATGGTGGGGGAACCGGACTTCCGGTCGGCTCCAGAATTGAGCCGGTTAGGACCTTTGTGGCTCTTTGAGGGTTTAAGGTTGCCAACCCCTGATCTAAATTTTCAACAGTTGTCTTTTTACTCAGGAGACTTGATTGTGTAATTTGTAATTGATTAATCGTGTATTCTGTCTGCAATACCATGATCATAGACACAGCACTTCCTGGGGCAAAATGAATATTCATTTTTTCCCATTCCCCCAAAGTGGGATTCCAATGAGAATTGCAAGATGGGTAGCAAATAAATTTGAAAATTAAAGAAAATAAATAAATAAACTATTGGATCTCTCCTCTTCCCTGGTTACTTTTGCGCTCAGTGTTCCCACATCCCTAAACTCTGATATTGAGAAGAATTTGAAAGTTTTGATGCTTAGAGCAGAATGGGATCAGTGAAGATCCAAATGATCCTCAGCACTGCTAACTTTTCACCATAAGTCCCAATGTTTGAAAATGGATCTAGATCAGGGGTCCCCAAATTTGGCAACTTTAAGACTTGTGGACTTCAACTCCCAGAATTCTCCAGCCAGATATTCTCTTTAAAAAATACTTCTTCCACTTTTTACATTTATTTATATTTACTTACATGGCCACCCATCTTACCACTGTGACTGGTTAGCTAATATGAATCAAAATGCAATATAAATACAATATATATATTAAAAATCTACCTAGTTGCATACTTCCCCAAATATTTTTCTGTGCCCCAAATACTGTGCCGGGAAAGGATCCAATTATAGAAAAGAGGCTTTCACATTTCTAAAATAATGGTTAATAAAATTTTAGCAATAATTACCTAACAGAATTTTGCAATTTTGAAAAATACTAAAATGAAAAACTTATCCAAGGATTGTTGTGTTTGTGGAACATTTTGTTATAAAAGTGTAGAAAGTACATAAATAATAGATGCAATATATTCTCAGTAGTATTTATCTGGATATAATGAGGATGGTGGTGGCCTAAGATATTGTTCTGCTTTTCAAAATCCATCTATAAACTACTAAGATACTCTTTCCCATAATCTTTAACTGGGCTAAACAATGCATCAGAGAGCAAAAGATTTCTGAGCTAAGGTACCTCAAATGGACTAACTTATAGAATGTGTCCAAAATCTGGGAGCCATCACTTCTATAGAATTGAAATTTAGCCGATTTTATAAAATATTTTATCACATAAACATTACCATAAAGCAATTTATGACATAATACAAAATGTCATACCACATTCTGTGCCAATGTTTGACTCTGCTGTATAGTTCAACATGGGCTATTTTCAAAGCAGATCCACTTCTGAATGTATCCCAACTTTTTCAGTGAAGGCAATACATTATAAACTCTGTCACTGTTGAAGGCATTGAAGAATCTGGTTAGAAAATATCTCTGAAAGGATCATCCAATGGGTCACAGGTTGTCTAGTAACAACTAATTGTCTTCCTATATCCAGTTATTTCTTCTGATGATTAAGCTTTCCCAATTGGCCATTCTCCAAATGTGTTGGGATGGCCTGAGAATATTATGATTGTAATTTCAACACATCTAAAAGATGCCAAATTTGGTAAGATTATGCACAGGTATTTAAGACATACTAGTTGGTTGGCAGTGCAGTCCCAGGGCTTTACAAAACTCCCAGTTTGAGAATTTTATGTTTTAGAGAATTTCAGAATGCTCTGTTCCTTGCTGATATGTTGTTGGAGGGGAGAGATTCACTTCCAGAAATTGCTAAATCATCCCACAGCAAACAATTTTCCATTCCAGGGTTGTGCACATCCTTAGAGTGTCAGTACTGTAGTGAGATTTTTGATTGTTCTTCCTTTTGTCATTTCTTCTCTAATGTACTCTTTGTATGACAGGTGACATTAATCCCAACACATGATTCAGAAGTGATGAGGGAATGGTACCAAGAGACCCACGAGAAACAACAGGATCTTAACATCATGGTTTTGGCAAGCAGTAGCACCGTTGTTATGCAAGATGAATCTTTCCCCGCATGCAAGATTGAACTGTAAAAAAAAAAAAAAGCAATGCATTTCAACTTTCAACTTTGTTTCCAGAAATTCTTGAATTTGAAAATACTTTTTCTAAAAATATAATCCATCTAATTCAGCTGCTGAACTATATATACCTGCCAAATGCTATACTGTATCAGAGTGATGCAAGTCACTATTTTTTTTTCAGTCTTTGCTAATTGCTAAGGGAAATAACAGTATTCCCACCATAGGGTTCAAATTACTGCAAAACCTGCAGATTCAGGTTCATCTTCATTGAACACTAGGAAACCATGCACTAGCAAACACTGCTGACTTCTGCCAGGTTGGGGGTATTTGCCCTTGGAAGAAACAGAGAGAAAAGGTGGAGAGAGAGAGGAGGGGAGGGGGAAGATGAGTTGGATGGCATAGAGGAGAATAAAATAATTAATTCTGCATTAGTTACACAGCAGTCAGTGACTTACCTCCTGCAGTCTAGCATCCTAGAGAAAGAAATATTTGTTTTTTTTCCAGAGTAGGCATATTTAATTTAGTGACATCTTAGCTAGAACATTAAGTGAAACAATGTGGTTTTGAAGGAACATTGGAAACACTTACTATTGGCAACTTCCCATTCAGTGTTTCATTGTCACGTAACACAATTCTCTTAGACAAAATACGCATGTGGTTTGAACCCCATTCAGTTTACCATGCGGACATATTGGTCTAAGGCATGCTCCCAGCGAAAATTCAGAGTTCTTTCAAATTTGACAAACTTGCATGCTAAAACACCCAGGTCACTGACAAGTTTACTGAAGCAAAATACCAAAGCAGTTGGGAGTACCTATGGTAGACAAAATGCCTTAGAAAGTGACTTGAATGTACAAAGATACTTGATGCACTTATTTTTTAATGCAAGATAGCAAGTTTATAAAACATCTGTGTAGGATTATAGTTACACCAGTACAGAACTATGGGTGTGCATGTGTGCTATTGGAAACCTCTCTGATTGGTCAGCTTGGTGCTATGAATTATGTATGTAAGTTGAACACTTCATTGGTGCACCTGAACAGCAAACCTTGTTTGAAGTTATTATTATTTTCCCACCCCCTCTCTTTTTTCCTGCTTCCTGGAGGCATGAAAGAAAAGGTGTTCGGTACCAGAAATTCAAAATAACAAAAATATATGGGATGTTACAAAAAGGTGGTCTGCACATCTGTACAGTCTTTGAAGCTTTGTTTTGTCTTACATTAGTTTGACTGTTAATTTAAGAGTGAATATGGAGACAAATGTACAGAATTTTTTTAGCTGTGCGCAAACTTTTAATAGATGAATTTTTAAACATGTTTTGTTTACAGGAAAATGCAGAAAAAAACCCAGGTGAAGGAGAATTTTTTAGTAGTTTTGTAAGACAACACATAGTGTTATTTTGAGTTTTGGTGAGAATGAAGTACGATAAAACAGTACCATATTTATTGAAAGTAGCTGACTGCCAAGGATTATCTTGCGGAGAGCACACTAGCAATATCGTTATGTGTTAGTGATCAAAGAACTAAGGACTGAAAGGTTAGTTCGCTTTCTTTTAAGCAGGCAGCTTGGATTGGGGGCTATTCCATGGTTTTATGCAATCCAAGGAGTCATTTGTGATGGCACTATTTCACAGTACCAATAAACACAGCTTACGATGGGGGGGGGGGTTGCATCAAACCACGCTTTGTGACATTACAAGCAGTCCCGTGAGACACCTGTCAAACCCTCCAGTGTTAGTTGGGCAGCAGAGATCTTGACTTAATTTTCCTAGGTATTCCTTTATCCTACACTATCTTAAGTAAAATTAATTGAAGGATCCTTCCCCAAAGTAAAACCAGAACAGGGTATACTGTATATAATGTGATTCTGTGAAATCATAGAAACGTGCAAAATGTAATCCTGACCACAGAGTTTAATTGATGAGAACCTCAGCTCCCAGGTTCTTCAAAGCTTCTAATTCCTAGGGTAGAATTACAGGAAGAAGAGCGGCTGATCAGGATTTCTTATAATCAGATGGGATTTAATATCCCGCATCTTTTCAAATTAGCACACAGAAAAGCAAAGTATGCAAAACTTATTCAGGTATGCATAATTTCTACAGATTACAGGAATCAATTTTATGTGTGACTGAGTTTGGGTTGTTTGGTCACACATTGTTCCACTTGGCTTCGTAGCAGTAGCAATTGAGTGGTGATGCTAGCATACCACACGGTATGCAACCACACTACTTTCTCCCTGCCACTTACAGCACCTGCTAGGGTTGCAGGGTTCTCTGGTTCTTCTCTCATCTTCCCAAACATGCCACCATTCCATTTATCCAGACAAATTACATGTGCCTGGCCTAGTGCAAACTTACTTGCTTATTTTTTAATGTTCAAGACCACCTCTTCCGGGAAGCCTACAATTTCATTATAAGACAGATGGAAATGAAAAGTCAGAAAAATAAGAAAATGTGTGATAACAGAGGTCTGATAATATTTCTCATGCTGGTATAGTATTTTCATGACCAGAGTACATGTTATCACTACCTGTAATAATACCTCCATTATCCTTAATGTTTTACTTTGCAGCTCTGCACAGACTTTTCACAATCTTATTCTTTCTATAATAGGAATTTGTATTGTTCTATGCCAACCATGTTTTCAGAATGCCCTGATTTCATTAAGTAGGAGACAACTATGGCATTTTGTTTATTATATGTTATATAATTTATTTTAATTGTTGCATTGTTTTTGTTTTATTTTGCTAATTTTTATATATTTTAATATTACTTTAGATCCTCTTTAATTTGGGCTGGGTAGCCCAATTAATGCTGTGAAATATTGTTTATGTTTTGTGGATTTAAAAAATTCTAATATTTTGTTTTTGTTTGATAATTCTAGCAATGCTATTTTATTTATTATTTTACCTTTATCCAAGAAACACTTCTGTTCTTGTAGCTCTTTATTTTTCTTGGAACAGCGTAGATCAGTGTTTCCCAACCTTGGCAACTTGAAGATATCTGGACTTCAACTCCCAGAATTCCCCAGCCAGCGAATGCTGGCTGGGGAATTCTGGGAGTTGAAGTCCAGATATCTTCAAGTTGCCAAGGTTGGGAAACACTGGCGTAGATGGAAGCTCTATGGGTTGGATTCCAAGTCTTAAAAAAAAACCTGGTATGATTGTGGAATGAAAAGCTCGGGAAAAATGTATTTTTGAAAGAAGCAGGATAGCTGAATTCATAATTGTGAATGCTGCTTTTGGGAAATGCAGCAGTGGGAAAACATTGTCTTGGTACCCATTAAACAGAAATAACTACATGTTATTTGATATATTCCTGAATGTTATTCTCCCATACCTCATCCCCTTTCTTAGCCCAACAGTTGCTATTTCTAATACAATTCTATTATCATCCACTAATGTGATACAGTCCTAACCATATGTTCGTCCACATTGGATGACCCAGGCCGATAGCACTGACAGAAGGTTAAAATGTAAGCATTTACTGGGCAAAGCTGTTACTCTACCACATTGTTAGCATAATGATTGTGTTTTACTTATCCAAGTTGGCCACCTTGAAAATATTTGGGTTTCTTAGCAATGGCCATGCTGGCTGGGGAATTCTGGAGAAATTAATCTGGAGAGTTCCTTAATATGGAAATATTTATTTAGATGATTTATTCTGAGTGGGTGCCAAACGATTGCAATCAGCTCTTCCAATTAACAATGCATTATTCCATTTATTATTGCTTCAAGATGAATTAATTTTATGAACCCCCTCCCCCCAATTTGCTGTTTTTAAGCAAAATTTAAAGGATTTACCCAGCAGGAATGTGTTTAATTTTCTTCTTGCCAAAGGAAAAAAAAGAAGAAAATGTGAACAATAAGACAAAAAACTGACTAGATCATGGAGTTTATCAGTCTGTTTTGAACTGAACTTCTATGAGGATTATTTTTAGTTCATACTCAATAAACAATATTAAATATATATTTAAATGTGCAAAAGGGAAATTAATCTGCTGTCTCCAAAAAGTGAAAACATAGCAGATGTGTACATCAATAGGCCTGTTGAAGCAATTGTCTGAAATCAGCATGCCAGATCATTATGTATGCCGTATCAAATCAACTCTGTTGTGTGCGGTAGGACTTATTCCCAATAAACATATATAGGATTACCACCTTAATGGAGTTCAAATTTGGCCTTGACACTCCTTCACACTTTAAGCACATTATTGATCCTCTTGTAATTATTTTAGTATAGAATCAGAAATGTGGTTAGATTGGGATTTTTCTGTGTGTAAACTTTCCCTTTTACTTTATGCTTCCAAACGGTTGAAGGACCTAATTCTAATCTTTAATTCGGCAAATCTTGATTTTTTATGGCAATATATATTCACATATGACAGCCTTCCCTATCTTACTGGTGTCCAAATCAATGGATTACAATTTCCAGCATTGTCAGCCAGCATGCTAATTGCAAAGTCTGAGGATTTATAGTCCAATAACTCTTGTTTTTTTGGGGTGGAAGTACCAGTTTGTATAGCTTTGCTCAAAGGTCTCATTTTGCATCACTTCTCAAAGATCTCATTTTGCATCATTGATTCTAGCATTAGAACTATTTTTAATGTTCTGTTTTCTGACAACTTGCTCCTGAGAGTTGAGGAAAATTTCAGGAATACTTCTGAAAGTACAGGGACATGTAGTGGGCATGACATTGGCATTTGCCCTGCATATGAGTTGATGTGCCTTTTAGATCCAAGCCTATATTTTCTTTTTAAGTTTCTGAATAAAGCTATAGTAGTAGGCTATACAGTTCATAAACAATTGTTTTTGAACAAGCAGGCATAGGGTTTTGAATGGCAATCGGGACTGAATTTGAATGGCACTCAATTCTGGATTTCTGTTACTGTTGTTCTAGGAAGCTCCTCTAGACTAAACTAAATGGAACTAATAGTTGTGTTAGTCACAGCCCTACATAGTGAGTACAGTGACAGTCAATCTGAAGTACCATGAATACCGATATTGTGCTCTGTTACTCAGCACAGATTACTAGAAGCATGGTTCAATATTAATTAAATTAATAATTCAATATTAATTAATGAAACAAGAGTGAAATGAAACAATTTAATTAATCTTTAATTCTTCATGATTTGTGTTTAACTTCACATACAGTAGTGAATGAATCCAAATGTGTATACAAATATATTTAGCTGTCTTCAATAGATTAAGCGGTTTAGGAACCTTGCAACACAGAACTAAGAAGCTGTTAGTTAAGGAAAACATTCCAAGAACTCCCAGCTTAGCTTCAAGGAGTTAATTCTGCATTTCCTACATCATGGGTCATTTCTCCACTAGCAAGCATCTTCTAGAATCATCCCAACATTGATGTGCCATGATTAACAATAATGAGGACAGATTTTACATCACTTCAGTGATAAGTGGATGATGCTAGGAAAACATGATTAAGACCCTCACTAGTGGGGCAATGGCCATAGCCCTTTTCTCCATACATTAGTTCTAGCTCACAGATAATAGACATTTTTTGTAGTCTAGAAATATTAGTAATGGGGAAATGTTATATTTAAACTTACCAAAAAATTGTAAGTGCTCCTTGATATTAGAAGGAACCACAAAAATTGGTCTAATTATTTATATACATTTGGAAACTGCATTGCTTGCCTTGTTAAGGATGTTTGCTTCATTTTTTAAAAACAAAAAATATTTGTTGTGATCTTATAAAAATAACAAAATAAGAAAGCAGCATCAAAACCTTGAACATTTGGGGGGGAATTGTTTCTCTGCACTAAATTAGTTTAGGAGCTCTTGTTGCCCAGAGCGACTGTTCTATTCATACAAGACTGGGCTGTAATCACACCAGAAAAAGCACAGTTCTAAAAGTCCAGGATGCTTTCACATGATGGCCTGCAGCCATTTGATTCTTCCAAACCATGGAGAGAAAGTCTTGTCGTGGCTGAGAAGCACCTCACTCCTCTCTCTTGTTCTGAATGGTCTTGTTTGTGTCAGTCTGCAGCTGTGTATGGTTTTATGTCTTATAATCCTTCATCACCTCTATCCTATCAAGTCATATCTAAAGTAGAAAATTAGTTTCCAGTGAAAGTAATATGTAGTGCTTTTATGATATTTGTGTGCAATATCCCCTCTACCATTGAGGATATTTGATGTAAAGGAAATAAGCTCAGTTCCACAATAAAAAATTAAAATAGTTCAAGTGTTGTTGGGTTTTCTTTTCTTTCATTTGTATATTAAAGATGCAATTTCCATCAAAAAAAATCACAACCATGCAATTCATGTATGTATGTATGTATGTATGTATGTATGTATGTATGTATGTATGTATGTATGTATGTATATGTAATGTATATATATATGTATACACACACACTTATAGATGTTCTGTTCAATGGAACTGTTCTAGAATAAGTAAGAACTACTGTATTTTTCGGAGTATAAGACGCACCTAGATTTTAGAAGAGGAAAACAAGTATTCTGAACCAAATGGTGTAGTAATATATTATTTAATAAAATACCAGTATAGCAGAATACTTTTTACAACCATGTACACTTTTTACAAACTTCAAACTTGACAGCTTTAAAACTTGTGGACTTCAACTCCCAGAATTCCTCCTCCAGTCATGCTAGCTCAGGAATGGGAGTTGAAATCCACAAGTCTTAAACTTGCCAAGTTTGAAGACCCTTGCACCCCTAACCCAGGGGTCTTCAAACTTGACAGCTTTAAGACTAGTGGACTTCAACTCCCAGAATTCCTCCTCCAGTCATGCTAGATGGGGTAATTAGAAGGCAAAACACCCCCTTTTTTGCAAAAAGCCTGTTTTTCGGCCATTTTTTTTTTTTTGCAAAAACGAGGCATGCAGAGGGTTTGGGAAGCCTGCAGAGCACTCCTAGGGGGTGGGGGAAGGCAAAAATGCCTCCATTTTTGCAAAACGGCCCGTTTTTCGCAAAAATGGGATGCAGGGGCGGGGCTTCGGGAGGCCAAAAATGGTTGTATTCGGTGTATAAGACGCACCGACATTTCCACCCTCTTTTTGGGGGCAAAAAGGTGTATCTTATACTCCGAAAAATATGGTATATAAGTATATCATTTTAAACAGATATGCCCTCAGACTTTCCTATTTCAATGGGGTGCTTGTGAAGTGTTAATTTTGGAGCTCTAATCCTTTTCACCTGCAGCCGTCCAGCGTTTGCCAAACTACAACTTCTCAGCATCTTTCTCTATTGGCCAGGTTGTCTGAGTAAAAACTCAGTGCTTCCCTTGCTTTTAAGGTGGTGTTAAACTGCTGTAAGTTAGGGGTCTTACTGAAGCAGTATTATCAATTCTCACCAACTTGACCTATTAAAAAAATCAAATGCTTTAGTAATGAGAAACCCCAATATGACTCAAAGATTCCACCAACAATATATTATTAGCAATTTGTATTCACTTTGGCAGAATCTACAAAAGCACTGGGGAAATTATACTAAAATTAATGAACAATTAGTTATTCAATTAAACAGCTTGCTTGCCAACACAGTCTTTCAATATGTTGTCAGGAAAATGGGATATTTGGTCCTAAATCAGCTTAGTAAATTTACTAGAGTCTCACTTTGGTGTTATTGTTTGACAGTGAAGAAACAATTTCAAGTATAGGAAGTTTGTATTTCAATTAGGCTGAAAGGTCTCTTCTGTAGTTCGATCAGTAAGCAATAGTAGATACTCATACGGGAAGAACTAGAAATTCTTGATCCCAGTTTTTGGGTTATATAAGGCAAAATCCTTCAGAATATAACACTTTTTTTTTATAAAGTAGCAAAAATTATTTAAAGTTTTTTTCCCTGTAGGTTCCAAAAACAGTACCTGACATTGTATGTTCAATCTCAATTCAAAGACTTTTTAAAGAAGGTCTTCTGAAAGGCCACGTGTCTTCTGGCCAAACAGTCACTTCTGCTTAAGCCTCCTTGCAAATAGAATACCTATCACATAGGAAAGTTTTTTGATTGACTAAACTTAAAGTTTAATAGAAATATATTACATTTATATTCTGCCTTGTCTCTTGGAGACTAAGGTAATCAGCAGGGAGTCAACTTTTCATTTTGATCCATGAGAAACCTATGAAACTTCTGAGAGGATGAGAGACTCTTTACTGTAAAAGTTCATGACTGAGGATTGCTTGAATGTTGGTCTCAATCCAAATCCAATATTTTAACAACCCCACTGGTGTTGAGTCATTCTCTGACTCAAGTTCCTTGAAATTAAGACAGAGGTCTTCAAACTTGGCAACTTTAAGACTTGTGGACTTCAATTCCCAGAATTCTCCAGCCAGCATAGCATAGCTGGCTGGAGAATTCTGGGAGCTGAAGTCCACAAGTCTTAAAGTTGCCAAGTTTGGGGACCCCTGAATTAGGAGCTGAAGCAACGGATGCTCAAAGATGAAGAGACATTATTCGTGTAATCTTGGGCAGCAATTCAGAGGACAAGGACTTCTAATTTTGCACATTTAAGAGAGCAAATCCAATATACACTAGTCATCATTCCTACTCAGCTATGACCCATAGACCGGATCTTGTTGTATTGTTCTCTATTTATGAATAGGTTTATTTATTTTTATTTACCAGTTGTAGTGATATCTTGATTCTGGGACAGCCAAGCACTAACAGTGATCTGAGACCAAAGGAAATCACTAATTTCCTTCCTTTAAATAGGGACACTGGATTTCTTTAATGGACTGAAAGTGTATATGCTTTCCTGTTCATTGACGTGTTTAAGTATACTGTGAATTGGAATTGGCAATCTGCATATCAAATTAATAAATATGCAAATGATCTAACATTTTCTGAATGTAACTAGACACGCAAAGTCAAAACAAAAGACTTTGGTTGAAGACAGAATGTACATATATATGTAAATATGTGCTTTCATGCTACTTTTTAAAACAGTTCTGTATTATAAGCGAAGTACAGTAAGTACAGGGATACATTGCCCACATAAGACATTCATTCTATGATGTGCTCTTTCTATTTGCAATTCAGGAATGAAAAAATTACATCTCTTTAAAAAGAGATGCTTACGTTATTTTAAAAAAATTGATAATCAAGAATTGATAAATTCAAATGGCAATCCTATACACATTTATCTGGGAGTTAACTCATTGGACATAACTGCACCTACCATAACAACCAATAGCAATAGCACTTAGACTTATATAGTAATCCCTCGCTATATCACGGTTCACCTTTCACGGTCTCGCTGCTTCACGGATTTGCATCGTGCATTGTGTTCTGCATTCTGATTGGCTAAACAGTCTCTCCTGGATGTCGGCATCTGCGTTCTTTTGCCCTCTGCGCATGCGCAAAGCGTTCTGCTTGTGCAGAGGGCAAAAGAACGCAGATGCCGGCGTACAGGCGGGCGGGGGAAGCGGGCGGGGGAAGCCCCGCGCCGCGAACGCCACCAGGTTGTTGGGCTGTAAAGGTTAAAAATAAAGGTTCCTACTTCACGGATTTCGCCTATCACGGGTTCTTTTTGGAACGTAACCCCAGCGAAAAATGAGGGATTACTGTATACCACTTCACAGTGCTTTATAGCCCAAGCAGTTTAGTCAATATATTGCCCCCAACAATCTGGGTCCTCATTTTACCGACCTCAGAAGGATAGAAGGCTGAGTCAACCTTGAGCCTGGAGAGATTCGAACTGCCAAACAATACATTTGTTTCCAATATAGATTTTAGATCATAAAATACTGCATAAACATGAAACAATTTATACATGTAAAATTGGAACAGGAATTATATTCTGGAATATAGTACTATAAGAAGTCGTGCTAAGGTCTGCAGTGCAACAATGGCTAATCTTATTGAAAGTTCTGCTTATTAACCTGACATGAAAAATATATGCACTAGTCTTTCACAGTTGAGTGTCAAGATTAGCTAATGTGAAATGCAATTAGAACTCTGCTGACAGAATTTGGGGTTTTATGGTCATTACCGGTAACATTTATGCAGCTTATAACCACTGCTGGAAATCCTCCTGAAGACCAAACAAAGTGATCACTGATCATAAGGTCACAGGTCATAAATCTTGCAGGTAACGTTTTCTTTTAGTCATTTGCTTGACAAATGATGCGGCACAATCGAATTCTCACTCAGTTATAAGCAAGACAAATGTCAAATTGAATTCTCAGTATATGGAGGACATCATTTCCAAAAATGCAGAGACATATTCGGTACATACACACCTTCCAGTAAGTGTTGATTCTTGGTGACTGCCTAGATTAGATCCTGTGGTTTTCTTGGCAAGATTTTCAGACGTGGTTTCTTGCCAAGGCCTCCTTCCTAGGGCTGAGAGAGTGTGACTTATCTTTGTGCTGAAGGTGGAACTAGAACTCAGCCTCCTGGTTTCTAGCCTGCTGCTTTAACTATTACCCTAAACTGGTTCTCTTTCACTAGATTTAAGGCTACTCTTTGGCATGCTTGCCTAATCATTTGACTAAGACAGGAAATAGAGGGAGAAAGGAAAAACCAAACAAAGAATTTGTTAGAGATTTCTAGAAAATCTGGAATGAGGAAAGCTAGTTTGGAGGGGCTGAAACAGCTAATTTGTGACATTCTCTGAATAAAAGACAGCAAAGGCCAATTGGGTGGTTCTATAGAAAATAGGACTCTGTAAAACAGAAAAGTTAGAAACCGTAACGGCAATAAATGATAAAGTTGGAATTTCAACAAAACTAGAATGATGGAGGGCAATTCCCATTAGTAGTTGCTACGGTCCGGTCCATAAATCAGTATAAGTTAGACCTCAGTATCTGATGCAACAACTCCTCCCAAATGATCCTGCTCTAGCTGCTCTTTAATAACTAATATCTAATGCAATATCATTCATAGAAAGTAACAGGTTCCTTCCTGGTGGCCTTCTTGCTCTAGAATGTTTCTCGAAGAAGATTGGCACATAATGTAACTATGTACTATACAGGCAGTTTTAGGTTAACAATGACAATTGGAACTGGAATTGCCATTGCTAAGTACCAAGGACATAAAGTGCAACATCAGATGAGTTAGTGCTTAGTGATGGCAATTCCTTTTCTGTTGTGGGCCCCACCGTCAGGAAGTGTCTCCTGTTGGAGGTGAAGTCTGCACACACACACACACACACACACACACACACACACACACACACACACACACACACACACACACCTCCTGAAAACTTGGCTCTGCCACTTGGTCTGGGTCACTGACAGGGGCTTGTTACATTGGGGACATCTGACTTGATAGAGAAGATTCCCACTTCCAGGCCAAACCCCCCCCCCCAACTGTCTTGGTTTTTTACTTTTTAATTTAACTCTTCTAATTTTAATTGTCCTGTAGTATTTTTTAATTTTTTATCATATCGTAAACCACTGCTTTATAAGTAAAATGGGGACTTTAAAAATGTAATAAACTAATAAGTTCTGATGGTTTTATTGCTGTCATTAGGAAAGGACCATGCGGGATGATAAGCAAAGACCTCACAACCTCTGACTTACTATTGGCTTCTTCACTGACTTGGCTTATGTTGACTTAAAACAATTCATTTAGTGACTGTTGGAAATTACAACGGCACTGAAAAAAGTGACATGATCATTTTTCACACAACCATTTCAGCATCCCATGATAAGTGACTCATTTATGACGGCTGCAATGTCCTAAGGTCATGTGATCCCCTTTTGCGACCTCCTGACAAGCAAAATCAATGCGGGAAGCCAGATTCACTTAACAACCGTGTTACTAACTTAACACCTGCAGCGGTTCTCTTAACAACTGTAGCAAGAAAAGTCGTAAAATGGAGCAAAACTCACTTAACAAATGTCTCACTTAGCAACAGAAATTTTGGACTCAATTGTAGTCATAAGTAGAGGTCTACCTGTACACAAAGTTTATAAATAGCTGCCCAATTTGAACAATGAGGAACTGTATGGCATACAATAAACCAGTAAACAAATAGAAACGAAATACAAAATGCCAACTAAAAAAACAAACCAATTAATCAGCGATCAGGAACTAAATTTATTGCATTCTTCCAGGTGTATTAGCTCCTGATAGCGTTTTTAGTTTTGTTTAAACATCAACTTTGGCAAGAAGATTGACATAACAAAATGAACAGATTTATCTTATTGAGATTTTACTATGTTTTATTATAAAGGTGTATGGAGCCTTTCTAGGTAGAGTCCAGGTCAGCCTCTTTCTCTCATATTCATTGGTAATAGGAGCTGCAATCTGACCTATTTCTAATCTGATCCAGATTAATATTCACAGATCATGGTAGAATAGATTATTTCTGATTCTTTGAACTACCTTTTAACTCCCAAGTTGGGAAACACTGTTTTGATCTAGAAATAACAGAATATGCATGAATACATGTACACATTCAAATTACATTTATTTGTTTTCTCTGATTTCTAAACTACCAGCAATTCTTGTCAGTAACTATCATGAAAAATAGGATATGCTGACGATGACTATGGTCCTTCTGAAAGTACTATCTCACCTCAATATTTCAGAAAGGAACCATTTGATTAAATGACAAACCTTGTTCTCAGACACAACAGAGGTAATTGTATACTTTCAGAAGAACAGTAATAATAATAGATTTTGGAGAAGGGGATGACATATAGCTTGGATCGTGTAAAGATTTAATGTGCGGACAAGCCAAATCTGTATAAGGTACAAGACGGGATGAGACTCTGTTTATTGTCAAGAGAATCTGAGGCATAATGGAAGTCTGTCAGCAAAAGCATCATGTGGCTGCATTTGCTGTTTTTTTTATTTCCATCATTTCCTTAGCTTTTTCTTTCATTTCTTGCTCCCTTTCAATCAGCATCGTTCGTTCTTTCTCCCACTCCTCAACTTTCTCTTTGTATTTTGTAATGTCTTCCTCTTCAGATGCTGGTAGTTTCTCCTCAACAAGTTGAGTAGTCAGGGTTAGCAGCTTCCTAGAGTCCACCTTGCCAAGGGAGTGGAGTTTAGAATTCAGCTCCTGTCATGGTTGGCATAAGAGAGAGAAAGAAAAAGAAACAGTTAATCAGTTTCACTACTTCAACAATAGACTGGTCTGACCCATATAATCTTTCCTTCCTTTGGAACTGGAATTTGACATTCTACAAGTAAGCCTATTGCAGCTGATTCACATTTATTCTTGGAAAATTGCCCTGGCCACAATAAATGAGCATTCAGCCTTTCCCAAAAGGAAAAACTAAACAAATCCATCCAATGGTTTATATTTAAAATATTGGATAGGCTTTTTAGCATTATGTGGTGGTGTATTGTTGTTGTTTGTGTTTATTTAGTCTTTGCTGCAATCTATCCTCCCAAATTCACATTGTTTAATCTGGGCAGCCCTATAAATCCAATCAATAAATAAACATATACAGTGACATATATAAGCTAGGCTTTTTTTTGTAAAAACAAAATATATTATTTAGTAATACAAAGCAGAGACAAAATTTATTAGTTTTTAGTTTGGCTAAGTGCTGGAGTAGGCTGAGCTACTAAAAGCATTAATAAAGCTTAACAAAAGCTCATTGCCCTAAAATTGACAAATGGCTTGCCAGCCATCCCAATGTTTTAAAGTTCTCTGGTCCCACCCTTAGGCACCCTGCTGAGGCCAAGACTCATGCCAAGTTGCTTCAGCCAACCTTACAGCTAACAGATGGGAATAATTAAAGTATTAATTGTATAATGAAGAGATCCCAGCTTCTCTATGCTGTTGTGCAGTAGATTCCTATATGGCCTTTTTCTAAAGGTGTTTTTGAAGTTATGCTCAGCTCTGGGTAGGCAGCTGTTGAAAATGCTTCCCTCCTGCCTCTGGGGTATACAAGAGTGGGCTGCAAGGAGGGACCTTGGCCAGACAGGACATTCCATCATCAAATAGATGGTGCATTATTTCTTGCAACACACTGCAGTGATGAATCATTAAAAAAAATCCACTTAAGTGCTTTAAGATGCAGGGTCATTTGTGATTAGGGATATTTTATAGGACAGCTTGACGTTCAGAAGGCAAATTAACTGCCTTAAAAGAGAAACACCCCAGAGAATGAGAAGAAAACTATCTCAGAAAATTTGAACACCAGCAATTTTAAAATTCTATGTGTTTCCGCCCCAAAAGTTACTTACAGTAAATTAATTAATTTAATTTATAAACCTAAGGATTAGCCGGCATTGATTTTTAATAAGAATAATATGTAATAGTAAATTGGTAGATTTTAGGGGTGATACTGAAATATAATTTTATCTTATGTTACTTATCTATATATTAAATTATTGTATTTTACTCTAATTTCATTTTAAATTGTTTTGATAGAATTTTATTATTTTGTTTGGACTGTATTTTGATATGGCCTATGGCAGTGATGGCGAACCTATGGCACGTGTGCCACAGGTGGCATGCAGAGCCCCCTCTGCGGGCACGCCAGCCATTGCCCCAGCCCAACTCCACCAAGCATGCGTGGACGCCTCCCGCAGGCCAACTGGTCTTCAGGTCTCTGCCACGCATGCACGGGGGGGACCCCGCATGCGGGGGATGCATGTGTGCATGCACGGGGGGGGCGGAGTGCATGCACGGGAGGCGCTCGCATTGCATTTTGGGGGCTCCCACAGCACCCCTGCACCCTGTTTTGCCTTCCAGGTTGGTACAGGAGGCCTTCCAGGCCCAAAACGGGGCGCAGGGGGCACGTGCGCATGCGCAGGGAGTCGCACACGCATGCACGGAGCGCACGCAGGGATCGCATGTGCATGCGCAGGGGGCGCACGCATGGGGGGAGTCGCATTGCATTATGGATGCGGGCGCGCGCTTTCGGCACATGATGACAAAAAGGTTAGCTATCACTGGCCTATGGACTAATCAATAAACTAAATCAATGACTAACTAACTAACTAATACGGTCAAATAAGACACACAGTAAACCAGTCTTCTAAATTTCTTAAGACCACAGCCTACTGAATAAAAGATTCTTAATTCTGTGTACAACTATATTATTAATCATTTTCTACCATTCATTTCATACATGAACCTTTAATTCTGCCAGGAATTCAGGAGAATAGTTGAATCACCAAAATATAACTGGTATTAAACTCTCATTGATTCAGATGAACTGGAGGCTGGTAGTTGATAGTTTCTCTTTTGGAAGATGAGGATGACATTTGCTCTCCTCCCAGCTTCCGAAATTTTACTCCAAGTGTTCTCAAATATTAGTAAAATGACTCTGAAATGACCTCTGCTTAGTATCTTCAGTAATCTATGGCCCTGGTTTAATTTAGTTTATTTTTCTTTTGCCTATCTTATACTGCAGTTTCTCCATCCTTCTGGTGGCATAATGCTGACCACCTAAGGCTCCATTCCCCTTCTAATGGAAGACAGTCACAAAAACAAGAGTCAAGTAGTTCCGCATACCCAAGAACACTTGTTATTTTTATATCTCCTGCAAGCTTTAGCTCATTCTAAAATTTAGCTATTCTAACAGAGTTCCTACAAATTTAGAAGACCATCTTGCAGTCTTCTTCAGGTGTGTCCCCCTCCTTCCATCCCCCACTTTTTCCTTTAATGTTTTAGAGAACTCTGCATGTATTCATGATGGCCTCTTTATATCATTCCTGTTTTTCTTTTCTTGTGGGGAATGTTTGAGGCTGCACTTGTAATATACCATTTTGCAGAATTTCCCAGTTGTTTCTTCCACCTTCTAATCAATGAAGTTCTCAATGAGGGAGGGCAAGAATAATTTGGACCTCTGACTCTTGGCAAAGTTAGATTCCCATCAGATTATCAAAATAACTGAAAACTAAGCATCATCGTTACTGCATACATCTTTGAAAACTGGTTACCAGATGCAGAAAGGCGTCATTTATTTTTTCTGCTTGCCCTGGTGGTCTATACAAAACTCCCAAAGTGGCGTCATTTTTTCTCTCTCACTCGTTATTATTCCCAGATACTTTCAACATGCTCTGCTGAATTTCTGTTCAAGTACATTTTT
This sequence comes from Diadophis punctatus similis, assembly GCA_023053685.1. NCBI lineage: Eukaryota > Metazoa > Chordata > Lepidosauria > Squamata > Dipsadidae > Diadophis > Diadophis punctatus. The sequence goes on along the minus strand of JALIGW010000002.1, from coordinate 29,593,941 downwards.
CTTTTATGTGCCATATAACCTCCCTCCATCCTTTCTCTTGGGTCCGTTCCTTTCGAATAAACTGCAGACTGCCATGGCTGTGTGCCAATCATGAGTATCATCCCAATATGTTTCAGTGATACCCATCACTTTATATTTGTCTTTGTTTTCCTGAATTAGGATCTCTAGTTCTCCCTATTTCTTTCACAATCGCATGTATTAGTGCAGAAATATCAGCATTCTGATCTACTGACACTTGATATTGTGTAAAACTCATCCTAGTCTCCTCTTCTCCTATGTGTACTGCTTTCTTTGCCCTAATCTTTGGATGCATATTAGGTCTTGGACTTTTGCCCCCCTCAACTTTTGGTTTAATTTAATGCCCTAATGGCTAGCAACAGCAATAGCTCTTAGACTTATATACAGCTCCATAATGCTCTGCAGCACTTTCTGAGCCGTTTACAATGTCAGCATATTGCCCCCAACAATCTGTGCTCTCATTTTACTCAGAAGGATGGAAGGCTGAGTCAACCTCGAGCCCATCAGGATCAAATCCCAGGCTATGGGCAAAGTTAGCCTGCAATACTGCATTCTAACCACTGAGCCACCAGGGCTCATGAGGCCTAATGGTGAGACAGGCAAGGTGACTGTCAAACACTTTCTTCTCAGGTTTTGTTAAAGACTTGTAAGGTTTCATAGCTTTTGAAATGTCAGCAAGGCACTAGGCCAGTGATGGCGAACCTTTTTTGGTTCGCATGCCAAAAGGGGGGGGGGGAATGCGGGGGATCACGTGTGTGCGTGCCCACACTCATAATTCCATGCACTCCCGCACATGCACGCATGACCCCCCTGCTCCCAGCATGCAATGGCACGCCCATTTTTCGCTCTCCCCAGGCTCCAGAGCCTTTCTAGGAGCCCGGGGAGGGCGAAAACGGCCTTCCCCACCCCCTCTGGAGGCTGGAAACAGCCTGTTTCCCGACTCCCAGTGGGCCCAGAAGGCCTGAAAATCAGCCGACTGGTGCACACATGCACGCTGGACCTGAGCTCGCGTGCCCACCAATATGGCTGCGCGTGCCACTTGTGGCACCTGTGCCATAGGTTCGCCATCACGGCACTAGGCTAATTCTGATATACAGTAGTTCAACTTTTTTTTAATTTATTTAATTTATTTAATTTATTTGCTGCCCATCTCGTCGCAAGGCAGTTCTGGGTGACCTGCAGTTAAAACCAATAAAACAATACAAATATACATATAGTAGTAAAATTATAAGTTATGGTAAAAAGATGGGGAGGGAGGAAACAAGGTATACAGGGGGGAAAGGTGGGATTTGCTATTTATCCACTAACCACCTCCAGCATGGCTCTCCCCCACTGGGGCCCCAAGCCAACTGGCAGAGTCAGGTTTTCAGGCCCTTACGGAAGGTCGGGAGGTGGGAGCAGATATTTTAGGTCACTGATAAAACATTCAGTATTTTATAATCCTTTCTCAATCCTGGTGACTTCTGATTATTTAGACTTCAATTGAGCCCTTAAAACAGGGGTGTGAAACTCAAGGCCCATGGTGTTTAGATCTGGCCCGCAGGGCCGCCCTAGAAACAATGAAGAACCGGCCCGTGATGCCTCTCCCAGCAAAAATGGAGATCGGGAGGGCCGCGTGCGTGGCCGTCCCAGGCTCCAGTTTCAGCCACGATGGCCTCCTGCAGCCCTCTGCCAGCAAAAACAGTGCTTGGGGAGGCCATGCGTGGCCCGCCTGGGCTCCGTTTTAGCTGGCAGAAGGCTGCATGAGGCCGTCGCGGCTGAAAACGGAGCCTCGGCGAGTGATGTTGAGCTGGCCACACCCCCTGCAGGCACGCCTCCCCCGGCATCCCGAGGTCAAACACAACCCTGATGCGGCCCTCAATCACATTGAGTTTGACACCTCTGCCTTAAAAGATATAAAGTATAGAGTACAGTATATCTAGCCTTTTCTTAGGAGGTGACAGTATACATAGGAAAAACCATACAGAAACTACTGTATGAGGAAATTAGATTTAGATGACATTTTTAAGTCCTTTAGCAAACAGTGAACGTCAACTTGGGTCTTTATCTAACAGGTGTAGTCCAACATTCTAACCATTGAGCTATACCAGATCAGCGGTTCAAATCTCACCGGCTCAAGGTTGACTCAGCCTTCCATCCTTCTGAGGTAGGTAAAATGAGGACCCAGATTGTTGGGGGCAATATAAATATACATTGCTTACTGGTGTAAACCGCTTAGAGAGTGCTTGCACTGTGAGGCGGTATATAAATGTCACAAACAAACAAACAAACAAATAAACAAATAAACAAATAAATAAATAAATAAATACCAGCTCTATGTAATCACTCACATAAAGACGTCATTCAATAACTAGTCAAAGGAAGGAAACTTTAATAAATCTAAAGCCTTCTAAAGGAGGGAAGCTAATAAATCTAAAGCCTTTTGAGATGATGAGGATCTTAAAAGAATAAATATGATGCTGTGATACACATTTTCTATATCCGATAATGAAATCAGAATTACGGGAAAACTTTCCAGCAGATATACGATGCAAAGGACATGAGGTTAGGAGTGACATTTCATTTTAATTATTAGGAGTTTCACTTATTAAGGCAGGTGTATGAAAACTAAAAACAGATTCTCAGCAACCAGGTAATAGGAAAATGAACTGGACATGATTTTCCTGTCTGAAACAGTAAGAATGTAGCTCAGCACCAATACCAAAGAACCTGGTGCCATTACTAGTGGGGTAGTAATGAAGTCTTATTTCTTCAGGGGGGGGGGAACCCCAGAAGTGGAAGGAAACTGCATACCTTAAAACGGTTTAGGTATTCAGGCAGTCGAAGCACCTCGTTTTCTTCTGGCGGTATCTGCTTCTTTGGTGCTTCTTCTGAATCCTTGGGGTCTTCTGGAGAAACTTCGGGCTCAGGTGCTGGGTGCAAAATGTCTGCCAGAACATCCACCTTTGCAGCAAAAGAGCAAAAATGCCGTGGATGGCTTAAAATAACATTAAAAACTGTTATGTGTGTGGATATCTTCTCACAGTTGGTGCATCTTCCTTAACATTTTGAGAACATAACATTAAAATTAAAAGCCAAACGAAAGTTAGGAATTAAATCTGAACAACAGAATGGATTGAAAATAGGATGCAATACCTTAATTTTTGGTTTCGGTTTTTCCCAAAAATCATGGTTTTAACTGCAGAAAAGGGCTTAACTTTATGGAAAGGATGTATTGTAAACTGAAAATATAAAATGATAATATATAACAAACTATTTAAAGACCAAAATAGTTTTAAAAGACTGAAAATATTACAAATTTCTAAGGTTTTTTTTTTCATGTTTGTGTGTTGGTTGAAGACTGCTATTTGATGAACAAACCAGGTCTTTCTGAAATTACTACTGATTTTATTATTGACTCCAAATAAGTCACAGATGCTCTTTGCTGATCATAGTTTGAATCTTTGTAACAATTACAAGAAGAGATTACAATGTATTATGTTATATAATTTCTATCTGAATTCCTGTTTTGGAAAGAAAAGGCTTCATATCATGTTCCCTATGATTTTCAACAGAATCATGTACCTGTAGCCTTTCTTTGATAACAGGTCAACAAAAAGCCTGTCTGAATGGAAATTTGAGCGACTCTGTATTATGAGTTTCTGAATGTGTTTTCCAGAAGTTGATATTCCTCAGCACTGAGGGAAGAGTTACTAAACTCAAGGAATAGGAAAGATCAGCTGCATTATCAATAACTGTCAGAAGCAGAAGCAGCAATGAGGTAAGGGTGAAGAAAAAATTTGTCTGGGCTTTCTGGAAAAAAAATTTTTTTTCTTAAGGGGAAGATTTATTTATTTATTAATCGATCAATTTTCTATACCACCCATCATTCTTACATGACTCTGGTGATTTACAAATAATAAATAAATAAAATCATATAAAAGCCATAGTTAAAAACAATTAATAAACAGAATTAAAACAGAGTTTAAAAGAACAATTGAAAAACTGAAAAAGCAGAGGAAAGCACTTTCAACACACACACCCAAGGTTGTACGACACTCTTAGTCCCAGTTGATACAGTAGTATTCAAGAAATACCTGAATGCATATTCAACCTATATAAAACAGTGCAGAGAATAGTAGCAACCGGGCTGCTGAGTCCCAAATAGATCAGGCCACATTTGGTTAAATGAGTTTCCACTTACTGCTTCCTGGCAAAGCTTCACATCTTCAGGAAGCAAGGCCACATCCTCCATGACTTTCAAGGCTCTATTCAGATATCCCGGGGTCCACATGAGCGGCATTAGGTGGTAAACAGCTTGCAATCCTTTCTGTAGCTCCACTTTACCTGTGATTGAACAGCTGTTTACTCCATTGCTTAAACCAGAAAACACAGCTCATGCGTGGGATCAAAGAGAGGTGGTGATGAATATGATACTAGAAAGTATGTCAGCATTTTCTTTAAAAATGAATAGGGAGTTCTAGTGGGTTGGCAGAAAAATTTAACTGAGATTATAGGATATGGAAAGGAATAGTTTAACACCTCCTTCTACGTAGGCCATAATAATAACAAAATCTCCTCCTCTATTATTGCAGTTAGATTCAAAGCAGAAAGCCGGTACTGTATATCAGCTGTCCCCAACCTTTCAGACCGGCAGCGGTGGGAGTGACAGTGGCAGCAGTGACGGGAGGGTATGCTTTTGCATTCAACCTAGATCACGGGCATGCACAAATGAAGCTTTGTGCGCTCACACGTCATTGGCACACCCCGGTTCCCAACGGGCTATGTATCGGTACCAATCCCCAGCTCAGGGATTGGGGACCCCTGCTGTATAAAATTCCCAGAGGGATGTTAAGAAATCCATTCAGAATGCTTTTCAGTGTCTCCCTTCGCATTTATAGTTCTCTACAATTCACCAAAAGGGCCTTTAAACAATGTTGAAACAACATCTGTATAGTTCATCTCGGAAAAAAGTGTCTGGTTTCAATAAGTATTTCTTGGCATAGTTGAGATTAAGTTCTGTACTCTTATTTATTTATTTGACTGATTGATACAGTTCCCATCTCAACTAGTGACTTTGGGCAGTAAACAGATTTAAAATAAAGTAAAAACAATTACAAACATTGAAAAAATTAAAATATACAGTAATATTATAAACCAGGCTCAGACTTAGAATAACTTTATTGTCACTTTGAATGTACACTAAGCGGCATACATTAAAGTGAAATTTTGTTGCATACAGTTCTCATAAGGTCTCCACCTCTAACCACCAATATAAGTAAGAAAGGGGTCCCTGCATGCACGTGAATGTTGCCTGGCAGTGAAATGGGCGGCATATAAATTCCATAAATAAATGAGCATCTTTTATTCCTTATACAAATATGTTCCATTATTGTGCTATATGCATAATTCCAAAATGCATATAGCACAATAGAAAATAGCTTCTGACCTTCAGAATGTTCAGGTGAATCTTTTGTCTATAGACGTAAAGCGATTTGCTAAAGCCAATTCCTTTTTAAACTGTTCAGGGATGTATTTTAAAGATTTGAAAATGCTAATCAAAGACAGATTTTCAAAAGGATAGCTGAAGTGGGATAAAAATGTGATGCTAATTGGTTTACAATTTTGATCTCTACTGCCAACTTTTTAAACTGTACCATAAGGTAAAATCAGGATCAGCATCTAATCCTGATGTGTCATCTTCGCTCTTATCACAGCTGAGAAACCAATGCATGCAAAAGGGTAACTATCTAACACTTTTTGATAAAGCCTCTCTCTCACCTGAAGGTGGTATGCCAATTAACAGCTATTCATAGGGGAGGGCAAGGGAATTTTAATGGACACAATAAAGCCATTGTAAAATATAAAAGACACTGAAATAGAGGGAATTCGGACATTGTATGCTGAATTTTAATCAAAAGATAAATGCCAGAATGAATTGAAGGGATTAGGGACTACTCTAGAGGGAACATTCTCGCGTCTTTAAATGTTAATTTACAGTTTCTAATACATACTAAATAATAATTGATTTTAGAGAAATAACTTCCCATACGTACAAGTAGAATTTTTTAAGAAAACTGGGCTACAAAGAGGACATTTCAAATATATCTTTCTCTGAGCAGTCTGGTCCCAGTTCAAGTTGGGTCCAGGCCCTATTCAGCTTTAAACCAATACATAGTAATGTTCCTAGTAAGTGAACTTGGAGGATACAGCAAAGGAATCTATAATGCTACATAGAAAATATTTAATCTTGGGATCTAGTTAGAAAATAGCAACAGACTTCCTCATATATAATTAAAGAATAATGCTTACTTGTTACCATTTATCCCCTTTTTCAGATGAACGTTGTGTGGGAAGGTGGTTCAGAGGAGGACAGAAAAATAGATCCTACCTTTTGGGCTTTTCAAATATTCAGTGGAAACTTTGGCCAGCCAGGGGAATTTTGCATTATGTGGACTGAATGCCAATATGCTTAACTTGATTTAATTTTAATTTTAATGTATTGCATCAAGGCATATTTGTATTTAATTGAAGAAATTCCATTTACTCCAAATGAATCAATAAAGCAATACAGAAATATTTTTTCAATTAAATATTTGTTCAAACTTACCAAGAAGGGCAAGGCCATATAGCTGAGAACTAAATCCTACAGTGTTAGTCTGCTTGAGGCCCACTAACAACAGAGATGCTCCAAGATTTTTCTCTTCTTCCCACTGAAAACAGGAAATTTTGCTTGAAAAATGTGAAAGCAGAACAGGGTTAAACATCCCTCCCAATTCTCTGCTTTGTTAAACAAAATATCTCTCTATCTGTAATGTGTTTCAGCAAGTTGCAGGGTCCTTGTTTAGGTCTCATTTGAGGGCTCGCTGAACTCTAAGCAGGCTTGGGCCTTGTTAATATTTTGGTAGGTAACCTTCAGGGAATATCAGGGCTGTAAACTAGATTCTAAAGCAGACTCTTATGAACTTCAACTCTCATGCTGGCTGGGGAATTCTGGGAGATGAACTCCACAGTCTTAAAGTTGCCAGAGTTGGACATCCCTGCTCTGAAGTTCAAAAAAGAAAACATGGATGAACTCATGTCAAAGCACTTCTAAACTGTTGCTATGACAACTTATGGCATGTCCATAAGGTAATGAGAAACTAGCTTCAATTTGAAAGCTTTTCTTTTCCTTCTTTTCCTTTCTTCCCTCCCTTTCTAGCTATACATGTCCTCTGCCACACAGAGAAAGCGGACAGCAATGTGAAAACAGCAACAGGCACAAAACAGCAACTTCCTTCACTTGTGGATGTAAATATAAAACTTCTTAAAAATCTCAGATACAAACTGAGCTTCACTGAGTTTAGGAAGAAAGTTAATTGTAAAACTATATCCATGTTTCCCCCCATTTTTTTAAAAAAACAAGACTGTTTTTTTGAGTTCAGTTTTTTTATGCAAGACTATGAAGACAAGGAGATGTTTGGGGTAAAGGAAGAGTAACCATGGGGTCAATCAAGGGCCATATACCAGCTGGCATAGCATGGCAACTTAAATTACACCTAAGGATGTTAAGTCTCTCCAACTTGGCTTTAAATCATATTTTGAAAGTATGGACATGCGGCATTTGAATCATATTATTCTTTAGCCATAACCACAAACATTTCATTATGCAAGTAGCTTACCGTAAGTTCAGATTTGGTTGCCAAATATTTGTACATGGTATAAAGAGAGAGAAGTTGGGTGGACACCTTAGTAAAATCTTCCTGTATCATTATCTCAGTCACTGCAGCCATAGCATCTAAAAATAATAAAAACAAGCATTAAAATGGTTGCTTAAAATATATTACAATAATTATCCCACCAATGTATTTATAGAAATGAGTAAATCAAACTGTTTATTTCAGATTAACATGACATAAACAAGTAATTAAAAATCCCAGTGACATTACAGGGAAAGATAAACAATGTAAAAATTAATATCATTTCAGGACTGATATATATAGCAGTCAAATCAGTCAAATATATAATTCAAATTCCTTTTGCCAAACCAGCTTCCTTTTTTTCAGGTTGTGGGAAGACCATATATATAAAAAAGGAAGCTGGTTTGGCAAAAGGAATTTGAATTCCAGAATGGTAAAATATCCTATTCAAATATCTGCTGACTTCACAATTTGATCTAATTCTTTGGGTAATATTTAAAAAGCCAATTTCATTATTTTGGAAGTGTAAAATGATGGGGAGACACTTACAACATATGAAATGGACTTGCACCATTATTATTCTGGTTTAATTTAATATCCCTAAGTCTGTTGCCCAGATTTTAATCATGTAATTGTAGGGATGCTGTAACAATCATTAAGTACAAAAATCAGCTGTAAGCTTTCAGTGTTGTAACTTTGAACAGTTACTAAACAAATGTTTGTATTTTGAGGACAACCTATATATCTTTTTTATGAGAAGAAGTCGCAGTCATTGCATCAATCTTGCCACCTGCTTTACTTCTATTATCCCTTTTCTTCTTTAAAAAAAAATATCTATTCCTGAAATCATGGCAAATTAGTTATAAAGAAATAGGCTCAAAAATAGCCATGTCTAGGAAAGCAGAAATGCATAATACATATTAAGGATGAAATACTTAATATATACATAATACCTAATGCTTAATAAATATTTGTTCCTTACTTTCGTAGTCCTCATCTTTTATAAAAGAACCCAATAATAAATTGAAGGTAAAACTATCTGGAATTATTCCAAACTGGACCTGGAAAAAAATGAGCAGAGAACAAAGTTGTGTCAATGTCATACTTCTAGTAATCCTGAATAGTGGTCTGAATGCATGACATGGCTGAGCAAATCTAAAGAGATGTCTATCAGTATGCATATCGCTTCTGTTTTCGCTTTCATAGATGGACATGGGAACACAAGAAAGAATTTGCAGAGCAGCTTGTGCTGGAAGAAAACAGTTGTTGTACCCGTTGGCTAGCACAGGATCAGTGTTTTTCAAACTTGGCAACATTAAATTTTGTACATTTCAGCTCCCGGCATTCTGGGGCGGAAGCCCACACATCTTTAAAGTTACCAAGTTTGGAAAATGCTACTTCAGCTGAGGCAGCATTAATTGACTTATGCTTCAGGAAATCCATGACAGCTTTCCCATCTCCCTTCCATTAAGCTAATCTTTTAATCAAGCAGAGAGGCTGAACTATACATCCAGCAGACCTCATGTTATGTTTTCTTTCCATCGTCAGAGATTAGGGCACATACCCATCTGGCTGTGTGAATGTACCCAGCCACTTTCTACTTGTGAACTTTTACAGGGAAATTAGTACTCTTATTTTTCATTAATCACAGGCATGAGCTCTCATAGGGACACGTATTATATTCTCCAACACCCACTATATACAGTAAATGGCCTTTGCATTCCGAGCCAAGGAGAGATGGTATGCTGAAATTTCTGCCATTTCCTTTTGTTTCCTGCTAAGCTTTGGCACACCAGGAAAGAAGAACATGTTTTTGTATCCTTTCATCCAAGCCTTTAAAACTTTTAGCAATAAGAACCATTTCCTTTAACTGCACATTGACATTGAAGTATCTTTGTACGGCTGATGCAGGAAACCTCAAAAATCTAACTTGAGTGCCAGACAAAAACATAAGGCAGTAAGTACTTCAAGGAATGTGGCTCTCGAAGCACAGGAAAATGGCTGTATTTCTGCTTTGGTTCAAAACAGTTCTCAGTTAAATAGAAGTAGTTCCTTTAAATGCTTACTGTAGTGTGTGCAGTCTGATTAAACAAATCAAGCTTTTAATCAAATCCCTTAATAAACAAATTGATCGCAATCTAGGCAAAAGTGTTAAAGGTATTCACTGATAGATTTCAGTGGGAGAGACTAAGCAGGGGTTAAATTACCCTTATTGAAATCAAGGTAATATTTCTTTATTTGGGCCAGTTCATATCCATAACCCTAGGTATTGCATACAAAATTATACGTAGTAATGCTTTACCTGTAAATGATTTTTTTTTCTGTTTTAATCGCAATAATACGCACAGGAACAACCACTTTAAACTCAATGTAAATCATTCTAAACTTGACTGTAAAAAATATGATTTCTGTAATAGAGTTGCCAAAGTCTAGAATGCTCTACCTGATTCAGTTGTCTCAGCTACAAATTTTCACAATTTCAGTCACAAATTGACTTCCGTGGACCTTACTTCATACTTAAGTGGTCAGTAGAGGGGGCGTGCATAAGTGCGCCAGCGTGCCTACCGTCCCTGTCCTAATGTTCCCTCTTATCAGTACCCATCATGTATATAAACAATGTTATATCTATGTATATTACCAACATGTACTTGACAAAAATAAATAAAATAAATAAATAAAATGTAAAAAAGGAAGAGTACATAAAATGAAGTACTGTATCTGTTCAGTATTTCAGCATAACTAATTAATGCCCTTTATAAAAAGACAAGTAAAAAATAACTCTTACTTTAAATTTTAAAATAGCAAGGTAATCCTTTTATTGAGGAACTCAGATGCAGTGCGGAATATATTAATACATTCATTAATAGAATGAAATTACACATGCTCATTATCTGAATAGTTGCAATCCAAGTATTGGCAATTTTTTCAATAACAGTATTTCCTGACATCCAGATATATAGTTTAAGTTCTACAGAATGCGCCCCTTTCTTAAATGTTTTATGTTAAAATATTAATATGTCTTTGCAAATAACGCCTACAATAACTATTTATGAATCCTTGTTAGAATAACTAACTGAGAAATTTAAAAGCATAAAGGAGAAATGGAGTAAGGAATTATAGTGTTCAGTGTTCAAATGTGAATGGAAGACCATTTGGATATCTATGTGTCACAGTTCTCTAATTCTAAAGTTATATTTAAATCAAAAATGATTATTTTGTGTCAATTGGACATCTGCATATTTTTAAAAAAAAATCAAAAGAAAGAACTAGATGGGTGCAGATCATTATTGCAGATGTGGTACTCTATACGTTTTGACATGATATGATACTCACCTAATGTGGCCCTGTGCTAGGGGGTCCCTTCTATTCAACTATTTAGGTTATTTCATCTATTAATACTGTCCTAAAAGAATTATTCACTTTTGTAGATATTCTGGATCTTTTGAATTAAATATTAATGGTTTGGAAAGAATCAAGTGAAAAATGGAAATAGAAATCATATGCACTCATGGCTGTAAATAGCTTATGATACAAGAACATCCGTTCTCACACCTATTATATAATGGTCTGATCAACTTATTTTTTGCTCTGTTTGGACCAGAATTTTTCTCACCAGGAATCCCAATATGAGGACTGCAAATTCTGGATTGCACATAATGTTTATAAACATTTCCCTTTTTTTTCCTTTTCCATTTTTTATGCATGCTAATAAGACTGGTATAAAAATTAATAATTTAATAGTGTAACGTGTCAAGAATTTCCTATGTAAGGTTAGTTTTGATGAGTACATGAGCAAAGTACGGTATAATTTTTTAAAGACATTTGTTTTTCTCTCTTTCATTAGTTTCCTTTTTTACATACAAAATAAAATATAATAAAATTTAAAAACCTTGTTTTGTAGAGTATACAAAGCTTTATCCTGTGCACCAAACTTAAGGCACTTCCTAATCCAGCTGTGGATGATCCAGTCTCTTAAATAAAAGCAATTAGGGCTGTGACGAAACCTAAGTGATGACAGAAACATCTAGAATTATGGAGGTTAATGCTAAATTGCAAGGTATATTTATTGCAAGGTGTAGTACATTAATTATACATAAGCAGTATGAAAATGAAGATTTATTGATACTTAAAAGTACCAATTTATTATGAGATAATTAATTCCATTTGTGATCCCTAGTACCCATAACTGGTTCAGTTCAATATTGTCAATGCTTCTAATTTTTAAAGGTGTATAATTCTCAGTTAAATACTGAAACAGCTACTTTATTCAAAATGTAAGTCAACTGGATTTGAAATATTTAAATGAGATTTTGCAAATTCCTAATTTTAAAGTTTTAATTACTTGGGACCATTTCATACATCACAATCCAATTGCGCCAGCTGTCAATTTGCAATCACAATCAATTCTGCCCATCAAGAAAATTACAGCATTTGAGAGACCTGCAGTTCAAAACATCTTTTGTCACATTCTCACTTTATATTTCAGATGAAGAGCTGTTTAAATTCTAAAATGTAAATGAACAGAATAATCAGATACAATGCAATAGACAGTCACAATTAGCCACCAGAAAAAAAAACTGCAGGGAAAAAAAACATGTAAAAGCAAGCTAGATTCAAAGCAGCTTTCTTCCTCACCACCAGAACCAACTATTCACATTAAAACAATCACCTTCTGCAAGTATTTTTTTCAGATCAATTAAATTGAGAAATATGAAAATAATATATCAAAAATAAAAGGGCCATTATAACAAACAATTTTTATACCTCCATCTGAAATATTCCATTTAATTTTGCTTTGTACCAGTAGCCTTCATAATTGCTTAATCCTCACTGGACAGTATTGAACTGCTGGGAATTGCTTTTATTCCCCATTGTGACAAGCAGGTGAAAAGAGTTCAGCTGTGTCAGATGAGGCAGCATAGCCCAGACATGAAGAGCAAATATTTCAAATGTTTAATTAGCTTGCATAAGTCAGCCTGGAAGCGTTTTTTTTTTTACAATTTTCAAGATTATGCTTTTACCATGGGCTGGCAGAAAGAATGTGTTTCTGAAATTTATGTTCTTAAATTGCATTGTTCAGCTACATGGAACTTGACAGCTATCAAAATGCAAGAGACACACAGAGAGAGAATGTTCTGCAAGCATCCTAATGTGATAGATGATGTTATGGTTGCAGAAGGATCCGCCCTGGAATAATTAGTTCTCTGTAATGTATGATCATTAGAGGAACTTCTGCCTGACCAGAGGTCCCCTAGGGACCCTCTTCCCAAGCAGAGAAATGCTCTCCAGTAAGCTGTTCTGGAAGTGCAAAAACCAGCTCTAAAAACAGCTTCATCAACTGCACAAAGAGACTGGCAAGAAGCTAGATTGCGGATAATTTCAATTTTAACCTGAGAAACTAAAGTCGGGCAAAACCACTCAAAATGGAAGAAAAAGAAAATAGGCTACCTCGTCAGATATCATTGGATTAGCCGGTGAAAATGCACCACAAAAGCCAGGCTACTGTTTTACCTATTGATTTCATTAGCTACAGAGATGACATTTGGGGGCAGTTGCTAGAAGGGTTTCCTGTTCAAGGAAGGATCCACTGCCGGTCTCCATTTTGCCTAGTCTCTGATTTGCTACATTCTCCTTCTCATGGTTGCTTCCATTGAAAAAAATTAATAGTGAGAAGAGCAAGGAAACAAACCCTAAGTGCTACAGATGTCTTCTTCTGCTTCTAGGGACTTGTGGGAACTGATCCTAGTGGAAGACAAACTAATAAGCCATGTGGCAACAGCAGGAATGAAGTGGATACGCTAAGAAAACAAGCCAATTGAAAGCATCTTGCTCAACCACTTCCTCCCGCAAAATCAAGCAACATAGAATACAACTCTCTCTTTATTTTATATTGTCCATGGCTGATTATATCTTGGGAAGAAGAACAAAGCGCCCAGATAGGAATTATAACATGCAAGCAGTCTTTGCAGCCCACACTGCATAAAGTATATGCTTTGAGCTGCTCTTAGCTTGGCTCTAGACCTCCCAGTCTTTTGTGCCCTTGACTGCTTTTTATGTGTGTCTGTACATTAAATCTGACAGTTAGCCAGACTTTTTTTTTCTAATAGAGGTAGTCCTCTATTTACAACAGTTTATTTAGTGACCGTTTCAAAGTTACTGGGGAAAATGCATTTTTTCCACACTTAACGACGGTTGCAGCATCGGCACGGTCACGTGATCAAAATCCAGATGTTTGGCAATCGGCTCATATTTATAACTGTCCCAGGGTCATATGATCACCTTTTGAGACCTTCTGACAAACAAAGTCAATGGGGAGGCCAGATTCACTTAACAGCCGTGTTGCTCACTTCATAGCTTGCAGCGATTCACTTAACAATGATGACAACAAAGGTTGTAAAATGGAACAAAACTCACTTAACAATGGTCTCACTTAGCAACAGAAAGGTTGGGCTCAATTGGGGTCATAAGTTGAGGACCACTTGTAAGAGGGCCCATGGGCCATGTTTTGCTACTGGCTTTGTTGTTGTTTCCTCACTCCTTCCCGTTCTCATGGGCAGGCATGCCCAAGTTCAGCATCTGCAGCAACCTACCTGTGCTAAAGAAGAAACACAGGCAACCTGATCACTGAGCCCTATCTTCATCCTCTACAGTGTTTTACAATTCTACAGTCTTCGTGGTAACATCTACAACTTATGCCTATGGTTAGATATCGAAAAGAATCTGGCTGCAAAAATACAGATACTCCTCGAGTTAAGACCACAGTTGAAATTTCTGTTTATCAGAGTTTGTTGCAAAATTCAATTTCCAGAAGCGCATACAGATGACTGACTCAGCTGGATTCATTAACCTCTTTATAAACATATCGTAGTAATATATATATAAGAAAACAGTTAGTTTCATTTCAGCAGAGTTCAAAGTGGACCAGAGAACAGAGTGGACAGAGTGCAGAGTAGAGTGGGCTGAGCCACGCCCAGCCTTAAGCTTAAATTTTCAGTTTTGATTCTCTGCACAGACTCAGATGTGGTTAGCTCCCATTGGCTGACTTAGCTGCTATGCCTATTCATTGGATGACCTTGTTAACATGGCTCTCCCAGTTCATTAATATCTTAACACTGTTGTTAAGTGAGACATGTGTTAAGCGAGTTTTGCCTCATTTTATGACCTTTCTTGCCACAAGTGAATCACTGCAGTTGATAAGTTAGTAACCCGGTTGTTAAGTGAATCTAGCGTCACCCTTTGACTTTTGCTTGTGAGGAGGTGGCAAAAGGAGATCACATGAAATATGAACCAGTTGCCAAGCATCTGAACTTAGATCACATGACCATGGGGATGCTGCAACGTTGTAGTTGTGAAAAATGGTCATAAGTCACTTTTTTCAGGGCTGTTGTAACTTTGAACAGTCACTAAATGAACTGTTGTAAGGAGTACCTCTCCTTACTACCTGTATCATCATGCTATCCTTCCAGCCAAAGAGCTGATACTTTTAAAGAGAAACAATAGTAATGGCAGCTTTTCAACAGGGGAAATATAATATATACTTACAACTGAATGGGGAAATGGTGCTAACAGTTTATTTTTCTGGGGAGATGGGAATTTTTGTTAGTGGGGCAGGATGGTTGAGTTGTTGAGTTTTCCTGTCAGTCATCCAAGTAGAAAACTGGGAGGCTCATAATGTTTCCTACTCATTCTCAGTATTTTGAAGGCAGCAGAAATGAACACAATTAGGAGTCAGCTTCAAACTAATTTGTGAGTGCTGGAGAGTAAAAAGTGAGTTAAAGTTGTACTTTGTTAAAGTGGCTTCAATTGTACATGGCAAAGTAAATGGCCAATCTAAAATTCATATTCAGGATATAGAATGTCTGCAAAACATTTCACCTACATAACCAAGGATTAATAAAACACTGTTGAAGATAATTCTAAATAAAATGATGATAATACTTGCTCTGTAAAATAGGTCCCAGGCACGAAATAATTTTGGGGGGGATAGAAGCATCCAAATATCGATAATCTGAAACTGTTCAGTGTAACCCATTTGAAGCAAGGTCAAAAGATAAAATCTCCTGGGATACAATCTAGAAAAATGAACTTTTTTTTTCCTCAGAGAGGAAGTCTTAATTCATTGCCATAAGTGAACCAAAAGAAAAATACCATTGTCTGAACTGATGAAATACCACAACAGTTTAAGGCTACAGAGCTATTTTACAATGAATACCAGTGGTTTGCAAACTTGGATTATGAAAAGGAAGACAAAAACATAACAATTATCTTAAATGTTCTAATTCTTCTTCATGAAGAAGGCAGGCCACTTTAGCTGACTGTGATCCGCAGGTCAGCGGTTCAAATCTCAACGGCTCAAGGTTGACTCAGCCTTCCATCCTTCCGAGGTAGGTAAAATGAGGACCCAGATTGTTGGGGGCAATATAAATATATATTGCTTACTGGTGTAAACCGCTTAGAGAGTGCTTGCACTGTGAGGTGGTATATAAATCTCACAAATAAATAAATGAACTCTCATGCTCTTATTACATTCCTAAAGGACATGATTTTATCATTTCCATAATCTTAAAACTAGAAAAATATGGTTAACTATTTAAAGCAGGGGTGTCAAACTGGGGGCCCGTGGGCCAGATGTGCTATGTGCAGGCCACGCCCATCCCAGCTCCACGAATGGGTGAAAATTGTGAAATGTCACGTGATGGCAAAGTGACATGGTGAGATTGATACCCATGATTCCGAGTGTATCCCTAGTTATTCTCTGCCTGTATCATAAGGTTCTCAGGGGAGACAATGGTTTAAAAATAGGAAACATCCAATTTAATAACAAAAAACAATTTGTAATGGCAGGAAACAAAATTCCTAACCATATCTAATGATTGTCTGACGAAGCCTTTAACACTGGGTAAAAATAAATTAGAATTTATTGATCAATCTCCAAGTAGCTAACTCAACCAGGATTTCTGAATTTTGGTTGTTCTAAAGCAGCAATAGAAATTTCATTTCTTTTAATTATATTGCCACAATGGGGGGGGGGCATTACTGATGGTGGGGCATCAGCCAGAAGGTCTAATATTCTTTCATCTTTGTTACTCAGAACTAATTTGTGACTTCAAATTTCTTTAATTCTAAGTATGTCCAGCTATGATGGTTCCGCAGTAAAAGTCAGAATAATCCTATAAACTAGAGCATTTTCTGCCATTGTTCTAAGATCAATATAATCTATAAATGACAAGGCCTAGGAATCCCTGCATCTAAAGGACAGAGAATCTTAGCCCATATCCCTTTTTTTTGCAGAACATCAGGATGAATGAAGAGAACTAATCCACAGATGCTAAAGCAGCCTGAAGCCAAACTGCAGCACTATTTAACAGCAAGAAAGATTCTTCCATCTGAATGAGCATGCTTTCCAGAACATTTATCAGATTATTATAGCCACCATCCCTTTTCACTACTGTCAAGTGAATTTCTCAGAATTGTCCCTTATGGCTTGAAGGCTATATATATTACCAAGGGGAAAAGAGGTATGTTGTTCAGTGAATAGAATGGTTGGATACACAGCCAAGATGTTTTCTTCTGTTCCCAAGAAAGGAAGCTATGACATGAAAGCACTGACAACGACATTGTTTGTGTGTGCATAGTTTCTTAAGAGAATGACTGTCCCTTCCTTCTTTTCAAATTAATTTTATAATAAAAAGGCTCACTCAAAATCAAGTTATAAAGATCCATTTGGTCGATCTAATTGCTTGACACGCTTCCACTTGAACTCTGATATGGTATTAAGAACAAAAAAGATTCTATATTTGTTTTCATTAGAGGACTGCTTAAAAATTGCTTGAAGGAAACATCAGTTATATACCATCAAACTGAATTATGATTTGATGAATCGGTTATCTAAATGGTACTGAGTTGCTGGTTACACAGCATGATTAAAATATGAATAACTGAATCCAGTTATAAAGCAGAAAGAATATTATGATCCCAAAAGTCACTGGAGAACACAAAGATGTTATGTAGGGGATGGTAAATTTATGCATCATAATCTCAGTTGGACTGCAGGATCAGGTACAAGAAGAGAAACAGATGTCATAGATAATTAAATTAATGGCATGTATACAACTGCATGTATGTAAAGGTCATATGCAAATATTAAAAATCTATACCTTGTATATATGTATGCACGTAAAATAAACCATTCACAATAGTGATTTATATAAGGTTAAATTGTTGGACTATTCATAATTTCCTGTAAAAAAAAAACCAATTCAGACACTGAAAAAGAGAATATTAAGAGTCAACTGTTTCAAGCCTTTGTTTAAGAGCCAACTGTTTCAAGCCTTTTGCTGCTATATGATTCATTTCAACACATCAATTCTGGCATGTAAATAATGTAAGAGGTGTGCCTTTTACTGGTCATCACCTCTTAAGAGGTTTTCAAGTAGTATAATGTGAATAATTTCAAAGCAAAAAGTTGAATTCCTCTGAATATAACATTTAAATAATTATACTTCATTGATTTTCATTATTTAATATTATTTAATATTAAATATGTTTAACTTTGAAATATTTATACAGCATATAATATTTACGCTGTCCATTACACTGTGCATTTCTCTGCTAATTTTTTTTACAAAGTATGTTTCATAACACAATTTCAATCATTTTGAAGCATTTGGCAAGAGTTTTTTCCTTTTTAAAACAAATTTGTATCACTACCTAGTTAGATATAAAATCAGTTACAATTATAAATAAGATGTAAGAAGAGGGATTCTGGTAAATAGCTGAGTTTGTGTGTGATGAATAGTGCTCTGTAATTCCAATCTTCCCACTAGCTGTCTGGATCGAGAGTATTCCTGTCAACTTGGCTCCACATAAGCAAAGCTGAAAGAGAAGTCTGTTTATTTATCATAGAGACGCTTTCCCTCAACCGTCGCTCCACAGATCTGTTGAAATACAGATCCAACTTTTCCCAATCGGTATAGATACTATGTTGTCTGGGGGTAAGGAAGAAAGATATAATTCAGGATTGGGCAAATTTAATCCAGCCTGAGACAATATTTATTTTCCTTTCTATTTCTGGATTTGGAGGGTAGGCATTAAAGCAGTGATCTGGGGGATTCTTGAGGAAAGATTTGTCAAAATGGTTTCAAGTGTTGGTGGGGAAAAATATTTATTCTAAAAACTGCTATTTTGCCAACACATTTTGATGGCATGATCCATGATGGTACCAGATTGGCAAAGTTCAGTGATGAATTGGTATAATACATTGAGACAGGATCAAGCTGGAGAGGCCTGTTGTACATTACTGCGCCCAGATTACTAATAATATGTCTCTCAGGATGTGTAGTCTTCCCTAAAGAACCAAAACTCAATTCAGGGTGAATTTCTTTCAGCATTACCAGGTAGACCAGATAGGAAACACCGACATATAAGCCAATTCTACTTTATTACAAAGATATATTAACAGAATCTTGGAAGGCTGAATGTACAATTCTCCCACCATCATCTTCACAGCCTGATAACTTAAGGAAGGCCTTTTGTTCTGCTCATTATGCAGCCATATGCTATGCTCCCACTTAGCTTGCCATTCCCTAGGTAGCCTTTCTTCACTCGGTCTCCCAAGGTCATTCCCACATATTACATTTTCTGAAAAGTTTTCTGTTTTATCTTGATTTTATGTAAACAACATTCAGTAACTGCTATGTTAGATATTTTTGCACACACATTTGCATGCACACAAACGCAGAATCAGCTGACAAAGTATTAAGTGCCTCTCTGTTCCCTTCCAAAACAGGATATAATTAAAGTGTCTCTCTGCTCATTGAATAGGGTATAATTAGGTTGTGTTCAGGGCCCCAAGTCAGGAGAAAGAAACATTCAATCTACAATAACTAGGAATATAGAATGTAACTTACGTTTATGAATCAAGGCAAAGGGTAAACATAGGTTGAATGAAAAGGCAGCCTCTACCACATTTTATATGCTGAATGGGACAATCAGGAGCTTTCTCTGTGGCTTTCTGCTATTTGTACCCCTCTAATTTCTAATAATCTATTGTTACAGGCAGCAGATCAAGCATATTTTAATACTAACACCCAGCAAACCGATACATCTCAGAACCATCAAACTGATTGTTATTTTTTAAATATCTTAATCAGCAGGAGAGTACAATTAAATGACACTCATCACGCACATTATAGTGCAGCTTTTCAGACCCATATACAATGAGATCTAAAACCTTCAGATAACTATATTTAGAAAGCTCCCTGGACTCTTGGAAGAAAAGAGAACCTTGGAAAGGTAGTGTATCCCAAGCAAGGCAAAAAAATTATACATTACAAGTAGTCCTTGACTTACAATCATTCGTTTAACGACTGTTCAAAGTTACAACCACACTAAAACAAGTGACTTATGACTTGTCCTTGCGCTTACAACTATCAGAGCATCTCCTTTAAAATTTGGGCACTAGGCAACTAACATGTATTTTGTGGCAGTTGCAGTATCCTGATGTCATGCGATTGCCATATGTGACCTTCCCTGTTGGCTTCTGGCAAGCAAGGTCAATGGGAGAAGCCACTGAACATCATGATTCACTTAATAACTGCAATGATTTGCTTAACAACATGGCAAAAAGGGATCACAAAATTGGGCACCACTTACTTAACAACTGCCTTGCTTAACAACATAAATTCTGATCCCAATTGTGGTTGTAACTAGAGGACTACCTGTAACTGAATTTCAGACACCCATCAATTATTTGCATAGAACTATCCAAGGTACTGAAGCCCATTTCCTGTTTAATAATTCCTGAGCATTATTAGGGCAAGATATTCCAACAAATTCACTGTTATCAAAATGGAAAGGACATTTATTCATTTATATCCCACTTTTTCTATTTTTATAAATAATTGAAGGTGGTGAACATATATAAAAAAAACCTTCCTCCTATTTTCCTCACAACAATAATCATGTGAGGTGACTAGGACTGAGAGCGACTGGCCTAACACTCAACTCTGCTGGCTTTCAGGCCTAAAATGGGATTATAACTCACAGTCTCCTGGTTTCTAGCCTAATATCTTAATCACTAGGTCAATCTGGCTCTTTTAATGAGACTGAATAAATGACTAAAATAGGCATACAGTAATCACCTGCTACTGCTAACTCTTTAGATGCTAAGAAAGGAAGATTGGAATATGAAAACATGATGCCCCCCCCCCCGTGTCAGAAGCACTGAAATGCATCTGTAGTGAAAAGATTTGCTAGTGATATCACTGTTGCCCAGGGGGCGTCCAGTTGGGGCTCCTTTCGGGTCCCCATGAAGTTGCCCACTGAAGTGATACCCATTAATCAATTCACAGTCGCTCCCTTTTGAACTGCTGGGTCAGCAGAAGCTGGAGCGTGTGATGGGAGTTTACCCTGCCCTGTGGCGGCAGCGGGTCTCGAACACAAGCCTGCCAATCTGCAGTCCAGTGTTCTAACCTTGTGAGCCACTGTGCTTCATGAAGAACAATTACGTCAGTCCTCTCCACCCGCTGCTACCGAATTGGGTGCACAAAAACATATGCATGCCAGAGGATCCTTGAAACATTCTCCAACTGATAAAATAGATAGCAATCCCAGAATTCCTGCAATTACTGCTGTGTTTTTCATTGGTAGGAATACCTGGAAAAAGAAAAATTCCAACTGCCTTTGGGCTTTTGAAGGAACTACCTAAGGAACTTTCAGGGAGAACCAGTTTCAATTTCATCTTCTCCAAGCATGACTTTCTATGGAAATGTTGCCAGAAAAAATGCCATCAGCTATTTAACTATATTTTCACCAGACTCTTGATTGGGAGGGAAAAAACGATGCTCCATACCCAGAGGGCTATTCACAATGTGACCAGAAGGAGAAGAAAGTGTTAAGGGACAACAACTGAGGTGAAGGAAGATAAGAAAGGCACTCTAAAGCACCAATGAAGAACAGAGACAGAATAAAAAGAGGTAACCGGCAATGAGGAACAAAGTTGTGTAAAGTGGAAGCAAGGGGAGACAAGATTTTATTCTTTTTACATTTAATTACTTATGGTGCTAACATAGAGAAGTTTTCTTCACTCCATAAACATTCATTAGACTTAATTTCCCACAATTCTTAGCAGTAGATTTACTGAGTGAAGAGTTTTAAAAATTAGATCACACAACTGGAGAATGTCCAGGTTAGGGAATCTGACACAGAGGATAATCAAAGAGGAGAAAAATGATAGTCATTTCCTATTATTTAAATTAGGAAAAAAGATGTTGATATACTACCAGTTGAGTGATCCAAAGAAAATAATTATCTAGATCAACTAATGAGTTATGAGGTGCCATCTTAATGGAAGGTGAAAACTAATAAACTTATTTTAAATTTAAGCAATAAGTAAATGTGGGAAACCTGAAATTAAGTACTAAAGCAACTTGGTAGGTTTTTTTTAATGTTTGGTTACTAACTCTTAAACGGAAATACTTTATGAAATCAGGGGTCAATATAGCCATTTACCTGACCTAAAAATGTTATTCAGCAAATTCAGCTAATGTTTATAAGATTTAGTTACAGGGAAATGATTTCTTTTCAGTATTACACCAAAATTATGTTTCTTTTATATGCATCTCAAAAGTTTTGTTCGGTGCCACCATGCGGTAATTTTTTGTACTGATATGCTCAAATACAACTGTTTATGTAGCATCAATTTCAACATTACATGCAGGAATACATGTGTACTACTTCTGATTTTCATATTTTCTTTCCGTACTTAAATGCTGCATGAATTACGTAACTGAAATTAAAGAGGATGGAGAGACTATTTTTTAAAAAATCTAATGACACATCACAGATTGAGAACATACAGTACATGTGCTGTGTTCAAGTTCTGGTCTGGTCCAATCCAGAAAGTATATGAGCAAGATGTATTTATTTATTTATTATTAGTGACATTTACTGTATATACCGCCTCACAGTGCAAGCACTCTCTAAGCGGTTTACACCAGTAAGCAATGTATATTTATATTGCCCCCAACAATCTGGGTCCTCATTTTACCTACCTCGGAAGGATGGAAGGCTGAGTCAACCTTGAGCCGGTGAGATTTCAACCGCTGACCTGCGGATCACAGTCAGCTAAAGTGGCCTGCAGTACCCCCACTCTAACCGCTGCGCCACCTCGGCTATTCAAGGTGAAATATAAATCAGTAGAACCACTCCAATTTATGCTCATTATGAATCTTTGCATATGTGAAGCATTTGGAGAAGTGATTTTTCAAAGCAGCTATTGCAAACAAAATGCTCCTGTTTTGAAGCACTTAAGTGGCTATGTCAGAACACCATATGTGATCTTTGGGAAGGCTTTCCCAGCCTCCACGTGTATATAAATGCACAACTGTTTTGCTAGCATTCTCGACAGCAGAGTTGTCTGTGCGCACACCCAGTCTAGGCAATGGTTGAAGCAGCTGTGCTGATCCTTCCATGGATCCAGATCCTTACATCTGTCTCCATGCTGTGAGGAAGGGCACTTTGTTAATGTACAAAATGCATGGCTTTCTGTACTTTTCCACAGTTCTAAGTACATATTCATTTACTTTCATAAAAAGCATTTTTTGTTTGCTTCAGAGTCTAAAATGATTTGAGAAGAAACAAGAAAACAAAAATATATTCCAAACAACTAAAAATAAGCCGGTCTCCTTAATCAATTCAGATTTGCCTCCCTTTCCAAAGGCAATTCAAAGCGGCACATTAAAGGTTCAGCTTCAACATGCTAAAATTCTTTCTTCCGTGCATATTTTTAGGTACAAAGCGTAATGATCAAATAGAATCTAGGCAGGCTTAACTTAGAGGATTTGGAAGGATGTCACCGAGAAATCTCCTTTGTCTGCCACTGCAAGCTCTAAGCGGTAGGAGAAAGCCTAGAGGCACTTACTGATCATGCATCTCCCATCAAAGAAAACTGCCTCACAAAGCTGGTGGCTCCTTGATGGTTCCTTTTTAATCATGCCTAAGTAAAGGAAGCTTTCCTTTTGTCACTTAGCCTATGTGTCAACCCTGCATCCCATTTGTATGGCCTGCATGTACCTGCCTGTACTTCTTTTCAAACCTTTTGTCTCATGAGCTCTTACAATAAAGGACTCCCTACACTTGTTAACCTGGGTAACTCTAAATCCTACAAAATATGAAAAGGAAACATATTATAAATTTATTTAAAAGCAATCCAGTTATACTTAGGGAAATAGGCCCCACATATACCGGTAACATATCTTTTTTTTTTAAAGGCATGTTAAAGGGGATGCTTCAAACAGAGAGAAATGTGTTGTTTCCCTCCAGCCATCAGCTATGAAATCTGAGGCAAGAAAGAGGAAACAAGGAATCTCAAAACATTGCGTTCTTTTTTTTTTAAAGGGGAAATAAAAAGCAACTTTTTCTCCTTCCCCTGCCTCATCATGATAGTCATTGACATTTTTCAATCCATGTATCATAAAAGTTCTATAATAATTGCTCTCTGGGAAAAGAGAGCAATTCTTTTATTCTTTTATGTGTACAAGATAATTTTATTCTTTTATATGTACAAGATAATTCTTTTAATTCTTTTATGTGTACAAGAAGTACACATATATTCTTACCTCTTTTACTCTTATTCATGCTTGTACTATTACATATATATTCAATCATATTTTACTGTTTATACTTTGCTTATAGTCATATATGCTTGACAAATAAATAAACAAATAAACAAAAAGATATTAAAACTAGTTAATTTGAAAATGAAAAACTACAAAAAGTATTTTCCCCAGCCTGTATACAAACAACACTTATTTTCATTATATTTCTTTCTATTCCAATTTTTTTTAAAAAATTATCAAAACATAAAACACACACAAAAAAATGAAAATAGTGGGAAATTTCTTGAAGATGAAATGCTTTACAAAAGTAAAGTGAGAAGTATTTAGGTTTAAACAAATCTATTGATACTAAAAAAAAGTCAATAAAGATTTCCACTATTGATGCCATTTTATTGAAAATGACTGGATTTGGGGAAAAAAAAAACCTGTAATAACCTAGTATTAGAATGTGCACTATAATAGACCAAGGAAAGCACTAGAGAACAGTGGGGCGAGCTGTTGCTATAGCAACCTTGTAAGAGATACTCCCAGCATGACCACAATACAGTAACTTTAAAGTAACATTCCAGCAAGACAATTTTCTTATTATTATATCAAGCTTTTTTTCCCCCACTTCTCTTTTTAACTCAATAGAAATTTGGAAAGAATTTTTGTAAAATTAGATTATTGGGGATATTGTCTGTCTGTCCATCAGCAAGATAACTCTCAGAAAGCTGAACAGAATAGGTCCAAATGTGGTACTGTATGGTGGGAGAAAACAACAAAGAGTGAGGTAGAAAATGAACTGGATCTCTCTTGGGCAGGTGGAGACAAACATTACAGAAAAAAAAATCCTCAACATATCCCGATGGGAGAACTAGTTCGGTAGGATCTTGGAACGTTGCCAGCTGCTCCATTCCAAGCCCCCCCCCACTCAGCTTCCTCTTGGTCCCCATGGCCCAGAGCATGCGCACCAGCCCCATGCTTTCTAGGGCACAAATACACAAACATACAGAAGCAACCCAAGTGGAAACAAGAAGCACACACAGATACATACAAAATATGGAAGAAATTATAGATGCCTCCTAGGGCTAGTGCTAGTAAAGGGGTTGGAAAAATTCCATAAGCCACGGTATGCAACTTGTTGCTGTCTTATAATAACCAAATTATTCAGAATATTTAAATTCCTACTTTGGAATATACAGTGTATGATATTGTAACACTAATATTAACAATTACATAAGCCATGACAGAAATGTGTATTTCTGGTGAAGCTCAAAAAATGTTTTAGTTAATATCTAAAGCCTGAAAAGCAATCAAGTTGGGTTATGGCAGGGGTACCCAATCCCTGGGCCACGGCCCACTACCTGGTTGTAGCCTATTTAGAATTGGGCCGCATGAGTGGCTGGCCAGAGCACACATGTGCACACCTCAATTTCTGCAAGCAGCAGGCTGGTGGGCACTCACGTGCATGCATGCCAGCCTGCCACTCGTGGCTGCATGCATGTGCATGCCAGCCACCACTCATGCAAGGGCTGCGTGCATGTGCCGGCCCCTTGCTCGCGCAGCCCAGTTCCTGCCCCCCCGCAGCTGGCCCACCAAACCGCAAAGATTGAGGGGTGCTGGGTTATGGTTTATCAGCCAGTATATTGAGCCATACTTTTCTTAACCAGTTCTTCACTATGATAAACATTTTGTGCTGCTACCCTTAAATATGAATGAGCACTTCTGCTCATAACCCAACTACCAGTAAACAAATTTAATGCTTACACCAACCTACAGAATCAAAGATTCACATTGCAAACATGTTATGTGGCATTAACCAGCATATGTCACAAACATTTAAAGGCGGCCTTTGAAAACTGGATAACAGTTTATGTAAAAGTGCAAGAGTAAATGAATGAGAAATCTTGAAACATGTTCTTAATACAAGGCACATATGCTTATGGAATGATTTCCATCAATTCTAAATCACAATGGTTTTTTAAAAAATAAATATTAAATTCACATTTTCTTAACCCACTTTGATATTTAACACCACATCCTTCAAAAGATACTGAGCTCAAATACTCTATTTCTACATGTGTAACAACTACATTTTTAATCACTTACTTCTTTGTACTCCACCATTTAAGATTAAAACACATTCAGGTTTATAGAAACCCTTATGAAATGCTTCAATGTGCTGGGTTGTTGGTTCATTCCATCCCTTTTATTATTTACACAGTTGAATTTGGCTGGCATTAGCCATTGTTTTGGGCTCCAAAATAATGCACACCATCTAGAAAATTTTAAGTTTTTCATAAATAAAAAAAAACCTCTTTGGCACTGAAATAAAATAGGAGAAATTGCCATTGCCATTAATCCAAAAAACACCCAAGGTTTAAACCACATTAGTGCAATTTTTCCCATCTTCCCCCCTTCATTAATGTGAGGTAAGGCAGCTGCTGCTGCACTTGTCACGTCTAACTATTTGATCTCCTAATTCTTCACTATGACAACCTTATTCTCTATAATGTATGCCTGCCCCCAGCATAGCACCAAATGTAAAATGTCAGAAATATAATGGCGGGGATGAAATGTCAAGAAAACTAAATGACAGCCTTGTATTAAAAACACATATTGTTGACAATTCATGGCATACTCTTTTACATTTCAAATACAGATTAAGAACACATGGACCCAGTCTTGTGATGTTTCATTTCCCATACAGAGGGGCACAAGGGAGGGGGGGGGAGAACAGCTCTCTCTTGGAAACACAGCATGAATGTGTTATCTAAATCAGCCTCTCTGATTAATGATGCACCCAAGATGGCTACCATCCAGCTGTGCTGCAACTCAGTACTATAGTCACATTGCCCACATTTCATGAATATGTAATTAATTTTAAAAGCCTTACTGTACTAAGCCATGTTTTTCTACTTAGATTGTACCCAAGAGGTGCAGTGACTCTAGCTATAAATTGTTGTACAATTAGCTCCATCTGCCTTCTTTGGTTATTAAAGCCACTGACATATTTTTTTCCTGTGGCTTAAGATGAAACACCGCAGAGTGGTCCATTTTCACAATACAAAGAAAGAAAGAAAGAAAGAAAGCAGTTGGCCTATAAGAACAGAATAATGAATGAAAAAGAGAGTAAAAGAATACCTTTCTGAGCACAAGGAGGAAGAAAAAAAGTTGCATTATTTGCGTTATGCTATAGGGCAGTGATGGTGAACCTTTTTTCCCTCGGGTGCCAAAAGCATGTGTGTGTGTGCACTATTGCCCGTGCGTGCGTGCCCCACACCCATAATTCAATGCCCCCCCTGCACCCCATTCCCTGTGCATGCGCATGTGACCCCCCCGTGCTGCCCTGCCCCCACACATGCATGCATGCCCCCCCACTCCCCTATTTCCCGACTTTCGGTGGACCCAGTAGGCCCGTTTTTCACCCTCCCCAGGCTCCAGGGAAGCCTCCCCCGCCTCCTGGAGGCCCTCCGGAGTCCGAAAATGCCCCCCAGAGGCTCTGTGCGAGCCAAAAATCATCTGGCCGGCACACGCATGTGCGCTGGAGCTGAGCTAGGGCAACGGCTCGCATGCCAGCAGATATGGCTCCATGTGGCACATGTGGCACGTGTGCCATAGGTTCGCCATCACGGCTATAGGAAGAGAAGTTATCTGGAATCTCAGGGGTCTCCAACCTTGGCAACTTTAAGACTTGTGGACTTCAACTCCCAGAGTTCCTCAGCCAGCAAAGCTGGCTGAGGAATTCTGGGAGTTGATGTCCACAAGTCTTAAAGTTGCCAAGGTTGGAGACCCCTGATCTGGATGGACAAAAATATAACAGTTTTAGAACAAAATAGATTAGAAAGGAGCTTGATTGAATGAAAATTCCTGAACATGAGTCATGGGCCTTGGCAGCAACAGTGGCAAGCATTGTGTTTTCTTTCACTGAGGTCCAAATAAATATTTTGGAAGTAAAAGAGCCAAGTTTAATTTAGGCTCAGGAAGGGAGTATCGCATAGCCTAACAAAACCCGTACATGCCCTTCCAGAACCTTCAGATCAATTTGTTAAGATAATAGTTGGGGGCTCTTAAGGGTAAGGATGGGGATAGTTTCTTAGAAGCCGCCTGTTCCCATTCCCACTCTAAGCCTCCCCCTCCCCCACAAAATATCCATGAGCACCATGTTTTCAGGTGATATGACAGAGTCACCAGATGGCTTTGCATGGCCCCGTCCCAGAATGCAATCCTTGGCCTTCCAAATGCTACTCAGTCCCGCAGAACGCCCGATAGACTCTGACTATGAGGTAGTCTCCATTACTATTCCCATTTTTCAGGGTTTTTGGGGGGAGGAGGGGAATAAGGAAAGAATCCTGGGAGCTTAGGATTCAAAGGAACATCCATATTGCAGCTGACAACTTTTTGTGGAAGAACAGCAGGCCTCAGTTCCAATTCCATCATCCCTATGAAAAATCAAAGTCACAATACTCATACAGTACATCAGCCCCCAACACCATTCCCATTTATGAGCACCGCAATATAAAGAGCCTTTTTTAAAACCGTCTTTCTGACACTTCACAATCATTTTTACTGAACAGTCATAGATGTAGAAGTGAAAAACTGAGTTTCATAAAAGTAAATGTGTTATATAAATTACTTACTCTTCTAAGCAGGGACAGTACCAAAACATTGCATGTAATGGATAATAAGATATCATTTGGGGATTGCCTTGTAAACTCTTCCACGTAAGACCATGTCTTGACACAGCCATTTCATTTATCTGGTGCTTCTCAACACTGGCAACTTTAAGTTGTGTGGACTATCTCAGCCAGCATTTGTTAATCTGATATGACTTTGGGCCCACCAGAACCATCCTATACCTCCTGCCAATTCACATGCAGTAATGCAGGAGGGTAAATACAAAATCCTAAATTTCCTCATGACATTGCAGGCCTCACAAAGGGAAAAAAATAAGAAAATATTGACTTTTTTTAAAAAAAAGCATATGCAGAGATCACTTGCATATTATTTTGGTGTCTGCATATATTAAAATCACAGTCATCTCCCAATACATTTTGCAGGCAGATTGCCAGAACTGTTTACCATACCATGTTGGCTGCCATCTGCAATTTTCAGCTATTGCTGACCTTTCTATAATTTCTCAACTCCATTTACCAGCTGTTACTACATAGGCAAGCTAGCTAATAACGAAGCAATAATTAAAAGTTTCTGATGCTGAGAAGATATGCAAATAGCAGTGGTCTCCGAGGACTTTAGTGTTGAATAGCTGATTATCCGGTCACTGTTGCACATCATAATCTTTTCCAAGAGTTAAAACTTTTTATAGAAACCGAGTTTGCAAAGAGCCATGATATTTGGGAATGAATTTTTTTTTTAAAAAGAATATGTAAATATATCACACTGTTTATTTATTTTTTAATTAATTGTTTAAAAAAATAAAATAAACAAGTAAGCAAAAGAAGAAAAGCAAAAAAAAAACAACAACCCAGAAGAGGGGCTGATACAGAAATATAGTATTTGTGGTAAAGGGAAATACTAGCCTCCTCAGGAGTAAGCCGCAGTTCCTAATTATAAGTGCTTGCAGACTCAGTGTTTGCTAAGCATAAAGGCTGCTCTGAAGAAAAGGTCAATGTAGGCGCTGGTAAGAAGGTGAAAGGAGATGACAGGTACCAGAGGATGGCAAAGAGAAGCCTATGGAGGAAGTGTCTGCTGGAATTACCCTTATCAGGCTTGAATGAACAGACTCCCCCACCCTTTTATTGCTGCCGGCTGTGATTCAGCTCACTTTCCAGGCACACAATAGAGCTGGTTCCTCATGTTGGACAACTTTACTTAGAGCAGTGCTTCTCAAATAGTATTTGTATTTGTATTTGTTTATTTGTCAAGCATATATGATTATAAACAAAGTATAAACAGTAAACATGATTGAATATATATGTAATAGTACAAGCATAAATAAGAGTAAAAGAGGTAAGAATATATGTGAACATTAGGACAGGAACGGTAGGCACGATTGTGCGCTTATGCACGCGGGCGCTTATGCAGGCGGGCCCCCCTGGGGGGGCGCAGAGCGATGCCAGGGGGGGCGCATGACCCCGGGGAAAGTGCTTTTTTTGCCGCAGGGAGTAGGTTTTTTTTGCACCAAACAATAGCACACAGCATAGAGCAGGAGATATGAAATGCAGATAACAAACTCTTAAGAGACACCATGGAAAAATATTTAACAGGGATGAAAAGAAAGGAGGAGAGAGATGGAGATAATGAGACAAAGGTAAGTCCCCCGAAAGCTAAGACAAGGAAATATGTAGCGCTTGGCTTCACTGTGACTACAGTGGGAGACGAGGAAAGACCAGTATGTTTACTCTGTCTAAAAATGTTGGCAGCGGACAACATGAAGCCAAATAAATTAAGGTGTCACTTAAACACATTACACCCCAATCACGCTGATAAGCCACTTGAGTTTTTTCAGTGAAAACGTGCCGAATATTGCACACAATCGTCCCGGCGGAGAGTTGGGGGGGCGCGCGAAATGTTTACTTCTTCCTAGTGGGGGCGTAACAGAAAATAATTGAGAAGCACTGACTTAGAGGAAAGGAAGGAGCCAGAGACTTTCCAAGTAAGGAATTGCCTGTGTGCTATATACAACAAGAGGAGGACAAACTGGAAATTGCAGCTGTCAGACCTATTTATTTCCTCTTTACTTTGCTTGTGGGAAACCAACAAGAAAAGTCGCAAATGGTGATTATGTGATGGAGTTTGCTGCAATAATCACAATTGTGATCTGGGCACCCAAATGCCCTGTCACGGTGTGAATATTGCCAGTTGTATGTCTATGCAGGGTGATGCACCCCTATCTAATATTATGGTACATTCCAATACAGGCAGAACACGTGATATGAGTTGTGCGCATGTGTGCATTCCTAAACCTCCATTATTTCTTTCTTCTGCCTTAGCTCTTGACCTGAACGGTCGTGTTTTCTTAGCAAAGATGTAATTATTCAGGATTTATTGTTTTTGTACTGAAATAAATATTTTCGATTAGCTTTTAATCTTGGTTTTATTTATAACTGTCTGAATTCCAAGAAAAGATCTAAATCGCCTCTATGAGATTTTATTCTAATCCCAACATGCCCAGATTGTGATCACTTGATTATGGGGACGGGTAGTAAGTTCCTTTTTCAGCACTACAATAACCTTGAACAAGAGCTGAAGAATGGACATACGTTGATGACTACTTGTATTCATATTCAAAAATTGCCGGAAATACCATTTTGGATCCTTTTTGGACACTTGGTGGCAATGTCATAAAGCTCAACAATTCTTGATGATGATTTCATTTATAATTAAACAAAAATCAACATTTCCTTTTGCCAATACTTAAGCATTACAAAGCTTTATATTCCTGTCAAATATACAGAGTGGGCTTTGCATATGACAAAGGCTGCTGGATTCTCATGCTTCATATTGAAAATTGCATATAATTCTTTTATTAGAAGTGCTACAGACTTAGATGTGGGATAGACATCAATCTATTTAAAAAATACATTGTATTGTTAAACAAGGCTGACACAGAATTAAATATAATCTGAAACCCTTTTCTGGACTATAATTCTGCACATGAACTTACACAACACCTGAAGTTGGGCTCTCTTAAAATGTGTGATTTAGCCTGATTTGTTCTAATAAAGACAGGCTTTCCCTGATGAGATGGAAATTCTTAATTGTTAATTCTGAATGATAATTCTTATTTCATTGGCTGATTTTGCTAATTACCGATTGATTAATTTTCATAATAATTTTAAATTGCCAAATTGATATATGCTCATTCTTAGATATGTACAAACATATTCATTTTTATAAATCTCTTTTCTGTTTTAGCTCCCTTATTTCTTGATTTCTTTTTTCTTGGTTGCACTTTTAAAATATCTAAAATAAAACAGAGAGAAAAGGGGAGAAAGAATGTAGGGGTGGTCAGAGTTCTTGGAGATTGGAGCAGTTTACAAACCCTGAAAAATATCTAAAGAGCATCCATGGATAAGAGTATATTTGAACCTGGGTCTCCCAAGATTTAGTCCAATACTTCAAACACATTTAAAATGTCACATTGGCTCTCTTAAAATTTGTCACATTTACGCTCAACTTTGTCATATCAATCTGAAATACCAGTTACTCGGCATTTGACAAATATGCCACATATATACTTAGCAATAAATCAGCCCCAAAGTTGGAACAAACACTTGAAGGAATAGGACATGCCAAATAGACTGTTACATATAACCGTTAATATATCTCAGCAGACTTTGGTAGGCAGCTCAATTTTTTTTTTGCGCATTTTCCAGAAAGTGGTGAGAGGAATTTCTAGCAATAGAATAAGCCTCGAGATCCAGCATTACTCTGGGGCATGAATAGTTGGCTTCCTCTACAGTCATGGTTGTTTAAAAGCCATCTAGGCTCAGTATTGCTTTAGAGCAGAGGACCCCAACAAATTTGCACAAGCAGCATGTGCTTGAAACCATCTCCTCTCCTCCACCCCCACCACCGCTCCACAAAGCTGTAAAGATTTGGGACCTCTGCTTCAGTGGTGGGTTCCTACCAGTGCGGTCCACTCTATAGCACCGGTAGCGACCTGCTGGTGACGTCACAGTACCAGTGCGGTCGGTTGCCGATGCCTGGGCGCCGCCATTTTTTAATTAAAAAATTTAATTTTTTTTAAAAAAATTCTTCTGTGCATGCCCAGAAACCCGACAATTAAGTCTTTCCCCGTCCCTTCGCTTGAAAATAATAGGAAGCTCGCATTTGACACTTTTCCTTCGCTTTTGCCTAAAGCTTCCCAAAGTGGGCGTTTTCCGAAAGCTTAACCTTTTATACTATTAATTTTATAGAGTTTTATACTGTTATTCTTTAGACGAAAACATTGAGGACTGTTAAAAGATACTGTTCTTTTAACAGTCCTCAATATTTTCATCTAAGGAATCCATGACTGAAACCAAAAATGCTGTATGAGACTTGCTTGTCTTTTAACTATAGCATTTTCTGCATATAAAGGTTGCTGTGTTGCCATGGTGTAACACACACTTTGTATGCAAAGCTTTTCATGTAAAGTATAAAATAGCAAAAATAGTAGTAACATCTCTCTGAAATAACTAATATATGACCGGCAAGCCACGCCCACCCAGTCACATGGCTGGCAAGCCACACCCACAAAATAAGCCACGCCCACAGAGTGGTAGTAAAAATATTAGGAAACCGCCCCTGCTCTGCTTTAGAGAAAACCACTGCCATTCTCTCGTTCTGAAATCACCACAATGAGAAGATTGACTCCATGATCAAAACTATACTTCCTAACAGACAATTGATGAGTGCATTGTGGCTCCCTAGACACCAATGATATCCAGAATGATGATCAGAAGTTGATTCTCAAGCAATGTATGATTTAACTAATTGAAGGCAAGTGCCGAGAACAAAGTGTACAGTGAAAATACATGATTTTGTTATAAAACTAAAAGGGTGGCTTACTTGTATAGATAATATTCAGTTTGATCCACATGCTCACGTGAAGAAATGTTATCTATAAACTAAGGGAAAAAACAGTTTAGAGATGACCTTCCAGGTAAATCATCGACAGTTACTCAGATATGGTTGAACATAGCATGGTCAGACATAACTGCAATGTAGAAAAAAATCACTTTAAAGCGGCATACAGATAAAATTATCACTATTTTCACTATAACCAACGCAGTTCATGTAGCTGAAGTGTTATATGGACACATTCTGGCACACCCATAGCTGTTCATACTGTCACCATACTAAATACTACACGACTATATTCTTAATTACATGTCCCCCGTGGCCCAGGAAAACTTATTTTTCCACAAGTTTATCCTTTAGGAAAAAAATCAACTTAGGAATTGCTTTGATTCACGTGACCCTTTTACATTAGCAATGCTTTGCACAATATTTCCATTTATAGATTTTAGGGAATGAGGAAATTGAGCTTGCTCTCTCTATATCTCTATCTCTCTATCGCTATGTCTGTCTGTCTGTGTGTATGTATATCTCTCTCTCTCTCTCTCTCTCTCTCTCTCTCTCTCTCTCTCTCTCTCTCTCTCTCTCTCTCTCTCTGTGTGTGTGTGTGTGTGTGTGTGTGTGTGTGTGTGTGTGTGTGTGTATATATATAGATAGATAGATAGATAGATAGATAGATAGATAGATAGATAGATAGATAGATAGTCTCCCTTTATTTTCATTTATCAGCAAAAAATCCTATATATATATATATCCAAGGAAAGTCATGTCTGCGTATATGAGACAATAAGTTACAAGTCAAAGTAGCTAACTAGTTCTCCCAAGGTCTTAAATAACAATCATAGTGTATGTAGAAGGCAATTATATGCATGTAGCAATTCAATTAAAATACTACAGTAGTTTAAAATACCAAGATGGGTTATTTTTGTTGAATTGGATGTCATGTTCTTACCCGAGATAATGTTAAAGAGCTGACCGGTAGTTTTTTTTCATAGGTTCTGTCCATCAAATTGGCTAAATCAGCTGCAGGGGGTGGGAGAAAGCATCTTTAGTTTTTACTCATTAAAGTTATTGGATGGAAAAACAAAGAAATGAAAACAAAGTACAGTCATTCCAAAAGCTGGGCTAAATAAACTGCCTTTCATGCTACTTCTTTACAATGCAATAAAGTGTCATCTAGGCCTGAGAATAAACACACCTTGCACAATTCCTGAGGGGGAAAGGGTCACATTGTTAAATTAAAAATTCACATGGGCCACAAAGCAATATTTGGTGCATCGATTAGCTGTTTGATGGCTAGCAGAGCAGCAGCAGCACTGGAGTTGGTGATGTAGGTGAGGCCTGGAGGCATCTGGCAGTGTATCTGTTGGGGCAATGGTATATCCTTCCTGGCAGTCCCAACATTTAGCAGTAGTGAATTTATTTATTTAGCCGTAATATTTAAAAAAAAACAACAAATGGCAGTGGGCCACACCAGTTTGCTTGGTCATTAAGCAAAGCAGTCAATTAGTAAAATTATGAATCTGAGGTGGTTGGGCTGAGAGAGAGTGACCGCCCAAAGTGACCCAGCCAGTTTTCATGGCTTAGGCAGAACTTGGTCTCCCGCTTGCCCATGTGGCAGCTGTTAATTTCAAACATTTGATTAAAACAAAACTCTTGAAACGCCTATTGTTATATATGACATTATATCTGTATTCTGATAACAGTTAAACTTCCAGAAACTGTGTTGTAATATTCAAAGGCAACTGAAAACAGGTCAGTTCCCATTAACATAATAATTCAAGAGATGAAGGATCAGATAATCAGCCATGCACAAAGATCAAATTTATCAATCATCCCAATGAATACAGAAAACAGCATTTCATTTTGTATTCTTTTAAAGAAATCTAGCTAAAAAAGAAAAAGTTTTAAAGTCAGTGGAACTGTTCTGGAAAACTGCTCAATACGATTTAATAGTTCAACCTCTTCATGATGTATAAAACTCGGCATGGCCTATTTTAGCCTTCTTAAATGTTGGAATGTAATATGGAAATCTCGTGAATCAACTAAAGAAAATCGTAACCAGCTCTAAATGGCATCCATTCAATAGTTAACTATTACCTCCTAAAATAATGAAATCTAAAATTGCCTATTGATTAAATTTACCTTAAAGCTGTCATAGAAGATTCCTGCTCTTACAAATTGGTGGCTCAAGGGACTAGTAACAGGAGATAAAGCTTTTCACTTCCCAAAAATTGCTGGTTCAAAGCTAGCTCCAGGCAGCACCAGTCAATAAAGGCTTACTATATAATAGCTGCTGGCATACTCTTCAAAATAGATCAGTGCTGTTAGCGCATTTTTTAATGGAACTGCATCAGCATAAAACAGTTTGCAAGTAGTCTCTGTAAGGATGTCAATATTCAATGGAAGTGTAGGATAAAGTCTGCATAAGTGTTACAGTATTTAAGACACTTTATAGCAGAAAATTCCTTTTGCTCCTTAAACAAAGAATATTTATAAAAGTAATTTTAATTCATTAGAATTAATATGCCATACTTCTCAATGAATTTTGATGAATCTTCTAAATATAAACCTTGGAAGATATAGCAGCTTTCCTGTTCCACCAGATTAAGAATATAAGGGTAGTCCTTGGTCTGAACCAGCAAGGATTACAAAGTCCAGGATCTTAGACTTAAAAGACAACGTAAATTCAGCTGTTTCCCCAGAACCAGTATTCACATCGATGCTGCATCTGATCTTTGAACCAGCAAGATCCATTGTATGCTAATGACCACTGACTGGCTTACCTTTCACTAAACTGCCTTATCCTTTTTTAAAGCTATGTTGGAAGTCATCATTATAACCTATATTTATTTTAACTATGTGCCATGATAACCTTTTTCTTTGTTCTGAATTCATAATGAGAATAGCAAGGAGGGGAAAAAATAACTGTTTGGTTTCTCAGCATCATCTATAATTGTCACAAAGTGCTTCCAAGTATCTTTTTGTGGGCTAAAAATCCAGATATGATTTGTTTTCATAAATCATTTTGGTTCTCCTTTACTATGTTTTTTTAGCACATCCTACTTTTTTTAATCAATGAAAAGCCCAAACACCATTCTCCTCCCCCTCCCCCTCTCAACAAACCTGCTGTACATCATAAAAGCCTTGAAGGAACAGCCCTGCTACAACATGCCAAAAGTATGATGACGGAAAAATCTAGTAGAGCAGCCATACTGGAAGGATATAAGCTTATTACAGAATATTGCTTTCCGTAATCTGCTTATTCTCACCTTCCATTTTCAAATGTGACTCTTTTCTTACAATGTTCAGCCTCTAGGGACACTTCCATTGGAGAAATGCAATAAGCATGTAAGTATCATGTTGAGATTGACTGGATTACAAACTGATCAGTGCTGATCACTTTGAATGTAAAAGGCTAGAATAGTCCATTTTTTAAAAGACAATCAGAAATTTACAACTTTTGTCTCTGGATAAGAACGCACCTCCATAGCTCATCGGAATAGCCTACCCTGGACAAATGCACTATAAAAACCTGGCATTTTGGTAAACCCTTATAGTATTTTTTTGATTTACCAAAGAAGATGCTACATTCTTTCTCCCAGACCTGCAGTCTTTCTCCTAGGGATTAGTTAAAAACCTGCTCTCACATGTTTATTATTATTCATTATAATTATTTATTTTATTATTTCGTATGAGAGTCCATCCTTTAGTCTGCCCCAGAGGTTTCTCTGTTAGATCCTAACAGATCTAAACTCCTGGGCAAAATCCAAACACTGAGCCCTGTGAGTTTTGTTGCCTAGCTGGCCTGAAGTAGAACAGGTAGATTTTCTAAGAACAGCACTTCAGGAGTCCTAGACTTTAATCTGTTATCTAACAATCTAAATCTAGCATCCAGGTTTACAGGCTTTAGCTTCTGATTTCCTGTATAGTCCCTGCATTATAAAGTTAGCCTGAAAGGCCATTGTTGGACAAATTGTGATTCTCTTGACTGAGAAATGCTACCACTCACAAAGACACAGTGCCATCTTGCGTTCAAGCAAAAGACACTGCACAACTGTGATTTACAAATGGATATTTAGCAAGCTAATTTATCTACCCTCAATCAATTGAATGTCCTAACTTGGCTGCTTTTCTCCCTAATATTTCAGCCTATTTTGCTTTCAATGTTATATTTTGGTATACTAAAGAACTTTATGAAAGTTTGCCACAATGAATTTGTTAGCCTCTAATGACACAGCTACAGTCCTGTACAATACTGAACTGTAAAAAAAAAACAGCAGCATCTCCAGATTGGAGCTGTTGAGATGATGGATGATGGAAAACTGCTGCTGGCTAGAAGAGACAATACTGCTGTCTATAAATGTCCTCTCGGTAATGTGAAAAACAATTAACCCATTTCCCAGTATCAGGAAGTTGCATGTTTCCTCTACTCTGAAAGAGACAGCCAAGGATACGGACCACAGATAAAAAGAGATGCAAAAAGACATGATAACATATAGAATATTCAACATATATATTATCTAGAAAAGGGAAAGAAGCTGCCATGAATTCCTGTGTCCCATATGTCCAACTCTTCCGTTCACGTCTTTTTGGTTTTTATTACAACTAAAACATTGCTGACTGAAGTGAATATTATTAAAAATTGTCGCATACTGTATTGTCATCATTGCTTTCTCAAGTATTTAGCCCCACATTAAAAAAAAGTGAGGCAGGCACTCTTGCTTTGAGAAATCAGCATGTGGAATACTAATAAACTTAAGTCTAGAATAGTTCACCATTATGTTAGCTACTGTAAGCCCAAGATAAACACACACACACACACACACACACACACACACACACACACACACACACACACACATTCATTTCCTTACCCAGGCTGTGCTCTTCCTTTTTTCTTTGTTCCCATGTTGTACTGTCCACGTATGCTGCTGAAAGAATACATCTTTTACCTAATAAAAGAGGTCAAAGAAAGTCTTTTAGAAGATTTTCACATTGAAAAATCATTAGTCACCTATTTTTACGCATTATATTAATTACATTAAATGCACCAGGTAATTTGTATGGTAGCAATTATTATTTCAGAAATCATTTAATTTCTAATCATCCTTTGGGATTCAGATTCTATAAAAATTGGAACCCTGATAGTGTCTCTGCCAACTCTATTTATAGCTTTAAAATATCTCACAACTTCACCATAAATTATATCTCTATAAAATTCAATAGATCTTACCCAATAAATATTATGATTTATTCAGGTAGTCCAATGATAACTATGTGGCATTTTCCATAAAAAAGTTAATTAAAAGTTGAAAGGCTAATCTGTTCAAAAGATATTAATCAAAACAGCAATTTCCTACATCTTATATTGATACAAAAGCTTTTTTATTTGTAACTTACAAATTACTGCATTTTAAGTCAACTGAGTGACATAAAATTCCCATCTTTTATTCAAATTGTACAGAATAAAAACATAGAAAATATGAATTATAAGAACAAACATATCAATAGGAATAAAGTGTAAAAAGATATAAACAAATGCATAGTTTATTTCTAGAGTTCTAATAAATGCAAAAAACTTGACCCAGTAACCTTATATAGAAACTAACTTTCCAATAATGTTCCCAATATTTCTTTAGAATAAATGTTAAAATTCTGTGATCCTAACCCTTAAAGTGAAAATCTAGTTGTAAGAAGCACTCTGGTGAGAATTCAGAAAGCAGAGATGGGAAGTTCTGAAATAACATTCTCAATGATTTTGAGCTTCTTCTTGTCGTTGTTAGTTGGAAAGTCATGTTTTCCAAATTTGCTGGCAAATTGAGTGTAGCAATTTTACTGCATCGTCTTTTAAAATTTTGAATAGCTCAGCTGGGATATTGCCACCTCCACTAGCTTTGTTGTTGCTCAGATTTCCTAAGGCCCATTTGACTTCACATTCTAGGACCATGATGGTGAACCTATGGCATGCGTGCCACAGGGGGCACAGGGAGCCATATCTGAGGGCACGCGAGACGTTGCCCTATGTCAGCTCCAGCGCGCCTGTGCGTGCTGGCCAGCTGATTTTCGGCCTTCCGGAGGGCGGGGGGGAGGCCGTTTTCACCCTCCCAGGGCTTTAGGAAAGCCTCCGGAGCCTGTGGATGGCGAAAAATGGACCAAAGGGGCCTACCGGAAGTTCGTTTCTTAAAGCCTCCTGAAGCCTGGGAAGGGCGAAAAATGGCCCAACAGGTCTACTGGAAGTCCGGAGGCTTCAGTGAGGCCTGTGTGCATGCGCAGGGAAGGCAGTGCGGGGGGGGGTTGTGCATACATACGTGGGGGGAGGGCATTGCATTATGGGTGTGGGCATGCACATGCCTTTTTGGCACCCGATCAAAAAAAGGTTCGCCATCACTGTTTTAGGATGTCTGGCTCAAGGTCAGTGACCACCCCATCGTGGTTATCAGGGACATTAAGCTTGTTCTTGTATAGTTCTTCTGTGTAATTTTGCCACCTCTTCTTAATCTCTTCTGCCTCTGTCAGGTCCCTGCCATTTTGGTCCTTTATCATGCCCAACTTTGCATGAAACTTTCCCTTCATATCTCCAATTTTCTTGAAAAAATCTCTGGTCCTCCCTATTCTATTGTTTTCTTCTATTTCTTTGCACTGTTCATTTAAGAAGGCATTCTTATCTCTTCTAGCTATTCTCTGGAATTCTGCATTCAATTGGGTGTATCTTTCTCTTTCTCCCTTGCCTTTCGCTTCCCTTCTTTCCTCAGCTATTTGCAAAGCTTCCTCAGACAGCCATTTTGCTTTCTTCCATTTCTTTTTCTTTGGGATGGTTTTAGTTGTGTAGAGGATAATGAGGGAAATAGATTAATGCTCTGTATGCTCCTAATTCTTTTATTAGGAGAGCACTAAAAACTATTCAGCCCACTGAGCTGCTTGCAATCAATGTTCTACCCAAATTGATGAAAATTTCCCAGATCATATTCTATGAAAAAAGTAAAACTAGTTTCTGAACATTTCTGAAGAATTTTACTATGTTTCTTCAGTGTACATGAAGTTGGTCAATATACTGTACTGAATATTATATTGATAGACTTAAAGGAAGTCACTTAAATTTAAAAATAAAGTATTTTATGTAATTGGCTCAAGAAACATTTTTCAGAAGTTTCACTACATCCATGACTATTCAAATCAGTGAAGGAATAGTATAAACTGCTTTTTGTCCCAAATGGTTTATTAAGACACCAAAATCAATCTTAAACCTCATTTACTTTCTGGCAGTCTTGTTTTACATGTTAGCATTCAACAATAAAGATCATTGACTGAAACACTTTGTTTGATATATATATTTCTTTCACACTTTAAAGCTACTTCAAAAACCACACTAGTTTAACTTAATATGTACATTGTGGTTTCTAAATCATGTCTTAAAGCAGGGGTCCCCAAACTTGGCAACTTTAAGACTTGTGGACTTCAACTCCCAGAATTCTCCAGCCAGCTATGCTGGATGGAGAATTCTGGGAGTTGAAGTCCACAAGTCTTAAAGTTGTCAAGTTTGAAGACCTCTGTTTTAAAGCAATGTTTGGACCAGACCACAATAGCATATTCAACAAACTGTGATTTAAACAAATGATGAATTAGCATGACATGGGACTTTCTTCTTACTGATACTAATCTAGCATTGTTGTGTAATCTGACAGACATTTGACTTTGATAGGGAGTGACATATTTCCTATTGAAATAAGAAGGCTAGGCAATAACACATAAGAAAACCAAAAGGCTGAACTGGCCGTAATCTTATCCTCATCAATTCCACGTGGATATTAAAGAGAAGAGCACATCCTGACGTGCAGCGTCATTCTATGCAAAGATTCTTAGTAGGAATAAAGACTACTGAACCAGTCAGCCTAAAAAATGGTCTATAAAAATCGTCACTGGCGATCAAATCGCTGATTCAAAAAAAACAGTAAAACCCTCAACTGAAAAAACCCTCCAGAACTAAGAAACGGACAGATTCTCTGAGGAAGATCCCCATCTTCCATCCCATCTGAAGCGACCCACCTGCCGCCGCCCAATTTTTCACCGTAGTCCGGCTCTGCAGTAACCCACGCTGAAACATGAACGCTGCCATTTTGGCGCGTATCACATCTATGATCCAAATGGGAGGAGCAGCAAAAGGGAAGAAACGCCTTTGCTACTGCGGTCCAGACCAGCTGCTTAAAAGGCTCTAAGCCAGAGATGGGGAAACTATGGGCCTTTTATGACATATGGACTACAACTTCCAGAATTCCTGAGCCGGCATGGCTGGTTTCAGGAATTCTGGGAGTTGAAGTCCATATGTCATAAAAGGGCCATAGTTTCCCGACCCTGTTCTAAGCGAAAGCCTATGTGACCATAGAGTGCTAAGGGAAAGAAGGGCACACTTCTTGGACGATCCTTTAGCGCCTCTCTCACTGTAGCGGTTCTTCATATGTCCCGGCGGTAAGATGGCTGCGCTGGTAGTTGGAACCTCGGGTCGACTCCTGCGAAAGACAGCCGAATATCCCGCGGCCGGTGTGCTGGTTGCGGACAGAGTTGGCTGTTGGAACTGCTTTCAAGGAGGTACATTGGAACTGGTGTTAAGAAAAGAAAGGGGTTTGGAAATTCTAGATCCCTCTTTAAAAAGCGATCGAATAAATGGAAAGGTTGCTTTGTAGCTCTGGGATTTCTAATGTATAATCCATAAATAACACCAACCAACCACCATTGTGAGCCGCCCAAAGTTGTATTTTAAGGTGGCTGGCCATACAAATCTTTTAAGTAATGTTGCCTCCTTGGAAGACGCGTGGGTGAAGTTGCCCTGTGCAGGCGTGTTTTGTGATTGAAGTAAATAAATCCGAGCCCCGAGGGGTCCGAGCCTCCAAATTGTGGCTTCGAAAGTCAGGCACCCCGAGTTTGACGTGGAGCTGCTAAGACTTTGAGAGAGACACTTTTACCTTTGCAAAGGGCTTCTTTACCCACCTGAAAATAGGAATCGCCAAGTAATTCAAGCAAGCAAAAAGCATTTATTAAAGGGGGGTTGAAGTCTTCTTCGGGTCCAGAAATAAATTATACATACATTGGATATATGTGATACATCAGAAATCAAGTGATCAAACAATAAAATATATTAATTACATGTAAAACATTCATTCTAGGTAACATTTCACAAGCGGCAAATTTAAAGGGTGTGCATTACTCTTTCCCAGTTGGGTTTGTAACTTTCTTAAAACTTGCAAGTGTATTCAAGGTCTTTCAGAATGTGCTTTTTTTTCAATTTAGTGCTCCACATACCAAAAGAAATGGCCTTGACTAATTTACTAATGTTTTCCTAAAGTTAAAAAAGAGACCTAGCTTTCCATGTTAAAATGCCAATATCATTTTAAAAATGCTAATTTTGAAACCTAAAATTCCAGGTAACTAATAATAAGTATTGATTAACTAGGAGCCATATTAATATACAACATGCAAAACAATAAGACCATACATAATGAAATAGAGTAAAAAACAGAACCTGTACAACTTACCCAGTTAGATCCACATATGCAGTTCTCAATTATACAACTTTATTCAAACGAAAGGCCATATTTTATGTAATATAGGCTTTGAATACAAATGAAATATGCGCATAGTGATTAATTCTGCATGGGTTTTTTTGTTTTTGTTTTTAAGTAGGTGATAATTATAATGTAGGTGACTGTTACAATAAAAGTTCACATGCTTCAAATATTAAAGAGTTTCTGTTGATACTTAGTTGATGCTAAGCCAAATATATACAGTTGCCACTTTCATTTATTCAGTTTACAACAACTCATTTGAAAAAAAACCTAGGTAATTGCAACGATCAGGTAAATTTGCAAAATAAGTCTAGATTGGGCTACATCAACGGTCCCCTACGGACCGGCAGCGGTGGCAAGGGGGAGGGGATGGTTGCGCACAGCAGCCTAATCCTGCGTATGCGCAAATAAATCTTTGCACACTCTCCCGCCACTTGTGCAGCCCACTTCCCAACAGTACTGGGCTGCAGACTGAGGGTTGGGGACCCCTGGGCTAGATCATCCTTTTGGATAAATGGACACATCTTGAATCTGGGGAACATGTTACTGGACCCTTCTTGTGTGATATCTGTCTATTAACAGCAAAATCCTTCAGGAGATAACCAAGCGGTTCTTCTGCAAAAAAGGATTCGTGTCAATTTCATTCCAGACTCCATTGCACTCCAGACTCTACTATACTCATAGGAACAGTTGTAAAAATCTAGAATCAGAATTATCCTGATCAATCCTGGCTTCTGTTTTGAAATAGAATCAAAAGCAGAATCAACCAAATGTGCATTCAGTTGGTCATGAGTAAGGGATCAATCAAGCGGTCAAGCCACCTTTCCCCTTTAGGACTTGTGAAGTTGATGCTGCATCAACTGAAACCCCTGGGGTCAGAAGAGGCAAACATTTCCACTACTGGGAATACAAGAGTTTGTTACTGCCAATGAAAAGTTTGCCCTTTCTGTGAATTCATTTGTTCTGCAACTGAACCAGAAATAAATCGGTTCTGTTACAGATTGTTGCATAAGAACACCAATGTCAGGACCTAATTCTGGATTAGTTCCAATAGTGTGTTTATTTGGTTGATTTTTATCTCGCCTTTTGTTCAGGAGCTCAAGGTAGCATTCATGCTACTCCCAATTTG
This sequence comes from Diadophis punctatus similis, assembly GCA_023053685.1. Lineage (NCBI taxonomy): Eukaryota > Metazoa > Chordata > Lepidosauria > Squamata > Dipsadidae > Diadophis > Diadophis punctatus. The sequence goes on along the minus strand of JALIGW010000002.1, from coordinate 29,549,450 downwards.
GCACACAGTGTATTCTGGAAATATAGCTTAGGAGAGGGAGGATATTAATTATTTTCTAATTATTATTTGGGATTAGAACTTCGTTGACAATGTTCTCTCAGAATTCTTTCCAACAACATCCAGAGAGAGCCAAATTAGAGAAGGCAAATCCACAAGTACAAAGATAATGTGTTTTGTGTTTATATAATGTGTTGTCAAAAAGTCAAACAATACAAGAAACAGTTTTAACAGTACTAGGCAAGTATGTACTGTATGAATGGGAATCGGTGAATAAGAATAAACGAAGGAATGTGTAAACTGATTTTGTAGATTATATTGTTCAGATATAAATTGGATCCATTATTATGATGGGGTGGACAGTGTTTAATGTCCAGGAGTCACACTTAACGGGGTGTGTGTGTGTGTGTGAAGACTATACTTAGCAGACCAATACTGAAAAATATGGATAAGACCAGGTCACACATAGATAAGACAACAACGTTTTATTTTTTATTTTTATGGTTTTTTTTTACTTTTTAATATTTTGCCTCTGTTTTTAAAACTATACTAAGCTTATTGAAGCGATTGTCCCATACCAAATGCATTTTTTCTCCTTTAAAATGGTAGAAAAGTATGCTAATGATTTTCAGCAGTTATTAGACAACCTGTGACTTGTTGGGTCAGCCTTTCAGAGATATTTCCTTACCTAAATAGAGAAACAGAATGACCCTGGGTGGACAAAAAGCAGGGGGTGTGGGAGTGACTTCTGACTTCCTGCTGGCTTTCCCATTGACATCCTTGTGGGAAGCTGGCAAGGAGCATCAGAAATCAGAATGAGAAGTTTATATGATTGAGACTTGACACTTTTTTTTTTGAGGAATTGAGCTTATTCACCTTTATTTTGCAAAACCTGATTGAATTTTGCTGTTACAGTAGAAGTCATCATAGTGGAAAACTATTTAAGGATTACAATAGAATGCTTATAATCATGACATATCAGATTAATATTAATTGCATAAAGGAAAAAGTCTCTGAGATCTTCTGTCATTTTTCTAGTTGGAAATAATGGTTACTTGATTAAGGTTAAAACAAATTATTTTTAGGATAAATAAAACACTACTGTATTTTCTTGTTCCAATTTCAGCAAAACGTTACTTGTTAACAGAAGATGTTCTGCAGTTACGTAAATTTCAAGAAAAGAAATTGGAAAATGAATATAAAATATATGGACAAAAAGGTATTTACGTCAAATAATCATTTGCAAATTAAAATTAAGGAGCATAATTTTAATATGTGATGTATAAGCTGTGATTTTGCTTATCCATACAGTATGATAGCTAAGGTACTCCTGACTCTTTAAGCTTCTAACCCCCCTCCCCAAATAATATTTATATGCAGTGCAATGCTGTACAGGTAATCCTCCACTTACAAAGTTCATTTAGTGTCCATTAGAAGATACAATGGCACTGAAAAAAGTGACGTTTGACGCTTTTTCACACTTACAACCGTTATAGCATCCTCATGCTCATGCGACTAAAATTCAGATGCTTTGCAACTGACTCATATTTATGACTGTTGTAGTGTCCCTGGGTCATATGATCCCCTTTTGCGACCTTCGGCCAAGCAAAGTCAATGGGGAAGCCAGATTCACTTAACAACCATGTTACTAACTAACTGCAATGACTCACTTAACAATGGTGGCAAGAAAAGTCATAAAATGGGACAAAACTCACTTAACAAATGTCTTCCTTAGCAACAGAAATTTTCGGCTCCATTATGGTCGTAAGTCGAGGACTACCTGTATTTTCTTGCTAAGAATAAATGTATTTATTTATTACTAAATTTATATACCACCCATCTCTGTGTCCAAATATCAATAAACTCTGGGAGCTTTTATTAGGTATGTGTCAGAGATATGCACTACTCAAAAGTGATTGATAAAATATGCTTCAAATATTGTGTGAACACCTCTCTTAAATATTAAAGCAGCTTTGTCTTCTGTAAAAGCTTGAAAATACAGTGCAGCTATTTTAGTGAATGGAGTCATTAAAGGGATTCTTAAAGCATTTCACTTTTTGGGTTTATATGGAAACCTGAAAAAAGAAATACATGTTTTAATGAATAGCAGAAAAGCATTATATTTACCCTAGGTTCAAAGCACTTTTTAAAATTATTTTTGAAGCATGATAGCTCTTGTATGTATGAGATCTTGTACTATCAAATGGATAAGTCCCAACTGCAATCAAATCACAGAAGGAATATCATGGGTTCTTTTGAAATCACAACCAGACTCAATACTCACACAAAAGTATTTGTTAATTGATAACCAGGAGGCACCTTGTGACAGGTATTGTCCTTAATGGGACTTTTCAGGTGTGGGTAGCCAGGTGATATTCTATACAGGGCATTAGCTTTAGGAACTGGCCAGGTCCTGATGCTCAGCAGATACAGTACAGTACAGTACATTTGGAGAAATCTTTCGATACGACAGTTGCTACCAAAGTATTTTAAAGTCAGTTATTTCCAGAAAGATTTCAGATCAAACGTCTGAACTGGGATACTTTCATTTAATTTTTTATACAATCAATTCCATATGTTGAAATCAAAATCAAGAGACCATCTGAAAGAACTTCAAACTCTTTTTCAGTTTTCATTTTAACTCAGTGTATACTTTGAAATTGTAACTCCAGTCTGACCAATCATTTCTGAGTTGTCAGCCAGAGCATTCTTAGATTTGTCTAAGAATTGTTTTAACAGTATATATTTATTTATTAAATTTTGATGCTGCCCATCTCACCGACAAGTTAACTCTAGGCAGCTTATGGGTTTATAGAACAAGGAAAAAATATTAAAAGATTAAAACATTCAAATTAAAGTATTATTATAGTCTTATAATATAATTATTATTCCTGCCTATCTAATTGGGGTTTGTATAGTTATTCTATACTACCAAAAGGTTCAACCCAAAACCCAGAGAAATACTGACATACACCAAAACTTGCTGCTTTTGTCAAAATAATAAAGGTGGTGTCTTACTCCACTATTTTGCGCAAATCAGCCTCTTCCATCCATTTAGTGATTGCTGGTAGTGGCAACGAACATCTGCTAAGACCAAGTGGGAATCTATTACTGGATTGATTGGTTTACGTGACCCACGACACCTGAGTGGGGTGGGAAGTTTCTATTCTTTTTATTACTCTGAAGTGTGGGAAATACTCAGAGCTAGCTTCACCTTTCTTAAGTGCCGATATGATGTACTCAATAAAAGGTCTTTCAAGCCTGAATGGAGCTTCAATCCTGATTGAATTGGGTTCATTACTCGGAACTATGACACTACCTCCTCTTATTGGTATCATTATTACAATTACGATTATTTTGATAGTATGATTATTATTACGTTGCTGTTTTGGATGTACACTGAGAGCTTATGCACCGGAGACAAATTCTTTGTGTGTCTAATTGTTCTTGGCCAATAAAGTAGTTTATTCCGTTCCGTTCCATTCACATAGCAAACAGAAGCAATTTGCTGTATGACTTTATTATATTGTGTGAACTGAAGTTCTGGCAGAACAAGTTTTGCCTTCCTATGAATCAGGTGACCAGATTTCCCAAAGCACACATTAAATTTATAGAGTTATATATTTAAAGGCAGTCCTTTTTAAAGCCCATAGGTTTATATTTAAAGACTATCCTGTTTTGTAATAGAAATTACAGTGGGGTTGAAAAGATAATTTTACAACTGATCCTTCCACTTATGATTGTCACAACGTTCCCATTGTCACGTGTCCAAGATTTAAGTGCCTCGCAACCAGTACGTATGTACGACCATCACAGCCTCCCAGAGTTACATAATTGTTATTTGCGACCTTCACTGCTGGCTGCAGTTCAGCTGTTCAGATCTCACCGGCTCAAGGTTGACTCTGCCTTCTATCCTTCTGAGGTCGGTAAAATGAGGACCCAGATTGTTGGGGCCAATATTCTGACTCTGTAAACCGTTTAGAGAGGGCTGTAAAGCACTATGAAGCGGTATATAAGTCTGAGTGCTATTGCTATTCCGACTAGCAAAGGAAGCCAGCAGTAAAACTGCAAATCATGGTCACTTGATGTCTTGCTTAACAACTTTATCATTTAGTGATGGGGTTGCCTGTCCCAGATTGTTGTTAAATAAGGACTACCTGAATTCATTTATATCCCCAAGTGCTTCAGAAGTTGCAAAAATCCAGATAAACCAACTGGCAGAAGTAGAAACTCAAAGTCCTTGTTGCCATCCAGAGGCTTTTGGTAGCCCAGATTTGGTAGCCCTCGTCATCATGATCAGGGAACAGAGATGCAGTTTCCTGCTTTGTGACTCAGATGAGCATGCGGTTAATCTGGCAAACTTGAGCTTCTGGCTGTTTGTGCTATTGTTGCTGCTGAACTGGGCCAAAGTCTGGAAACCAAATATTTTCCTGGCTTGGGGAATGTGTCTGATGTATAGAATACTTCCCCCAAAAGGGGACTCTTCCAGAAAAACTAGGAAGTTACATCATTCTAGATCAGGGGTCCCCAAACTTGGCAACTTTAAGACTTGTGAACTTCAACTCCCAGAATTGTTCAGCCAGCTATGCTGGCTGGAGAATTCTGGGAATTGAAGTCGACAAGTCTTAAAGTTGCCAAGTTTGAAGACCTCTGTCCTAGATATCAACCAAAGCAACAATCATTTTATTCTATCAATTCTGCAATATTGTGTGCAACCTTAATAGCGGATTATAAATACAATTGAATACAATATAAACAATTTACTTTTTTTTTCAATTTCAGATGAGTTTTTCAAAACGGTTGAAAAAAAGTTAGCAAACAATACCCTTATCCTCAAACCCGAATTAATAAATGTACTATATCTATGTCAATCCAAAAACGAAATGGAATTAGTCAAAAGAATCATATACAGGTAAGAGTCATTCAGTAATGTATATATTCATTTGTATTATCTTTGGTCTATTTCTGATCATGTTACAATCAGGAAGTTTTATAATGAGACTATTCTTAATTATGTTACATTTCATTTATTTTTGTCTTTTTCGGAACAGTATTGTAACATTAGTAAAATAAGGGATTGGTTGTTCACATTTCATTGTTATGGAAATAATGCAAACCACAACATAATAAAAGGGAAAAAAACATAGAATATTTTACCAGCAGACAAAATTCATTTGATAGAAAAGAGCTACTTTAGGGAGACTATTATATAAACTCTTCTCTTGTTATCACTATTTTTTGTTGAATGGTATTGAATGACATTGGTTTTCTGGAAACTCTAAGCAAGTAACTATAAAATTTCCTAACACCTTGGATCCTGTCTTGTGGAAGATTCATATTGAGGTATGAATATACTCTATCCCAGTGATGGCGAACCTATGGCACGCGTGCCACAGGTGGCACGTGGAGCCATATCTGCTGGCACGCGAGCCATTGCCTAGCTCAACTCCAGTGCATGCCGGCCGGCTGATTTTTGGCTTGCACGGAGGCTCTGGGAGGGCGTTTTCGGCTTCTGGAGGGCCTCCGGGGGGGTGGGGGAGGGCGTTTTTGCCCTCCCCATGCTCCAGGGAAGCCTCTGGAGCCTAGGGAGGGCGAAAAATGGGCCTACCGGGCCCACCAGAAGTTGGGAAATGGGCCATTTCTGGCCTCCAGAGGGCCTCTGGGGGGGCGGGGGAGGCCATTTTTGCCCTTCCCAGGCAGTGAATTATGGGTGTTGGCACTCGCGCATGTGCGATAGCACACGCGCATGCACTTTTGGCACCCGATGAAAAAAAGGTTCGCCATCACTGCTCTATCCTGTCTGATCTTTAGACTTAAATCATCAACATAACAAAAACTCTCTTCTACTCAGGTATCATGAAGAGAACAGAAACAGGGCCTTTGGGGAGTTCAGATTTGGACCCATATTTATGAGGTTATGTTATGAACTAGACCTTGAAGCAGTTGCACTGGAACTCATCAAGGACCAGGTGAAATTCAGGACTATCTTTGAATTATTTTTATTTTCTATCATTCTACTCATGAAATTCAACCCGTAGGGCAGTTTATTTTTCCTATGCAACCGTCTTAAAATCAGGGGAGCTTTTTAAGGCCCATCGGTTTAGTTTGGAACATTTGGGCTCCATTTAAATTCCTGAAATATCTGGAATCTTAAACCTCAAGTTATACAAAGGAAGCTGACAAAAGTTTGGAGATTATCCTGTGCTATACTTGGAGTGAGGGATAGTGGAAAGGCAGGGAAGAAGATGGATGCATGTTCATCTCAGAACTGGGAGTTCATCCACCAGCTGACAGATACAGGAAAAAGCACTTCAAGAAAATTAACCAATTCACTATAACTAAGTTTGAAAAATTCTTAAGAGTTTTCAAGATTCTGTACTTCTCTCAGATTAGCATTAAAGATACCTTCCTGAAATCCTAGTTACTTCTTCATCCTTGGTCTTGCCAGTTACTCTGCATGCGCAGAGATGTCTGGGCGGGTGGACGGAGCCTCCCACCGCCACCACTACCAGTTTGGCCGATCTGGGGTGAAGCGGTAGCAACCCACCACTGGATTCAACGCTTGGAAATAAGTCTTGTTTCACTGGGGATTACTCCAAGGTTTGAGCACAGTCTCCTCTAGTCCAGGGGTCTCCAACCTTGGCAACTTTAAGACTTGTGGACTTCAACTCCCAGAGTTCCTCATCCAGCTTTGCTGGCTGAGGAATTCTGGGAGTTGAAGTCCACAAATCTTAAAGTTGTCAAGGTTGGAGACAGCGGTGGGTTCTAACTTAACCTAACTTAACCTTAACCTGCCGGTTCGCTTTCTCCTGTGCTGCGTTGCCGCGCCTCGTGGGCGTGCGCACTGCCCATGCACACATGCGCAGTACCAAAAAAATAAAAAACAACCCACCCCCCAAAAAAAGCCAAAAACAAGATGGTGACCCATGCGCAGTGCCAGAAATTCGGCTTCTGCGCATGCTCAGAAAAAAAAAACCCGGAAAAAAATTCCCCCAAAATAAAATGAAATAAAAGATGGCGGCCTCCATGGACTGGCACCGATTGAACCGGTTCCATGATGTCATTGTGATGTCACCAGCGGGTTGCTACCGGTTCGGGAGAACCGGTCCGAACTGGAAGGAACCCACCTCTGCTTGGAGACCCCTGCTCTAGTCTATGATTAAAATCCAAAGGAACACATTTCATGATCTGCATTTCCAAGAACTTTTCTAACAGTCTTCTAATAAATCACCTTTTAACCAAATCACCATTGGATAATTTATTTTCAGAAGCACTGTAGTGATAAATGTATTTTGATAATGATGAAATCTCTCGTTTGCAGCTTGAGAGGAGGATCCTGAAATTTAAAACCCTGAATTTTTATTCAAGTGTTTCTCAAGTATTATGAATGAAGTTATTTCTGTGGAAACCATTATTTAGATGAAAACAGCCAATACAGTTATATTTTCTGTTCCTTTTCAGACTCTAAATGGCTTCTTTGGAGATTACACGTCATTCAATATATTAATGGACATGTTATTTGAAAAGGGCCATTATGAAGGTAAAGGAAAGATAAGATTAATCACATAATAATACAATATAATTGCCACTGAATAATTTGATTTAATAAATTTTGCATGATTATTTTTGGATATTACAGAGCTATAACACATCTCTTAAAAATAATTGCAGATTTCTTAAATCTGTGCTCATTAGACGTTTGTTTTCATTCAGTGAATGTAATGATACTCGGTACATTTTTGGAGTTTTAAAATTTTTTACTTTTGGGGGAGGGGGAGGTAGCATGGAAAATTTTAAGCCTTGACAAGATTGAATTTTGTCAGACCACATTAATTTTGCCATGGCACATTGAATGTAAATGTCTATTAGAAAGGAAAAGTTAGCATAGACAATAAAACTTAAATCCAAGAAACACTGCATAGTACTTCAGCTTTATGACATTTAAAACTGAAATTACCACGGGCACTTATTCTAGATATTCGCAGACCTCCAAAATGGAATCAAAATTCTTTTTTAAAACAATCCTAAATCTCAAGACAAGTTGCCATGAGGCAAGATGTCTTTCACTTTTAATGTTTATAATTTTTTATTATACCTTTTAATTATTGAGGATTTTGTAATGACGTTGATTCTCTGGAAGTATTTCTAGCATGATTCAGGTGCAGAATGATGCATCAATTTTTTTGCTATCACATAGCATATTGTTTTACTATTATGATATATGGTTTCCACTGAACTATTGCAATCTTAGAATTTATTTATTTATTTATTTATTTATGTATTTATTTATTTATTTATTTATTTATTTATTTATTTATTTATTCGAAGTTCTTCTATCCGCCCTACTCCCTCAGGACTCAGGGCGGCGTACAACATTTTAGGGAACATCAAATAAATTGTTAAAAACAATTTAAAACAAATTTAAAAACATACACATCATACATACATGGGGGAGACATCAGATGGAAGGTCGTCTCAAAATCACCCCGCCTGCAGGAAGAGCCATGTCTTAATTATACCTTAATTTAGGTATAAATTTTCTAATTGCATCCCCAACATGGAGAATATAGGCTACATTGTTCATAGCCACACTCCTTGGCATCTACCAGGTCCCTTCTCCACCCAATGTAATTTTTAATACATTCTTTAATTGCATTGCAGTAACCTGTGGTATCATCTTGGCTTGCAAGAATGCATTTGAATCCCATAGGCATTCTTGGAAAGTAAAAGTGGTAAGCAGATATATCCCAATGATTCCTCTGGAAATGTACTTGCCTATTCAAAGATGGGAAACAGATAACTATAGGAAGAACTTCACAAGTTTGCCTCCTGCTAAATTGTTATTTTTTGACTGCCCCACCCACCATGGCAAGTATTGTATAAATCAGCTTCTTATTAGGGCAGAATTTTTGAAGTGAGTGTGTATGACAGGCATTCATATATCCCAAAAGAACCTATTTGCCCAAAGTTAAAATAAAGAATCTAGTACTGATAGAGGAGAATAGTTGTAGCTCAGGGTTGAAATGAGGAGTCCTTGGTGCTCTCTGAGCTTGGTTGTTTTGTTGCAGATGTTTCATTACTGAAAATAGGTAACATCATCTGATAGTGTGATGTTACCTAGTTTTGGTAATTAAAGAAAGCAACCGTGCTCGGAGAACACCAAAGAATCCTGAAAGAATCTAGTGGTATGTAATTGATTCCCCCAAGTATTTTTTTAATAAATAATTTATTTCAGTTACAAATATTATTAATTAGTTGGAATATGTGATTATCTACAAATACTGAAGTAATACTTAAAATTAAAATTATATTCCACAGATGCTCTGAACGTGCTATTGAAAATGGACAGGGAAAATGTCAGATTCAGCCAAGACACCTACTTGCTTGCATTTGCAATATGCTACAAACTGGTAATAATATATATTTTTTAAATTGTGTTTAATATGATTTTGTGTCTATGTTTCCTCTTTAATTTAGGGGTTTTTTTTAGTCATTGACCACGACAGGACCCTCGGTTTCTAACCTTCCTCATCTTTTCTCTTGTTCTCCTCCTCGTGGGCGCGTGCGGGAGGTACCGCGGAGCAGAGGCGCCCGGCGACTTAAGGCAAGAGGCGGGCAGGAGACGCGGGCAGGAGCCTGCTGCCGCCGCCGCCACTTCTGGGATCCCTGCGCCTCTCGCCCCGCTCGCCAGGCACCTCTGCTCCGCGGTCCTGCAAACCAATCCCCACCGTGGCTCCTTTCTCCCTTGCCCAGCCCTCTTGCAAGACGCCAAGTGCAGGGAACTGCACCAAGCGAGGTAGGTGGGCGCGCGCGGGAGGGACCGCGGAGCAGAGGCGTCCAGCAAGCGGGACGAGAGGCGCAGGAATGCCAGAAGTGTCTCCCGCCCACCTCTTGCCTTAAGCTGCCGGGCGCCTCTGCTCCGCGGTCCGTCCCGTACGCGCCCACAAGGAAGAGAACAAGAGAAAAGATGAGGAAGGTTAGAAACCGAGGGTCCTGTCGTCGTCATCCCCCAGCTTGCATCAACGGGTCTCTTCTTGGGGAGGGTTGAGAGCCCCTCCTTTTCCTGCCAGACCAGAGGACTGCAGAGCATTGCGGGGCCCAACCTGGGCACCATAGTCCCCCCCACACACACAAGCAGGATGAAGTGAGCTGCAGAAAGAAGGAAGGAAGGAAGGAAGGAAGGAAGGAAGGAAGGAAGGAAGGGAGAGAGAGAGAGAAAGAAAGAAAAAGAAAGAAAGAAGAAAGAAGTTAGGAAGGAAGGAAGACAGAAAGGAAGAAGAAAGAAGTTAGGAAGGAAGAAAGACAGAAAGGAAGAAAGAAAGAAAAAGAGAAAGAAAGAAAGAAAGAAGTTAGGAAGACAGACAGACAGAAAGAAAGAAAGAAAGAAGAAGTAAGTTAGGAAGGAAGAAAGACAAAGAAAAAGAAAGATGATAGGAGGGGTAGTCTTATACGGCGAGTATATCCCAAACTCTATATTTTAACTAGAAGAGTTGGGGGTCGTCTTATACGCCCAGACGTCGTATACGCCTAACATACGGTATATACCAAAACAGGTATGAATCACAGTCATTTGGGAGGTGTTTGTGTTTGAGCAATATAAAAAAAAACTGTCCATAGTATCTTATTAATAAATTAAGTTTGCTTTCTATGACAAAAAGTACATACAGCATTCGTCTTTCTCCATCCGGATCTCTTCCTCCTTCACGAAACAATAGACCGTTTTATAGCTTGGAAATAATATGTCTATGTGGGGAGGAGATATGCTTCTTCCTTTACTTGTATCTGACACAGAGGCTTGCTGAAGTTTGCTACCTATTGATTTCTAGAAATAAATGGTCTTCCATTAGAGAAGTACTAAATATTAGCTTACCTGATGTGTTCACAAATTAACGAAACAGACTGGGGTATCCATTGCGCGCCACTTTCCACGGGAGTTTATAAATGGCATGTTTTCAATTTGTTTTGCTTTTATAATCAGTGCATGGGTTTTTTGCACATTTTTTTTAATATATTTTCACAATTTTCACAGAAAATTGCTTGGGCAATTTTCACAGCCCAAGCATTTAAAATTCAGTAAAGTCCTAACATCTCTGCATTGTAATTATACATATATTAAAAAATCTTGCACCCTGCAGAACAGCCCAGAATCTTGGAAATTTGTTAATATGTTACTTGAAGATAAGCATCTCCATGGACATGAGCTTTCAAGAAGAACACAATATTTTATAGTAGCACTTGGTCTGAAACAGGTAAACAGGATTATTTCTTTCTACTGTCAGTGCAGTTTGATGTTCTGTATCCTTGGATGTGTGTTTGTACAGTAACTTCAGTGCTGTGCCTTATGCTTAAAAAGGGATTAACAGTAAAAAAAAAAAAAACCTAAGGAAACGAATTGTAAGAATCCAGCGGGAAAACTCTCTGCAACAAATAAAACATCCAATAGGAGCTTAATTTCATCCTACCTCCCAGGCCTGGAGGACAGACAGGTTTTCAACAACCTTCTGAACATCATCAAGGTAGAGGGCATATGGGTTACAGCAGGGATGCTGTCCCAGATAGGCACTCACTAGAAGTTACACTTCCTAGGTCCCATTAGATGACATAGTTTTATTGAAGGGACTCAAAGCGCACCTACTATCTCCTCATTCTCCCCAGATGCATAGAAATAATTAGAGATAGGCTGTCCCTTTAACTACGCCTTTATGCCATGAAGGGCTTTTTAGACAGTAACCAGCACCTTGAATTGCATTCAGAAGCCAACTAGTGACTAGTATAGTTTGTGGAGTTTTGGGAGTTAGGTGGACATATTGTAGCATGCCCATTCTGAACCAGCTGTAGCTTCCACATGGACTTCAAGAGCAGGCCTTTGTAGAGTGGACTGCAGTAGTGTAGCTGTGAGGTGATTAAGACATCAGTGACTGCCTCAGTGTCCTAATCCAGGAACTGGTGGAACCAAATGTTTCTGTTGAAAGGCCCTACTGGCCATCAGCCTCCCTCTACTCTTTAAGTTTAAGACAACCTTCAGATTGTATGCCAATCTTGAATGGGGAAATGCTTCCCCATCCCAGAATAAAGATGAAAAATCCCCAAAAGTCAGAGGGCCCAAATATTGCCAGTTTTGAGGTGGGCTCAGAGTGAGCTGAACAGCATATAACAGTGATGAATGTGAAAGTCAACCCCTGGACATTGTTGAATTCCAATTCCCAGCAGTTTTAGTCAATATGGCTAACTGTGATAGAAGATGGAAGTTCACCATCGGGAGATTCAACATATTGCTCACTGGCTGGAGAGTAGAAGGGCATAGAGCAGGTTAATACATTTAAATTGCTAGGGGTGGGGGTGGGTGTTTCCATTTGAAAGGCATTTTGAATGCTCATCAGCCTTGGTTGGAAGTCAACAGGTTGTCCCAACATGATAGAATATGGATAAATATAAGGGTGCATGGGAGTCAGCCTGTGACCTACAAAACCTAAATTGAAATTATTGTTTTTTAAAGTCAATGTTCTTCCATCAGTACTATTCCAAGACAGATAAAATAAAATACCCATACTGGAGCACATTTGTCCATGGTGATAAAGAAGTTGAAACACATCTTACATGTATTATTATATTGTAAATTTTATAGGGACATAAGGTCTATTTATATGTCACCCCCTAATAGAAATGTTCCTAGCTGGAGTATATAAATTTCATCGGAATTATGTTCTCCAGGATTTGAAACCCACTATTTCCAATAGTGAAATTTTATGTTGCTGCAATGAAAATAAGACTGCAATTAAAGAAATAATTGGTTTAAGAAGTTTTCATATTTATCCCTAATACTACTTTTAGGTAGTTATTTTTAATGAGTTGTTTCGCGATATTTATATTATATTTTTAAATTTATCATTACTTGGGCAGTTAATGTATTAATACAATAATAGATGTGTGAATGTTATATCATGTGATTTGTCTTATATGCTGTATTAATTTGCTTCATTTTGTTGTTCTTTTAAATTTGCTGGTCATTGACTGAATAAATAAATACTACTACTGATTTAGAACAATGTGTATGTGATAGATCTATTTATTATTGAGAGGTTGTGAGCGTCGATTGTTAGTATTTAAATAAAATGTTAGGCAATATTTTTAAAGCATTACTAATTATAATTTTTGTTTCCTTCTACAGAATGACTTTTTGAAGGCCCAGTACTATTTTTCACAGTTGCAGCCCACTGAAAGTATAATATATGATAATCTAAAGGTAAATACAATTAATTTGTGTGTTCTAAGTTTTGATGGTATTTTTTAAGAGAGGGGATATCCCTTGTCTTAAACAACATATGGCAATTTAGCCTGCTCTATTCCAATGCTAATTAAAAAATCTCTGCCTTATACTCTTTTCTTTATGTCCTTAATTTTTCAAGCGTTTCAATTTGCTTTATGGCAACGCTGGAAAAACATAAACAGTTATTCATTTACTGTTCATCAACTCTATATTTAAATAATCAATGGTTAAATTATTCAAATGTGCTGACATTTCTATGAGTCACATCAGTGATATGGTTCTAAGGAATCTTCTTAAAATCTTTGGTTAATAAAAAAATTCCATGGCAGCAAATGTAGGAGTAAATAACACACAAGACGTTGAAAGAACAGTGAAAAGTGGGCAAGCAGAGATAATATCAGAGAGGATATGCCATTGAAAACATGAGCAATTAGTATTCCATTTTTATCTATTTAATCATGTATGATTCTCAGAGACAGCCTGGTGGACAAGTCTGTGCTGTTTTCTTGGCAAGGTTACTCAGAAGTACCGTATTTTTCGGAGTATAAGACGCACCTTTTTACCCCCCAAAAGAGGGTGAAAACTTGGGTGTGTCTTATGCACCGAATGTAGCCCCACCCAGCCAACCCCACCCTTTGGCCTCTGCCTCCCAGCAATTTACCTCCTTGCAGCAAACAACAGAGCCTGTTAAGCCAAGCAACTGATTATCAGCTTCCCGACCCTCAGCTGAGTGAGGTTGCAGGCCGGCTGGCCACGTGCTAAACTAAAAGTGAAACTAAAGCTGCAAAGAGGCAAATTGCTGGGAGGTAGAGGCAGAGGCAGAATTTTATTTTCTTGTGCTAATCAGACTGCTAAAACTGGATGCAAGGAGGTAAGTCAATAACTATAAATGTCTGTAGAATGTTCAAATTATTAGACTTATCTTTTAAAGACTGCTTTATTATTGTTCTAGACAACTGAACAAAATGAAGACGCTTTTTAAAATAAATGCTTGCTCTGAAGAGGCCCAGTGCTTTTGTATCTTCTTTTAAATAGCAGAGAATAATGTATACTTCCAGAAAGCCACATCAATTTTAACAGTATCTATACAAGTATAGTCTGAAATGTAACAGTGTCCTGTTTTAATATTAAGATAAGGCAGCTGAGTTAAACCCTGACTTAGTCATGTTTGGAGTAGATCTATTTAAATAATTGGGATGAGTTAGTGTGATTACATTTAAGAAACTTTCTGGCATTAATATACTGCCATAATGTACATTTCTCCAATTCTTTGCTATTTCTATGGGTCAGGCACACCTGCACAGAAATACACAGCAAACAGTGTATATCATCTGTACTGTTTGCTGTTTGTTGGGAGGCAAATTGCTGGGAGGCAGAGGCAGATTTTTTTCCCCTTGTTTTCCTCCCCCAAAACTAAGGTGCGTCTTATACTCCGAAAAATATGGTAGTTTGCCATTGCCTCCTACGTAGGGCTGAGAGAAAGTGACTGACCCAAGGTGAGGCTAGAACTCAATCTCCCGGTTTCTAGTGGTTTCGATGCCATAACCACTATGTCAAAATATCTTTGTTTAAAATTGAAGATACAAAAATCTATATGGGAGTGGTAGGAAGAAGGGCAGATGGAGGAAGGGACAGCAGATACAGGACAATCATCAATCTATTTATTTAGGAACAAAACAATTTCTTCTTCAGATATTCTTCCCCGTTCCTCCCTCACATTCATACCAATTTTATTGGTTTGTTGTAATGTCTTGGACTTGAAGGGCTATGATGATTTCCCTAGTAATAGCAAGAATGTTCCTAAGCAGCCCTTTTTAGCATAACATTTACCACTATTTTGGGCTGCATCTGGGGAGGAGATTGTCAACGCGAAGAAGGTTGCTCTGAAGTTTCAATCCCAGCATGTTCTTTCCCTTAGTTCTGTCTATTATTGTGAATAAAATAATTAAAGAAACAGAAAGGTTCTGGATCACAAGTTTTATTGTAACTTTTGTAATGCGAGTTTCATATTGAAAAATGTATACCTGGAATTGGCCACAATCGACGATCAATAGCTGTAGAATCCATAGGGTACCATATTCTCCGTCTTTTACGAACAGTACAGTTGGTTTGATGATGATCAGGGCTACTGGTACAAAGACTTTTGACCTGTCTGTTTTTCTTCTGACACAATCCAGAATTTATTGTTTGTTTGTTTGTTTGTTTGTTTGTTTGTTTGTTTGTTTATTTATTTATTTATTTATTTATTTATTTATTTATTAATAGTTCTTATATGCTGCCCAACTCCCAAGGGACTCAGGGTGGCGTACAACAAGAACAATTAAAAAACGGTAATAATGGATTAAAATACTTACAAAAATTAAAACAAACCAACATTCATACATGGGGGATTGATCTATTTCACCCCGCCTGCAGGAAGAGCCATGTTTTAACGGCTTTACGGAAGGCCAGTAGGGTGGGGATAGTCCGGATCTCTGGGGGAAGTTGGTTCCAGAGAGATGGAGCTCCCACAGAGAAGGCTCTCCCCCGCGGTCCCGCCAACCGGCATTACTTGGTTGATGGGACCTGGAGGAGACCCACTCTGTGGGACCTAACCAGTCGTAGGGAGGTATGCGGTAGGATGCGGTCCCGAAGGTAACCTGGCCCTGAATTTGTTAAAACATTATTCTTTTGTATTGAAGATTCTTCTTTTGGCTGCCTTTGGAAATCTAAAGAATCTTGTGCAAACACTGGAAAAAGCTTCAAAAATCGATACATATTTTGTGAGAAAACCTAATTTCTGTAAGGATGTGGTAAGTGAAAATTATTTGATAGAAGCAGGCTTTTTTTGTAGCTAGAAACATAGCTCTTCTTTTTCTTTCCTTTCAGGCAGAGGGGGCTATCTTGATGCATATATATGCACACCCAACACTTTTGTAGCCTTTTTTGCTGCATACGGAAAGCACTATGAAATCTATTGCTAATTTCTCTCTTGAGCTGTTTCTGTAGCAGCTGAAATGTCACCCCAAATGCAGCTCAAAGGAATAAATTGGAAAGCATTTTATACCAGGAATAAATGTACCTATGCTGTTGTGGCTATCTCAGTTGTTTCTCCCACATCTCGCTGAAATTTGCTAGATTATTTGTACTACTGTCTACTTTATATGCTTTGTATCAGCTACGAGTATTACTCGTTCAATAGAACACACCCCTGTTCCTGATTTTTCAGTCCAAGGTAAATTACACTGTAAATATTTATTTATTATTTATTTATTTATTTATTTGGCATTCTTATATGCCGCCCAACTCCCGAAGGACTCAGGGCGAGTCCTGTGAGAATTGTTGCTCGCTGGGTTATTTATAAATAAATAAACCTGAAATAATTTGGCAATAATTATCTTGAAATAACCATTCATTTAAAAAGCCTCTTAACATATTGATAGAGCTTGCTGAACTTGGTTACCCTTATGAATATTTTTCTCATCTAATTAGTCCCTATTAACAAATATTTTGGGATACATCTAACAATCCACAAGTTTAAAACTCCTCCAGCTTGTGGCTTTCAACTGCACAAGATAAGCGTTGATGCATAGAGCTGCAGATAAATGTAAGTTTCACAGGTGTAGTGCACCTTCGTAACAAATAGGCAAGAGGAATTGGAGTAGGGTCTTGTTTCTGTACATTTGGTCAAAGTTTATCATGATTTGGCATAGAAAAGAACAGTTCTATATTGATCATGGTTTGTTTGTTTATTGTAATCTTACAGATAATCGCTGCCAGGGAAAAACTAGAACTCGATCCAGACTTCATTATTCAATTTGAAGAAATTGTCACCAAGTTAAAAGTCTCAGGACAGATAAATGAACTGACTCTGGATGACCTGCTGTGTGAGGTCCCACACCCCAAAGGGTACAAAATGCAGCTGTTGAAAGAAACAAAACGGAGTCAACGAACTTTACAGCCTCTTCAGTCGTTTCTGCTGACTGATTGAATGCACTTTCTCCATTAGGAATTTTGTCCTAGAATACACCTGCCTCTCTAACAAGATTTTCATTTAGTGTGGGGTTTTTTGGAGGAATACTGATATTCATAAATTATATGAATGGTTTTGCTGGTATATTGCCAAGTAAATAATGTAAAGACCTAACATAACTTCATAGCAGGCATTCTGCAGAAACAGTTAAAACAATCTGCAGGGGAAATTAGAGTTTGCCTAGCTAATCAAGGCTTTTCTTGATTCCATATTACCATGTTCATTGGTTTCTGTTGGAGAGAAAGTGGTATGGAGAAGACAGAAAGGACTTTGCCTTGTTCCGTTCTTTTGAGCAATTCACTAAAGCAGCGGTTCTCAACCTGTGGGTCGTGACCCCTTTGGGGGTCGAATGACCCTTTCACAGGGGTCGCCTAAGACCATCGGAAAACACATATTTCCGATGGTCTTAGGAACCGAGACACCGCTCCTCTATCTGTCTCCAGGCGGGTCTATCCACATGCAAATAGACTACTGCAAAAAAAAAATCTGTACCATGGGAACTTCTGAGCATGCGCAGAAGCTGAATTTCCGGCACTGCGCATGCGTCGCCATCTTGTATTCGGCTTTTTTTTCCAATTTTTTTTAAAAATCGCACTGCGCAAAGCGCATGCACGCCCATGAGGCGCGGCCACGCAGCGCAGGAGGAAGTGAACCGGCAGCAAGGTAAGTTAGAACCCACCCCTGAGTTTCCTAATAATGTTATTAATTTTATGGTTACGGGTCACCACAACATGAGGAACTGTATTAAAGGGTCGCGGCATTAGGAAGGTTGAGAACCACTGCACTAAAGGGAAGAACGTCTGTTAAATAGTGTTACATAGTGTTGGGCTAGGGAGACGCAGCTTCAGGTCCACACTTAGCCTCAAAGTTCACTGGGCTTTTTTGGGCTATTAACATATCACATTCACCCATGGTCACTTAAGCATGATTTTGTTGACTAGATTTATTCAATATGCCAAACTATAACCACAGGGCTTAGATTTGCACAACTATTAAGTCCAAGTCAAATAAGGCACATTTGGATTGAGTTCACCAAAGCAGTCTGCTAAAATATAATTAGTTCGTTTAATTATTATTATTTTTTTATCCTACATTTATCTCTGTCTCAGTTGTGAACATATCTAATACCCCTATCTGTAATTTCTCCCTCAATAGCCACCTTGTGAGGTGGATGGTACTGAGAGAGAGTGACTGGCCCACAGTCATCCAGCTAAGAGAGGCCTACAATTCAGTCTACTGGTTTCTAGAGCAGCACCTTTACCGCTACAGGTAGTCCTGAACTTACTATCACAATTGGGACCAGAATTTATCATAAAGTGATGTGGTTGTAAAGCAAGTCATTGCATTGACCGAATCCAATTTTAAAATCATTTTACCACAGTGATTGTTGTTAAATGAAAAATTTGGGCATTAAGCCAGTCTGGTTTCACCAATTAACCTTGTTTGTCAGAAGCCAGCTGGGAAGGTCACAGATCATGATCACATCCACACAAGATGCTGCAACCATCGTAAATGCAAGCTGGTTGCTAAGTTCTCAGATTGTGATCACGTAACCACAGGGTGGTGTGGCATTCACAACTTTGAGGGTGGGTCGTAGGTCACTTTTAGCAAGACTGTCACAGCTTCAAACTATCATTAAATGAACAGGTACAAGTCAAGTACTACCTGTATAGAAAACTGGCTCATGATATGGCATTATGCTGTAATACATAGTTTATATTGTTAATTTATGGTTCATTGTGTAGTGGGAGCACAGACAATTGGACTCGTTAAGATAGCCATAGTTAGCTATTTTGGTATGGGCTTCGTATGCTTTCAAGCAAACCTTTTGGAAACTTCTGATCCAAAAATCTGTAAAAGATTTGGGAAGCCCTTACAAAATACCTGTCCTCTTTGTTCTTCCCACCCTCCACCTGTTCCCTGAGCCTACCAATTTATAACAAATTCTTCCATAGTCCTGCCTGATTTCAATTTGTCTTGCTAACCTGGATTGAGAGTTCCTTATTTTTGTAGCACATATACATTGTTACTTTCATCTGAGTGTGTTTACCAAAATTCAGAATTGCCTCAGTCTTACTTAGGAAACATATTTCATAATATCTTAATAAGGAGTCATTTTCTAGGAAAAAGGGATCCTTAACACTTAATGGAGCAAGAGCGGCAGAAACTATACTGACAGAGTGGTATATATAAATATGATACCAAATATCCAGGAAGCTGAAATCCTAAGCACTCTCAGGTGGAAATTACTACTGTTGAACTAAGAGTAGTTGGGGGTCAATCTGAACTATATGTGTAATGTCTGTATCAGACACAAATCAACAAGATTTTATTAATTTCCTTTAGATAGACTCGTATATAGCAACAAAACATATTTCTATGTACTCCTATCTTCAAATAATGTTTTAAAACTGACTTTAGAAAAAGAGATAATGTAGGAACTGAATTTTTGATTTTTCAATTGTCTTGTCAAAATACTGAGACAGTAGAGGGTGCAGTATTCATTCTTTGTAAAACAATCCATCTGATTTGAATGGTGAATGCAAATTATATTGAAGGCGGTTTAAAAAAAATATTACCTTTTGTGTTATAAAATTAGTTAAATATAAAATTAGAAATACACTGTATTTCTAGGTGTGGAATGATTCTGAATTTCACATGCGAGACCACATTTTCAGGCAAAGGATAACTCTGGTGTGCTATCTGATAGGTCTTTTGGACTTGCCACATTACCTGCAAACTGAGGAATAATGCATTCCCTCAAGAACTAGATTTAGTCCCAATTTTCCACTTTTAAGAAAGAATGAAGACATTCCTTATCACCCGGGCTTAGTTTATTTTAACTGCAGTTTTACCTGACTCCCCAAAAGCTACTTAAACCCTGTTTTGAAACAATGGACAATTGACACCTGCACAAAATATTGACCAACCACAGAAAAGCTACAGCAGTGTCTCCCTCACCTATCTCCCCCATCTCATATTGCTGGGTCCCTACATGCCTTGGGCTTGCTTTCCCACCCCACCAGCTCTCTGCAGCCTTTGGGCCTGCTTCGCAGCCCACAGAGTTGCACATCCTCCTCTCCAGCCCCCATCACTGATCATTCACTTACCATGTGTACTGTACAGCTCCAGTGTTCGCACTGAGAGCAGGCCACTCCACTCCTCGGCTTCCTTGGGCTGCATGGTAGTGGGCCCCATTTTTGGAGCAGCCACAATTCACATAGGTGAAGCAGCCTGCTCTCCTCTAATGCAAGCTCTGAAGAGCTGCAGAAGGTAAGTGAGAGATCGAGGAGTGTGGGTAGGAGGGTGTGGGTTGCCATTTACCTTTTCTAGAGCTCTGGAGACCCATGTTGTGGAAGGCTACGCCACCCGTCAGCATCCCTACAGGCTATAAGGCATGGTTCTGCAATGTGGCTTCTCCAAAAATGGCACTTTGTCCAGGACCATGTCACGTGACCTGCAGGGATGCTAAGGGGCAGAGTGGCCTCCTGTTCCCCAATATGAGCTCCAGATATCTACAAAAAGTGATTGGTGATGGGTAGGAGAGAATATGGGACCCAGAGGGATGGGAAAGCAGGCCCAAGGTCTGCAGGGACCTTGAGGATGCGAATTAGGTTGCTTCAGGCCAAGGGTGGGTTCCACTTACGTTCGCCACCAGTTCGCATCGCGATGTTTCGCGTGCACGTGTACCCTCATGCGATTTGGCTTCCACGCATGCCCAGAAGCAGGAATGAGCCCGAAGCACAGCTGAGCTCATCAGCTGTGCTTCGGGTGAAGAAATAAAGGTCAGAATTCGCCCACGGGCAGGCGGGAGGGCCCTTTTTCAAGCCGCGGAAGGGGAAAAATTAAAAAAAAATGGCAGCACGCACGGAACGGCACCAACAGTGACGTCACCAGCGGGTTGCTACCAGTTCGGACGATCTGGTCCAAACCGGGAGGAACCCACCCCTGCTTCAGGCCCTATGTATAGCTTAACACATTGTGCAAAGTAAGGTAAGTGTAATGCATACTGTAAACCACGATTAAGCAAGCTGTTATTTTGTGTGTTATATGATCCCATTGCATTTTCTGTTTCCATAATCTTGAAATACCGATCTCAATAGTTTACAAAACATACTATGGAGCTTTAAAGTCATCCTAAATGCTGAATGTCGAGAAACAACATGCATGGCTGCAAAATAACTAGCTTTCCGCTTGCCACTTAATAGTGTCAAATAATAGTGGGTTTTTTTTAAAGTAATAACTGAAATAGGTCTGCTTTGGCAGTAATTACCTCCAAAAGAGCACACCTATTGTTTCTTGGGACTTGAATCAGCTATATAACTGTCTTGAGCTACCTTGTAATATGATAAGCATTGGAACATGCTCGGCAAAGATTCCCCAATTCCTAAGAATTGAGTAATATCAAGAACAAAAAAGGTTTTCCTTTCTTCCTCTATTTTCATCTAAATTAAATGAAGTATCTGTACTGTATGTGCAGGCTTGAATGCACATAGCTTCCCATTGTTGTGTTTTCTTTTGTCCATTAAGACACATTTTATATACAACCCTAGTAGATAGACATGGTAAAAACCAATGTAGCTCCATTGAGCCTAATAAAAGAGCTATCTCTATCTTTTTTTATATGATTTCTAACTGAACATAGCATTTATGTTCATGTGGTAGTTTCTTGTCCCTATTTTCATATTTTGTCACCTTGAACTTGTGGTTTTTGCTCACAAAATTCCTTTTTTTTCATTTTTTGCTTTTAGGAGTTCATTTTAAGTAAGAGAAGTTGACATCAGCAGTTGATGGTAGTGTTTAAAATAAAGCTGGTAAGTCAGTACAGGCAGATAAAATTCATAAATATTGCTGGTTGAAAGTCCCCCCTCCCGAAATAGAACACCTTAAAAGAGACACATTATTTTAAAAACTGATAATTTGAGTTTGAACCAAAAGACATAATAATTATACAATTATAGTAATATCGTTCAATTGCTTATATACAAAGCAGCAAAAGGTGATATCTCAGTGAGTTGGCCTTTTGTCTCCTTTTGAATTTATCTCTGCCTTTCACCATTTTGAAATGACATTCACTCTTCAGTTGGATCTGTCATTTAGGGGGACGCTGACGAGCAGACAAACCTCCTACAACAACCCAAGGGCTTGTATATTTCTTCGTAATACTAGCCAAGTACGGGGAAGATAAAACACCTATTTCTTAGCATTGTTTAAAAAAACAACCCTGCATGGATGCTTTCATCAGGAGTCAAGCTTGACCCAATAACATTTTTTACTCATGTACAAATGGAAATGCTTTATCGGAAGTCGAAGGAAAGGGCGGAGGTAAACTGAAAAACTCCTTAAAATCTGCAAATACATCCCTGGTTTATCCAGGCATATCCACTTAAGATTAAGAAATACCTTCTCTGTTCAAGACTGGCAAGTTGCTGTCAATCACTGGAGACAATATTAAAGTAAGATCAATGATATGAAGTAAATTCCTAGATTATTCTGCCATTACTACGGCACTGAAAAAAAAATGATTTATGACCGTTTTTCATACTTCTGACCTTTGCATCATCCTCATGGTCATGTGATCAAAATTCAGAAGCTTGGCAACGGTTGCAGTGTCCCAGGGTCATGTGATCACCTTTTGCAAACTTCTGCCAAGCCAAGTCAATGGGGAAGCCAGATTCACTTAACAACCGTGTTACTAACTTAACAACTGCAATGATTCACTTAATTGTGGCAAGAAAGGTCATAAAATGAGACAAAACTCACTAAAAATTGTCTCAACAACAGAAATTTTGGGGTCAATTGTCATAGGTCAAGGACTACCTGTATTTGGAATTCTAAGAGCTGTCATCCAACATATTTGGACAGTTGGAAATGATTGATTAATGGAGTAGAGCATAAATATATAAATGTGAACAGAAACTTTGTTTTGCAGTTCTAAAAATAATGGCATTATGGGGAGGAAGAGAAATAAAGCAGCCCATTCTTTGGGAAGAATGCATTTATGCGTCAAACTTCAATAGTTCTCATTTCAGAATGTCCAAAAAAAGAGAGAACTGGAATAGAAAAGACTGATGCCTGTATAAAATCCTCTCTGCGGTTAAGCAGTTTCAGGGGAAATGTAGACCACAGAATCTGTTTTGTTGTACTTTTACTACCTCATGGGTTTTTCTGAAGATTGAAATAAGATTTATTCTTTTAATGTCAAAAAAGAAGGGCAGAAGAATATTTTGTAACCCTATTTCTGGACAACAATACAGACGTAGTTTAATATTCTTCCAAAATTGGGAGTAGGAGGAGTTGATTTCCTCGTCTAGCTTATAAGCTTGGATGGGTTCCATCCAAATATTAACCAGCTATTAGCTGCAGATCATCCAAGATTGGTTTGGTGCTGTTACTGCTTAGACAAATAGGGACAAGCTTAGACATAAAAATCTAAGCCTAACTGGTATTTTTGTTTTAATTTAATTTTTAAAAATTACAATTAATTTTTCTTAACATTTGTTACATATTAAGAGTAATGTATAATGAATGTGTGTGCATATACACACATTCATATTATAATCAATCTGAATGAATATGCTGTAAGATGAAGGCTTCTTCACTGAAAATTATGAGGTCATAATCTACCACACTGGTTCAATATAGATTGGGAGACAGATGTTTTTTTGACTTCCCAATGTAGGGCTTTGAGAGAAAGACTGGTCCAAAGTCATCCAGGTTATCTCCGGGACCGCATTCTGCCTCACACTTCCCTTCGACCGGTTAGGGGCCACAGAGTTGGCCTCCTCCATGTCCCGTCGGCCAAGCAATGCCGACTGGCGGGCCCTAGGGGGAGAGCCTTCTCTGTGGCAGGCCCCGTGCTCTGGAACCAACTCCCCCCAGAGACCCGTACTATCCCCACCCTGCTGGCCTTCCGAAAAGCCGTTAAGACATGGCTTTTCCTGCAGGCTGGGGGTAGAGCCTAATTCCACCTGAGTTCACCCCCAAGTATGTATTGTTGTTGTATGGTTCTTGGATGGTTTTAATATTGTGTTTTTAATTTTTATATTTGATTTTAATTAATATTTATAGTTGGTTATTCTTGTATTTCTTTCTGTTGTATGCCGCCCTGAGTCCTTCGGGAGTTGGGTGGCATATAAGAAAACCAAAATAAATAAATAAATAAATCCAACCAGCTTCCATGCCTAACTAAGGAAGAATTAGAACCTAAGTCCTTCCCATTCCTAGTGCAGCACCTTAACTGTTATACCACACTGTCTCTCATAATTATTAGATAACAGATTATGTTTAAAAACAAAACGTAAAGTAACTTTAAAAAATGTAAAAGCCTCAAGCAAACAAACAAATAATTATTCTAAACAAAACAAAAGAAAAACAAGAAAGTCAAAGACAAAAAAGGAAAGTAACATTTAAAATCCTATTAATTAAAATACCAAATTATTCAAATATACAAATTATATTACTATTATATTACTATTTTGCAATTTGATACTATTAGTTTTGAATTCAAATCATTGCATATTTGAACCATATCGAGTCACACTTCAATTTTCTCTCCCTCAAAAGGGGCTAAGAAGTGATAAATTTCATTAAGCCAATTTTAAAAATCTCTTACAGTACATAAATATCCTTCTAGAAACATATCATCACCTTTTCTTAAGAGTTCAACCAAGAGATACTTAATGATTTTCATAAACTGAGAGTCCCAATTTTTCTTCCAAGAACTGGCTCACTTTTAGCATTTATATCTGACCAATAAGGAATTAGCAGTTGACATGTTCATAACAAATGTGTTACTTTTTCAATTTAGAAACCTTTTTTTAAAGATGGGCCAACCTAAAATGAACAGATACATAAATACCTAGATTTAAGTCCTGTGTCCTAACTTACTAATGCTTTTACCATCGTTAATGTTTTCTGAAACAGAGTATTTGTAAATGTTAACTCATGACTTGTATGAAAAAAAAATGCCTTAAATGCTTCTGAAATCAATAGCAATAGCAATAGCACTTAGACTTATATACCGCTTCATAGTACTTTATAGCCCTCTCTAAGCGGTTTACAGAATTCAGCATATTGCCCCCAACAATCTGGGTCCTCATTTTACTGACCTCAGAAGGATGGAAGGCTGAGTCAACCTTGAGCCGGAGAGATTTGAACAGCTGAACTGCAGCTAGCAGTCAGCTGAAGTAGCCTGCAGTGCTGCACTCTAACCACTGCGCCACCTCGGCTTATAAGATGTTGTAGACCAATTTATAAGATGTTGTAGACCAGCCTGGCCAGAAATGTCCCTGGGCCCAGATAATTCATATTAGGGCATTGCAGTCATATTTAGATTTAACAATGATACCAAATGTACTCAGCTCCAATATTCTGTGTATTTCAAATATCTCCAGATGAAAGTGGAACTTTAAGTACTAGGATTTAAGAGCTAAGATGAAATAGGTCTCGAGTCAAAGTAAAACTAACTGCTTATTCAAAATGATGAAGGAAATTTGCTTTGTACAAATTAAAAGCCACTATTTAAAAATACTTAAATGTGTCATAGGAATCCAAGCATTACTGTATAGTTTCTAAGTCTAAACCAAGGTTTAAGATAGTGTGTGAGCCTAGGTAATTATGCCTTATTCAATACCTCATAGTGAGAAAACCATGACTTAATTTAGAGAGCCATCTTCTCTTGCCCTATCATAGAAACATTGAAATATGGCGATCGTTTCCTTTTACATGGTAAGATCACTGAACACAGTGGTTGGATTTACACAGTGTGAAAAACCAGGGTTTTAAAACTGTTTGTTGCCAAAATTGTCATATACTACTACTTAGCAAAAATAAACAAGCTCTTTGAATATGAATAAAGCAGATTAGAAAGACTTTCACAAACACACAATCAGTAATGAAATCTGAATCAAACAGGGACACATATTTCTATATTTTATACCACAAAGGTCAGATCTTTTAATAAGATACAGTGAGTGACATGACATTTAGCTGGCACGTTTTCGGGAACTTCATTCAATGAAATAGGTGAAACCAGTAGTATATTTTGGAAAAAAAACACCGCATGAAATTTATCTAGACAGCAAAGCAGTAGGCAGAAATAATTATAGCTAAACTGGCCTATCTGGACATTTAAATTGAAGGTTAATTATATTTACCAAGACCAGCACATTGATATTTAAAATAAATTGCAGTACAAATGTATGTACCTCTTCTTTCTGTTTCAATATATGGCTAATTGAGTGCCATTCTTTAATTAGGAAATAACTAATTTTGTTTCCCAGTAAAGGAGCATATAATAATCTTGCTGGATTAATTGTATATACCGTATTTTTCGGAGTATAAGACGCACCGGAGTATAAGACGCACCTTAGTTTTTGGGGAGGAAAATAGGGGGGGGGGGAAATCTGCCTACCAGGTATTCATCTGGCTAGCGTCCTTAGTCTGGTCAGCTTCAGCACATTATTTTATCCCCTGGTTAGGACTTTAAAAAACCTTCTTCGGAGAGAGTAACAATGAAAGAGCCTGCAAGCCAGTAAGAGCTGGGAAGATCATTAGCACCTGGTTAGGGCTAGAAAAAAACTTATTCGGAGCAAGAAGAGCAATGAAAAAAAACCTGCAAAGACTTAGGGCTGGAAAAACCTTCTTCGGAGAGAGTAACAATGAAAGAGCCTGCAAGGCAGTAAGAGCTGGGAAGATCATTAGCAACTGGTTAGGGCTAGGAAAAAACTTTTTTGGAGCAAGTAGAGCAGTGGTTCCCAACCTTTTTGTGATCAAGTACCACTTGGAGGTCCCGTACAGTCGCCGCGTACCACCTGGTTCCAGAGAAACTAAATTCGATCAGATATCACTTTTATTTCGCTACGACGCGCACCTTCTCGCAAGGGTTCTACTGCGCGACTGCTGAGAGTTCAGAACAGTCACTGTTCCTTTTTTGGCCCCGCGCATCCAGCAACTGGATTCTCGGGCCGCTGGGACCAGGTGGGTGGCATGTGCCAACAGTTGCAAATCGTTGCCAGATTATCTTGTGTTAGGCAGTAAACATTTTTGTGAAGTAAAAAATAACTAACTAAAAATCGTTCATGACCCCGAAAGTGTTCGCGTACCACCTGGAAGGCCCTCGCGTACCACTAGTGGTACACGTACCACAGGTTGGGAACCACTGAAGTAGAGCAATGAAAAAAACCCTGCAAAGACTTAGGGCTGGAAAAACATTCTTCGGAGAGAGTAATAATGAAAAAGCCTGCAAGGTAAGAGCTGGGAAGATAGTTAGCACCTATTTAGGGCTGGAAAAAAAGCTCCAAAAAAACTACATTCAGAGTATAAGACGCACCCAAATTTTCAGCCACTTTTAGGGAGGAAAAAGGTGCGTCTTATACTCCAAAAAATACGGTAAATAATTTCCATGCCTCTTTTCTAACTAGTATTTATCCATTTTAGCGTCAATTTAATTAGAATGTAAATACTTTTGGATTTTGCAAGATGGAGATTTAAGAAAATCCAGACTTTCTAAAAATGAAATGCTCTGATCCATAATTTTGGTTGTTTTTGTAATACCAACATTCTCCATATAGTTATTGACTGTCACTGTTTCCTATCTATTATGCATCATGACTTTGTAGCATTATGATATACTAAATAGATATAGCAGATAATTCAAATATTATGTGTAAAAGCTTTTTAGTTGACATTGAATGATTATAATAAAAGAACCAGATGTGAATTTGATGGATAATTGTGGATCATTTTGAACGAATAGTCAGGTTTTTCTGCTGTGACTTCACTGGGTTAGAATGAAATGAAAAAAATACAGAAAAAGTGATTGGACAATTGGAGTCTAAGGATAATGGCAGTGATGAATGG
The DNA here is from genome assembly GCA_023053685.1 of Diadophis punctatus similis. NCBI lineage: Eukaryota > Metazoa > Chordata > Lepidosauria > Squamata > Dipsadidae > Diadophis > Diadophis punctatus. The sequence goes on along the minus strand of JALIGW010000002.1, from coordinate 29,521,311 downwards.
TGTTTGCTGAGAAACAGTTACATTTGTTTTAAGCATATAATTTAAGACTACATTTATACATATGCAAACACAACAAAGAAATAGATATACTGCATCTGAAAACACAATTGCTTTAATTCCTTAGTAAAGGATATGAGGGAAATTGGAAGTTCTGGTTTTGGAACAGTACCAAGAGTGGACCTTGAAGGGAAATGGACATAGAAGAAAACTTAAAAAGTGAAACCAACAGGAGTGAAAGTGTTTTGACTTCAGGAACAGAAAATGTGAGTCCTGTCTAAAAAAGGGTTAAGTAGATTGATTTCCCAAGAGAATGAACAGAAAGTGGATGTAAGGAAAAAAGGATGCGAAAGCTGCCTAAAACCTATTGGGGGGGGGGGAATTGTGTTATGGCAATGGGAAGTATGAAAAATGATGTTTGGTGAAATGTTGAAGTGAAAGAGATTGTGAATGAAAGAATATGCATTTAAGAAAATGTTGCAAAAATGGGGATGAAAAAAGATGGTATATAACATTTGTAGAGAGAAAATTACATTTTCTTATATATAATTTTATTAAAAGTTTTAAAATCAAAAGTAAAAATTAATAGAAATGTAGGATAAAAAAAATCAGGGAACTAAAAGTGCAAAATAATAATAATAATAGAAAATTAATAAAGGAAGATAGAAAGAGATGGCTTCTCATCTTTACAATAGTTATAAGCACTATTATAAATTTATCTCTTTCTCTAGGGTTACATCCAGAGGTGGGTTCCTGCCGGAGCTGCCCAGTGCGCAGCTCCGGTACGGAGCGGCGGATTGCGCAACCACTCCAAAGCCCTCTCTGCCAGTCCATCGCGCGCGTCACCATGCGCGGAAGCAAAATCGTGCCGGAATCTTGCAAGGGGACGCGCGCACGTATGAGATTTCGGTGAGATTTTGCTTCTGCGCATGCGTGGAAGCAAAATCGCGCAAGGGGGCATGCGCGCATCCCCTCGTGAGATTTTGGCGTGATTTTGCTTCCACGCATGCGCAGAAGCAAAATTGCATGAGGTGGCATGCGCACGTAGCAAGGGGGTGCGCGCGCATAGCAAGCGCGCACGCCCCCGAAACTTGGAGATGCACGCACAGCGCACCAGCACTGATAAGAGGGCAACCCGCCACTGGTTACATCGTGACATTGTATAATCTATCTTATTTAATCATCAAAACCATATATCATAAGTTATTTTTCTCTTTTAGACAAAAAGTCCATAAGTGGTTTCCAGTCATGAGAAAAAAAACATTTTCAAGTAATATAGTCGAAGGGGAAAAGGAACAATGAAAATTAAAACGGAAAAAAATCTGCAGAACAGTTTTGATAGAAAAAGAAATTGTTTTAGAAGTGAGCGAAGAAAATTAAATAAGGCCTCCAGGAGAGTAATAGGTTTAAAAATAAAACTGATAAAATGATTGAGGATGAAACTGAAGTGAGGAAATGTTGAGGTATTTTAGAGAAGTGTATTAAGAATTATATGTGTAGATTTTTTCTTTTATAGTAAGTTTTATGTTAGTTTTTTCTTAGATTTATACCTTGTGCTTCTCCTGGGAAGTCCGGGAGGGGGGAAGGGGGGGAGGGGGGAGGGGGGAGGGGAGAAAAATGGGGGAAAAATGTTTGTACTTTGTACCTTTAAAACTTTTCAATAAAAAAAAAGAATTATATGTGTAGAGTAGAAATAAATGAGGAAAGGGAAGTTATAAATGTAGGATGAAGGTGTAGATTTTGGAACTGAACAAATGTTAAAATATTAATCTGGTTTGTTTACAGATGTGTGACCTGCTTATTAAGTATGAGTAGACTCTCCAGACTCTCTGGAGGTTAGAAGAGCACCATTATTGTTTCTCTACACTTTTAAAATTATTTTGCATTGGCCCTATTTTCCTAATATGTTCAGCTTGGTCATTTGGAAGTGGAGGGAAGAGACAGTGGTTGTAGAAACACCAAAAAGAAATAAGTTAAACCAGTCAAGTATCTTATCACATTTAGTCTGGGACCCCTAAACAAGCAGCCCATGGACACTTTTCAAGACATTTATTGTGCCCTTAAAATAACTTTCTGGACTGTAGAACACTGCCTACTGTTAGGATTTTCACTGCAACATAGAAGCACAGGCTGGGCCACAATACAAGTCCAACCTAATGTGTCTCCTGGCATTTGATAGTCCTGGTTGGCTGAACTGGGCAATTGTGCCAAGCAGTCCTGCTCTGTAGAAAGGCCAATTCATTCTCATGCTTCATGGCAGATCCAGCTTCAAGGCAGTGACAAGTATACTGAGCAGGAGCAGGAGCAAGCCTGGCAAGGGAGAATAGACTACAAGGGTTGAACCGTCCCAGGAAGAGGAGAAGGAAGAGGCGTCCCATCATTAGCACTTGGGTGACAAGTGAGAAAGATGGCAAGCAAGTATGGCATGGGAGGGAGAAGAAGGGGAAGCATCTAAGAAGAGATCCAAAGAAAGTTGAGTATACTTCTGTCCAGCTATTGAACTAGATCCCCATGTAGCAGTCATAATAATTTTGAATGTGAGATTCCTGAATTAGCCCAAAATACTCTTAATCATGCACAAATAAATTAACCCTGTTCAGTTAATCATTTATGAGAATGTTTGAACCCTATGAATCAACCTAATTTTTATACCAACATTTTTAAAAAAGAGAGAGCATTGCTCTATCACAGAGCATGCCTTTCCACTAAAGCAAATAAGCAAACATACAAACAAATAAACCTCTAAAACAAAAAATTCTCCTGCCAAGATTACCGTATTTTTCGGAGTATAAGACACACCTTTTTGCCCCCCAAAAGAGGGTGGAAATGTCAGTGCGTCTTATACACCGAATACAGCAATTTTTTGGCCTCCCGAAGTCCTGCCCCGCATCACATTTTTGCGAAAAACAGGTCTTTTTTGCAAAAATGGGGGCATTTTTGCCTTCCCCCACACCCTAGGAGTGCTCTGCAGGCTTCCCAAACCCTCTGCATGCCATTTTTGCCAAAAAAAAAAAAAAAAACCAAGCAAAAAATGGGCCGTTTTTTGCAAAAACTGGGGTGTTTTTGCCTTCTAATTACCCCATCTAGCATGACTGGAGGAGGAATTTTGGGAGTTGAAGTCCACTAGTCTTAAAGCTGTCAGGTTTGAAGTTTGTAAAAAGTATACATGGTTGTAAAAAGTGTACATGGTTGTAAAAAGTATACATGGTTGTAAAAAGTATTCTGCTACACTGGTATTTTATTAAATAATATATTACTACACCATTTGGTTTAGAATACTTTTTTCCTTGTTTTCCTCCTCTAAAATCTAGGTGCGTCTTATACTCCGAAAAATACGGTAGGTAGGACTTCCCAACCCAACAGGTATTATCTGCAGTAGCCAAACTCCTCCTCCTCCTGCTTGTCTGGAAGATGGGAAGTGACCAATGATGTCCTGACCATAACATTTAATGCAAGGGATAAAAGTCAGTCCCTGAAAAAGTAGATGAGATTTCAGTAGGTCCCAAACCAATAACTTTTGACTCAGATATTATGAATCTGTGTTATGGGAATATTTGATTTGGTGGCTGGCTGGCTTGTGCAGGCTGCAGAAATGAGAATGTTGTGAGCATGCTCAGTATACTTTGTACAGGGAGTGAGAACAGCTCCCCTTTGCTGTATTTATCAGGAGATGTTTCTGGCACTTCTTTTCCCGGGTGCACTGTACCATTTTTTTAGGCCAGCAAAAGTTCATTTGTGAAATTTCAGGAGACCTGCAAATATCAGGATTACAGTTTGGCCTGCAGTTTGAATTGCGGGCCTGCATGTCAGTGTGCCATTGAGCTTAATAGCGTAATAGCATAAATCACAATTATTTCAATAGTATAGTTATTCATATATTGACCTATGCACACGGGTCACACTGAATATCTTTATTTGTAACCATTTTGGAACTTTGTACCAAGAGACAATAATCACAGGCTCTCTATTACTGGAGAGGCCACGATTTGTTTCAGTCATTTCCTCTTTTTTATCTAAGCATTCCAGCGTTTTCCCCAGGAAATTCTTTCCTATTCATTTTGAGTGTCTTTCAGGGAAGCCAACAACATGAAAGTTCTGAAAAATGTTGTCTTATTTTGACATCATAATCAGATGTTTCCCCTTTCTTTCAGCTTTTAGAGAAACAGCCCAACAGCCTTTGGAGTGGGGAGGGTGTGTGTGGAATGAGCTGGAAAGTGCCTGTGTAACTGTGAGCAATAACCAGAGCAATAACCACAGTTCAACTGGCAACTTAGTTCAACTGATAAAATACTTACTAATACAGGGACCATTCATACAACATCCTTAACTGGGATGTGAGACAAATGTGTCATTCGAACTCCAAAATGGAGCTAAGTGACAGTGTCCACGAAACCTGCCAAGGCTAGATTTGATTAGAAACAGACCCAGCATTGTTTGGAGTTAAGTTCAGTCACACACTGAGAGTTAGTTCAGTCACACACTGAACTAACTCTCAGTGTTATTTGAACTCCTGACCTCAGGCTGATACCTCCCATCTACTGCAGGGGTGGGTTCTAACTTACCTCGCTGCTAGTTTGCTTCCTCCCATGCCGCGTGGCTGCACACATGCTTCGCACGCATGCGCAGTGCCGAAAAAATCCAACACAATTCAAAAGAAAAGCCAAAAACAAGATGGCAACACATGGGCAGTGCCAGAAACTCGGCTTCTGCACATGCTCAGAAGAAAAAATACATAATTTTTTTTAAAAAAATTAATTTTAAAAAAAAAATTAAAAAAAGATGGCGGTGCCTATGGACCAGCACCGACTGAACCAGTTCCGTGATGTCATCATGACATCACCAGCAGGTTGCTACCCATTCGGGCGAACCAATCCGAACCGGGAGGAACCCACCTCTGATCTACTGTATAATAGAGGCAAAGACTGTGTAATCTTTATCTCTGCAGTTGTTCCAGTTTTCATTCCTGCTGTTGAGGCTCTCCAAAGTAGCACCAACCAACCCAATCTTTTTGGTGCAAAGATGAACAAGCAAGAGAAATTCTGAAACAATTAGTTTCTGGGATGTAGACATGCAAGATAACTTAAATTTAAATACTCAAATGTAAATTTATTTGGCTACATGGGAAGCACTAAAGCCTACTCCTAGGCCTAATTTAATATATTGCCATCTGCTTTTTTCAGAAGTTTACTTTAATAAGATTCCTCTTGAGGAACAGCTACTATAATTGAATATTATCGGGGTAAGCAAGGAAAGCTTATTTCATTCATTTATCAAGATTGATAGGTGGTTCATATATATTGCTAGTCCCTCTCAAAGCAGTGTTATGCAAACTGTAGGAAAAAGTAAGAAATAGGAAGCCAATAAAAGGTTTCAGAAAATATAGCTCACACCAACTTAACACCAACATTATCTATTTACAGTGAGATATATGTTTTATAATATAGGTTACTTCAATTTTCCAAATATCTTGCATGTTATTTAAATTTATCTCTGTAAAGTGTTCTAATTGTCAATTATGTGTGATTGTTGGTTTGGGCTTATAAACGCTTTTTTCAGTACTTTCAAAACATCTGATCCAAATAAGGAAAATAGTAATATACTTTGACTATCTATATAAAACCATTCATTTGTTTATATTTTATTTGCACTATTTCAGAAATTGTAAAGATGCCATTTATAACTAACTGATTAACAGTGATTCTCCAATATTTTATCCATTCTGACCACTCGCACCTCCTGTCATATCCAATTTTAAATAAGAGCTCTTCTAAAGGATCAATTTTTCATGAAAACTATAGACAAATTTTAATTTTTAGCAATAAGGCCTCAATTCTTAAATGCAACAAATGTAACTACTTTTATATAATGTTAAAGTATTTGCCAAGATTTCAATTAGGCCGAATAATAACTCCCTGGGCTTGTAACAGTATGTTTTCAATATTATTTTCATTCCAATACATTACTGATAACAATATCTTACATTCAGTTGCTGAGGCCCAAATATCCAGACTCGCCCAGGGTGTCTTCTTAAATATACCAATGTTTCCAGCACCATGCTAAAAATTAAAGGAGATAAGGAGCATCCTTGCCAAATTTTAATATAAGAAATATTCCCTTTTCATTCAAAAAACAAAATGTGATGGAAATCCAGTTTGTTTATAGCCAGAGGTGGGTTCCTGCCGGTTCGGACCAGTTCTATAGAACCAGTAGCGGGAATTATCCGCCGAACCGGCAGTGATGGCTGGCTGGACACGCCCCCAAACCGGCTCTCTCGGCGGCGCCATAGATGATGCCATCTTTTTTTTTTGCTTCTGTGCATGCGCAGAAGCTTTTTTTTGCTTCTGCGCATGCGCAGAATCTGGATTTTTAGCTCTGCGCATGCGCGGGCCCATGCAACAGACCCGTGCGGCGTGTGAGGAAGCGAACCGGCAGCGAGGTAAGTCAGAACCCACCACTGTTTATAGCCTATGTTGTGGTATGCCAAATACTTTTTCTATAACCAAAGAAGCCAATGCTTCTATTTCATTATTGTAATGCAATGATAAATGATTTAATATGGTTGGAGATTGGATGTGCTTTCATAGATCAAAATTGTGCAAGATTAATTGTTGAAAGTAATGCTTTTAGTAGTCAAAGTGGCTGTCATATCTTAATCTCTACATCTAATAAGGGCAATTTCGATAATAGTTCACACAAGTGTAATTGTACATAATATGATACGGATAATCCCTTTTTCAAAAGACCTCTTATATGTTACTACAAAGGAGCAGCCCGATTCCCTTATAGTTTTTATACCACTCAGTGGGGATCCTGCCTGATCACCTTCAGAGACCTTTCTGAACTTCAATTCTCCAATGGTATAAAATATCTTTTGCAAGTTTAAGAATGTAGCTAAATCCTGCAAATGAATATATTAGATTTTTGGAAGATTAATTCTAATTTTCAAAATTAATGACAGATCTATCATTCAAAGTATGGTTTCTGGCATGAACATTCAAAGTTTTCTTTTACATTATTTTCTAACTTTTTCTTTAATCCAAAAGGCTGACAATTGCATTTAAATTTAAATGATGCCTCAAACTAACCTCACATTTGCTGATCCTGTGTCTGAAAAAAAAAGATAAATATCTTTTTTGTTTTACTTTGTTCTGGTGTTCTTTGTAATGATCTCAACCTTCCATATGCCACAATCATTTCCAGATGGGCCCAGAGGTACTGTCATTCTCCAAGCATTAAGGCTCTGATCTAGCAAAGCTTTTATTTATTTATTTATTTATTTATTTATTTATTTATTTATTTATTTATTTATTTATTTATTTATTTATTTATTTATTTATTTATTTGTCAAACATGTATAGGATAGTAGTTGTTTGTATAAACATAACATAAGTAAAAAGTTCCGATAAAAGAGGACAATAGGACAGTAGGACAGGGACGGCCCTTACAGACCTCTTAGGAATGGGGTGAGGTCGACTGTAGACAGTCTAAGGTTAAAGTTTTGGGGGTTTGGGGAAGAAACCACAGAGTCAGGTAGTGCATTCCAGGCATTGATCAGTCTGTTGTTGAAGTCGTATTTTCTGCAATCGAGTTTGGAGCGGTTTACATTAAGTTTGAATCTATTACGTGCATGTGTATTGCTGCAGTTGAAGCTGAAGTAGTCATTAACAGGAAGGACATTTTGATATATGATTTTATGAACTACATTTAGATCAGATCGGAGGCGATGTAGTTGTAAATTGTCTAATCCTAATATTTCAAGTCTGGTGGAATAAGGTATTTTATTGCGAGCAGAGGAGTGGAGGACTTTTCTTGTGAAATATTTCTGGACTCTCTCGATTGTATTAATGTCTGATTTTTAGGATAATCTTTAGGATAAAGTTTTAGGATAATCCCTTTTAGTAAGATGCAGAAATTGTAGCCAAGGTTACCCTTTCACATGCACTTGTTCCACATGCACGTACAGGACATTTGTGAAGAGTGATGTCTCTGAAATTATTCCAACTGAGATAACCAATTGTGTTTGATTTGCATTGGCTGAAATCTGATTTAAGATATTTACAGGTAGTGCTCAACTTACAACTATTAGTTTAGCAATCATTCAAAATTACAATGCCATGAAAAAGTGACTTACAACCAGCAAACTTCACAATTTAGCTACCAAGGTGTAATAGTACATATGAATATCACAATCTGGCAACTGCATCTTAACAGTAGCAAAAGTAGACAAACCTTTGGTGGATGGAGCTGAATTTTTGAGAACGCTTTTGTAAATTGTAATATGCTTATTTGAGACTTTATATTATATTTTGCATCTGTTTTAAAACTGCATGTGTGTTCTGTTTTCAATAACTAAGTTTACCAAGTTTTTAGGAACCAAGAACTGAAGCATCCCTGTGAATGATTCATGTAAACCATATCATGATATTTGTTTGGGTCTGCAGGGATCATTAGCAATGTCTTGCAACGCAATTGCAATGCCTTGTTCTTAGAAATTCTGTATATAACATATACATGTGTGTGTGTGTGTGTGTGTGTGTGTGTGTACAGAACAAACAAAGTGTACAGTCCACATGGGCCTTTCTGCTGCTATATCTTGCACTTATTTGCTATAGCCAGCTATGACTGGGCCCATAATTTCATGGGGGGGGGGGTTTCCTCCTGGTTCAGACCAGTTCGCCCGAACCGGTAGCGACCCGCAGGTGATGTCATGATGATGTCACCGAACCGGATCAGTCGGTGCTGGTCCGTGGGCACCACTATCTTTTTTTTAAAAAATTGCTTTTTTTTCAAAAAAATTTCTGTGCATGCACAGAGGTTTCCAGCACTGCGCATGCGGTCGCCATTTTGTTTTCAGCTTTTGGGGGGGGGTTTGCACTGCCCATGCATGCCCATGAGGAGCGCCCATGCAGCATGGGAGGAAGCGAACCAGCAGCGAGGTAAGTTGGAACCCACCCCTGCATAACTTGTTAGAAATTCTGTTTATATAGCCCTACAGTTAAGCAGAAAAGCACATGGTGACTGTGCACTTTCTTTGTTCTGTAGGGCTAGATAAACAGAATTTCTAACACTTGTACAATCTATATCTTGGAGGAACAATCAAGTACAAGACAATGCTAGTCTAGATAGATAATCTCTTTAGTCCAGTTTTCTGAAGTTCTACCTTTGTTTATTGAAGGATCAAGGCATTGTTTCATATCCATATCCATAGACATCTCAGAGAACGAAAAAGAAAGGGGGAGAATTGAAAGAGATACATAGGGCAGCCAAGTAAGTGCTCATTTTTTAATCAAGTATGAAAAAGAAGCATTTTTAACAATAAAGTACCAGAAATTGTTCAAAAAAAATGCCAGCAACCGTCTTAACTAAATATCCCAGTTTAGGAAAATCTGTTTCAGATTTTAGCAGGTAACTCTTGCTAAAACCACTGGCAAAAGCACAAATGAAAATAGTGGTTTTTAAATATGCAGTTGAGGGAAATAAGCAGTTTCATCCTCCTGACTCTCTTTTAGCTTTATGAACCCTAATATTAGCGAGTTGGGAAGATTTATTTATTTTTTATTTATTTTAATCATTCTTATAGGCCGCCCAACTCCTGCGGGACTCTGGGCGACATACAACATGTAAAAGAACAATTAATTAAAAAACAACACAATAATAACAATTAAAAACAGTTATAAAATTAAAAATATTAATCAATATTCATAAATGGGAAGACCAAAGATGTTCTTATTTGTTTTAATTTAGGCCGCCTGCTTGAACAGCCATGTTTTTAGGGCCATGATCATGAATGCTGTCTAGAACTTCCTATCCTAACATCTCAGAGTGATGTGATAAAAGATTAGAACTCACATGAGCTTCCTACAATGGACATTTTCTATTTCTAAAGTGGATTTTCTTTTACTATATAATATTCATAGATACCTATGATTGTTGCCTGGCTTCAAAAAAAAGAAGGAAGTTTGTACATCATAAAAATTGCTTCCTATTGCAGTGTGAATAACTCAACTGGTAGCAAATTGGCTGTTTGCCACTCAACATTTCAGTATTGAAGTGGGTCTATAACTAGAACTCTACAACTGTGGTTTGGTTATCACCTGCCCAACTGTGGGATGAGAAGAACAGACATGACGGAAATATGTCACACAACACATCTGATTGTCTTTTATTATCTGACAGTTGATAGATCACTCCAGGTTCAAGGGTCTCAAGACACCTTTTTTAGGTGCATCCCGTTCCATAACTAATAAGACAATTGTGTGCTGGAATTTAGTTACTCCTCTGCCCTTAAACTGAAGGATGTTAAAACTTTCTTATAAAATTTCAGGGCACAAAGCTAGATATTACTGTGAGGGGAAGTTACACAAGGAAGCAGTCAGGGTGTAGATAAGAGAAACAAAGGAAGCCGCTTTCTGTCGTTCAGGATATTTTCTCTGTCTTGTCCAGTTTTGTCCATCCCAGAGGTGAGCACCCTAAAGCCCTTCAGCTGTTAGATTCCAGTTCCATTAGCTCTATCCAGTATAATAAATATTGAGGCCCAATGGGGTTGTATTCTAATTGGAAGTGACCCAGACATTAGAACAGACTTTAAAGCCCTTCATGGCTTAGGACCAGGTTATCTCCGGGACCGCATTCTGCCTCATACTTCCCTTCGACCGGTTAGGGCCCACAGAGTTGGCTTCCTCCAGGTCCCGTCGGTCAAGCAATGCCGCCTGGCGGGCCCTAGGGGAAGAGCCTTCTCTGTGGCAGGCCCCGCGCTCTGGAACCAACTTCCCCCAGAGACCCGAACTATCCCCACTCTGCTGGCCTTCCAAAAAGCTGTCAAGACATGGCTTTTCCTGCAGGCTGGGGGTAGAGCCTAAACCACTCAAGCTCACCCCAAGTATGTATGGTTATTGAATGGGTATTGGATGATTTTAAATATTGTGTTTTTTAATTTTTATATATCTCGTTTTAATGTGTTATTTATAAATTGGTGTCCTGTATTTTTTTCTGTTGTACGCCGCCCTGAGTCCTTCGGGAGTTGGGCGGCATATAAAAACACCATAATAAATAGACTGCGTTTCTGACATCTTTCAATATGCCCGTGTATTAGATGAAGACACCAAGAAATACATCTGAACTCTCTGCAAATCGTATACTTTAACTCAATGGCCCCCAACCTTTTGGGAATCAGGGACCAGTTCCATGGAGAGAGGTTTTTCCACAAACCAGAGGGGGTGTGATTTTGTTTGCTACCTGCATCCCGCAGATGGCGCTTCACTTCTTTGCGCGACTCGGTTGCTGGCATTCTGTGGGCTGGTGCCGGTACACGGACAGGGGTTGGGGACCCCTGCTATAACAAATACATTCTCCCCATGCAGACTTAGCGGAAAAAAAGAATGGTAGTGACCATGATACGGGATGATTTCATTCTTTTTGTAATCATTTTATTAGATGGTGAGGTTTTGACATTGCTTTGGCCCAGAGATGGGTTGCTCCCGGTTCGGACTGGTTCTTTAGAACCGGTAGCGGGATTTTCCCCCTGCTCGCCAAACCGGGAGCGATTGTTGATTGGCCACGCCCCTGAACCGGCTCTAATGGCTGCGCCCGTGGTGCTGCCATCTTGTTTTTTGCTTCTTCTTCTTCTTGGTTTTTGGTACTGTGCATGCGCATGCTTGCGTGGCATGGCCGCGTGGCACATAATGCGCACGTGGCCACGTGGCGTGGGAGGAAGTGAACTGGCAGCAAGATAAGTTAGAACCCACCCCTGCTTTGGCCCAACTGCCTATTTTTCCCACAGCAAAAATGCTGCACCATGGGTTGGACTGGGAGAGATGCCTGGTCCAAAGCTACCAAGCTGCTTTCATGGCTAAGATGGGATTTGAACTCATGGTCTCCTGCTTTCTAGCTTGGGGCCTTAACCGCTAGACCAAAACCAATACCAAAGACACCTGTCAGTAGCAAAATAAGGATGCTTTTTTTATAGAGAAAGGGTTTTTTTTTAGCTTAAAATGTATCTGGATGATTATTGCGTTAAGATCAAACATCTCCACAGAAATGATCCAACAAAGATCTCCGACTGCATGCTCCAGTATACACATATAGAGATGCCAATTATTAAGTACAGGCCTCACATACATCATATACTGTATTTTTCGGAGTATAAGACGCACTGGAGTATAAGACGCACCTTAGTTTTGGGGGAGGAAAACAAGGAAAAAAGGCCTCTGCCTCCAAGCAATTTGCCAAACAGCAAACAGCAAACAGCACAGATGATATACACTGTTTGCTATGTATTTCTGTGCATGTGTGCCTAACCCATAGAAATAGCAAAGAATTGGAGAAATGTACATTATGCCAGAAAGTTTTCTTAAATGTAGTGACACTAACTCCTCCCAATTATTTAAATAGATCTACTCCAAGGTAACTAAACTCTAATATTAAACAGGACACTGTTACTTTTCAGACTATACTTGTACAGAGCTGTTAAAATTAATTAAAATTTCTGGAAGTATACATTATTCTCTATTATTTAAAAGAAGATACAATAGCACTGGGCCTGTTCAGAGCAAGCATTTATTTTAAAAAGCTTCTTTATTTTGTTAAGTTGTCTAGATTTACAGGGATTTCCAACCTTGGCAATTTTAAGACTTGTGGACTTCAATTCCCAGAATTCTACAGCCAGCAAAGCTAACAAAGCTGGCTGTGGAATTCTGGGAGTTGAAGTCCACAAATCTTAAAATTGCCAAGGTTGGAGACCCATGGCTCTATAACAATAATAAAGCAGTCTTTAAAAAATAAGTCTAATAATTTGAACATTCTACAGACATTTATAGTTATTCACTTACCCCCTTGCATCCAGTTCAGCAGAAAATAAAAATCTGTGTGTCTCTCCCAGCTATTTGCCTCTGCAGCTAGTTTCACTTTCATTTTAGCACGTGGCAAATCAGCTGTAGGTTGGGAAGCTGCTAGTGACATGCTTGGCTTTACAGGCTCTTCCCTCTTTGCTACAAACAGGTAAATTGCTGGAAGACAGAGGCCAAAGGGTGGGGGTGGCTGGCTGGCTAGGTGGGGCTACATTCAGTGTATAAGACGCACCCAAGTTTTCACCCTCTTTTGGGGGGTAAAAAGGTGCATCTTATACTCCGAAAAATACGGTACATAGTTTTACAAAACAGCACCATCTGTCATTCATTCAGCTTCCTATGTTTTTATTTTACTACTAAATAAAATAAAGCAAGTTAGTGGGGACGAATATGTGTGCTAAAAGATTATTAGAGCTGAGTCAGATCCAGTTCAAGGATGGTAAACTTGGGCCCCCCATATATCTTCCCTATCCATTGGCTATGACACTTGAAGTTATTATCGTTGTATCCATCCATATCCAGAAGGTTACAAACTCATAAACACTTGTCTCTTTCTTGCTCCCTTTAACGTTTGGACCACTTGTGGCTGTCCAATCTGCTGTGAGTGACTGTAGCTCAGTCCTTTCCAATAAAGCAAGTTTTCAAGGGCAGGGCATCTTTAGGGTTAAAACAAAAGTCAAGTTGGTGGCTGCAATCAGGGTTGATCATAAGGTTGCAACTGCTATGTTGATGTTTTTTACTCTCTTGTAACCATCTTTGTTTATCACTTAATATTCATAGTATTTATATTTATAGTAAATATAAGCAATAGTTTTCAGTGTATTAAATGAAAAACATATTAAATATATACAGTAGTTTCTTCTTTTCTTCCATCACTACCAGTGAAAAACAACAACACTCAAACGTCTCATTGAAAACAAAAATGCAAAATTTTCCACTATAATCTAAACCATTTAACTTTTGTCTGGGAGGTTCAAATATCTTTGGAACTGTTTGCCATTTGTTGGCTTGCTTGAATCACCATTGTTTTCTTCCAGCTAAACTTTTTCTTCTGTTGCTTAGATATATCTAACATGAATCATGTTCACATATACGCCCACAGATCCAAAGTGCAGGTATTCATTCTGCTGAAAATAAACAAGAGCCATTATATTTGCCCTAACCCAGTTCAAATGCCACACTACGTACAGCCATTCACACATCAGCCTATGCCTCAGTAGAGTTTTAACATCAGGTTTCGCATACTATGCTAAATTGTGATATACTGTGATACAAAGCCATCATTTTTAAGATGAAATATGATGAGTTATTCTCACATCATATTGAGCAATATGCTCCTGTTTAAAAATCACAATGGTTAAAGTCACAGAACATATTAAGCCAAAATCAAAATAGCCTACATTATGATTTAGAACAATGTGCAAACTCAAACACAGGTGATTTCTGCTTGAAGGACATTAGTCTAGTGAAAGTCATTTTTCTCTCATGAAGCTCCAACAAAATGCACAGGTACAGTATATGTGGTACCTTGCTCAATAGTAGTAACTATAAGAGGGATCTTGGAGTCCTAATGGACAACCATTTAAATATGAGCCAGCAGTGTGCAGCAGCTGCCAAAAAAGCCAACACAGTTCTAGGCTGCATTAACAGGGGATAGAATCAAGATCACGCGAAGTGTTAATACTTTATAATGCCTTGGTAAGGCCACACTTGGAATATTGCATTCAGTTTTGGTCACCATGATGTAAAAAGGATGTTGAGACTCTAGAAAGAGTGCAGAGAAGAGCAACAAAGATGATTAGAGGACTGGAGGCTAAAACATATGAAGAACGGTTGCAGGAACTGGGTATGTCTAGTTTAATGAAAAGAAAGACTAGGGGAGACATGATAGCAGTGTTCCAATATCTCAGGGGCTGCCACAAACAAGAGGGAGCGAAGCTATTCTCCAAAGCACCTGAGGGTAGGACAAGCAATGGGTGGAAACTAATCAAGGAGAGAAGTCACCTAGAACTAAGGAGAAATTTCTTGATAGTTAGAACAATTAATCAATGGAACAACTTGCCTCCAGAAGTTGTGAATGCTCCAACACTGGAAGTTTTTAAGAAGATGTTGGATAACCATTTGTCTGAAGTGGTGTAGGGTTTCCTGCCTAAGCAGGGGGTTGGGCTAGAAGACCTCCAAGGTCCCTTCCAACTCTGTTATTATATTATATTATAATAAACTTTCTGACTAAAACTCCAGTGGTGGTAC